>JBAMHW010000017.1:17525500-17537941 GCA_037177495.1 Rhadinocentrus ornatus | reverse complement strand
CATATTTTGACGTAATAAATTGTGGACTGTTTTAGTTAATACATGTAGAATTGTAAACACCTGTCAGCTTGTTCTGTCCAAAGTATATTTGTTTTGGTAACTAAAATTATATGGCTGACAAACACTAATAAGCTCATACAATAGATACAGATTACTGTTGCAAACGTTTTAAACCGGGTGACATCTAATCCTCTCAACTGTAGCCATGAGGAGAGATGTGTTTCAGTCACAGAAAAAATTATAATTGCACATTGGCCCGTGCTCTTAGTTTCAGCTTTGATTATAGCATCTGGAATGGCTACAATAGCCTGCGAGGTTTACGCTGAATGGCGATTAAGGGCGTAGGCAGGCTGCACCTTATTAGGACTAATAATCACAGTTCCATCGCTACTGTTATCCAAGCATCAGCATCAAAATAGAGATGTCGTGGCAATATTCTCATTTATAAAATCTCTTGGTCTCCTTCACTTGCTTTTTGTCGTTTTGTCCTCCACATGTTGCCATAAGTGGCAGTCCAATACCTGAGGACCAAATTCAACCAGGCTATAAAGTCTGACCAAATTTATCAATGCAGCAGTTAGTAATGGCAGCTGGCCATTTCCAAGACTTTGTCTTTTATCCTGCAGAGGTCTATTAAGCCTCACCAGTAATTCAGCCTCCCAATAAATGGTTTTAATGGGAACCTTCCCACTATTATTCAATTTCTCTGGTTTCACTCTACAGATGGGCAGTGGGAGGATACTGCATGGTATTTATCTACCTACAGATTTGCCTGCAGGGTTTTAAGCCGAGTTTGTCAATGCATTTTATGTTTGACAAGCAGCCAAAGAGGTGGGTTGGGACCAATAACAAGCTATTGATCAGATGATGCTCAAGGTTAACTGTTGGACTGCAGAAAGGCAACTCCAAGAGGGAGAAATTATGTTTGAGTGGCACATCTGGTGTTTTGGATAATGTTGATGGCATTGAATTGTGTGCCTTAGCATAACGGTGTGTGTGTGTGTGTCCTGTGATGCAGTCCGTGCTCTCTCTAGTGAGTGGTCTGGGAAACAGAGCAGCCAGAAATCACAGGTGTGCTTAGCAGGGTGGAAATTCACAATATGGATATGGCCTTGGAAAGGAGAATATCAATAATGAACCTAAATGGTGATGTTTCTCCCTGGTTGGTCTTTTTCTTTCAAGCCAAATGCCTGATTCCAGCTGAACATTTGAAGCATTGGCTTTGGGGATCCTTTAAATGAGTCATCACCCGGAAATGGCACTTTTTCAAGTTAAAACATGTGTCTTGGTGTTGGACCGAAGTGTTACTTCCCTGAAAGCCTTTCTTTTGAAGACGGTCGAGTTTTTCCATTTGGGCCCTTTGTTTACAGCAGAACAACTCAGCTTCAGTGTTCATTCCATATTTCCTTAACTCGTCTAGCTTAGAAAATACTTTCCCTTTCTTGTCCTTAAACACTGAAACTTTGTAAAACACATAACTTTACAGAGATCTGTTCTATTGCGCTGTTCTAAATCTTTTTTATTAATGTTTCAAATCGAATATAAAGTCATATGGTCAGAGAAAACTCCTGATTACATTCCTATTGATCCACCTCTCTTACTCTTTGCTTGTTGTATTTTCTGACTTTTCTTTTTTAATCATTTTACTTGACTGCCTCTTTGTCACTTCTGTTGAGTATATTCCACTTCAGCACCTCATTCTTTCTTCAAGAGTGAGGGTTTGAGCTGAATTACAAACATGTTTTCTTAGAGATTAGAGGCAATAAATGAAAGACAGCAATCACCTTTACATTTATATGTCAAACATTCAGAATGAGCTCTGATCCTATCAATCAAAGAGACCATAGAAGAATTTTGAATCCCTAAAGAATTTATTTCATAAGAATGCATGAGTTTATTATTAATTTGTGGTTTTAATACAAATTACTGGAGAGACTTGTGATGCAGATCTGCTGATACTGAAATAAGTCTCTTTTTTTTTTTTCTTACTTGTTTAATAAACATCTCATCCTCCAGGACTATCAACGTCTGTCAAGACTATCAAGAGCAACTGTGATGGGATATTTTTCTTCATGAATTGCTTAAACAACTAATGAATTATTACTGATTTCTGTCAGTCAACCCGCTTGTGATTTAGCATTAAACCCACTTCTGCACGATAGCTAGTTTTGCAGTTTACACCAATATTTTTTTTTCTATATATGAAGCCAGAAGAAAGAACACCTTCTTGTTCTGTGCGACTGAATAACAAGGTTCTGTTTGCCGTAGAGTGCATTGCAAAGCAGAGATAACAACGTGATGGCTTTAAATCAGCTCCAATCCAGTTTCACAGGATTGTGTTTACGAACATTTATTACAGTGTCAACATTGTGTGGAAGAGGATGCTTTGTACATGTGCCCTTTGTATTGGAATTAGAGCCACTGCAATTATACTCTAGTAAATATGCAGGAATTGGCCTCACGGACTGCCCACCGTTGCCGGATCACAATTAACTGTTCAGTAAGAGGCAGCATTGCATTAGCATTAGAGCTGATAAGTGAGCAGGCTTATTCAGGGATATCTGCAGCCTACAGATGTAATACATATGGTCACACAAGGTCATAGCTCCCCTGTGCATCCCTGATGGAAAAGATGCCCTTTAGAAATACATGGATTTTGTGCATTCTATGCATTATATATGTTGAGTAAGCTTTTGTAACACACAGTCTGAGATATCTGTACTATATATGAGAATAGTAGCATCTCTGCTGTGTCTGCTGCTCAGCATGATATGAGTCAACAAAGCTTTTTGCAAGGCAGCAAGGTAGGAGACACAGCAGCTCCACATTATCTCAGCAGCATTCAAATTTTTTTTATTTAATATTGTGGTGTTTATGTTGTAATCATATCAAGAAATCTAGTTGTGAAAGACGTCAATTCCATTATAAACTAAAAATATAATGCCACAGTACGTATCTCAATTCATTGAGATATACATTGTGTTGTGGCTCGCAAAAGTGAAAGTAAATTTATTCTATGTATGTGCAACTATCAGCCTAAATACTCTATAAAGGTTCTGTAAATTGATGGGGAGGAGATCTGTCTGTTTGTTTTCCTTTACAGAGGCTGCTACATTTGTCAAACCAGGAAACCATAAGGGAGCTTCGCAACACATCAGGATCTACACACACCACAGCAATAACTGGCTGAGAAATTCAGCGTCTTGCTGAGTGATTGTGACCAAATTTAAAGACAAAACTCGAGATAGCTGGAGTGAGCCTGCTGGCATGTTGCTTTCATAAAAGATGGTCATGATTGACTCTGAATCTTCTAAATAGAGAAGGAGGAAAATACAAGTAGAAAGACTAAATGTGAGAAGAAAGTAAGAAGGTAAACGTTGGGAAAGAGAATGGCAGGTGAACATGAGAAGAAAGAGTTTGACTTGATTGTGTTCCTCTAAATCTCTTTATTTTTTTGGTTGTTGTGATTTGTTTGTTTGCTGATGCTGCCATCAACACATGTGAAATCACTGAAAGTTACACATCCAGAATAAGCATCCAAGTTAAGTCCCAATCATTTTTCTCCTTTTACCTGATTTGATCTATAAAAGAAAATGATTGATAGGTTGGACATTGGAGTCAAGGTTACAGATTTGTGTAGGACATATTTTTGGACATGCTTTACAAGCTCATACTGTACTGTAACCATACGTTGCATTTCAGCCAACCTATTGTTTAAGATAAGGGCAGTGAGCCAACGGTTTCACTTTCTACTAACTGCAGCAGCACGTAGCTAGGGAGTTTCTAATTAGGACCAGGCTGGTTTTCCTTCTTCACATTCTCCATCCATCTTTTTCAAATGTGCAGCTCTTCAAGTCTTAAGCTTAATCTCTACTGTGAGTATTTGTTTTCCATGACTCCTGTTAAGAGTGGAATTATATGGAAATCCTCAGCTGCACTGGCTGTGCCACTCAGCAATTCTTACTAATTAATCAAGAGAGTTAAGTAGAGATGGAGAGGGTGGAAGAGGAGGAGAGATGGATGGGATGTAATGAAGGTGAAAGAAAGAGGGCTTTCAGTAGGGGGGAGTGGGAATACTGAGAAGGAATTTATAAGGGCAGTAAAGAAGGGAAAGGTATTTCTTTGAATGGGAAAGTCTGGCAGAAAAATTATAGAAAGTGAAATTTGAGGAAAGAAGAAGTTGTAATTTGTCACCAGGGGAGAAAGTTTTTTAGTTTTGGTTTTACTGAATGATGAGATGTTTTCGAATACACGTGTTTTGAATGACACTTGTCTGGGATACTTTCAGGGTAGTTAGTAGGAATACTTCATGAAGTTTTATGTCATTTAATCATAAAGGTTTTTTTTTTTTCTTCTTTTTGACTACACAAATTCAGGAATGCAAATTAATCATAAGATGACTCAAAACAAACTCAGTAGGATTCCAGCCGCATTGTGCCATGACCCCTGCCTGCTTAGAGATGCTCTGTAAGTAGCAGCCTATAAAAATGAAGAAGTGGCTTCTCAGGTTTAATTAAAAGTTAGACATCTGCCCTATTAACCAGTAGAATGGTTCATTTTTCTCAAGGTTATGAGTTTTATCTATTTTTAACATATTAGTTACAAAATACAAAAATATTACATACAAAGCCAAATAATTTTATTCAAAGCACACAGTACAGTTATATCCTCAGGTAGGAAGCTAAAAGTTAGCACACAGCACTAACAAATGTAAGGAATTGTGTGGGTTGATACACCCAAGAACTCCACATTTTGACTTTTCTCCTGGTAACTTGGGCATAACTAAACTTTGACTACAAAATCACTTAGAGAAAAAAAAAATGTTGCATTTACAAAATTGGATACCCAGAAGTCCATGACCTTATTTGGCAGACCCACAGCAAATACTGTGACGTAATAGAGAACAAAACGTAATAGTGAACAGAGAAAACTAAACAGACTGAAAACTATGACCCAGAAAGAATATAAGGATATATACACAGCATCAGGAAAGAATGTATTCCACATTTCTGCATTGATAAACACTAATAGTACAAAAGAAACACGTATTTAAGAGCTAAAAAAGTGGATTTTTCATGATATGTCCCCTTTAAAGACCACCTCATTGCAAAAATAAAAAAAAACATAACCCAGTAGCATGGAACAATTTTGTCATAAGGCAGATTTTTATGATCCAGTCAGTATTTTTCTTCTGAATTTATTAAGCATGTATAATTTTAACAATCACACAGGCTTTAAAGTCAAAGCATCCACCCTTTGGGGTCGGGATCCCCAGGTTGGAAAGCACTGACTGTCCCTCAGCGTTTTTTTTTAGTTGGCATGGTTTTTTTTTGTATTTTACAGAATATTTTAAGAATATTTGGCCTTTAGAAAGCCATGGGGACAAAGTAAGTCAAATTTACAATTATAAAGCAAAAGTGGAAATTGTAGTTTTTTCAGCTGTTGGGCACTGATACTTTTTGACTTGCTCAGAAAGGCGGATTGTTTTCTGACTTTTACAAGACCCAGAGAGCTGCAGCGTCTCAGGCAAAGCAGGCAAGGGACCACTCAGACCTGCGACTGAGTCAAGTAACCTCATTGAATAGGTCAGATTTGGTTTAGGTTTAGCTTAGGTTAGCACAAGCAGCCGGCAAAACAATGCTTCACTGTGCAGCAAAGATAACTTGACTAAGTCTGTTTGTTGCCTATTAGATCAACAAACAGACGTGAAATCTACATCAGGATTTGATTATTATTTCAACCAAGGTAGATCCTAAGAAATATGTTTAAAGTAAAATAAAGTAACTAGCACATGGATACAGATGGACCTACTAAAGCTATTTCTCAAAAGCTGAGCTTTATTTCAAATCCTTTAATAAGATACAATAAAAGGTACTATTAACTCCAGACATGGTCCAGTCAAGGGATGATTAGGTTCAAACTTTCCAGCTGCATTCAGAGTTATTATATTTGGTATTATGAAGTTTGTTTGTTAATTTATTAATGGGCCACTTGCAGCCCAGTGATTAATGCTTCCCAGCCAGGTGGTTTGGGACTCCCGGTCTCCACTACAGCAAATTAAACAAAACAAAAAAAATGGAATTAATTAGTAGCCCACAGGGAAATGCGATTTTATTGCCTCTGTATAATTAAGTGTTAATTTTAAATGTTGTTCTAATTTCACTTTTATTCTTCTTATTTTGATGAATGTGAGAAATTTTATTCTACATGGAAATTATTTTTATTTTAAAGTAAAAACTGTTCCCCACAAAGAACTGCTGTAGTTCAACCAGCGACATGTTACAAATGTTGCCTTAATATAAATATATGATCTTATAATGTGTTATTCTATTTGTACTAAAGAATGTTGTTAACATAATGTATAATTTAAAAAGAAAAAGTTGCAACACTGTGTGACTGATAACTGATTTTATTTCCAGAAATCGTGGTCATTGATCTGATTTTGTTCAGAGCACCCTCATTTTTTTTTTTACCAAAGTAACTTCTTAAGAAGTGTTAAACTTAGAGGAGCAACTATTTATTTGTGTTACTGACTCTAAACTATAAGAACATGATAGCCATTTGTTAAGTATAGGGTGTGAAATTAAAGATGGCTTTCTTATTTCCAAAGAGAAAGATTGTTTTCAGACAATGTGTATTATCTGTATGTGTTTCTGTAGAGACTATAGACGTTTTCAGATCGGTTTCCATGTTGTCTTGCACATAGAAAGAAGCTCTTAGCGAGTCCTAATAGTTAGGAAGCAAGATAATATCTCTGTGTTGCTGCCCAGCAGCCCCTGACAGGGTTTGATCTTTTATGTTACTCTGGTTTGTCTTTAATCTGCACAAATGATCTTGCTGAGATCCGATATCACTCTTACAAGGAGAGTCTGTTGTTCTCTGACAGCCGAGTGGGTGAGAGATCTCCTGCTAAGCTGTCAACCACAGTGGCTTTGAAGTCGAGTTTCCTCTGAAACCTGCCACAAAACATAACTTGCACCTTTTCCTCTCTTTTTCTTTTTCTCTTGTCCATGTTGTCGTTTTCTTCATGTTTACTTATTTTTCCCCACTTCATTTCTTTACTTTACTTTACTTTTCTTTTCCATGCACACTCTCCTCCCGCTTGTTCCGATGCCTCATTACCGCTCAGTGGACCTTAACCGCTAATTGCCAGTGTGTATAAGAGCTTTTGATGCCTTCTAAGTGCTGTCTTTATTCCTAGGTCCACAAGCAGCAGAAGCAGGTAAGGGACCTTAAAGGCTTTGATCCAACTTCTTGCATGTTGTACTAAGCCATGTTTACTTTTAAAGTTGTTTCCTGTGCATAATGTAATCTTTGGTGGGTTTACTAATCAAATCTTTCCACAACTTCTCTCGGAGCTTTTTCTAATGTTATCCAAACTAATCACTGTAAATACTAATATGTAATATAAGAGAAGACATAATATCTTTTTTTTTAAATCTTTTTTAACTAGGAAAAAACCCTGGCCCCGAGCTTTCTTTTAGGTAACAGAGCCTTTTTTTCCCTTAATTTAACTGCATCATGTTGAAGCACATTTACCTAATAACCACCTTGTGGCTAACAAGGCTGCATGATTATAGCCAAAATGGCTGTTTGTACATTCATGTTGTGCTGCATTAATTTTAATGTTTAAACCTCTTTGCAAAAATAAATGTTGACCTCTTTATACACCTAAATTTAATGTGTCTAAACAAAGGAAAAGAAAGAAAAAACAAACAGGTCAAAGCTATCCACCATTATCTTAGACAGGTTAGAACTCAGGATGATGCACCTTAGTGATATTTACTGTGAGGTAAATGTGCATTATTGACAAGCTACAATTTTAAGTTGCTGAACTCGACATCAAAAGCAAATGCAACTCGCTATCAGGGTGCTGACAGCATGTCATGTGACAGTTTGTTGTAACCACCCTATAACAAAGGAGGGTTCAAGGGCACATTCATGATTTCCTCCTCGATAAGTAAGCTTTTCAGAAGTAGCAGGAAGCACCGAAGTTGCCTTGGCTGCAAAGCCGAGGTTAAGCCTTTGGAGCAAACCCAAAAAAAAAAAAAAAAACTGCCCTGTTAACTTCTCTGGTCAAAGCAAAGGCACAAAACCTAATAACAGTCACCTCTGCAGCCATCTTTGTGCCATCTGCTTTACGAGAAATCCATGTGAACCAGGTGGAAGGTTTCAATATTAAAAAGATCTGCTGAGTCAGTTTCAGTTTCATTCTCGTAAATCACTTTTCATTTGTAATTGCACAGATGTTGTAAAATTGCAGAATTCATGCTTGTGTGATAAGGTATACCTGCTGAAAAGTTGTTGAAGACTCCAATGTCACTATGGAGAAAAACTATTATAGACTACATAGTTTTCATTCATCTGCTTCATGTCGTTTTGGCAAAAAATGACAGCAGAGTCACAAACCTTTCATATCTTCTCTGATGGCATTATAAATAGATGCATTGTTATAATAGTAATATGGTTATGATAATTCATGAAGCCAACTGCTATTAAGTGGCAAAACTATAGCAGATTAAAATGATTAATCAAAATGATAAATTATACTGGATTTTTGTGAGTCTTGTTTGTAAACACTTTTTAAAACAAACTCCAGGTCATATTTACGGAGGCCGGATTTGCTCGATTGTGTTCGATTGGTGGAGCTCCCATTTTACATTTCAGACCATTCATACTCATTTTACAACAGCAGATCAAAATGATAAGCAAGATTATAATTTCATTAAGCCGCTGCTCCTCAAAAAAAAAAACAACAACAAAAAAAAAATCAGTCCGGTATGGTGCCATTTTGTCTATTTAGCTCTTCTTAGGAAGGAGGCTTCGGGACAGGAGGTAAACCAAGTTATTTAAGATAATATACTCAATACTCAACAGCAGTAGTTCCCAACCTATTTTCCTTGGGGACGCCCTTCATGCAAATACTAAAAAGCCATGGAGCCCCTGCCCCACCACGTTTTATGTTTTCAAAAGTGAGATTCTTACCATAAAATAATCTCAGGTTGTGTGATGCTGGGATTCTTCTCACTCATGTGGTTGCAGAAAACTGGAAAAGCTAATTAACTAATGAATGCTATTCAGTTGTTTGACATTTTGTTCAGTCAAAGGTTCAAAGGCACATTTAGTTAGTATTGGTTTATGCTCTAATAAACAGACTGCCTGCCATATCGTTCAAACTTCCAGGATGTAACATTTAGAGAGAAATGCAATACAATGGCAGAAATGCAACAGATGTTCATGACTAGGTTTTAATTAGTGCAGAATAACATTTAAATGTCAATAATATTATTTTCAGTTCCTAAAAAATGAGACATTTCTCACCATGAGAGCCTTTTAACACTGTCCTCATCCCACTATCATGTTTGACAATTCTGCTATTACAATGTCCTACAAGGGACAAAACAAAATACGTTCATTCTGCTAATGTGATGTCATCCAGCCACTGAATATTTGTTATATCCTCGTGCTGTATTCAAATGTTCCAGAAAATACTGATTAAATTAGCCCCTTTTTCATGACTATAATGTTATTTCCATCCCTTCATGAAGAAACTTTTATTAGACACTAGCAAGTTACTCTCTGTATCACAGACACCAGGCAGTGTTATGGAAATGAAGCATGTAATATATCTCCCCCTATCTGGAGTCATATGGCAAGCAGTCAATTAATTTTTTAGTCTGCCTAATCACCTCACAAATGCAGGCCCTCATGTACTCGCTTATGCACAAATAAACGTGCACCTCACATACGCTGAGATGCACACAAATGCTCTGATAACACCTCACAGCCACTGGTCACCTTGCGGTATTCTGACTACAAAAGCTAAAGATGCCCTGCAGGTTGCCATGGCAACTGTGGCTGTCTGTTTAATCTCTGAATCATTTATTTAGTGCAACACTTCCTCGATGCAGCTAATTCCCCATGGTGCAAGAGGGAAAGAAAGCTGAGAAACATAAAGCAGGAGGTACAGTAAAGTAGGCAATTCGAATCCTGCACACGAGCAACAATTAAGGATTAAAGACATGTGTGGTTTGAGATGCAAGACTATATTATGTCTAAACTAAAAGAGAGATGAGCCGAGGGAGCGTCAACAATGAAACATGACAGTGTCTGTTGATTCGCCTTAAAAAGCAAACACTGACTTCCTGTGTGGACCTAAAGAAAAGAAAAGGATTGACGTTCTTGGAGGATAAATTAAGTCAGTGGGCCATCTGTTTGTTGTTTGAAATTACAAATAAGTTAAATTAAATCCAAGGCATTGTGAAGCACTCTTCAGTGAAACACTTAACTGAAATATCAATGCTTTGTAAACATCTGCATGATTTGATGCACACTGTGTTGTCAGCAGTTGCTTATCCAGGTGAAAATACTAAAAACTCTTTATCCATACTTATAAGTTTTATGATCTTCTCTGTGCTCGGCATCCCTCTAATGCTCCAATCTTATTCTCCAAACAGATAATTTATATAGCACAGACTCTAAAACCCCCAGATTACAGGACCTCTTTGGGGCTTCTGGGTTAAGGATGTTAAGGATGCAATATAATCACTGCATCCTGCTGGGATTCTGTCATGTACTGTCACCTCAAGACTTTCCTATTAAAATATAGTCAAATGCACCCCAAATACTTTGAAAAATAGTATTATGCATTCCTCTTGCTTTTCAACATTTATAGGAGATCAGTACCACTATCATGTCTCAGTGTTTGCTGTGAAGCTGGAGCTGTGAGTGGATTAGGCTACTTTATAATTAAGGCTGGAAGCAGAAAGAAACAGATGGCTTGGAAACGGCTAAGTATAATAAATGAAAAATTATATTAAAAAAAAAATCTTGCTACTAGACCCACAAAAGCTCACTTATGAACATCTTTTTTAACATGTTCACAATTACAAACGTAGAAACAACAGACTTCATACCCAGTGAAAGAGAGTGATATTTTTCTGTGGTTCTCCCCCGTAGAACTGTTTTATGCTACCAGTAGTAGTTTGTTGTAGCTGTTTAAAATACAAAAATCTGTTACTGCACACCAGCCAAACCTGAAGACAGTAATTCAAACCAAGTTAGCACACAACAAGAAAACATAAATACACAGACTTGTTTGTGAAGATACTGGCTGTTCTCGTTTCTGTCGTTGCATGGCCACATACACATAAAACCACAGTACATGACAACTTGCGTAGCAGAAAAATAAATTGAGTCTAAAAAACATGTTTAAGCTTTGGATTCAACAAAACAAACGCAAATATAATGTAAGATGATTTATGAAATGACTTGAAAAACTCACTTTGCCTGCACTGTTACCTTTAGCTAACTCGGGAAAAGTTAAAAAAATAAATTAAATTTTGATATGATCTGTGGGAATGTTAAAAGTAATCTTAAGAAATGTTATGAATAAATAAATCCACAGATGAGATGAAAATGGAATGGAAAAAGTAAGTAGGTTAACACCAGAGATGGATAATGCATAAGTCTTTAAGGTTTGCAGACTAATTTAACCACTTAAAAATCACATTAATTAAATTAAAGAAGTGCAGCTGAATTTGCCATTGTGCTGCTTGAACATGAAGGATAATAAGCCACAAGCAAACTGCAGCTTCAAACTGAATCTTAATTTCTCTCATATTTATAATTATTATTCATAATTATTGTTTAGGAATATTTTACATATAACGGTGAATTTTCTGACGAACATGGTAGCTGTGGCTCATGAAGTAGAGAGGATTATAATTAATCTGGTAGGTGGTTGTGAGTGTAGAGTGTAAGTGTAGATAAAGAGGTAGAGTGGCTGTCCTTCAAGAAGAAAGTTGCAGGTTCTGTTTCCAGCTTTCATCCTTCATACTGAGCATTACAGTGTCCTACAATATGTATAATGGATGAAGATGGATACAAATAAAGTTAAGATAAAATCCAAAGGGTTCTCTAATTCAGTGGTTTCCAACCTGGGGTCCCCAACACACTGGGTTCCCGAGGCTTTGACCATTCAGAGCCATTGTGATTATAAATTAAGACCATGTCCACACAGAGATGAGTTTTAAATCAGATCCCAAAGTGTATAAATCAGGGTCATCACAATTTGTATAAAACATTTTAGCACATGTATTCTTAGTCCTAAAAAAATCGACTTATAAGGCTAACTTCTGCTTCAAATCAATTTTCATCCAGAGGTTAGTGAGGTCAGTGAACATGTGGAGCTGCAGTAGTGAAGCACTTCACGTCTGTCGTGGTAACCTTGATTTTTCCTGCGACATTTACTTCTTAAAATGTGTCTGAAAACCACCACAGAGCAGATCATTTCAAGGTTTTCTTTTGTATGTCTACAAGCAGTGCACAACACTGCCTGTATACCAAAACAAAGTGCGTGATGAGCGAGAGCTCAGTATGGGGAGGGGGAGGAGGAAAGGGGAGAAGGGAAAAGGCGGAAGCAGCAGTGCTAGATCAGTG
>JBAMHW010000017.1:17508064-17525400 GCA_037177495.1 Rhadinocentrus ornatus | reverse complement strand
ATTTCAAGGTTTTTTTTTGGGTTTTTGCAAGAGGGGAACAAAACTGTTTGGGGACCAAAAAAAAGTGTGGGGGGGGCGAAACCCCCCTTTTCTTCCCCCCCCCCCCCCCCCCACACACACACACACACACACACCTAACTTGCCTCGTTTGCAAACAAATGTGCAGAGTGCAAACACACTGGGCAAAGCAATTTTGCCATTTCCTGGACCATGTCGAAGTAACTGAAAATGTTTGTTGTAATTTACTGTCCAGGTGAAGAGCTTGCTCCAAGTCAAATTGTTGCTTCTTTAGCTCTTGCAGCGCTCATGTTGGAAATACCAGGCCGATGTTAATCCGGATGGTGTTCCTTTCTTTATTCAAAAACTTTGCCAGTGACAATTGATTTTTAGAGGTGATGTTCGGATCTTGGTCATCTGCAAGTGAACAAGTAAATGTTTCATTCCACTCTTCGCCATTTCCCTTCGAAAATATGAGCTGCCATTGCTCGCATGCTGTAGCCTTTTATAAGAAGGGGGCCATGGGTTTTGAAAGGAGAGATGAGGCGGTGATTTACATGATCCTAAATAAAGGTGCGGCCGGACTGGCTGGTAAATAAACTCTAGTTCTTCACAAAGACATTCTTTAATTGCTTCAATCGAAACATGATGGATTTCCACTTATTGCCCCTTTAATTTTGGCTTCATCAGAAGACAGGACTCAGCCAGATTACAGCATTTATGGTGAGAATCTGGCTACTGTCAGCATAAAACCAAGCATGGTTTCAGCACTGGGTGAGACAGGGGGTCCATGGCTTTTTACTATTTGCATAAAAGAGGTCCTCAAGGAAACAGGTTGGGAACCACTGCGCTATAAATGTACAATTTTCAGCTAATGGATTTATATGTATGAGTAAAGTTGTTTTTTTGTTTTTTTATTTTTTTTAAGGAAAAGCTCTGGATCTGTGATGTGTTAAAGTGACTTGCAGTGAAAATTTAGAAAATAGCTAAAGTCTAAATCAAATGTCTAAATCCCAGCTTGATGTTTTTGTTGAGGAGAAGCAAAGAGAAGAGTTACATTAGTGTCTGTTTTTTGAAACATGGTGTGCGTGTCCACCACTCAGTCTTTGGCTTTTAAGTGGAGGTAATGTTGCAATGGGGAAATATTCATGTTAAGATCTCATAGAGCATAGAAGGCATCACTTAGGAATCATTATGATGTGACTTCTCATTGCTGACAGTCTGTTCTACCAGACACTTAATATCATTTATAATTACACACTGAGTAATCTCATTCAGCACTGCCCTTGCTTGACAGAATCCCTCCTCTGTCTTTCCGTCTTTCATTCCCACCTCTTTAATTTCATCGTTATGTCTCTAATTAGCCTTAGCGATGTAAATCCATGCTTTGCAGATCCACAAGAGGCTTTGGTGTGACCCGTTACCCCCACTGACATCCATTTTCAAGTTCCCTCATCTCTTTGCGACTTTGCTACTTCTATTTTTTGCTCTTCTTCTTTTGTTTGCAACCAATGGGTCCCGAGGGCAGCAAGTGTTCCAGCACACCATAATTCACAGGCAGCAGCCTTCAGGCTGTTAGTGGTACAGCATGTGGTCTGCTTTTATCTTTCTCCTCTTAACTCCTCTCTGGTGAGGAAATAATTCATTATAATGCCTGCTTCTTCAATTTCAAACAAGCATGCATCCACACGAGTGTGTGTCTGCTTGGAAGGGAGTTCTCTTTTTCCATTTTTACTCCTCCTCACATCTCTACAACAGCATCACCTCCAGCATCCACCTTCATCAGCTTTATAAATCTTTCAAAACAAAGTAGAAGCAAGAAAAGCAAAAGTAAAAGGTTTTTTACTTACAAGAATGGGAATATGGAGGCAGATTTATAGAGTAGTAGACAACCAAACAACTACATACGCCGTCATGGCTTGATAACCTCAAGTTTTTGTGTGCCCTGCTGTGTTAAAAAAGTAAGAAATATTATCCAAAAGATGTACTCAGAGGGAGCGTTGTTTTCTTTGGGCAAACATCTGTTCTGTGTAAATCATCAGAAAGTCGGTCCAGATGGCGTGGTTATAGTAATAAAGTTGCATTTTAATGGAAGCGCTCTTTTCTTGGCTTGGATTGTGGAGCTAAACAGAAAAGAGTTTTGAGAGAGAGCAATATGATATTTGAGCATAAAAAACAGATATTGTGCTCCCAAAGCAAACGATTACGCTCTTGATTAAAAAAAGGAAAATACCCCCTATATAAAACAACATCAGTACAGCAACGCTAACAATCAAGCCTTTCCTTAACTGGTAAAAATAAAATTAAACATCACAGTACTCCTGTTTAACACTCGTACTAGATGTCAACATCATTTAGTGTTTTTTGAAGGATCTCTAAAGCCAGGGTTTTTCTTCTGTCAACCTTGAAAGTGCAGCTTTGACACCTTCTGGAAGATGAAACAAACATTTTGATTGTAAGGGGCAGAGAGAAAGAGAGAGAGAGAGATGTTGATGATAGGGGAGCAGGTAATCCCCAATCTCCAAAGTCTTTATTCTCAGGAGAACTTCTGATTCTCTGCGGCACAAAGAGTTAGTACACGGTATCTCCCGCGGCTGCAAGCTCCTATTCAATCCAGTCTTCGCCGGCAAAATCCCACTCAGAAGCTACATGCACGTGGAACGCCTTGATGAGGTGATGCACTACACACAAAACTCCTGAAAGGAATGCTAAATGTTTTGAGCTTGATGCTTTGGTGTCTGGTGTACAGATATGATTCTACACAGTTTACAGGGCCTAAAGCAGCAGAAAGATAAAAATACAACCATGTCACAACAACATCCCGGCTAATTTAGTAATTTAAGTAAGTAAATATAATGTATCCAAATAGGAATTTTCAAAGTGATTGTCTTCAGTTTATTCTTTGTAACTTGCAACCATACTGTGTACTAATTCCACATTGAAGGTTTATAGCAAATCTGGCCTGATCCAAAGGTGTTGTGCCTTCAAATATAAAGCTAATTGTTTGCATTTCATCATAGATTAGAATAACAAAATTGTACTTTTTAACTATTTATATTCTACTCCTTATTCCAACATCAGTTTGAAGCATAGGCCTTTGGTCACCTGCATGGTTAATGTGGCAGGCAGTGTGCACAGAGATTAGCATACTGTCTTCTGTAAACAAACACAGGCCACTTTAGGTCAGATTTTTGCTGAAAAAGGTCCTCTTGGGGAATCATACCCATGTCATTTTCATTGCACACTGTATCTTAAACCCTAGGGCTTCTCCGCTGTCTACACATAATTCGATCTCTACACACGCATGAATTTAGCCCGAAATTTCATAGTTATTTGCAAAACTACTGTCATGGTTGGAGAATCCATAATAATTTATAAGGGTTGTGCATGCAGACTAACTTTATTCTCCCATAATTTATTAGATGGCACAGAGAGAGACGGAGCATTTAAGGGGAAAATTATGTAGCAATTAATCAACTTCATGAATTCATCAGCAGCTTTTTAAAAGGCCTGTTAGTGGTTATAATGGAGCAATGTTATGCTGATTCATTAGCCCACTTTTACCATAGTTTACTTGATGAAACCAGTTGAACTGAGAAAACTAAAGCTTTGTTAAAAAAAGGAGAAATTTTAATTAAAGATTTGTAGTTTATAAAATGAGAACAGTTGGAAGTTTTACTATAAAAATCTTCTTTTTGGTTTGAAGTTAACTTGTAAATCAAGAACAGATCTCTTTTAATATTCATTTGATTCTAGTTCAAATTTTTTTATGGCCATCCAGTCTGCTGAGCAGCCCCCTAGTCTCCAGGCAAAGAATAACAAAGATTCTGTAGCTAGAGTATCTGTGCTATTGGACTGCAGATAGAAAGACATAATAAACAAGATGGTTAATCTATACAGAGATTGTATTAAATGTTTGTAATTGTTTAAGCAAGAAAAAAATCTTAAGTTACATTCAAACCGAAGAAGAAAAAAATGATGGATTCCTGAAACTGGAAAATGTGTAAGATTTTTCTCAGTTTAAATCGAATTCTATTAATGCTTGGACTTTATTGCTTGAAGTTTTTTTTTTTTTTTTTGCACATATTTTGTAACAGCATTTTCAAGAGATACACAAGATTTTATATATAGTGCTCAACCTTAACTATAACACTGTAATGTGAAGTGTGAATTTTACTGACAATAAGTCAAATGGCATAAATGAAGTTTCTCAGCTTGAGAGTGAAGAGCTCAAATTAAAGAAATCTTGTTTCAGCCAGAGACTAGAAAAGATGCTGATGTTGTGCCCTAAAAAGAATGATAGTGGGAAGAGTGAAAGAATCACCAGCACACAGTTCTCCCGTTCACGCGTCTGTAATAAATGAGTATTTTTAAACAGCCCATTACAATTAATAATCAATGCATAAAATGCCACAATACATTCCATATCAGTGAAATTTAAAAGTTGGTCATACTTAGTGATTTGAATACTTAATCTTTTAGACATCTAAGTAAATAATGTCTTTATCCACATCAAAACCGCTTAAACAGGAAACACCGTACATGCACATAAAATTAACTTTATGGTGTGAAATAATTAGCAATGAACCAAACTGTTGGGCCCAACAGCAGACCATGAGGTCTCCAGCAGCTAGCTTGTATACGGATCAAGTTAGCCAAACATTGGCAACACAAAAATATAAAACACACATTTGCCTGGAACATGCAGTCAATTACACAAAGGGGACAAGGCTACAAATAACACATTAGCTGTTTTTCACGGAGTATATTGAGATAATTACCTTAAAAATGGCGATAATAGGAAGAGTTCTTCTGTTCACTCGTCTGTAATAAGTGAGGGGAAAAGAGTGCTACTCCCCCTACTGGAGCCCCGGGGTAAAACAATAAATTAACACAAGCAGCCTATGATTGCCGTCTCCCTCAAATGCATTAAAAAAAAAAGTAAAGCAAACACAATTAGAACAGGAATCCAAAATATGAAAAGAATACATGAAAACAAACCTCTGGATAATACCTGTCAGACTGGGTCCTTACTGAGCAGAGAGTTGATGTTCCCTAATGACATTCTCTTACTGTTGTGGTAGCAGCTTAATAATATATTAAACAACAAGAAGGCTGACAATTAAATATTTTGGAGGACATAACATCTTGTCATGTCTACGTATGTTTTGGAGGATGATACATCAGATTTTTGGCATGAATGACCGGTGATGGGAGTTACGGTATTAAAATAAAAGGCATTACTAATGGCGTTACTTTTTTCTGCAATGGGTAATCTAACTAATTACTTGTTCCATTGTTACAAGCGCAAGGCCGAATTTTTTTCTTTTTATATGTAACCTTTTGACAGTCAAAATTCTCAACTCTCTCAGTTGTATCCACCACAGTCCCGTTCTGTTTTGCTGCCGCCATGTTTCAAGTTATCCCTAAAACCCACTACATCACCTAATCCCCACATGGTTCGAGCATGCGCAGCAACAACATACACCACAGAAACAATCTGAATGAGTGCATACATGGTTATTTTTTCCTTTATTGATTTTATTATTTATTTTATTCTGATTGGATGTTTGATTGGATCAAAAGTGCTCCATGTTGCATATTGCAGACTACAACCTGAAGGAAATGTGTACAAAATTATGTCTTTATTAAAACGTTTTTATTATTTTTATGATCAATTTCACCCAAGATCCATGCCTCTTTTGTTTTGGTAAAGCCTCTTTTCCACTAGCAAATGCTTTCCTCCTTACTGCTCGTCATCACTTCTCCCCGGGTCATTGCCCCGTTGACAGTAAAGGAGCGGACCCAGTCAGTGTTACAGCGACACACAAACAACCAAGAGCAACAGCGAATCCAGAGAAAATAGAGGAAGAGTTTTAATCTGGAACCACAGACATCACTTTTCCCTAACAGAGATAAAAGACAAGAACGTTATAAGTAATGTTCATCATAAACAGAAAAAACGTTTAATTCATGGTGGCTGTAAGCAGTTTGAATCAGGTGAAGCTCTTCTCCTCAGGAGGAGACGGCGAAGTGACATCTAGCAGCCTGAGATTAGTGTCCAAAATTCTTTCATATTAATTTATTCCATTAGGTTTCAATTTCAATCATTAATTAGATCTAAAAATGATTATGAATAAATGAGCATGCAGATTGATTAAAGGGAACATATTTGAATTTTTTTTTACAAAGTTTGTTTATAAAGTACCCTTTTCTTTTTCCTTTCCTTTGTTGTAGCTTCTTATAGCACATAACACAACATAGGTACACTGTGTTTTTTACGTTTACATTTGAACCTTCACCATTTCTCACCAAAATGACTCTGTCAAAACAGATCACTGAGATATGATTCAGCCTTGTATGTTACTGACTTTTTTTTGCGGTAAAAATAGCCCCTTGTCACTTAAAGTCTTTTTTCTAAATATAGAAAATGTATTTTGAGAACATCTAACTTATACCAGCAGTATTGTGACCATTAATTAAAAGCTTGTCAAAGACTTTAAAAAACTGCAATGACAGCAGATACATGAGAGGGAAATGCTGTGTCTTGTCCTCACTGGAGGGAGCTGGAGCAGGAATATAAATGTAATGATGTAGAATTGGGAAACAAGAGCTGTCAAAACATTAGTTTGGCTAAATTAATTAGGCTGCTAATTATTAGAAGACCTACTAAAATGAGGAAATGTTGCAGTGGTGGGTATACCCGAACTTGTCAGGTGAAACTATCATTTAAGCTTTTCTCCTTTTAGAATTATCAAACACTGCATGTATATAAATAGATTGATAATAGATAATGCTGATCTTGACTACAACACTTGTGTCTTCTTGTGTTTTACACATTGATGGTGTTGCTTTAACAAAGCAGGGAATCTGTTTTGCTTAATTAACTTCTAAGAGGCAACCTAGTTTCTTTATGTTATTCTGTATCAGCACTGGCAGCTTAGTGAAATTAATTAAAAAAAGTGTAACATATGGTATAGCATAATTATAGAAAAGTGTTACCACATTCCTTGGTAGAGGTCTTACAACTCAATATATTCTGATACTGTCAAAAAGTAGAAATATTCCCTTTTTGAGATAAACTGTCCTTGTAGGAAGAATAAAGCATCATATGCAGAAAATCTTAATAAAGAAAGTTGACTGTTTCTCTGCAGTCCAAGAAGTGGTATCTGCATTTGCATTAATCATGGTCACTATAACCTCTACTATCATGTGATCCCATAGGGATAACATTGCCCAACTCAATGAGAAATAAGCAATTAAATACATGAAACTACATGACATCAATTTATCAGATAATTTTATCTATGGTGATTTAGAAAGTAGGAACACATTGGGGGCTCTAGATGTTGGGGTTCAGCATCTTTCCCAACAATGTTTCAAAGTAGTCTGGGAAGTGGGGGGTCAGGTGCTTTCTTATGGTTATGCACAGTTCTGTGGCCATCAAAGTCCACAGAGCTGAGAGATTTAGCGTCCAGATTCCTACATTCCTGTAAAACATCCTGCATTGAAAGTCTGGGTTTAGCATGAGTCATCATATCAGTATGAAGATAAGCTGAAGGTTAGCTGGGCTTGCTGTGACCTGTATTCTAATTGGGGTTGTTGCGGCCACAACACAAAGTACTAATCACTGTAAAACCAAGGTTGTTTTCTGTTTTGGCTTTTGTTTGGGTTTTTGATGCAAGTCATGTACAGCAAGCTGCTGAGAGGCATTAAGAAGTACAGTACCACCCTATTCAAAGTTTGGACACATTTTTCATTATATTCAACTTTAAATTCTGTTTAAGTTTTTGAGTTGGTACAAAGCTGCCTTGGTGACAGCTTTGATGTGGCTGTTTACCAATGCTGACCATCTTCTCCGTTACCAAACAGGACAATCAAGTCTTGTCCTTATTTAACTGTTCTCTTTCATCAAGTTATTTGCTCCAGACACTAACACAGTAGGTTTATTGGGCTACAGTTTACAAACAACATAAAGTTGTCTATCATCTGCATAACTGTGATAATTATCGTTAAAGTTCCGTAAATATTTAACCCAAAGGGAGCATAAACATGCATAAATAGAAGAGGTCCAACTATGCCTGGGGGACTCCACAAACCATAGTTGCTGATCATAACAAAATAACTCTGGCCTTCTAAATACCATACCATACCAACTTTATTTATTAAGCACTTTATAACAACCACATTTGACCCAAAATGCTGCACACAAATAAAATCAATACCTTAAAATAGGACCTTAACTAATTAAGGACTGCTGAAAAAAGGGCCACCCAGTTTTCCAGCCTGTGCAACAGGATTCTGTGATCTACAGCAGTGATTCCCAACCCTGGTCCTCAAGGACCACTATACTGCAGGTCTTAGATGTCTCCCTGCTACAACACCTGATTCAAATTCATGGCTCATTAGCAGACTTGCGCAGAACTTGTCAGAGAAACATTTAATTTGAATCAGGTCTGTTGTAGCAGGGAGACATCTAAGACCTGCAGGATAGGGTTGGGAATCACTGATTCTGCAGCATCAAATGCAGCACTGAAATCCAGCAGAACCAGGAGTGATACTTGACCATAATCAATATTCGTCCAAATGTCATTTAACACTTTGATTAGAGGTGTTTCAGTGCTGTGGTAAGGTCAGAAGCCCGACTGAAATTCATCAAGATTTCCTCTTTCATTTAAAAGTCATTAATTTGGTTAAATACAACTTTTTTCAAATGAATGAATGAATGAATGAATGAATGAATGAATGAATGAATGAATGAATGAATGAATGAATGAATGAATGAATGAATGTAGAGGTTTGAGACAGGTCTTTAGTTAGTTATTACACAGGTGTCTAGGGTTCTCTTCTTTAGGTGTGACTTAATGGCAACTGGTGACTTTGAAAAAAGGCCCGATGCCAGTGAGCTGTTAACTGAAAGTAGGAGATCACTTTCTACTGAGTTAAAAAACTGTTTTTAAAAAGTCAGATGGTATTATGTTCCAGGATGTGCATGTTGTTGATTTCAGATGCAAATGAATCTATTCTACTCAACAATCTTATACCGGGGCATAACATTATTTCTAAGTTTTAGACACAGATTAGTTTTCTTTTTGAATATGGCATTGATGTCTAGATTCAAGATTCAAAGTGTTTATTGTCATTTGCCCAGTGAGGAAACAAGTTTCCCTGAACAATGAAATACTTACTTTGCCGTCCACACTAAATGCCATAAAGATTATAAATAGAAGAAAAAAACTACTTAAGAAAGCTGGATAGAAGATGAAGATTAAGACAAAAAAAAAAACAAAAAAAACTCTGAGTACATACTCCATATTAGAGGGTGACACAGGAGTAGATTTTTACTCCTGTCCTGTCCCACTCTCACAGAAAAAAATCTTGTCCCATCCCAATGCTGGGCCAAAGCAAAAGAAATAATCCCGATCCCATCCTGCTCCCATTTAGTTTTTTTTTATTCATTTACTCTTTAGGCAATACATTGAATTTGATTAAATGTTCTCACCATTCCTTTTTAGACCAGCTGCTAAGTGTTTCTAGCTTTTTTTGGAGGTCAGTTACAATAAATAAAAAAGGGAACAACAATAAAACAGTACATGGTTCGCACCGTGTCTACCAAAGTTGAATAAACGCAAACAGAACATATAAAGTTGTATTTTACTCATTTTTAAATGTCATTAACTAAACCTGTTTTACAATCGACATACATTGTGTTGACACCATCACACTCGACTCTCGTGAAGTTCATTAATATGTCCGCCTTTCCTACCAGTTCTGCCAATATCCATTTGCCATATTGGTTACTCCGTGGATGTTTGCTAACTCCATTCCTTTTCTTATTTCAATTCCGGCAGGGAAGCAGTGGCCGGAAAGCAGTGTTGGCTTCTGGGTAGTGTAGTTCTTTTTTTACTTGGTTCCAGTGTAGGTTTATTGAGCGAAAACAGTCAGTGTGCAGGGTACAGGTCGTTGTTACAGACTTCTATCAGCTGTTAAGGACTCTGAAAGCCGAGGGAAAGAAAGAAAGAGTTTCTAAATCTGGTTGTCCTGCATTTCAGACTCCTGTACCTTCTGCCTGAGGGAAGGAGAGTGAACAGTCCATGTTAGGGGTGGGTGGGGTCTTTGCTGGTAGACGGCGAGGGCAGTGGAGTCCTGGTGATCGTGGACTCAGTCTTAACCACTCTCTGCAGGCATTTGCGTTCCGAGATAGTAGAGCTGCTGTATCACACGGTGATGCAGCTAGTCAGGATGGACTCAACAACGTAGCTGTAGAAGTTTCTGAGGATATTTGGTGACATGCCGAACTTCCTCAGCCTCCTCAGGAAGTACAGCCGCTGCTGAGTTCTCTTCACCAACCACCTGTGTGGTGTTAAGTGTTCAGGTGAGGTCCTCGCTGATGGGGAGCAGTGTTGAGGGTGAGGTTGTTGTCCTCATACCATGTCACCAGAGAGTCCATGTTCCTCCTGTAGGCTGCTTCGTCCGGTGATGCTTCTTATGACAGCAGTGTTGTTCTTGTGGGAGGCCACACAGTCATGTGTGAACAGGGTGTAGAGGAGGGGACTGAGGATTCACCCCTGTAGTGTGTCAGTGTTAATGATGATGCTGGCTGAAGTCCTGTTCCCGATTTTGACAGACTGAGGCCTGCCAGTCATAAAGTCCTTGAGCCAGTCACAAAGGATGGGGTTCAATCCCAGGGAAACAGTTTGTGGGTGAGCTGGTGGGAGATGATCAATTCACACAGGAAATTTTCTCTTTGTCCCACCTTAAAGAGGAAAAAAGGTTTTTAAAAAAGGCTGTAAAGCATGGAGTCAGGCATATTTCTACTTTCAATGTAAGAGCCCATTGTTGTGTAACATCTGTCAAGCTCTAGCATGCTAAGATACACTGTGAGAAAACATGAGAGTTTTACAGGGGTTCCTATAACCTAATGATAACTGACTTCATCCACCTAAAGTCCAAGCTGAGCTATCACAGGGGGCAAAAGTACCTTTTTGTCCAGCACATGTACCAATGAGTGTAATGAGGTTTA
The DNA here is from genome assembly GCA_037177495.1 of Rhadinocentrus ornatus. Classification (NCBI taxonomy): domain Eukaryota; kingdom Metazoa; phylum Chordata; class Actinopteri; order Atheriniformes; family Melanotaeniidae; genus Rhadinocentrus; species Rhadinocentrus ornatus. The sequence goes on along the minus strand of JBAMHW010000017.1, from coordinate 17,514,380 downwards.
ACAATCTGTTAAATAACAGTCAATAACCCTAACTTCATGCAGACTTAATCATGAAAAGGTGCTTTCTGTGGTAGGTGTCTGTTTCACTTGAAACATTGAATACAACCATATGACGTATCCTCTTAAAATCCATGCAAAACATTCATAAACTGGGAATTTGCATGGACTGCAACACTGAGGTCTCTACTGATTGAACCACCACAACACATCAAGAAAAAAGCACCACAGTTAAACCTGCAGCCTAAAGATCAACATCATGGGATACCTGCAGTTCTCTGCTATTCTAAATAAGTAACTGAATTGAGCCAGGGGCCCTGGTTTATTAATTAGTTATATGAAGCATGTTTAACAATCAGTTTTTCATTGCAATGATCACATACACATTTGTGTCAAGCCGCAGTTAGAGTTCAACCTTGCCAATGAATTGGACCATTGTCCTTGCCGTAGTATATAAACAGGAGTGGAAGAAGTTTATTCACCAAAGGATATCTGATGCCACAATGCTATGCACATTTTCTCTGTGGGAGATCATCATACATGTGAACGTGGTCACTGCAATAACGTTGTCCTTTTTTTTGCACAAAGCTGTTTTACAAGAAGGTGCAGAAATATGAAAATTGAAGTTTTTGTTGAATGCCTACCCCTGTTTGAGTGTAGCCAAAATGCACGAATTTCTGATTGCATCCTTTGGGTGTCTTAGTCCAATTAAGAGAATTTGATTCTCCTGTGGGCCACATGTGGCTCTGACAATATTTGCTGGCCTTAACTCTGATTCTGGCATGTCTTTTGTAATACTGCTATAATCAAGGCTATTTGGGCCAAACCTTTCTTGTTATCTGGGTCAGTTTTGGTCCGTGTCTCGTGTCATTTTAGCATGCAGAGAGGCAGTTTTTTTGTCAGCTGAGTATAATGTTCTGTTCCTCAAAACAAGGTCAGTGGTATAATCTTTTTTGTGGACGTGTTGTGCCAGAGAGAGATGAGTGGGATATGTAAATTTAAATGTGAAATATATGATATTTGAAACCTCAATACCTCAGCGAACTACTTTTTTTGTAAAGATGTATTGATTTTTGTCAAACAAGGCTGACCTCTTGTACATGCTTGTGCATTTAACTTGTAGTCAAAGCAAGCTCAAACCATGTTTTCAGTTAATTGGACATAAATAGAAACAGTGAACATTCAGGGATGTTTTGCCCTGAGACAGAGATCTATAAGCTGTTTAAGAGTCTTCGCACTTGGTTTTGGTTTTGGCTCTTTTTGTTTTGTTCCAGAAGCTCAAGTGCAATACCTAGTGGTTTTCGACTTCATACGTCACTCCTTTAGCCCTATCCTTACTTATCAAAAAGGGTGTTTTGTTAGGTGTGCCATCAGATTCTAATTTAGTTAAGGCGCATAGGAGGAGCCTTTTTACACACTTAATCAAATTTATCTCATCAACTCAACCTCTTCCTTTCAATCTGAATAATATATATAAGTAACCTCCTTAAACTGTGATATATTAAATCACTTTAAAAATACACCACATAGTGTTGTTGTCTTTTCCAGTCTGAACCCAAGAGTACATTGACCTCTCTAACCTCAGAGTACTTTTTTCTGGCAGGATGCCCCCATGGGAGAACCATGAAAGAAAATTATTAGTGTTTCTCTTTCTCTCCCCTGGAGCTTTAATCAGAATGTTGTTGGTAAAATGCTTGCAAGTGTCCACATCCACAGGAAATTCACACAGTCTGAAAAACTGGAGACACATGCCTGCGCATGGCACACGGTGCACCCACGCTTACACATAGGGCTCTCGATGCATCTCATTGTGCATTCTGTCTCGGTCTAAGTGGGCCCTCAGGTCAGGTCAAGCTGTGTCTCCTGCAGAGCAGAGTTGTGCTGCAGGCCACTAATCTCTCCTCTACAAGGCTGAAAGGACTTTGAAAGGAGAAACACCACTTAGCCGGCTCTGTCAGTGGGCGCCTTTGCAGTTTACAGTAGGAGGCATAGCTTTGAAAGAAAATGATTGGGTTTGTGTCTTTCTTTTCTTCCAAAAAGATGAAAGATTACTGAGATTGTCAGGGATCTCAAGTTCCTATCAGATGAGAGTATAACTTTAATAAATTGGGTCTCATCTGGCCAAATGAAGTATGGAAGATTAGCTCCAGACTGCCAGCTTGTTTCCACTAAGCTTCTCAGAGCAGGATGACTTTTTTTTGGCTTCTTAGACTAAAAGTGTCCTCAGTTATATCAAAGGCATTATGTGAGATCAAAATTTTTCCAAGTTGTCTTATAAACTTCCTTTTATCTGTTAGTTCAATCAACCTTTTTACCCCCTCTTTTTAATAATACTTCTAAATAGTTAAAAAGGCTCTAAATTACCACCTTACTACTATCCGGTAAAAATCTGTCACTTTTTCTCATTTTTTCCCTGCTTACTCCAATATATTGATAAAAACCCATCATTGGTCCAACAACCCTGCCTCACTAATCCAAAGTAAAAATGTGTTACTAACAAGTGAAAAGTGTTTGTGTGACTTAGCTCTAGCAACCAAACTTGTACCTGCATCAGCCTCCAAATACAAACAAGTGGCTTAGTACAAAAACGTGTCTCCAATATTTTGACTTATTATGTACAACAAATACATCTTAGGTGATATTATATCGACAGGTCAATATTAAGTGCTGATAGCAAAGCTTCAGGTTCATTACAAACAGAAGCAATACTTAGCTACAGGTTTCTACAGCTATTAAATATCAGAGAAATGGAAGCCCGCTTCTCACATTAAACTACAGGCTTCCTGAATGACAGTTTGATTGGAGAAAAAGGACGTGCAATGATGAGGAGAGGACTTTCTGATTGGATAAAGGGACTTGGGAATTGGTTCAAGGATGATAAATCAGACTGGCTTGAGGTTGGAGTAATCAACCAATCGTCAACAGGCATTGGTGCAGACCAATTCACATTACATAAAAGAACCAAAGGAAACAAGGAATGTGATCACTATCTGTCTGATCTGGATTTTACAAAGATTTTACTTAAAATTATCTTCATTGTTGCTCACCAATTCATTATCAAAGATTTGAAGGCCATTATGAGAAATTAGCAGTACCACCATATTGTGGATTAAATTACAGTTGAAAAAAAACTCATGTAAAGACCATTACCGAGGTTCATCCTCTGTATGTCTTCTATCACCTTTCAGCGTGCACAGGTTCGCAGTAACACCCACATAGAAATTGACTTGTTAACAGCCTGCTCTGTAAAATTGGTCATTAAATAACGTGGGAGTTAAGAAAGACCTGGGATGTGTGCTGCTGCAGATGGACTTTGGAAGAAATTTAAAAAAAACTCTTGACACCAGCAGGCCTATTTTTATCCTTTTGCATAGAGATATACCGGAAGAAGTTACTCTCAAGTACTGAGAAAATATCTTATTATACTCCTACTTTTTACTTCCTTTTTTTTCAGGTTGTCATAAATTTATTTTTCCTGAAATTCCCCCATTTTTGTTGAATTCTTCTCCAGTTGCAGAGCAGCAGTCAGTCATAGCTCACTCCGTACTGCTAGTGGTTTATTAACACAGTTTGTAATATGTTGTCTCAAAATCCTCCCGTCTGCATGTTTTTTTTTCTATATATAATACACACGTTTGCTTTCTCTATTTTTCATTTTTGTTCTTTTCTTTGTGAGCCTAATAAGGTTTGTTCACATCCTAGTAAATGAGAAATAAGCCCCACTGTGGCTTTGCTAGCCAGTTGAGAGACAGCCAGGTAAGGAAGCATATAAAAGAACAAAAGTAGAAATAGAGAAGCAAATAAAAATGACAGAGAAAGATGAAAAATAAATAGTTGGAAGAGAAGACAGATAGGCAGTGACTGAGGTATCAAGAGGGTAAGTGGCTCTGTCTGTGAAGGACAAAGATGGAGAAAAAAATAAAAAGGCCAAAGATGCAAACACAGCATCAGGGAGAAAATGAGACGGTGGGTGGAAGAGAGAAGGACACAATGAGATAGAGAGAGATAGAGAGGAAGTTAGAGGAGCAATGAGGAGTGGCAGCAGAAAATTCTTCTGTACCTGTGGAGGAGATTAAGGGTCTGCATTCAGTGTGATTAATGAGCTGGCCGTTGATTGCTCATCCCCCCATCTCTCCATGAATAATCACCACAGCAGCACTCTCAAAGAGAATGCATGAATTTATGTATATGAGTATGTGTGTAAATGAGAATAAGTGCCTGTGTGTAGAAAAGCGATGCAGAAGAGCAAGTAAATATGCATGAATGGCAGTAAATGAGCATGCATGTACAGTTTATGAAAACTATGCAATTTATACTGTATGCGCAGAATTAACTAGGAATTTTTTGCAGTTACTGAGAAAAATCAGACACAACATGACAAATTGTGAGTGTCAGTGTTTGAGCTATTGATTATGTATTCACTAATGGCTGCAGCCCACCTGCAGAGATCAGCCCATGCACTAAATGCACAGTGACACACCAGGATAATTTGTGTACACTGTGGACTCCCAGTGGGAGTTATGTCTCTTCACATCTGCTATGCAAACCTACTGCTGTCATTCAGTTCAGAAAACAATATTACAGTTGACACTGAGGTAGCTATGTTTAATCTCCTGTAGTATTTGTAGCAAGTTGGACTGTAAGGAAGAAACCTACATACATGTTATTAGCTTTATAGAATGAACAAAAATGTAATTGTTGCAGTATCTAGATAATACAGTATTTAGTGACTGAGAGGTTGAGATGGTGTTCTATTAGCATGTTAGCATATCCATCAGTCACATGATGCTGCTGATAAGCAAGCTAGCTCCTTTCCGGCTATTTTCCCTGTGTGTATATGCCTGTATATGTATGGTTTAAAGAGAAAATGTTTAGCTAAATGTTCTTTAAGGAAGAAAGAAAAGCTAGCTCGTCTTGAGAGACAATACATTCATATTAGATGTTCATGTTAAGAGTCTATTAAATATTAAATTTAAATTGGAACGCAGCGACAACTCATGGGCTAAAATAATTCAAATTTAATCTGATTGAAATTGGTTGCAACAACAATCCCAAAATGGCAGCATCTCACTTAGCAGAAACAGTGAGCCAGCAAACCACGTTAGCAATTAGTCTGTCATATTGGATGGAAATCTACAGAAAACAGTGTCTCGTGCTACTTGGCTATAATTTATTTGAGTGACTCTGGTGAACATAAAGTTTATGAACAGCTTGAAAAAGAATGCTATTGTGTTGCAGTGCATGATGGTTAGATGTTTTTTATACTTCCATAAGAACAATCATTTTGAAACAATCTATTTAAAGGTCAAAATATGATTTTAGTGGAGGGTTGACCCTACTTTTTAAAATGTTTTGCATCGGACAAATCTGCTGCCAGTTTGGTGCGTTGCATGAACATGTAGGATGTGTGAAGGCTGGTGAATCGAGCCTCCAAACTCTAGCAGCTGCTTTTCAATCAGTCAAGAGCTTAGTGATTGATGCCCCAGTGTTAATTTACCAAATAAGATTGAATGAGAATTTTTTTTTTCCATGACAGTCAAATATGAATATCTCAGTTTGTCACACACGATTTGCATACATGATACATTAAGAGAGGAGTATGAACTTGTCACAGGTGACATGCCACCTCCCAAGGCTCGTATGAAGTGACAGTAAGAGAGGGATCTCCTTAGTTTTCATCCATGGAGTGTCTAACATTTTGCAGCTCAAGACAGCCAAGTCTTGATTCAAAGAGAAAGTGTTTTTAGCTCTTCCTGTCTGCATGTGTGTGTTTATCCTCTCAGGTTTAGTAAGAGGCATCACGTGGGTAATACATGATACACCCTATCTATCCTTGTGATAAATCCACAGACTAATCCGGGGAAGAAGGTGGCAGTAAACAAGTACTTTTTACCAAGGTGCCATCTCACCATCTTGTAAGTAAGCAAGATGTAAAAAAAAAAAGCAAGGTATATTATATCCTTACTGACTGATCTGTGGCATCAAAAGCGGTACCATGAATACAGATATACAGTATTTATAGTGTAAAAAAATGACTAAAAACTCACACAAAGAAATCTTTATATCATTGGATTAAGGATAGAGAAAATTTCTAATATATAAACAATTAGGAACAGAATCCCACATTGTAATTTAAATGCTATTAATGTGTTGTCTTTCTTTTTTTGTTAATTCTTTCATTAGGTCTTTATGTTTCAAATGTGATTAATCGTGATTAGTTCACAAATATCCTGTGATTAATTAGAATAAAAATATTAACAGTTCATATATATATATATATATATAGATAGATAGATAGATAGATAGATAGATAGATAGA
>JBAMHW010000017.1:17492018-17502488 GCA_037177495.1 Rhadinocentrus ornatus | reverse complement strand
CTATCTATCTATCTATCTATCTATCTATCTATCTATCTATCTATCTATCTATCTATCTATCTAGCTAGCTAGCTAGCACCTCCTATTAACCTTATCATTCGTACCTACTATACGTTAACATCCTAAAATACAATCAGAATATAAGCTGCAGACTCAGAGTAATTTTTCATTCTTTTCCTTTAGAGAACAGGTAAAAATCCAGCAAAGAAAAACAAGCAGTGATAATGTGGAAAATATGACTGGTATAGCTTTTTAGCTCCCTGAGAAAATCATCACTTCAGTATTTACTCAGTAATACATTTCATGGCTTTCATGTAGATTTCTATCAGATGTCTTTTTATATATTAATACGCAGAGTACATCCTGCACCATGAGCCCGTATTGACACATGGTTACACACTCATATATCTTGTCCAAGGCAACATCCCTGAGCTCAACATTCACGCAGTATCTCACTGTCATCAGCATGCCCGTTCCAGTTTTACACCCATGAAACAAATGTCATTTTTATGCGAGCAAACAGTGTGCAGTGAGGATCGAACAAAAACAGACAGGAATAGAAGAATCTGGTGTTGTGCAGTAAAGGTCATGAGAAAGTTGTAGCACTGAGAAGGCATGTCAGAGCTGCAGTACATAAAGCCATTTATTAGATGGTCTAGTTTGACTCAATATAAATGTGTAAATTACGTTTCTTTTTCCAGTGCAACCTATACTCCTTGAATTAAGGTGCAAAAACACAACATAGCAATCAAAGACTGGCTCTGCAGATTTATAGCTAATTGCATATCCAGGTGACAGATGATATTTATGGCATCCTGGGAACTGGTGAAGAATAATTCTTGATTTCCTCTAAAGGTGAATTGAATTGGATGGCCATTTCAATGAACATATATTTTCCTTAATGATATTTGATGATATTAAATGATATTTGGCTTGCTGTGGTGCTTTTTCACCCTGAATATACTTTTTTTTCCCCATACAGCTAGTTATTCTCCTCTCTCCACCGGGAATCCATTGCATGCCTAAAAGTGTATTAAGCTTGGCTACAGTTCTACCACATCAGCAGGCTCATTTAGAGCTGTAATTCTTAATTACACTTTCTTAATCCCTTTTTTCTATCTTCTCATTTTTTCTCATTCTTTCTCTTTTACCCTTGCCTCTTTCATCCATCATCTGTCCTCCACCAATCATTTCCCTTCATATTCTCACACTAACAGAGGTCGTCCAGCTGAGCCTGGCAGATGACCAGCAAATCAGTATCTCCACGGTAACAGTGGGGCTTAGTGCTGTCCTAACATGTGCCATCCAGGGGACTTTGCGTCCACCAATTATCTGGAAGAGGAACGGCATCATATTGAACTTCCTGGACCTGGAGGATATCAACGTGAGTACATGCTGGTACCGTTTCCATCGTGGCTGATGGTTATGACAGAGGTGCTTGAGTTGATGGCAAAAGCTACAGAAACAGGATGTTTTTTCTTATTGTTTATTTCCACATCAGTTGCTTTGGATTTAGACGGAAAAGCAGAAGGAAACCACCAACAGTCTCTGAGAAACACAGCATCACTTCTTAAACACAATCAGCTAAAATTTTTCAGTAATGGGGCAAAAACACTCCATAACAACTAAGGTTTGTGTTTGTGTCAAGTTGTCATGGAGTGTTAGTAGTTTCCTTGTGTTTTTCCATCCAAATCCAAAGCATCTGACAGGAAGCTGTCAGGGTTATGTGTGATAGTTAATATTGCACAACTAAAAAAACATGGAATAAAACCACAATGGCACAATAATTGTATTTGTAAAGACACTTTTGTTCTCTGTACATCAGCCAAAATAGCCAAGAAAAGGACTAAAACACAGAAGCAGCGCTTCTCTGGGCCCCTCCATGAAACACTACAATTAATGTTAGCTCAGTGCCTAATGAACTATGCAAGCATGCTCCTGTTTTGACACATCTGAGCAGGTGACAGCACAGCACCAGCTTTTGCTTTATCCACAAGCAGATCACAGTTCACTAATTGCACATTAATGAGCAGCCTTGTTGCTCCGCCGTGGTGATGAGCCGATAAACAATGTCAAGTGTTAAGGTGAAGACTGGAGGAGAGGTGATGGCAGCAGAGGTCCCTCGGGCTCTTGACCGCACATAATAGATTTCCACAGAGTTTACTGATCTGAGTAGATGAGGGAAAGAGGAGTACCTGCTGTGTTCGACTTTCTTTTCATTCTGTTAAATCAAAGAAGAAACTAAGAAACGGCTAAATTAATGATAGATAACCTTAGCGGTATGCTGTGTGTAGCTAGCTTCTTGATGTACTGGATATCAGTAGGAAGAAAAGACAAATACAGCACATTACAAGTTGTTTGCAAAGTTTTTGGAGCAGTTTTGTCAAATTAGTGAGGCTGGACAGCTTTATTTTGCTCAAACAACTTTATATACAGAACCTGTCAAATGTTTGGACACACTAAAGTGTATTTAGTAACTTACTGGGGCAATTTAATGTATAGTCATATAATGTACACTAAGAAAATGAATCTAGCCTGTAAGTTTGATTTAAGAAATTAGAAAAGAATAAAATTTTATTGTCATGCAACAAAAAGTGCAACAAAATTACAATAAAATTGAGCTGTTCAGTCATTTTCAGTCCAGTTGTGTTACATGGAGTCTGTGTAAACTAACATTTAATGCAAAGTTGATTCATAATGCTGATGCTAATAAAGTTTTGATTTCATTTCATTTATTGAAGTAAATGCAAACATCACGGTCTAAAGAAGAATGTGCTTCACATGAGGAATAACCTCTTTATTTCCTACTGAGAAATATTTTTTACTTAGAACAGTGTTGATCAAAGGGGTGACAAAATGAAACAAGGGAGAGGATATTCCTCTTCTATCCTCTCTGAGTGTCGTTTTCTTCTGTTAAACTGAGCTGAATTGACACTAGATTGTTTGCAGAAGTTTCATTTGACAGAGACTGAGGTTTCCCTGTACACTACCCATGCCCTCAAACCTGAGGACTTATGATCATTCTTTCTGTACCCACCTCCCTCTCTTCTGCACATCTTCTATCATACCTTTTTTATTCCTTGTGCAATGACTTTAAGTCAGAAAACTGGACTTTTTATATTCTGAATTGACCCATGTTCTGTAAGTTGTAACTGTGAAGGTTAAACTAAGTCCAAAAAGTAAAGAAATGAGTGTTTAATGGATTATTTCTTTGGTGAAACAATCCTTTTTTTTTTCAATGTATCCTGTTCCCTTTGGAAAGTCAGTTCATTTCCCTTCTAAATGGCGCCACATTTAAAAGGAAAATTCATTTGTGGGATTAACAGCAATGTTGAATTTGAGGGTTGTGTCCATAGGAAAATAAGTTGCCTGGCATTGACAAAGATTTGCCACAAGTCCCTTTTCCTTACACATGTGAAAGAATTTAACAAATAAATAAGCAGGCTTTAAGATTTGTTGCTAACCAATCACTAATCTCTTTACTTTTTGTGCTAAGTGTATATGAGGTTGTATAATTAAAAACAAAGTTTAATTACAAGAAGACAACATAGTTATATAATCCACGAGAAATGTGTATAATGTAGCCAACTCGGATGAAAAACATATATGGGAAAAAAACATAAATGACCAATATCTTTCTAATGTAAGAAATATTTCGTCACTGGTAAAACTTGTTAAATGTTTAAATTTAAAAACATATATTTACTGTATCAATAGACTTCTGTGTAACCTGAAAAAATAAGATGATTGTTTTTTTAAAAAGGTTTATGTTGGGCGTTGCTTTAATTTGCCACCTAAAAAGCCCAAATTCCGTAATGGATTGGGTTTCATGCAGAAAATAACAACTCCTATTTGCCAATATGCTATCACATACAGTATTTTAAGTTGTTTTTTTTTTCCATCTGAGTGTCCAAATTAGAACTTTCACAAATTATGAGATACTCTGAGAAATGGTGTTTTAAGCCAGTCTCTCCATTCCCCGTTTCTTTCTTTTTTTTTTTCTAGTTCTCCTCTCTAAAATCCCTCATATTACTCCAATTTCCAGTTAATCTGAGCAGATAAAAATCAATGATTAACAATTACGACTTCTGACTAGTTACATTAGAGTCAAGCACAGAGAACCAGAACAGCCAGCATGTTCATGTTCTCATCTTTTACTTGTTTAAGTAACCCAATCATTTTTAATTGTCCTTGCCGGTTTAGTCGTATCGCTCACATTAATTGTAAATTCTGAACTTTGACTGCCTAGGCTTGCCTACCTATCTTACACGAGAATCATTTTGCATTTGTCCTGTCACAAAGAGACTCCCTGTCAGGTCACATTCATTTTTTGAGCCTCCAGGAAATAAAGCTGCTGTTTTTGTGGTTTAAATGTCATGACAAAGCTGCATCAGGACTTGAGCTTTGCCACTTGATGGGACAGCAACTATTTAATGCCTTAATCCACCCTAAGCTGTGGCTGGAACCCCCCCAGTGATTGCTGCATGCTGCACCAACAACAACCAGCTCCATTCATCAACCTAATGGGCTTTATATTTTTAACCCTTGCCATTTATCAGGCTGAGGCAGTGTGGTGAGGGGAGTAAGGAGGATCAGATTCCCCAATGCCTGCCTCAGCTCAACGGGGAAACCGTTGATTCATGGTCTCTCTTCCTTTTCCCATCACTCTTTTTCTCTCCTGTCTCATCCCATCATTCCCTGCTGTTGTGTGCCTCCTCTCTGCTCTATGAGTATTGTTATGTATTCTATCAAGCTACTTCCTTTTTACGCTCACTCCCTGTGGATGTTTTCTGCACCACATTCTTCACCAGTATTTCCACTTCTACACCTCCTGTTCTTCTTTTCTTGTTCATTTCCACACCTCCTCTCACTTCTTTTCCCCCCTCGCCTGTTCTTTTTTTACATAATGCTCCTTTTCTATCCCTTTGCTTTATTACAGGACTTTGGGGACGATGGCTCCCTGTACATCACCAAGGTGACAACAATCCACATGGGGAACTACAGTTGCCATGCCTACGGCTATGAAGACCTCTATCAGACGCATGTTCTCCAGGTGAATGGTCAGTAGCGGCTCATTTCTTACTTAAAGTGGAGGAGAATTAAAAATACTTTAGTTTTTGTTTGTGATGCTCTTTGGTTCCACAGTCACATTCAAATTTCATTTAGCCCAATCTTACACAATAAGCATGTCAATAACGCATCTGTTTTAGGTACATTAAATGTTTAAATCAGGAGGAATGAATAAGGTGCCATAAAACAGCCGGAATTAAGACCATTGATGACCAGGCTGTGGCTACATTCTGTATTGTACAGCAGCTAGAAGTTATATCCCTCCTTAAACCAGTGGCCAGTGATAAGCCTGCACCAGTAAATGGCTAGAGGTGACTGATTACTCGTTCTTATCATTACCAAATAATGCAGTTACATCATTTTTGTTTGTTTGCGTAACCAGGATGTTTCACTGAGGTCAAATATGTCCTATGTAGAAGCAGGGGCAAAGCTAGGGGGTTAGCCAGGGTGGCACCTCTGAAATCTGATTGATCACCCCAGGTGCCACCTCAGGTAATTGGCATCAAAAACAGACCACTACACCATTGTTTATTGAATTATAAAGTAATTCCCTAATAATTATACTTTAAAAATATTAACATTTGGTTGCACTAGAAGAGATTGTGCCCCTCTGCAAGTCCACTAATGTCATGTAAAGCTATTAACCTGATAAGCATAGAGCTACATAGCAGTGCTAATCTAGTTATTTGGTTAGTTTGAGGATAATGTGGAGAAACCATTTCATATTTAGTGACAACGCATCAACTTAGACAATCAAGACTTTTAAATTGGAGCTGAAACTTAACCTAAAGGACATATAAAAGAGTATACCTCAGTATCCAAGTTACTTAGTGTTGACTAAGCTAGAGCTACACGATCCAGTTTCATTTTAATAAGAGGCTACTTGTTGATTTTAAATTAGTCTATGGCATGATTATTTGGAGAAATATGGCCTTTAACCAGTCTTATTTAGTATAGAAAGGTATAAGCATGAAGAGAAATTAAGATATTTCCCATCATCAGGCCTAAGTAGAGACATCACAATTAATTGTGATTAAAAGAGCAATGGAAGACATACCACTATGATCTACTATATACTAGGAGATGGAACAGATCTTGCTTATTGAAAGCTTAATTTTGTTTAGCTGAAATGCTAGCCCACTAAAAAGGAAGGTTAAGACCAGAGTTAAAAAATTTGGTCTAGAGAAATAAATGTCCTGTGTGAGAGGCTTTAAATTGGTTTCACCTTCATATTTGGCTCTGATTTGGACTGAGATCTCTCTAGTGAGAGAGTAATAGGACAAAGTTTCCCAAGTCTTGTTAATCTTCCTTAACCTTTAAAATGATTAGTTTCCCATAAAAAATACTAAATAAGTAGCATTGTTCATTGTTGTCAAAACATTAATATATCTTACCATGATAAACCGCATCATCATTTAAGCTAGAAATTAAATGTGACTGCATGAAGCATATTTTGTTGATTCAGTGGAGGCAATAAACACAGCTTCTACCTAAGCTTAAACACCACTATTTGGTATACCGATCATCTGTTGACTCACTTATTACTGCTTCCTTCAGACTCAAGAGATCTTATTAACCGTCTTGCCACAAAAAGTCCAGAAAGGAAGATTTTTTTGTCACCAACACTTGTGACATTACAAATAAAATAAATGTTTTAGTCTCTTTCAGTTACGGTGGGATTGTCTGGCTTTTCACAGCTATTAATTGATAAGAATTTCAGCAGAATTTTAGACCTCAAAGGACCATTAATGATGTCAAGGAAGTCATGCAGCTAGGAAGAGGGCAAGTTATCAGTAGAGGCCAAATGTTTCTTTTTGTTATTGAAGGTATTTTAAATTAGATAGGACGAAGTGAGATAAGGTGGAATGAAGTGGAGCCAAGAGCCACATTATACTAAGTAGGCGGTTTGCATCCCAGTGCGCTATTAAAGCAATACCATTTTTTCTATGCTGGGCTGAGTAGAATGACAATGCTGCAGCTTCAGTTCCCGTAGTTGCAGAACAGTACTCTTGTCTGTGGTGTTGTGTTGTAGTACCCCAGAGTGTGTTAGCACTGTTCAAAAATGAGTCAGCAATACAAAGTAAACACATAAAAATGAATGGAAGAAAGAGAGTTTTTGATTGTAGAACAGAACAGCTGCTTGAACAGTGTATTCACACAGAGAGGCACTGGGATTCATCACATGTGCTGGGCTTTCTCGCTGCCTGTGTATGTTTAATGCAAAAAAAAAATGTCTCTTTTTTTCACCTGTTTTAATCTGTGGGTTGATACATTAATTTGAAGTATATGTAGTTATAAAGCATCTTTAAACAGGAGCAAAAGCTGGAACAAGAAATCCCAACTGCATCGATGAACAAGTTAAGAACAAAGTCTCAAATCACTGGCTTAATCTTTGACAGTGGTTTGTTTCTTTCTAAATGCATCATGCTTGTTTGTTGAGGTAACCACAGTTTTAATGGCGGGCAGAGACTGTCAGTGTAGTAGGTTAAAAAGAATAAAATTTCCCTCTGAAAGTGAAGCATAAATATAAGGTGGGGCAGAAAGGAAAATGTAGTGCTTTATTAAGCACAGTGTTGTGGAACAGTCCGTAGTCACCCATCATTTTTTCACTAGTACTGCCAGAAAAATAGAAAACAGATGGAGCAACTTATTGAAATGTGTGCAACAATTAATGGAAGCACATAAGGTAATACCAGACCGTGTACAATTCTAACAAGCTTAAGTCAGTAATGGTAAGAACATCTTTATTCTTCAACACAGCCTGAACCTTTGTAGAGATGTTTTGTAGTTTTTTCTATAAGTAGTCTTCAGGAATAGTTTTCCAGGCTTCTTGAACGACATTTAAACAACCTTCTTTGGATTTTTGCTGTATTTGGTTCTGTTCTCAGTCAGGATGATCTCACGCTGCCTCAATTCTGTTGAGGTCTGAGGAGGATTCATCGCTCCATAAGCTGTTACCACAGATTTTTTTCTGTCCAGTTCTTGTCACGTTTGGTTCTTCTCCCATTTTCCTTCCTTAACAATTGTTTTCTAACAAACCTTATTCCATGGAGACCGTTACTGGCGAGGCTTCAGTAAACAGGACTCAGGTCCTGTGTCACGTCTTTGCAAGAGTTTTGGGGATTTATTTTTTTTCACTTTCACACACATTACTGTTTATATGCTGCAAACAGCCTTTTGCACCTGTCACTTCTTTTGTCCCTCTGCTTGTCTAGTTCCTAAAACATTTAAGAGCAAACTGCTAAACATGCTGAGAGTTTTCAGATAATCACTCTTGTTGGTGTAGAAATACTATTTAATGCCCATCAAACTGTGTAATATTTTGGTATTTTTTTGTGGATGCAACAAAAGAAATTGGCTCAAATTATGTGTCTTTGCAACATGCTGCTGGTAACGAAGTGTCAATAGTTACATTTTTAATGGGTACTTTGCCAAGTTGTCTGTTATATGTAGACACAACACTGGTCCATCCCTTGACTTTAGTGCTTGTTTATGCTTTAATGCACTGTTTAAAAATAATAATGATAATAATAATAATTCATCTAAAAATAGACAGATACAAAGACTGGACTGAACATTAATAAACTTTTTGAAATACTCAGAGAGCCAGATGACAACTTTTAAAGAATACAAAAGGAAAGCAAAAGTCTGGCTAATTATAAGCAAAATAAGAATAGGGGTGAAATAATACAAACAATACTGTTTACTTTACTAATAACAATTAATAGATTAAAATAAATCCAGCATCAAAATCCATGAACTACATCTTACCTGATCATGTAAACTATTACCTCATGTTTTATTTTCTCTCAATGCCTCTGCATTTATTCGCAGCCGTCCCCCCAGAGGAGGCGACAAGTGGCAGATACGTCCAACATCTATTTCATGCAGGACTAGAGCTGCAATAAAAAAGCCCCAGAACTCTTGGATCCCTGTTATTTGTGAATATATTCCATGCTGGGGTGAGACAAATTCCCCTCTGCCCACTGCATGTGTGGGTGTTTGTGGTAGATCCCCCCTGGAGTTACAGTCTACCATGAAACAGTGCATAATTATGTTTTCACTTGTCCCTCTCCTCTCTTCTTGTATTTGTGTCCAGTCCCTCCAGTGATCCTGGTCTACCCAGAGACGCAGGCCCAGGAGCCCGGTGTTTCTGCCAGCCTCCACTGCCATGCTGATGGCATCCCAAATCCCAAACTCCTTTGGCTGAAGAATGGCATGGATCTGCAGACTAGTTCCTCTAAACAGCTTTCTCTCATAGGTGTGTAGTTTTGGAAAGATTAGTGTTTAAACAGATGGTCGGAGTCCCACCTCTCCGATGCAGTGTTTTTAATCTGCGAAGTGGTACATACCAGCAGGAATGCACAAATTTTTATTTACCAAGAGACCAAATGACTTGTAGCAATGAAACAAAGCCTCTGTCAAAGTATTGACAAACACACTTTATAGCTGCACTCTTGTGGTGTGCTTACCATTGATTTTCATTTCCATGTAAGGATGCTGAAATTGAGATTGCAGTCACCCTTGTAAACTGTCTTCATTTGCTCCAAAGACAATGTAAACATAGTTGCTCTGCAAAGTAAATGAGAAGGCAGATAGAGTGAAAAGTTTAAACTATATTGCATGGTAGAAAATAGCAGCTACTTATCTGACTTAGAGTATACTTTTTTTTTATGAAATGCAATCTTTCACAGGGAGGGAGCAGAATTGAGCACCACCTTCCATTTTTAAGGCCTTGGTCTCATTAAAAGTGAGTTTATTGACAGAGTGTTGCTCGTTACCTATCATAATAACTTATCAACTCTTAGACACTCAACCAAGAAAGGGCTGCAAGGTTCACCAACACATTAACACTGCAGTGGCTACATTTTTAGATTTACCAAGGAATGTGAAAAATAGTCAGAGTGGTAAGTCCTACTTACGAGAACAATTTGTACTTTACTACACCTAGAGCTTCAGGAGAGCTAAAGAAAGCAGTTAAAGTAGTGCAGATTTCTGCTTTTTCCATCCATAAAAGGGATTAAAACACAGAGGGGAGGTACTTCTTTATACATACAGGTAAAATATTAGATTGTTCACATTTCCATCCTAAACATCTGCAGTCTGAATAAGATATAGTACTTATAGTTGATAGTGAAAGCTTTCGTGAGCCACAGTTGAGCAATAAAAATGAATCTCTGTAGCTGAGTGAATGACCATGTGGAGCTGTCCATTGTGCTGAAACCACGCTGGGGATCTCTGCTTGATATTCCATGTTGTTTAGTTTGCTATAAAGCAGATCTAATCTAAATATCATTATGAGAGTATATGTACTAGTATTTTTGATACAATCATTTCCGGGGGGGGGGGGGGGGGGGGGGGGGGGGTTTGGTTTTGCATCCCAAACCCCCCCCTTCACTT
>JBAMHW010000017.1:17481283-17491918 GCA_037177495.1 Rhadinocentrus ornatus | reverse complement strand
TGAAAATTTCAGACCCCTCGAAGATTTCTAAGTGGGAGAACTTGCAAAATAGCAGGGTGTTCAAATACTTATTTTCCGCACTGTATATATATATATATATATCTTTTAACTATGTAACTTAATATACTTATAACATCACAGACATGAGGAAGATGTAATTAGAAAAACATTTACTTTTAAGCCAAGAGCGAGATATCGGCCCTCTTTCACCTGTTTCTCCATATCTCTCTCCTTGTTTTCTCCCTGCAAAAACAAAATGGTACATTACTGCGACCAGGTGTTGTGGAGTGTGGATCAGAATGTTTCCAAGAGCCCAAGTTGTCAAAACATTACCAAAAACAAAACACTGTTCTAGCTTATTCAGTACAGTGTGCATCAAAGACCATTAGATAGCACATTTAAAGTTGGATAGGACAGGAACAAAACAAAAAAGTGAATAAAAGTAAAAGAATAATAATAAAAAAAGCTTTTAAGTGGAAAAAAATGGCCTAAGGAATTGTACTTCTCAGTAGGTATGAGTGAAAAGTTTGAGATCTTTTTAATGTGCAAACTGAGCGCAGCTTTTCAACTGTTGGCAAACTTCTGTATTCTGCAATACGATAAAATTTTAAATACTCGAGAATTTAAAAGAAAGATAGAATCAAATACAGTTTTGGGTGGAATAAGTAGAAATTAAAAGAAGAGGAAATCTAGCCTAAAAGAGACTAAGGGGAGGAAATTGATGTTACAGAGGCTCTTTGTTTCCATCATGTCTTTCATCAGAAGAGGATAAGAGCTGAAGCTGTGTTTAATGTTTTCCTGCACAACATGACTTGTGAGAGCTGTTGCTCGTCCACATCATGGGATCTATTTGTGCTACAAAAAGGATCAGAGTGCAGCTGTACGGCAGATCATTCATCTGGGAGCTACTCTAAACTTTAGGGAGCTCACCTTTTAAGGCAATTTTGGGGGTTTCAGTACAATTAGCATCACCTGTCACCAAAGCCAAAGCAACATGAGAATAAAAAATGTAGAATTGTATCTCAACAAAATATAACTCTAACTTACTTCGATGATAATTTGTCAGGGTCACTTTTTGTGTGTGCCTTAGATTCAGACACACCCTTGAGACCCTCAAGTTGTTTTTTTAAAGATGCCATGAAAAAAGCTGTTTCAGGTTTTGCTGGTTTATAAGATGAGTTTATTAAAATATATAAGTATTGTATTATGCTAAAATATTTGTAAGATACAGTTGATAAATGGAATCCTTGTTAGAATAAAAGTCTATGTATATGTTGCATCAGTTCAGCTGTTGTTGTGCATGTTACTGCATGTCGTTTCCTCCCATTTAGTCAGACGCTCCAGCTGGAGATGAATTTATAGATTTTAGATGTGTAGTCTGGACTGTGGTCTGAACTAGTTAGACCTGCTAGATTTATATTCTCTGAACACATCTCAGATGTATTCTAAACCATCCTGGGATTAGTAAATAATCAATAGGGTTTTCAGGTCTATTCTATGACTGACTGGAAACCAGTGTAAATATTTTTAAACTGGCGATGTGTTTAGATATCTTAGTTCTGGTTAAGCAGAAGCAGCATTCTAGATGACCTACACATGCTTCTTTGAATTCTTTTAATGCTTTTGAGTGGGTAAAAAGTCACTTGGTGGCAGCTTTGATGTGGTTGTTTAAAGTCAGATCTGATTCTATACTTCAAGGTTACAAACTTGGTCAGTTATTGCGGGTAATAATCAAATGAGGAAAAGATGTGACAATCAAATAAATACCAGATGTAGTGAACAGGAAATGGATACAGAAATGGATAACCATACAAAATAATTCAGAAAAAGAACAGCAACCAAGGAACAGAAAAAAACAGCCAAGCACAAACAAACCGTAAGACTAGGGATTACCAACTTCAGACCTCTTGGGCCAATATCCTGCTGGTTTTAGATGTCTCCATACTGTAACACACCTAATTTAAATTAATGGATCATTATGAGGCTTGTGCAGATTTTTGACAACAATTTGCTGAATAACCATTTCATTTAAATCAGGTGTGTTGTGCCAGGGGAACATCTAATACTTCCAAGATGCTGGCCCAAGAGGTTTGGAGTTGATGATCTCTGCCGTAGACAATGACAAGGAAATGTGTGTTTGGATGATTATTTCTTCCCTTTATTAATACCAATTATTACTGTATTACATGTTGTTGGAAATCCTGATTAGAGACATTTACAATGAGGTATAACTTGTAAGAATCATACTTCTTTGGAATGAATGACACAGCTAAATTTCTAGGCAGTGCCTTCCAAAAATGTGCTTAAATCATATCCAATATTTTCCTGTCACAGATGTATGAATGACACTTTATTGGCACCTATTTGATAGACAGTCGGAATGAGACTTTGGAGCCAGTGGTGATCCCATACCTCCAGAATCTGGGACTTAACAGAATTGCAACGCTTTGACCCACAGAACCAAGTTTACCACAGATTTTGGAATGAAGAAAATAAAGGAGCCAGCTGCAAGTCTAGACTGTAGCATAATTTAGCGCTTGTGGGACTAGCTTGGATAAGCTCTATGTGTGACACACGCAACTATCCTGGCTGACCTTCTTCCACTCATGATTGAGGTCCTTAGAAGTGCAAAATAAAGTGTAAAAACGGCCAAAATGTGTTGTTGTTTTTTCTTCATTATTGCACGAAGTGAAATCCTCCAATCCACCAAGCATCTCAAAACAAGAGAGAACAAAAGGAGAACATTGCTGTGGACTTTGGCACATTTTTGGGGAAATATTTACGCAGTTACCTATGTGGCTTATCACACAAAAGCATCATCCTTATGAATTAAACTGCTTGATAAAGGTGGTTAAGCAGGCTTTCCAACAATGTATAATACCAACAGGTATTATTTAATAGGGAAAATAATCACCCCAAAACAAATTTCCAAGTTTGTTCCTTTCCATATGTTCTCCTTTCCAACATCTCTAAATTTCAGTTAATCTAGTCCAAAGATTTGAAGGGTCTTAGACTGATGACTGCCCTCACTAACCCAACTGAATTAGAAAATACAAACAGTGCTTTAATTTTATCTTATTTCCTCTCTGCATATGGCATTAAAATAGTACATCAACATGACATTGGTCATGTGTCTTTTCCTTGTTTCTTCTCTTTGTAGCGAATGGTAGTGAGCTCTTTATTGGCAGTGTGCGGTACGAGGACACTGGGGCCTACACCTGCATCGCCAAGAATGAGGTGGGAGTGGATGAGGACATCTCTTCTCTCTTTGTTGAAGATTCAGCCAAAAAGACCCGTAAGCCTCACATTGAAACAAATCTTGTTTTCTTTTTTGTTTTTTTGCAATTAATTCTCGTATTTGTCTAAGAGATTAAAATATGCTTTGATTTTGCATTCTGACATAAATCTTAATGGCTGTAAATATAAAAGTGATGAAGCAGTGTAACGGCACCAGTTTTCATCCTGCATCAATGTCTGCAGAAAATTCAGCCTGTTTTTATTTTTTATTCTTTGCATATTAATAAATTCATATATTATATTAACTATATTTATATAGTGCATATACACGTTTAATATAAATGTGCAGGATTATAGCAAAGCCAATTTTGATCCTTAGTTCCTTGTTAGGCCAACACAATAAAATTTCAATAAGAATAATAATTGAACGAGATAAAGGGGCACAATAATAAGAATAATAATTTAATTCAAAGAATAATTTATCATTGAATCTTGTGTGTTTTGGCTGCATTTTTTCCAATATAAAATCATTTTGGTTAATCATGTAGAAATCTACACATATAAATCTAAGTCAATGCATGCATGTTGTGATTCATTTGCAATCAGTTACAGCTGTATTGAATCAAAAATAAGGCTACTTGTTCAACGTCATGCATGAACAAGACAAATAACTGATATTGCAGCTGAAATGTCTCTTGTGTAGATGAGCTTTTGAAAAGAATCCATGGTTTTGTATTTTTAATCTGATGAGCATTAAAGCCAATGAGCACAAAAATTAAAAACATAAATAAAACACTTTATGTTAAACACCAAAACTGATTCTTTCTGCCCTCAGATGTCATGAAAATCAGGGATAAATAAACAGCCCAGGCAGGCGTTAATAATTAGACAAACAGTGAAGCTAAAAGCAAATTTTTAAAGCTTAGCTTATTTTGTAACAATGTTTAAATCACATAAAATTTTAATATTAAAAGTGAAACATAATCTTCACAAAATAAAGACCCTCAAATCGATTCTTTGTACTCCAGACATCCTTATTCAGTGTGTATCAATCCTAGCTTTCTTGGTTAAACCTCTACAAGCTTAGCACACCTTTTGTTTGGTGTCATATAATCCATTTTCTCCATCAAATCTTATGAAATGTACTTGTGAACTGTTATCTTCAGGTAAGTAGAAACTTTACAGAGCTGAAGCTCGACTTTGACTGGGCCACTCAAGGGCAGCCAGTCATAAGACAAACTGCAAACTGAATGTCAACTACCTTCCATCCAGAATTGCTTCTATAAAAATCCTTTAGTATTAAGGCTTGATTGTTGAAGAGCTACTGAGATGGTTATTTTACCATTACAGTTCTTTCCAGGAGGAGACCACTCTCGCTGCAATTTGGCCATGTAGTCAAGCTACTTCCATTTAACACTTAATAGGTGTGTTTCCATTACCCCTTGAATTGCGCAAAACCTGAATATCGCAATAAAACAAAACAGTAATAGAAACACCTACATTTCGAAAAGCACTTTTATGCTCTTATCAGGTGGTTTTTCAGATGTGTCGATATACAAGTATATCTCAAAAGTGCAATAGAAACACTTTTCTTTTTCGCATTTAAAAGTCCCTGGACGTGAAGGGGTCAAATAAAGATGGTGCGGTATGGATAGACAAAGGAAAAAATCTAAAAGCTGGCATGATGCACATCACCTGCACGTGCACAAATAATAAAAAAATATTAAACTTTTTAAATGTTCTTTTACAGAAATAATAAAAAAAAAGTCAACCCTTGTTTTAAATGCAGACCAACACAAATATTTAGAAAACTGTTTTTCTAAAAATTTATATAAATTTTGATGAAAAACCAATTTATATATATTTGTTTTGTTTTTGTTTTTTTTGGTGAAAATATATATAAAACACAGAGATCATTTGATTTCAAACCTCCTAGGATTAGCTGATTATTAGATTGGTGTGTGTTTAACAAGAAGAGCTTGAATAAGGCAACGAGAATAGCTTGTGATGTTGTATTTTGTTCTTTTTTATTGGGAAGGTTTCTCCAGTTCTAACTAGTCTGTGGGGAGTTTCAGAGCTAAGGGAACGTTCACAAGTTAAGGATCATTAAGGTCACATGTGTCACTGACTCACCTGATTATCCTGTGGGTCATTCAAGCAAATGGCTCCTGTGACTTGTATACTTGGCTGACCAGGGCTGTTTTGGTCAAAAGGTACAGTGTGTAAATTGTTGTGAAACCTCCTTGGAGGGAGAGTCAAAGGAGCTTTGTAGGTGCTGGAAAGGTGATACCTGACTCCACCATATCTGCTGAGATGTGTTGTTTTTGTTTGTTTGTTTGTTTTACAGTTTAATATATTTTTAACTTTTCACTCTAACTACGCATTTTCTCTGCCCAAAATATGGACACTGTTGTCCTCAAAGGAGTGTCCTTTATCCCTGAGAGGCAAGTAGACCGTTAAATTTTGCTTGGTGTAGCTGGCTCTCCTGTGTTTTGCCTTGCATTTATGAAATGATTGTTTGGTTTCTCCTATATGAAGGTCTGAAGCTACACTGAGCTCTGGACACGACACCACTCTGCTTTAGGTGTCTTGTCCTTTGGGTGAATCAAAGTGTTGTGTTTGGAATAAATTCTGTAGGATAGTGTCTGAGAAGCTCACAAGGACACAAGGAAGAAAATTTAAGTTACCTTTATTCTAGCTCTTGTTTTCAAATTGGCAAGAATTTGTTTTCTTATTACATAATTAATAAAATCACCAGTTTTTATATTTATTTAATATCTGATTATTTGAAAATTTTCATCTTTTTAAAGAGATAATTATAACTACATAGAAAGATTTCATTGAACATTTAATTAAAGTAAAATAAAGCTTGTCTTACCTGCAAGTCTTGAATCAGGAGCAAAGATAAGTCTGTCAAAGTAAACGCCAGTGAGGAATGTTTTGTAGCTGTAACATGTTGTATTTGAGATTAATTATTATGTTTCTTCCTCCCACCCTCTTTTTTCCTCCCTCTCTTCTGCTCCACGGCTGATCTGCAGTTGCAAACATTCTTTGGAGAGAAGAAGGTAAAACATTACAGTCATGAATATGTGTTTGTGTTCTTATGAATATGAAAGTGTAGCAAACATATTTTGTAGTCTTCAGAGCCTGCAGCTGATATGAACTCAACCACTTCTTAAGTTGTTGTCTCTCATCCAGCTTTTCTTCAAGTCTTGACCTCCTTCATTTGCATCCTCCAGAATTTGTGTGCATCCTAATCAGGTTTTGTTCACATCACCAAAGGGGGAAACAGTCCCACATAAACAGGGACAATATTTATTTTACAAATAATAGCACAGATTCATTTTAGAGGCAGTGAGAAAAAAAACTGCTTGTGGTTTTCAGCAGTTTACAAATCCATCCTTTCTTTATGCTGTAAATACTATTACCACAGTAAAGTTTTACTGCTGCGCAGTAAAAACTGCTCTGCTTTAGAGGCCAGTAGAAATGTAATCTGTTTTTCTTTTTACATCAGAGCTTAATGAGCCAAATTGGTTTAAAATATAATACAATTTTGATTATTTGTTAGTGTTTTCAAGTTAACTAAAAGTGTGTATACAAAGGTGCTTGCCCCTGAGTGTGTATGCATATATTTGTCAATGTAATGTTAAAGACTGTACATTTGAATATTTGGCATTTTTACCTGGGTGTAAACTTTAGACTGTTGACAATATCTACATATCTTGCTGCAACAATAGATTTAACATCCCAACAGATCAATCCCTCACACAGTTATTGTCTGGGCTTGTATTCACTAAACCACACATGTGAGCATATGCTTATCTCTGCTCACATGATCCCATCAACCATTTACACCAATCAGACGAGACATACAGACAGTGCCATTAATTTGATGCCTCTTTCTTACAGTAGACTGAGGACATGTTGTTGACAGGGCCCTTTGTAGGCATTGTCAGAGCATCTGGCAGCCGCTTACCATCCAGCCCTGCTAACATGTACGCATGCTAACGGGTGTCTTGTTGTGTCCCCTCTGGCAGGAACTGAAATTGAAATGTCAATCACAAATGTCACGTACGACAGGAGCAGGATTTATTGCAGGTTTCAATTTGTATTTGCTCCCTTTCAGGAAGTTTTTTTCGTCAACACTGTCTTTTCTTTCCTGTCTTGTGTTGTAGGACTGAGCGTGGGAAACATGTTCTATGTATTTTCTGATGAGGGCATCACTGTTCTTCAACCAAGTGAATGTGAAATACGCAAACACATGAAGTGGACAGAGAGGATTGTTGCTACCTATGTAAGTACATATAGTACTGATTTGAGGAATAGATTCAGCACCAAAGAAATTAGCAAAAAATAAATAAATAAATGTATCAAGTTTTGGTTAAAATGCATGCATTCATCTCATGCTACAGGACAAAGAGTATCTCTCTGACAGTTATTCTAATACGTTACCTAGGCTGTTGTACCACAATGCAAAGCTCTGCAAGTTACAGCTCATTAATCACAGTGAGAAAATCTTCCAACCTTGACAATCTTCATGATTTTATTTGTTCAGCAAAATCTATACTTTATTTATTCCAGTCCATGGCAGCATGGAGAGATTTCTCCTGAAATCAAACCCATCTGTCCTCCTCCTCCTTCCTGATGTCACAAGGCAACTCCTCACCTTACTAAATGTAATGGGATTACTCATGTCCATTAGTCAACAGCTCGCAACAATAGAGTGCATGTGTCTATGCAACAGACCTTGGGGTTTTTAATCCCCTAGAGATCATTCATCTCGAGGAGCAAGAGGCTTTAGATGGTAGAAGTTGCTTGTTTGTTTGAGGGATTTGATTTTTACAGAGGGCTGTAATTGTATTAGAGATCAATACAAACTCAATAAGCCATGTGTTAGCCAGTTCCTGCTATAAACAGCAGTTTCTCCACTTGGGTAAGGCAGAAAGGTGGACACACTTGAAACACAGTTTCTGTGTGTGTGGTCTTGTTTTGTTCTGTATTTGTGAGGTCTAAAATGTTTAGTTTTTTCGAAGTAGGGACTACAAATTCAGGTAAAGGGTGAAAAATGTTGCGTTGCAGTGGTTTTAAGGTTACGCTTTAGCATTCAGTTATGCTTGTTAGTTGGGGGAAAGTAATTTATCAGGTCAGCAATGAGTTGCTGTGAAAGGACAACAAAATTGAATTTAAAGATTTGCATGAACAAGAGTTAGTAAAAGAGAGACATATGATATGTGCATTAGTGCTTTGTTAGCAACGTGGTTGGAATGGGATCTGTGTGGGGATGATATTTATCCATTAATATCAAAGTGACGTGAATCAGTTTTTTTTAACTCTGACAGTGGAAACAGATTTTCTGAGAGGATCAGACAAAGTAGCTTTTAAATCATTGCATTTCCTTTATTATTTAGCCCATATCACCTTATTCTGTTAGTTTTGACTTAAATTGATATTTCATTATTTCACTATATATAATATATTAAGTGTTTTTTTAAGTTATAGTAGTTATAATAAATATAAATAAAAATATAAATATAAATATTTTTTTACTAATTTTTACTAATGGAAAGGGAAGGGCACATTTACAGTTGGACTATGTGGTCAACTTTGAATAAAACCTGGTCCACTTTTACAGATAGAGTATGGTTCATTTGGAGCATGCACATGTGAACACACTTTCGGACTCTGGGGTCAGCCAAATCCTATGTCACATTCAGTCTGTGTCTGAAATGGACATGATTCTCTCTGACATTCCTGACTCACCACTAATAGACATGAACATTCACATAGGCAAACCACAGGCAACTGACCTTCTGGCTCTTATCTACTCTTTACTGTACTGGAACAGACTCCTCCAGCACACAAAGCTGGCAATACTCTTGACTTGGTGCTGACCAGAAACTGCTCCACAGCCGATCTGTCCGTCACCCCACTGCACCTCTCAGACCATTTCCTGGTTAAATTTTCTGTCTTCCTTCCTCATGTCTCTCAAGCAGCTCCAAAAATGGTGTCCTACCACAGAAACCTGAGATCCCTAAGGCCTACGCTGCTATCTGATGAGGTTTACTCTACCCTCCCATCCCACTCAGACTTCTCCTTACTGTCTGTTAATGAGACTACAGAAATACTTTTCTCCTTTCTTGCATCCTCTTTGGACAAACTTTGTCCTCTGGTGTCAAAACCAGCTAGACAACATCTTCCCAGTGCGTGGCTCACGAGTTTCTAAGGAATAACAGAACCAGACTCAGGGCTGCAGAAATAAGGTGGCGCAAATCAAAAGACCGTGCTGACTTGTCTGAGTACCGGCAAAACTGGTATCTTTCACATCCAGCCTAAATGCTGCCAAGATAGACTTTTATCAGAACAAGATCTGCAATGCTCCCAACACAAGACACCTGTTCATGGCCACCACCTGCTCAGCCTCCCACTGTGTTGACTGCGGAAATGTTTGCTTCCTACTTCATTGAAAAGGTTGCTACCATCATCAGTATCCAATTCACTGAGCCTGACCAACTCAGCCTAACTAAACCAGCTACTGGTGCCTCACTCTGCTCTTTCCGCTCTCTAAATGAGGACGAAGTCTCTAAACTTCTAGTCAACTCAAAACCCATGACCTATCCTCTTGATCCTGTCCCTACCAACACCTGCAGAGCATTCTACCTACAATCAAATTTGCAGTAACCCATTTTATCAACTCCTCCCTTAAATCTGGAATCTGTCCCTCTGCCTTCAAACAAGCTCGGGTTACCCCGCTGCTGAATAAACCCACACCCAGCCCAGGTTAAAAACTACCGGCCGGTCTCACTGCTTTCGTTCATGTCTAAACTACTAGAGCGGGCTGTCTTCAGTCAGGTCTCACAGTTCCTCCAAGACAACAATCTGTTCAATCGTTATCAGTCTGGCTATAGGCAAGGCAACTCTACTGAAACTGCTCTCCTGTCAGTTACTGATTCCCTACGGCTTGCCAGATCCTCTGGTCAGTCCTTAAACTGCTGGATCTGTCTAATGGCTTTGATACGGTCAACCATCAGATCCTCCACTCCACACTCTCTTTGCTTGGCATCTCAGGATCTGTCCTTGCATGGTTTACATCCTACCTCACAGGAAGATCCTTAAAAGTATCTTGGCAAGGGGAAGTGTCTAGATTACATGGGCTGACAACAGGGGTGCGTCAGGGCTCGGTGCTTGACCCTCTTCTCTTTTCACTATACACCTCCTCACTCGGTGCAGTCATCAGCTCTCATGGCTTCTCCTACCATTGTTATGCAGATGACACTCAGCTTTTCCTTTCCTTCCCACCTAGCAACACAACTGTCGCAATGCAAATATCAGCATGCCTTGCTGATATCTCTGCATGGATGAAGGATCGCCACCTTCAGCTAAATCTGTCCAAGACCGAGC
>JBAMHW010000017.1:17460277-17481183 GCA_037177495.1 Rhadinocentrus ornatus | reverse complement strand
ACATCAGGAAGATCAGACCCTACCTGACTAATCACACGGCCCAGCTCCTGGTCCAGGCTCTGGTAATTTCACGCATTAACAAATGCAACTCCTTACTGGCAGGCCTGCCTGCTTGCTCAGTTAAACCTCTACAAATGATCTAGAACGCAGCAGCACATCTGGTCTTCAACCAACCCAAAAGAGCACGTCTCTCCACTGCTAATCGCTCTTCGCTGGCTTCCAGTTGCAGCATGCATCAGCTTCTGGCTTACAAAACAATAACCCAAACGTCTCCTGTCTACCTTCACTCCTTAATCCAAAGCTACACTCCCTCTCGACAATTACGCTCTGCCAGTGAAAGACGCCTAGTGGCCCAAAATCTGTAGCTAGACTTTTTTCCTCTGTTGTTCCCCGGTGGTGGAACGATCTACCAAACTCCGTCCGTCCGCAGAGTCCTTATCCACTTTTAAGACTCACTTGTTGAAGGAGCATTTCCGCACTTAGTTTAACTCTTCTACTCATCGGAAAGAGTTAGAAAGATTTGTCCAGCTCTTTGGCTCAACTCAGTACTGAATAAGCTGCGTGCACTTATGCCCAAGATTATATTGTGTGATAAAATCATGATCTTGTATTTTTTTTTTTTAAAGAAAAAAAAAAAGCACTGCCTCCAGCACTACATGACAGCACCGTAATTAGTAAAATAGTGGAAATTTAAGGGAACGTTTGAAGGAACCTGTAAAGACTGCTCTTCTTCCTATATTTTGTTGTGTGTTGGGTTTTTCCCAGGAGGAGATGTGCCCTAAAAGTGAAGGGGTGTCGCCTCAGCACTGCGTGTGGTCCTCAGTAGTCAACGTCAGGGATAAGTACATCTACGTGACCCAGCCCCTCCAGAGCCGACTGCTGGTTGTCGACATCCAAGCACAGAAGGTGGTTCAGGTGGGTGGAGCAGGTTACCCTGTTGAAGTATAAGAAAACATCACTAGTCTACTAATCATCAAATGGTATTATTGCTGGCACAACTTCTGAATTAAATTTCCTGGTGTACTGGCTTGTAATTACTTTTTTACTTATGAAATTATATCATGTCACTACAGAAGGTCTTAACTGGTTGCACTACATGAGCAATGCTGTTTTTATGTACCTCTGCAGGGAAGCACAGCTCCCTCTTTTATCATATACTCTAGTATGATCCTACCAAATGCATAGGACTCATGTCTTAGTGCTGAAACTGTTGACTCTCATTAATTGTAATAAGAAAATGACAATGAAACCACTGCAAACTGCTTGAGTTGTAGTGGATTAATGAAAAGCTTTGCAAGTCTGTCAGTATGATAATTGTAGCTGATACAGGCCAAATGTATAACTTTGCACATTCAGAACTCACATTTTGTATTTTTAAAATAGCATCTTACATTGTGCAGTTTCAAGTGCC
Organism: Rhadinocentrus ornatus; assembly: GCA_037177495.1. NCBI lineage: Eukaryota > Metazoa > Chordata > Actinopteri > Atheriniformes > Melanotaeniidae > Rhadinocentrus > Rhadinocentrus ornatus. The sequence continues at coordinate 17,479,772 of JBAMHW010000017.1, read as the reverse complement.
AAGGTCTTCTTAAAAAAAAAAATTAAAAAAAGATAAAAGAAAAATATAAAGCATATGCATTTGTTTGACAAACACTGATGTAGCTAGTTTTAGGCTCCATGTCAAATAACTACACTCTGAGTTGCACTCAGTTCAGGCTGCCACACAACTTAAAGGACCATATGCAAGGTAAAATAAATCAAAAGCACCTCAAGCGTTAGAAACAATATGGTGCCCAGGTGGGTGCTGGCTGCCTTGCCATTTATCTTGCTGTAACGGCTGTTTAGAGACTGAATCCCTCAGGGTCCTTCCCAGGGTCAGCATCATTTATACTGAGGTGCAGGATTAGAGGAAATAGGCCTAACTCAAGGAGAAGGAGGCAGAGAAAAAGAAAGGAAAAATGTAAGTTGAGCGAATGAGAGAGAGGAGAGGGACAGCACACAGAGTAGAAATGTCATTATAAACCTGTTACTTGACCTTGTTATCCAGGTAGGAAAATGGGAATTAATGCATGGAGGAATTATAAAATGACAAGCCTCTGGGCTCACACATGTAAAAGACCTTCCACTCGTCCTCCAGAAGGTTATGACACCCAGAGTGACACACAAAAAAAAACTCTAAACATGGAGATAGGTCTGTTTTTTCGACCACTTGAGCTTGAATTTATTAAAACCTTTGGGGCATTTTGAGTCTGTTCTCTGTATTTTCATTTTTTAGTTAATTTATCAACCTTTTTTACATAATTTTAGTCTTTGTAGTCACTTTTTCTTTTATTTGAGACTATTTGACACCAGTGGAAAGACCAAACAAAAAATAGATTCTTTACTTTATCTCTCTCTATCTTCTATTAAGGAAAACACCCATATAATTGAAGGATTGTTGTGAGACATATATGATCAGGAAGATGTTTCCACAGCACCTGGAGTTCTAGCCTGTGATATATTGTGTCCAACCCGCTGCCTCCCTCTCTTCTTTTACTCCATTAAATTCTGTAAAACCACTTTTTCACCCTTTATTGCCCTATCTATCTGATCCTGCACCTGCTTTCCTGGCCTCTGGGTGCAGGGGGTTAATGCATCCTCCTTTTTTTTAAACTCCAATTTTTATTTTTATTTTTTTATTTATTTATTTTTTTTACAAAGCACATTGTTAGTGGACTTGAGAACCAGAGAAAAAATTGCAGATTGCATGAAAAAAAAAATAACAATTGTTTTTTTATAGTAAAGTCAGAATACTGCATTTTGTTTTTCAAGGAAGAGACTAAATGGAGTTTTGGAATGGAGATAATGTATAACAACCTTTTTTATGGAAAAATATTTAGAATTTACTGATATTCATCTCTAAGAAAGCAGGTATTGCTTTTTTTATCGAGTATTAAAATCAAAAACAAGATATTTGAAGTTATTTCAAACTCATTTGTCACACAATAGAAATTAATGTGTTTCACTAAGTCTAGAGACAAAAAAAACGTCTGCAGCAATTGTTTGAATCCAAGAAAAGATGAGACGATTTGATTACCTAATCTTTCAGACATTAATCATTGTGCTTGTGCACCTTTTTTACCTTTCATATTTTAGCTGAAGTCCTTTCTTATTACCAAAAGACATTGGATTACGGCTGTAAACATCTGGAGAAGCTTAAAAAATTAAAGGTTTCCATATCATTCCAGACAAGGAAGTATCACCTTTTTTTATTTTTCCCAACAGAGAGCTTTAACCTTGATTCCAACGTGTCTGATCTGTGCTGGCAAAGCCCCCCGCTGGGTCTGAAAACAACCAGCACATCAGCCAATTAAAAAGAAAGCCAGATGGCAAAAACCTCTGGTTATTAAGTCACTTTAACGTTTCTATGATGTTTCTTTTTGGGGCTGCAGCTGAATCAGGGAGGCAGTTGTCACTTAGATTTTTGGTTACGCTTTTTCTTTTAGGCGCCTAAATCTACTTTTTTCTAAAAAGCAGTTCAAAAACGTGCTGGTTTCCAAACGGATTAAAATGATCCTACGTGGCACACATTTGCATTTTTCTCTGTTATGGCAATGCGAACCCTGACATTACTTCCAGGAGCTCATCTGACACAGACTCCAGATTATTATTGTAACATCTCTCACCTTGGTATTTCTGTGGTGTTTCTGCAGCTAAAACCTTGCACCACTGAACCTGTTTACCTGTTTACTTTTTTAATACAATCTTACCATATTTAGCATCTGACATTTTTATCCCGAACACTGAATACATTTTAAATATAAAAAATAAATCATAGTGGTTGTTTTTACCTAATATCACCACATAACATTGTGACTGGATGTTACATCTGGTTTAGTAATAGGACTCTCAATTTTTTTGGTGTCACCACCTGTGATTGGGTGGCACATGCAATGCAAACATGTGCAACACAAAATCTGTGGCAGGCAACCCAAACAACATCAGGTCCACTGTTTGAGCAAAAAATAAAAATAATCTCCATGGAACATTTTAACATATTAAGACTTTTCCATCTTTGAGAAATGTCTGATACTTGTCAGCTGTCCAGAATCAGGACAAGAAATTAGCATAAATATTTCAGTACAATGATCAAGGAGATAGCAGCATGGTTTCAAGACATTTTCTTTTGATTTTGTAGACAGTTAAATGGCATCTAAACTTAAATTATTTTTAAAGAAAATCCCCACTGAAACATAATTTAAAGAAAGAAAAGAAAATTAGCTTAAACCAACATTTATTTCTACAAATTGTTTCTTGATTCCACATTAAACTGAACATTGGCTCTTTAGGCTGCAGCATCAAGGGCTCGGCCTCAGCTTTACCCCTGCTCCACTCGTGTAGAAAACACACACACACACAAACAGCCTCCACCTTCGCCTCAAACCATACATAGGCACATGCTGAGTTGACACTTGGCTGACCGGTGGAGAGCAGAGGGCTGGACCTCCCATTACTGAACACAGAGCCCGTGGTCTCGCTCCACTGGTGAGGGCGTCAGCTTCTCCCCGTCCACTCAGCCAGAAGCAGGGTAATGGATTGTGTTATTCCTTGTTGTTGACATTGCAGCAGATCTGAGGTTGAGTGTGTTTCCCACCTCTCCCATCTCATGCGCTCTCTCTCCCTCACTTCCCTCTTTCTCCCAGCTGTATATCTACAGATTATTGCCCATTCTTTCAGTTCTCTCACTAATGTGTGTTAGATACCTTCATGAAGACATCTTCAACAGCAACACTGTAGAAATGCAGGCAACACATTTTTATTTCTAAAACCCGCTTGCCGTAGTAGCAGTATTCTATTGTATGTACGATTTAAGAGTGTATTCTTATGGCATCTAAGCCACATTCGTTTCACTGCTACCATGGCAACTGTAAACAGTCATGTGAAAACAACTCGAACATGCATGTTTATTTCTTTCTTTCTTGTATATCTTAGAAAATAAATGATTACCTACACATGAAAAAATCTGCAGTGCTACTATCACATGATCCAGGTTTTTATTTGACAGAAAAGGAAGAATACTAATAGAAGCATTTCTTTTTACCAGGTTTTCACAGACAACCAGTCAACTTTACTGCCTTTTTAATTACTACTTTTCCACCCTGTGCACTTACTTTACTGGTTCATTGGTGCAGATTGCGTCATATTTTACCAGTTTAAATTAATGGAATAATGAAAAGGGACATTAACTAATGAATTCTTGAAACAAACAAATCATTATTTAGTTAATGGGAAAAAAATAATAACAAAACAAATAAAAAACTGTCTGTTTGTGGGCTCACTAACATCAATCCAGATGATCTGTTGTTTGAACTTCAACAATTCATATTTTAATTTAAATTTTTTATTTTTTTCTTATGTTTCTCTTGAACTGCTGTGCATTTCCAGCATTATGAGCAAAGTTTATTTCAGGTCAGATAAAAGGTAATTAATTCAGACTTTTTCCTGAACTCCCTCTGTGTCCTCCAGGCAGTAGCCACCGATCCTTTCCCAGTGAAAGTGCTCTATGACAAATCACATGACCAGGTGTGGATTTTAACATGGGGAGACATGGACAAAACACATCCAACACTTCAGGTAAGTGTGATGCTCAAACAAGACATTTTATGTCTTCAAGCTTATATTAGAACAAACAGGAGAGACCAGTAATTTTACTCAGCAATACCTGCATTTCTGTAGTCAGTTTTTCCAGCTAAAGACAATTGATTTACTCAGTGAAGATCCCTCGTTTCTGCAAAATCTCCACACAAGCTATGTTTAAAGCTGGTGTACGTAGAAAAAGACTGCATTATAGTTATGCAACAACAAGGTATTGATTATTCGACTAGTGAAAATCATCATATCGCCTCCTTAAACCTTGCTCTTGCTCTCTATCTTTGAGCTTTACTAATATTTCCAGAAGCAGCATTAAGAACTTTTGCTTATATGGTCTGCTTTTCACTGAACTTAACAAGTTTGTTTTAAAATTGATCAATCCAAATTTCCATCTTCTGGCTGAAAAAAAACCCCAACTTTAGAACAGTCAGTCATTATTTGTACCGCTTCTTCCGTTACGGGTCGCGGGGTGAGCTGGAGCCTATCGTAGCATTGCTTCAGGTGAAAGGCAGGGTACACCCTGGACAGGTCACCAGTCCATTGCAGAACTTTAAAACACCCACTAGAAATAACATCTCCTAGTCTACTTTTAAAGACATTCAACAAAGTACCACTAAAGCGTTATTACATGGTTTTTCCTACTTACATGAACTTGAATTTGCTATTAATTAAATAGCAGAAGTATGCTCCTGCGGTGTATGTGTTTGTGATCACTGATGAACGATTATATACCTTAAAGAATATCATCTATTTAAGCTACTGACTGTTCCCCAAGCAAGGAAAACTGCCTCATAACTAATTGACCGTAGCTGTGTATCTACATCCCTGTTTATGGGATATTACTATGTTGTATTACAACATCTAATCTGTGTATGTTTTAGAGCTTTTACAGAGCCAGCAAAACAGCAATTCACAGCTGCGATGTTGTCGGCTTGTGCCTGGTGTCCCTTTGGACCAGTGGTGTTGGAGGCGTCACAAATGAGAAATGATCGCAGGTGTGGTCGTATTTAATTCACCTCGGGGGACTGAAAGAGATGAGGGAAGAGAGATAAGGATACAGAGCGGGTCGACGAGGTGGAGGGGAGAGGGAAGGGACCAGCACCGGTACCTCTGGGAGAGTTGCTGTGCTGGTTTTTGAAAGCTGCAGTGCTCGAATGTTCTGTCTGTGTATCAGTGGATGAGTAAAACCACCGAGGGATCTGGTCGTAATCTCTGAAACAGACACATACATGTGTATTGTTTTGCTGGTTTCCACTGCAGGGACAGATCCCAATAAAGTCACGTGAGCTGTTGTGTTTGCATGTTACGGTTTGGGGACGTGCTGGTCCTCTGCATTACTAGAACTGCAGAGAGATGATACACAACCAAGTCCATTATTCTTCATGTGAATGAGTGTTTTGAGCTAAATGAATCATTTAACACTAAACTTGAAGGCATAAGTTACTTTTCCAGCTCAGTTGGTCCTGAACAGGAGTGACATCAAAGATCTAAATCAGTGGTTGCTCAGCAGCTAATAACTCTGCCCTTCTTCTATAAGTGACACTTATTCATGCTGATGTACTCTTTAACTTCTTCTTGACGAGAGCCTCTTGTACAGGGTGCAGCATGAGATACGTGCAGTGAAAAAGAGGCCTTTGCTAGCAAGCATCAGTCCCAACATTTAGCATACAAAAGTCATAGAGAACAACTCAGCTAACAGACTCTATGAAGCATTGCAACCCAAACAAAATCCTTGCAAAGATGTCTGTCTGGGACAAAAATTCTGCCGGTTAGCAACTAAAGAACAGCATAAAAAACAAAAAAAATAAAAAATAATAATAAAAACATTGTAATACTAAAGCTTGTCTCTACTTTTCATTCTACCTCAAGAAAAAAACTGATGTGTCCTCCTATGATTCTCGTTTTGTTTAAAAAAAATAATAAAGGTCCTGTAAGATGATAATAAAGAGGTTTTATAAGTTTTCACTCTTCCTACGATATGTTATCTTGGGGAACACTTCTTTCTGGATCCTCATGGTGTTTCTAAGGTGAATTTGGAGGCTGTTTTTCAATTCTTCTGACTCTGATAACTGATAGAGGTATTGATTATTTAAATTGGCTGGTGAGTTCTAAAGATATTTACCTGGGTAACACTTCCCTAAAAACACTTGTAAAACTGCTCAGGTTATCTTTGTTTTTTTCTTTTTTTTTGCACAATTAACTTTATTAATTCCAAGAAGATGGGCGACTTTCCGCTGGTTTTCACTGAAAGGGATGTGTTTTCTTTTAGGAAGAGATAACCATTTATTTTTTTCACTGTGTTCCTGGTGAATTCACACTGACACAGTAACACACGTCTTAATTCTGGCACGTTTATAGTAATCTCACATGTCTCAGGTTTTTTTAGACCAAGATTATACATATTGCCCTTGTAGTTGTAAAACTAACCCATTATTTGTTCAGACAGAAGCAGAGGTTAATATTTCACCAAAAAGAGGTGAAGAAATTTGGGTTGCTGCAGATTGTTTTGAATCTACAAGGGGCCATTATAAATTGGCAAGATTAAGTCATGAAAAGATAGCTGTTGTGTGTGGGATTTAACAGTTTTCCACTGTTTTACAACCTGCAAGATTCTGATGTTGTTTCTGTGTTGTTGTCACAAGGTGTATCCTGGTAGTGATTACATTAGGGTCGATTTACATCTCAGCCAGATGAAATAAAAAAAAAAAGCAAAAATTTCTGTTAAAAGACGCTTTCAACTGCAGACAAAATGATCTTCTCCCGTAACCTGAAACAAGCAGAGAGAGCAGCTTTACAGAAAACACAGTTTTGTGTTTTTCAATTCAATTTCCCTTTTTTCCCCCTCATTCGTTCAGAAGTAATGAATAATTAGTGAGAGGGCATAAATCTATCAAAAATGCAATTGCAGGGAAGCCACATAATGAATTGGAGGCCACATGGATCACACCACAAATAAATGGTCTGATAATGTTATTATCATTTGGAGTGAAAGTAACTGACCTGTTCAGCAGTGGCCCGTGGCTACCGGAGGCACGGCTTCGCTTCAGCGGATCATGCATCTGTATGAGTGTGGCACTCTGTTTGAGCACTTGCGTTGTGCAAACTGTGTGTAGAAATTGTGTTCATCTCAGTGTGCGGTGTCTCTTAGCAGCCGCCTTTAATGATGGTTCAGTACTTCTGTGTAAATATCAGAGGGAGTGTGATTGTCAATTCATTAGAAAAGACAAATGGAGGAATCTTCCAGGAAGAGAGAAACATGGCCTTTTAAGATTGTCGGTCCAATCTGCTTCTACCTGACAAGAAGATATGCAGCTCCCATGTAAATTGTTGCTCTCCTGTGCACACACACACACACACACCAGGGCTGCTAGATGGCATCGGCACTGCACATGAGTCAGGGCACATCGCGAACATCTGATCTGTAAATCAGCATGCATGCATTTAAAAATATGCAATATATGCCTTAAAGAGTTAAATCTTTCATTTCAGTTGACAAATTTTAGGAATGTTTCAGGAAATGCTTCTTTTTATTTTATTTTATAGCTCAATTTAAGCGTAACAAATTTCCTAAATCACACAAATGCACAGGATTGTTAGAAGAATCCAAATTAATTCAGCAAGATGACAACTTACAACAAGAAAAAAAGAAAATGCCAATAAAAATCCCCGTTAACTCTCCCGCAGACTGAATGTTGGTGAAAGGAGAAAAACTACTCAGTCAGAACCAAATCCTCCGCAGGTATTAGGTGGTGCAAAGGCAGGGGCAAAGTAAAACTCAATTGGGCCTCATTGCTCAATGTGTTGATATGAAATCCAAGGATGAGCAATAACAAAGGAAGGCTTGTGGCATTAAGTAGAGAGCACCTGCAGCCCACATATCCCATCAGCTGTCTAATAATACAAGAGTGATTGTACATTGAACCTCATTAACTCCCATTATTTTACTCTGCAACTGTTGCAAGACGTTTCTTTCCATGTCATGCAACAGTGAGGGGAAGGCGGGTATATTTTGTTGAAAGTGAAGGGAGATAAAGAAAGCACTAGAGGTCAGCAACCTAATATACTATTTTTATTTCCTCATATTTAATAGTTAAAGCTCTTTACCCTAAAAGATATTCCTGCATACTTTCCTGAAACATTTGTCTTGCTGTCTTAACCTTGAATGTTTTCAAACAGCAACATTTCTTGAAAAATATAAAGCGGAGGTTTGAAAATGGAAAAGAAAATAAGTAGCTCGTTTATAGTTTGCCTGTGAACAACCCACAATATAAACTAGCCTGGTGTCATTGCTATTTTCAGCTTGATGGAACTAAAGCCATTAACCACCTGAAGTCTGAAGTTTCACATGTGTGAGTGTCATGTGAGTCTTTGACTTCAGTTTTATCCTAGAAGAAGTAAAATACATGCTCTGTTAAGTAGAGGCCAGGTGGTTGACAACAGTATTATTTAGTACTTGTGTGTTTGCTTGTTTTGTTTTTTATGTTCTATATATTATAATTAAATATCCAAAGGTACTGTACATACTGTAGCAAGCTCACACAATGCTTGAGAATAACATTTTATTTTATTTTATTAAATAAATGAATGAATTTTCCACTGTGTTCCAGGTGAATTTACTAACACAGTAACATGAATCTTGATTCTGACACTTGTGTAGTAATCATACATGTCTCCGCTTTGTTTTTGAGAACAAGATTGTACATACAGCCCATTTATTGTAAAGATATTCATTTATGTCAAGCATGTTTTTTTGTTGTTGTTGTTTTTTTGGACAGTCAGCAAAAGAAAATAGGCCTAATAAAGAAGAGGATATTCAGTCAAGTGAACAAAAGCAAGCCACATGGTATTTTCCAGTGAAATGGAGCTACTGTGGTTGATTGTTGTTTCAAGATGTGGACTAGTCAAAACTTTTGTGTTTCAGACACAGATCACTTGGAACCTGAAAAGATTGATTCTTCTGCTATGGTGATTTTGAGAATCACATGAGAATTGAGCTGCTTCACAATGTAAAATTAAAGCTAAAAACTTATATATCTTGCATCATTCATTTATTTAACATTAACTTTAAAACAGAAAATCAAAATATAAATAAGCAGGTGGTTTTTGATTATTCTTTTATAAATCCGAAACAAAAGACTTAACTCTGACTTAAAACTGATTTAAAGTTAAAATTAGGAGAGATTAAACTAGAAAAATGACGCACAGACAGAAATTGATTTTATTATTTAATTTGTTGGATTTCCGTGACCCGGAAGGTGCTGCAGATTCTCTCTAACTGGGAGTCCAAAGACAATTTCAAAGGGTGGCCAGATCATTGTAAAAAAATATGCATTTATCAAATTCATTTTGATTTTATATTGGGCTGTGCAAAGAAATTCATCTGTGGAACAAACACGTTTTTTTTTAACAATAAAACAATTATTATGCCTGCTAAAGTAAAAATTCCAACTTTGCATTTACTTATGCTTTTACAGAAGCTGATTTTGGGCGTTTAGGTGCCTTCTCACAGCAGTGAACCGAAAACCACTTCATCCTCCTTGTTTAGGAAGGTTCTTATAGCTTTCAAGCCTTAGAGGATGGCTATGTCGTAACATCTGACATTCTGGCCCACACTCCTTACCAGTTGGTGGTGGTAATGCACCAAATTGCTGCCTAATATTAGGGTCTTTTTTGTTTTAGATTTCTAAAATAATAATGAAAAACAAGCCCTTTTATTATTTTTTATTTATTTATTTTTTTTCAATTTTGAATGAAAAATTTAATGAGCGAAAGCTACACGGACCTATACCGACCCATCTTTCCTGCTTCATGTCAAATTCATAATAGTGATGTAAAGAAGTGAAAATGTGTCAATGTAAAAAAACACTGACAACATCAGTGGGCCGCAGTTAAATGTTTTCCTTGAATAAATTCATCCTCATCAAACACCTCACTTGTCCTTGACTCAGACCTGATCACAAACGTGTGCATGTTGAAGCAAGTGAAGCATCAATGGCTGGTTGTACTGCCCCTGCGGATTCAGTGCCAGGAGAATGACATGAGAGATGAGGTTTTACTGGGGTTTGTGCTCCTGAGACAACCATTGCTGAGTGAAATGATGTACAGAGAACTGAAGCAGGGCCACATATCATGGCTCCAGACAGATACACAGATGTTTATCTATTTCAGGATGTACGAGGATGTCACCTCGATAAGCTCTGGTGGTTAGAACCTGACATATGAGCCTTCAATTCACTTACAGAAACTAGCAGCACAGGATTGTAATGAAGCCACCACATGTTTTATATATTTAAATGCATTCACGCAGCAAAATAAAAAAAACACCAGTGACTGTGGCGTTGAACAGTTTCAGCATTTAATTTAGATTAAACATTTAGTATGGATCAAAGATATATAATGCTGACTGTGTCCTCATTAATCAAACTTCTTAGACCACTCCACCAATCTATGATAATTTGGTTCAGTGTCTTAATGGAGATCCTCTCTTTTGAGTTTCCTGTGAAACTGTGTGATTATTATTAGCTTGGTCTATAAAACTTTATAAATCAATTAATGTGAGTCTAGTTCACGCTAGCCCTGTTTGGTACGCTTTAAACAAACCCTGGTCCACTTCCACAGATCACACTTTTTGTTCGAAGAAGAATGAACACACATTCGCATTCTAGCTGCAGGATATTTATCTATACATATCTATAGTGAAGTGAATCTGTTTTCTGAACTCTGACGTTATTTATGTGTTCATGCAGGGAGAAGAAATTATAAAGTGGGGCAGCAATGACTTTAAAATATTATGTCTAATTTTGAACTCTGTTAAACTATACCATCTTTTAGGAAAACATTTATATTTGTTGGATTAAATAGAAAACATTGAGATTTACATTATGCTTTTCTATGAGCGTTATAAATTTCTGTGTGTGTTAACAGGTTATTCCTCAGGCCAGTGTCGGGGAGGTGCATCATGCCGTTCGCACAACTTTCCAAAGGGTGAATGACTTCTTCATCCCTCCAACTAACCTCATCATCACTCATGTGAGGTAAAGTCACCTCTGACCTTACAATCCTTACAGCCCGCTCATCACAACTGTCCTTCGAAAGTAGAGGAGAAAAGAGCAAATGAGAATTCTAATGAGAATCTCTGTGTGTATTAATCACTCCCCCAAACAATCTTGAAAGGTAATTAACCTCTTATTTGAACTTTGTTGGTGTAGGTTTGCCTTTGTCTTCCTCAAAAATGAACCGGCGATACACAAGATTGATCTGGAGACCTTCCACCGCGTCAAGACCATCAGTCTGAAGAACTACAGCTGCATTCCAGACAGCATGGCCTACACACACCTGAGCGGCCTCTACTTTGTTCAGTGCCAGAGCAAAAGCTTTCTGCACGCTCCGCCCCAGCTCCTGATTGACAGCGTGACCGATGCTGTGATTGGCCCGAACCTTAACGTCACAGGCCAGGCTTACGTTTCGCCAGACGGCCGCTATATTGTAACACCGGACCCACGGAGCTCAAAGCTAATAGTTCAGACTGTGTCCTTCCAGGGAGAGTTGGGTCTGAATCAGGAAATACACGAGCATGTAAATGTCTCTGATCTGGTTTTCCAGCCCTCCTTCTCAGAGTCTAACCAACATGTGGTTGTGGTCACCTCGGGCTCAGGCACGGACCTCCTGTTTGCCGATTTGTCTTCAGGCCATACTGAGGTTCTCCGGAGCCTCAAGGAGCCCCTGACTCCCCGAGCCTGGCCCTGGGGAGGCCCAAACAGAGTGGTGGTTTCCAGCGGGCTGTTCGGACAATACCTGGTGACGCCATCAGTCGAGTCCCTCTTTGTCCTAAATGGAAAACAGAGAACGCCACACTGCGAGGTATCAGACATCAATAGAGGAAACACAGTTGTCTGGGTCGGCGAGGTATGAAGTAAGAAAAAAAAGGGGGTGGGGGGGTATGGGGGGTTAAAAAAAGGAGATGTAGAATTAGTAAAAAAAAATAAATTAAATTTTGAAAAGGATGACATGATATTAGGCCAATTTACCTATAATTAAGATTTATGTGAACATTTGTTGTGGACTCAGCCCTGGGACTGAGCGAGAGGGAACCATGGCTGGGTTTTCTGTAACAGATACACTTAAAAATATAGCAATTGAGTAAATATTAAGAAAACCTGTTGTGATATTTCTATTGGGAGAAAGTGTCAATGCCGTTCAGTGCAACAGTGATCTATGTGCACTTAACTATACAAAATTGTACATTATTGCACTTCCTTCCATGCTATCACAGCAAATAGGTACGTGAAGAGGAGTTATTAATGAACTATGAACTATGCACAATGCTCACTTTTTTTAGAATAAAAAGCTTTCCAGTTTTTGTTTTTTCTCAACAATGTTTGTCGTTTTCACCAGTGCTGCATATAATCACCACAAACTGTCTGTAAGTCCTGTCTGCCGTTAGCGTGTACGTGTTCAGTCTTTTTAAAAGCTACCAAGACCTGTTAATTCCCCTTTGTCATGGTATTGTACTGTACTCTGCCTCTGAAAGCTTTCATTCTCCTCATACTAGCAGAGGTTGGCTTTATGCACATGTGTAATGCCCTCTATTTACATTGTCTATCCAAAGAGCCAAATTGGTCCATTAGCCGTCAACAAGGCTGTTTCGGAAGCAGAGGAAATGAAAAGTACATCCTCTGGTCTCTTGCAGCAGTTATAATGTGTCCCCTGTTTACCCTCACATTTAGTCTGAATCTGCAGCAGAGCTCTGTGCTGTGAAGCCTGAAAATTCCACTTATGCCACTTAGCAGATTCCAGTAATCATTCCGGTTTATACTGACCCATATGCCCAGGCCGAGCCAAGGCACCATCAACTCTTCTATCGGACGGGCTGTGAGCATTTGTATGTCCTCCCAGAGAGCTGCAAGTTACAACTTCAGGTCAGAGATTACAGATAGATAACAGATCATTTTTATTAGTTACCTTCCAAAATAAATTTTTACTTTTAACTTTTTATGTAAGATATACAAACTGATTGTCAGACAGCATAAATAAGTGCACAGCTGTGTACTATAGGATAAATAATTGTTATTAAAAAAAAATGTAATACACTAAATAATACAATGAAAAAATTCTTAACGCAGTGAATAACCTGAATAACTACCAGCAACTGTTCTTCTAAAAGAACGGCACATTTTCTTTGGTTGAAGTTCATCATTCTCGGCCTAATTGTGTTTTTCCACTTGCACTAATCATCACAAGCATGAACCATTAGCAGCAGGACAGCATTGCAGCTTCTCTGCAGTTGTAATAATGGCAGGAACCGTAATGTCTCTCTAAGCATCTCTGTCTCCTGACAGCAGTGTTCGTCCACACATGAATGCTTAGTTTGGACAGCACTCAAAGGCTTTCACAGGTTTTGGGGCAATGACATTTCTTTATGTTATCACTCCCCAAAAAAGGGAGCTGTAAGATTTCTAAATTAGCTTATTCTAGTATCAGAATAAGACTAATGACAAATATGTAGCTGTAAAAGCTTGCTGCATTCTGTAAATGTAGCTAGGAATTTGTCTCTAAACAAAAGCCTTAACCATGTATAGCCTAGTGAGGAATATACAACAGCAAAGACACTGATAGTCTACCATCACAGGTGTACATTTATCTGGGCTTTACCTCAAAATTCAGAATCAATACATAAACTAATTTTTAAACAGTAATACTGCAGACCTAAAGCAAAGACTACAAAAAGAAACAATAATTTCATTGTGAAACCATAGACTGTATGAGAGAAAAAGATGTAACCAACACGATCTCAATGTTTGTGTAACTGATGTTCAGCATTTAATCATCAAGCCTGAAGAAAATATCTCCCTTTCAAGATGTAATGTCTGCCTAATAATGGAATATTTTCAAAATGAAACCTTACTTACTGTACAGAAAGAGCAACTCAAAAGAATGACACCCGAATTGACCTAGTAATTTATCAGAGAAGTTGACCATTTGAATGCGAGCCTTACAGAGCTAGCACCCACAGGGGTCATTGGTATTTCTACTTAACTGAACTCACTCGTACATGCAAGTTCTTGTAAAATGTATCCATACTGTTAGAATAGAAAAAGCTGCTTTTCTTTACTTTGGATTTGAATGTGTGTGAGCAGCTCTAAAATAATAAGGCTGTTGCTTTGCAGATTACCTCACTTTTTTTACACAAAGATGCAACTGCTTATCTTTTTTTGTGTAAGAGAAAGAAATTTAGAAAAAGTGAAAAAAACTTTCACTACTTCACCTTAGAAAGTAAATCCACACCGATGTGCTCGATGTCAACAAAGTCAATTAAAAAAGTTTGATTAGAGACCAAAAAATGGCTCTTAATCTGCATGAATCTGGAGTATAAATGTTGTCTTAAAACTAGCAGATGAGCTTAATGAAAATTGGTCCTTCACCAAATCATCAGGGCTGCTAATCCAATGATAATCTCATTTATAGTTGAGAAACATTTTACTTTAGTGACTTGTTCAGCAGATTTAGTCATTGTTATGAAACCTATCTCACTGTCAGCTGTTAAAACACCTTATGCTATAATATTTTACTTGCCTCTTTCCATATTATTGTCACAGGAAAATTTCATTAACACTCTATCATAAGCAAGTTTGATTTATAAATATGATGATTTTGGAATTTCATTTAGTGTTAGTTCATTCCTGCTGCTCCAATCATTCATCACTTCCGGCTGCAAATATCTGACACTACTTATTGTGTCATAGCAGCTTTCTCACAGCTTTTTCCTTTTTAACCCCTTTATTCAACTTTGTGAATGTAACTTTGCAAGGTGATGACATCATATAGAAATATGTTACATGCAACTAAGTCCAACTTCACATGAAAATGTGTGTGAAGCCCAGCGTGAACTCGCTCTCTGAATTGCAGCGCTTCAGGAACGAAGCTTAACAATGACACGCAGCGACTGAGATGAGAATTCATCATCGGGGCACAAATACTCACAGCCTTTGAGGTTTTTGCTGGTTTGGTTTGGTGTTTTTTTTTTGTTTTTGTTTTTTTTAAGAAGAGAGATTGACAAAAACTATGTCAAAGTTGAGCTTTAGCATTTTTAGTTTGGAGTATACAGTAACAGCTAGTGTGCCTCCCCCACCAAAAAGAAAAAAAGAAAAGAAAAAAAAGCAACCCAGAAAAAATATTAGTCATCCCTTCTCAAGGCATGGCTGTGCCTGTAGGTCCCTAACACTATGTAACGTGTAGGGTTAAGACTAAGCAAGAAACAGATTTATTGTCATTGTTTGTGACTTCGGTATTTGCTGCTAATCTGCCATGAAAACTTTTCTGGCTTGAAAAATAGTTTGAGCTTTTGAAAGGGCATCAACAGCGTCATTGATAATGTTTGTTAGACCACTGTTGCACTGAGGAGAGAAACATATTTGGCATAACTGTATGGATTTTTTTTTTTTTTTTAAATAGAACTTGAATTGAAGTTTAAAAAAAAAAATTTAAAAGATTCTGTCTATTATGTTGCTTAAAGATCACTATTCCATCCAAAGCTGCTCCCTGATGGCTCTGAGTATCCTACCGTATTGGGCAGCACTGAGACATGCATGTAAAATGAGAATAGATCCTAAACATGGCTCCTGCTGAGCTCTCTGTGATCTCCCACAGTCACTCACAATTTACAGTTGCTTGTGATAAATTTACTTTTTCCCCTTTTATTGTCACGTCTATTGATTTAGCAGTAAGACAACGCTACTAGAGCCAAGGAGAGCGAGAGCAAAGACACTGCACCTGTACTTGCTGATATTATTGGCTAACTCATGTTTGTGTGGACCTCCCTTCAGTGTCACATGACTATTTCTGTGTCTCTCCTGAAACCCTGAAGCAAGGAGCTACTTGGTGTGATAGACCTTGATAGGACCCACTGTTGTAGATAAAATTGTTCATGTTTAGAACAAGTTCAGACATGACAAAACTGACTGTACAGTTTTCTTTATGCATTTTGTGTGTTCTGTTTATGAGGGAATTGTTTTGTAAAGAAAAAGAAAAAAGAAAAAAATGCGATTAAATATATTGTAAAAATCAGCTTGCTGTGTCTCAGTCTGTCACTGCCAACCATAGTTGTAACAAAAGGTTATTTTCCATTTTCAAAGACAAAGATTTTTATTCTCATGTGATGTCTACTAATTCTTGTTTTTTCTGATGATAACATAACAAGACAATTACTGTTCACATGAGAACACGGAGACAGAAGTTATTATTTGTATAAATAAAAAAGCAAAGCAGAATTTTTTACTTCTTTGAAAATCTTATGACATAATCTTTTCAGGACCACTGCCCAATGGCATTAAATGTCTTCTTTTACATGAAAGGAAAAAATAAATAGACTTGAAGCAACTTGAAAGTGCAGACATCTGTCAAGTCACAGGGTAACTCACCTGAAAAAGCCCCACCCAGTTATTAAACTCTTGCCAACACTCTAATGCCTTGGCAGAGGTAATTATCTATTGCATGATTTTGATAAAAAAAATCTGTAGTACTTGTTATTCTGTCCAACTGCTTCTGTTTTTTATCTTTAAAAAGATGAAGGTTTTATGATATCTCCCATCTGGAGTCCTAATGCATCACATATTTACGTTATTTAAATTTTACATTTATGGGTTTCATGTGCATATATTTACATTATTTATGACGGGTCATTTCAAGACACATCTTGCAATGAGAATTGCATTGGACATTGTTGCAATTGTTGAATTGGCAATGCTTAAAAACACTTGTGACAGTGTGTCACACCATATTGAATACTGAGATGGGCTCCAATTGTTATTTTTAAGCATTTTTGCTTGGTTAGATTTATTTTATTTTTATTTTTTTTTGAGTTACTGTTAAATTTAGTGGAAAGCTTAAGGGAGACAGAAGATGGACAAAACTGGGAGTTTTTAATCTGCACTACTGAATGCATGATCTGCTAGTTAATAAGAATGTATAGTGTAATAATATGGTCCCCTGCAAATCTGATCTTAATTTTTTTACATTAATTTATCAAAGCAACAAATTACAATTATTCAAAGTACTCCCAGCAAAGTTTTAACTTGTTTTTTAAGTTGTCCAGTGGATTTCAGGAGTCACTCACTAAAAACTGTTTTTTTTTAACATGCAAGAGAGAGCTGTGTTCAAAATTTGATTGTGAAGATTAAAAATGTACTAAGATTTTTTTTTTTTAGAGGCTAATGCTTGATCTCAGTCAAAGAAACCTTATCCAAAGGTGAATTCAGGTTTGGTACATACAGAAGAACAAACAAAACTATAATCATGTAAACAAATTGATGTGTGACATTAACTTCACATTGTCTATTGTCTACCTTCAGCAGTCTAACTTGAAAGGTCTTCAGCTGACAAGGTTACATAGTGACAGTGTCAGCGTCTAAAAAAACTGGCTGGAAATTTGTGACTAGCTTCAGTCTGCCTCGTGAAATCCACCCTTCGTCCTTGCCCAGCTTTATAGCCAGAGCCAGCTGATGAGCTGGCCTTCACTCCTATAGCAGTTAATGAAATCTACTGTCTTCCTGGGCTTAACATGCTTCAACAATCCATGACTATTACTTACAACACGCTGATACCAAGGGGTGCTGTCAATACACTCTCGATCAGTGTCAGAGTGACAGAAAAGGGTGAAAGAGAACAAAAGACTTCGTGGAGCCACGCATCAGTGAGGTAAGACAATCTGATCACACAGACAATTACCATCCTCTTAATGCCTGCCACAACTCCCTGTAACTCAAAACACAAAGGAAGGCTCCATCTGTTATCTGACCAAGGCCACAATCAGACCTCTAGGCATCATGTCCACAGCTGCAGCTAAAGCAGAAAATAACATCAGCTTTGCTGAGATTTGGGGTCAAACCCAATGTTAGCTGATGTTCAGGCTGAGAAAAGTTTATAAAACCATCTCAACAGAGTGTAGACTTCACCAAACCAAAGTCAGATAAGTTCAAGACTTTTATCACCTCCTCAATTCATCAACCAGCAAACATCACTCCATAAGATGCAAAAGTTAGAAAGGTGTGTCCGAATGTGCATCCTACTCCCTACATAGTGCCCTATATAGGGGTCACGCCATTTTGTAGGGGTGTCCGAATGTCCAGAGAGAAAAAAGTAGTGCACTTAAAATTACTCACATGCATCATGAAAAGTAGTGAGCATCGATGGTCACTAGACGGGTCAATATAGACCACTATGCATTGCGGGCAAAAGTTCAACATTGCGCAAGAATATTTTTTTTTAATAGATATACAACAAAGAATAAAATACAACATGAGGAATAACAATAAAAATATTTACATACAACTTTGTATTGGATTTGCAAAGACATCTTAGCGCGCGTTGTGGTTACCGTGGTGACAGCTAGTAGTCACGTGGTCTGCGGTGAGGAAAAACGAACGAAAGAATGAATAAAAGAGAGAATTGGTTTAACTTCAGCAGAACAAGCACTGATTTCACTTGGGTTGGCACAGTCAGTTAGGTGAGCTACTGCGTGAGTTTCTGTCTTGGTTTCGGGTTATTGTTTGCATTGCTAGTGTGGGGCTCTGCTGTTAACACCTTCTCTTCACAACCAGTTGAGGCCGTGACGGGGGTCACACCTACTGTGTACTGCTCAGGGCAAAGCAGATAAGAGGGATTGCAGCCGGTTGCAATCAGGCACAGTGGCATCAGCTGTGTCGGCTCCAGGTACTTTACCACACATGGTACTGAAGCGTCAGCGAGGCGTCAGACCCCGTCGGGGTATTACCACATAGGGTAAAGACCTGCGAGTCTACCTGCACGAGTCCAGCGATCAAGGGCCCGCGCTTTAACTGCCTCACAACCAAATCAATGCACAATGTGCTTAAAACCCATCCCTGTCAGACATGGGTTCTGACCAAGACGTCACCCACATCTTCTGTTACCTTTGGTCTCTGGAATTGTCAGTCTGCAGTGAACAAAACGTAAATTTATCAGACCTGGATCCTTCCAGATAAAACAAAGATAACCCCAGCTGCCCTTTCTGTCAATGCAGAATTTACCCTTAACACCTCGCTCTGCTGGACGAGGAGGTGGTACGGTAATCCTTATTTCTAAAAAGTGGAATTTAACCTCTCATCAATGGTAACTTCTCATCACTTGAATATCACGCAGTAAAGGTCTGTACACCCATCACTGCATACATTCTTGTCATATACCGCCCTCCTGGAGGCAGTATTGATGAGTTTGCCTCTGAATTGGACATGTTTCTCTCTGACATTCCTGATGATAGCTTGCCGCTAATTGTCATGGGAGACATGAACATTCACATAGGCAAACCACAGGCAACTGACATTCTGGCTCTTATCTACTCTTTTGATCTTGAAATGGTACAGACTCCTCCAACACACAAAGCTGGCAATACTCTTGACTTGGTGCTGACCAGAAACTGCTCCACAGCCGAT
>JBAMHW010000017.1:17403669-17421565 GCA_037177495.1 Rhadinocentrus ornatus | reverse complement strand
AATAATAATAATAATAATAATAATAATAATAATAATAATAATAATAATAATAATAATAATAATAATAATAATAACGGCTAGAGTTAACTTGTCTTAATTTTTATGTAAAAAAGAGAGAGAAATGTGTTCTATTGTGTTGGGTGGGTACCTTTCTGCAGCATGGCAGTCTATGAGATTAAATCTGACTCAAATGCACCACCAGTAGGTCATATAGTAAATAGACTCCTCATTCAGCTTTCATTATGAATTCAAAGTTGGAATATTCTCATCCTCTTTTTCATTTGACCCATTTTGACCCTCTGTAAAATATGATAGATATTTTGATATTAGCAATTACTTAAATTAGCATTCACTTTCACATAGCTCAATGATTTCACAATCATAATAAGATTACAAAGAATTGGTTGGTAAATATGTCATGATCGATCACTGGCAAAGGACTAAAATATCAATACAAAGTAGAACTGCTTTTAACGCGAGGTCTGCGATCTCTCAGCATCAAATGACTGCAGGTAATAATTGTTCATGATGATTTCATGCTGTCCATTTTTCCTCTTATAGAAATGAAGGAGCAGCTTCTTCCTCTTGTTTTCCTTCATTCAGCCAGGCCTAATTTAATTATAACATTATTTGAAATAAAAATCATGCAGCTAGAATATGCTGACAGAAAACCACATTTCTTTCCAAACATATTGAGGGAAGTGGGCCCTGGGGAAACAGTGACCACCCCCCCCCCCACCCCCCCCCCCCAAAAAAAATATGATGCCTCATTAATTATGCAAATATGAGGTCAGACTGGAAATAAAGGTTTGACATATAAGTGATCAAAGCATTAACTGAGCACTGACGTCTCTTAAAACTTGTTTTTACTCAGTTAAGTCAGTTTCCTCTTGTCTCACATTCTGAAGAAAAGAGACTTTGTGATAACAGAGAAAATAGGAATATTTCCAAATAAAAGTAAATCAGTGCTTTATGCGTAGAACTATTATTAAAAATAAAATAAAAAACTTTTTAATTAATTATTTCAGACTGTATGCTTTTTTTAGCCAAACCAAGAAGTTCAGATGCTCAACTCGATGTGTTCCCTAGACCCAACCGAGTGTCTTATTTGTATAAAGTTACCAAAAAATTGTTTTTGTGCTCATATCCATCATATTAGTTTTGTTCCCTTTACCTAACCAAATTCAAATAAATAAAAACCAAATAAAATCTCTGGCCAAAACTAAATGAAGGATGTGAAAGAGACGTGTCACTAGGGTTTTTGGTCACTGCATTTAAACTCTGCCTTCAAATTTACAAGGCAGCAGTGGCGAATGATAGGATTCAAATGATTGCAATTTAAATACTCTCTGTCAAAATAGAATTTTAATAAAAGATTAAAATTCTAAGCTAAAGTCATAGCTTTTAAATGCATTTCTTGAAGCAATTCAGTGATGCAACATTGGTTTCATCTTTTGTATACAGACTGTCGTCAGAGCCTTCTTTTTTTTTTACATGCGTCAATTTTTTTTTTCTGCATCAATTCATTAATCTAATTATCTCTGTTTCTGACACAATGGGGGAAAATTACCCTTTACACCCAGACAGAATGGTTGAGTACCATTTCCAGCTCGCACAGTCTATAATAAATTAGATAACAGCTCAAGCGGGATCAACTTCAAAGTTAAGAATCAGAAATTCTTCCAGCCTAACATGCAATTACTATATTTCCATGTGTTATTGGAATGAAATGGAGATTGTGTGGAAGCTGCAAAGGCAGTGCGCTTGAAAGCAAAATCTTTTCTTTTCTTTTTTTATATTTTTCTTAGGCAGCAGATGACAGTTAGAAAGGTGTAAAATATTTAATAGAAAAAAGGTGGCAATTCTGTCTTTTTGCAACTTAAATTTTCCCATTAACCTCCACTTGTAAAGGTCGTCAGGTCAACACACACAAACTGTTGCTATATCAATCTGGACAGCGAGACATGTGTAAAGTAATTCAGTATCACTACTTCAGCTGTAGCTTGCACAACAAACTCCAACCAACTTCTCAGGGTGGCACTGTTCAAATACACAGCTGCCCGAACTCTGATTAATTCATCACAGGCCCGGGCACAGCACATTGTTCGTGTGTAATATGTGCAGAGCTGAGCAGGGGAACAGAGACAAAAACAGTAGAAAACAGAGAGGGAGAAAGATGACAACAGAGGTGGGGGGAACGAGGGGAGAGAAAATAATAAAAATGGGAGAAAAAAAATAGTGAGGGCTATGCAGAAAAACAAAGTGAGAGAGAGGGCATGTTGGGTTCAGATTATTAGTGCTCCCTGGTGGTCAGCTGGCGGATTTATTTATATGATTTATAGCTTTGTCCCTGCCCTGGGATTTTGTGTTTGTTCCTGATCACGTTCCTCTCACAATGTATTTATCATGTGTGTGACTTTCAAATTGTTGTTGCCATTGACTTTAAGCCCCTTAAGCAGGCTTGACATATACCCCCAGCAAACACACACATCCCCCTTCCACCTTAATAACCCCCCATCCTCAGCCTGCCTGCAAAACCCCTGATTCAAACATACAAACATCCCAACAATGAATCCTAAGACAGAATAATAAAAGCTATTGTGTTGATGTATGTAGCTGTTAGGCAGAGTTACTGTGTGCCAGTGGACAATGTTTTGCCGAGTTGTTTCCCCATTGTTCCATCTGAAGCAGAGTTAGGAAAATACTCTATTTATCGCAAGTCAAACGATGGCCTCATGTTTCTTTATAAATGTTACTGCTTTCTCCCTAAGAGAGCTGTTTAGTCCGAGGGCTGGGGGGGTGGGGGTGTCTCTAAATACAAGGAAAGAGCCGCAGTCAATGAGACGGCTACAAGGCAGCTGAAGAATAGGAAAGTAATCCAGCTTTTCACTAAATTCTGTTTTCCAAAATGTCACATTGGATTTTTAAAGGCCTTACATGGTCGCTGTGGAGTTTCATTTTGTCCAGCTGTAAGAACAGAGGGTTGAATAAGAGAGTTGCACAATTGGCTGCACACTGTCTTCCCTGAAAAGTTTATTTTTCCATAATTATTTGGTGTTACTGTTTTTTCCAAGTGTCCTAAAAAAAAAACAATAAATTTCTCAAACAATATTTTTATTCAAACAAAATGAAAATTAAAAACAAACAACTTTGTCAAAATGATTGTCTGCTGCAACAGAGGTCAAAACATATATACATATGTGTATATATATATATAAATATATATGTGTGTGTGTGTGTGTGTGTGTGTGTGTGTGTGTGTATTAGGACGACGGTATGTAATTTAGATAATTAATTGGGTTAATATTTTTTGAACACGCCCCATACATCCGTCATTTCTCTGCAGACCCTTAATTGGGACACCTATAGAAATGCATTACATGCTGCATTTACTGACCATTGGACATCTGATGTTTACCCCAGGGAAGATTAGTTACCAGTAATTATTTGTAGCATTGGTTCGTTCTGTTGATGCAATACAGAAAAAAACAGGCAAATTTCAGGCATAGTCGCGAATGGTGATTAATCGTTTTAACACACGTATGGTACATTAATTGGTCACTCTAAATTTTCCCTTGGAGTGAGCATGAATGGTTGTTTGACTCTGTGTTGGCCCTGTGATGGACTGGCAACCTGTCCAGGGTGTACCTCGCCTGCTAATTGCTGGGATAAGCTCCAGCTCCCCACAACCCTTCATTGGACTAAGTGGTACAGAAACCACTAAACCTTGGAGCTTTAACAGAAAAACAGAAGCAGATCATGTTCACGCACATAACCGGCATTTGTGGATGACATGGTAAATTTTAGAAAGTGATCTTGAGCAGTGACTACTAGAACATTTTTACTAAATGAATCTATAAATCTACAAATCTGAATATCTTTTATTCACTTTGGTTCATATTTTATTGCAAATCATGTTGTTACAGAGGTTTTAACATTATGGTTTAGTGGATGAATTAGTATGGGAGTTAAATGCAGGGTAACTTTTTCCAGGGTAATTTGAAAGTTTTCTCATAAACATTTCATAAAATGTGATTAACTCCATCCCAAACAACTGATCTACATGCTGTGATATATTTTCACGTTTACTTGATTCTAAGTTGCACAAACCTCCAGATTTTCCTAACAGATTGTGTGTCTGCTTCCTCCTGATGTCAGTAACGTGTTATCACCTTACAATTAGCAGCTTTATACTTTGGTGAAAACGACTGACAGTCAGACAGAAAACATAAACAAGAATAAAACACTACATGGTTCATGTTTCCCACCAATGCTCTCCCTTTATTTTCAAGTCTCCTCAATCTTTATCACCCCTGCCCCTTCCCCTCATCAGCTTTCTCACTTTTCCACATCTCTGTGCTTTGATTTTTTTTCACCCCTCTGCTTCTATTACTCTACAGTTTCGTATGTTCTCAGGATGCTTTGCATTCACCCCCCAAGACACAATACCACCCATTCATATTACATCAAGAGATACTGATGCTAATCATGTGAAGGGTTACATAAGACCGCACAACCCAATGATCCAAAGGATGAAGGGAAAACAGATGGACAGAGAGTTTGGAGAAAGATTAGGGGGAAATGTGAGCATAGTTTAGGGTTCAATTAGATGCAGAGAGTCTGGTAAGGCTTAAAAGGAATTAAAAACATTTCTAAACTAGGATCAGCAATGGTGAATAGGAGATCAGATCGGCTGTGGTAAACTTAATTTGTGTTTCACTGCTTTGATTTTTGTGTCAAAACCCTTTAACTCATTTCTATAAAAACTTAATCCCTGAGCTGCTTCAAACTGATGCTGCCGCCTACAAAACCTCATAATTATTATACCATAATTATTCTGCTTACAGCAGTTAGTGTCCTTTTAATATCCCCTTGGTACAGCAACCCCTGTAGCTACATATAGCGGTTTCTGTTAAATTGACCTTGTAATATTTAGCTTTTTCTCAGAACTGTAACTAAACAAATATTGACTATCATTTTTCACCTGCACCCCTCAGCTGCCTCTGGTTATATAGATTTTTCTTTCCTCTCTCTTTGCAGTTGTATTGTAATTAATGTGAAGTTTGCATTTCGTTTCAGGGGAATACTGAAATGTACCAATCCTACAAAAATGTGTAATGAAAGAAGTTTAAAAATTATTTACAATGCCACACACACATTAAAAGAATTGGGCTTTATTTAACTTCTCTAGCGCATTTAACAGGTGTTATATTAAGTTCCTCTCCACCCAAGTCATGCAGGACAAATTCCTGAAGTGGATCAATATTAGACTATTAATGGGTTTCAGACAAGGAAATTAGATGGATGCTTGCTGTGTACTTTCAAATATAAAACACATGTTGTAAGAAAGTTAATGAGAAACCATTTAATTCCTTTCAAATTAAAGAGCAAGTCCCTCCACTCCTTCTATTCATGGCACTGTAATCTCAAAAGTTTCTCCCACTTAAGTCCTGCTCCATTTCTTCCATTTTGTTTGAACAAAGTTTCCATTAAGGGTCATTGTTTTTTCTTTGAGATGACTGGGTTCTTAAAGCATTTCCATGCAACAAAGAGGGAGCTGGAAAGACAGAATGGGATAAAGAATGTGGTCTGAGGGTGAAAATGACAGATTTGTGGCCAATCAACCGTGATGCTTTGGTCTGCGGTTCTGGTGGTGAAGTCAATCCACTGCCTCATAATGTTGTTACACACATTCAAGCTCAGATGTAAATAGAGAATAACAGCAATATGGTGGAAATCCCTTTCTTATTACATGTGTGTTGATAGTCCTGCCACAGAACTAAAGTCATGTGGAAAAATAAAGCACACTTTTTTTCATATCAGTATAAAAAAGTGTTTGATCATTACCAGGTCTTAGAACCATGTCAATACTACTTTAGATAGTCACTCATTAAACTGAAAAGGAATAAAAACAAGCAAACAAACAAAAAACAAAATGCAGAAGAGAAAAAAAAACTAAGCCTGCTTTTACAATGTCCCGGCTAGAAAACGACGATAAGGTGCTGCTAATTAAATGCACATGATTAACTGATTATCATAACTGCGAGCATAAAAGCAGACGTTTCCAGTTTGTTGTCCTAAGGAATTCAGGTGTGTGTAAACACAATGTCAAAAAGGAAAAATATTAGTAATGATTTTAGTTAGCATGTTGAACGGTTACATTCCTGACAAACACCTCATGCCAGCATGTCAAGCACGGTGGTGGAGAGGTGATGATTAGGGCTAGTTTTGCAGCCACAGGACTGGACACCTCGCAGTCATTGAGTCAGCCACATTCTGCTTTGTATACCAAAACATTCTAATAAAATGTGAGACCAGCTGTCCAATGAGTAAAACTTGTCATAAAACAGGACAATACAGAGTACAGCAGCAAATCTACAAGGAAAAGGGTCAGCTGCGCCAAAATGTTTCATGTATGTGATCTAAAGTCTTTATACCTATCCTTTAAAGAACTTTAGATGTGTATAATGACAAATCATTTTATGTCTCTCAAACAAGTGTCGTTGTTGTTTCTCTGCTTGTTGTCATCTTGTGTGTCTGAGGCTGATCCAAATAAATACACGTGCAAAAGATACAGTCTAAACTGTTAACTTTTTTTGCTGCTTGTGGATGACCAGAGTGAGCCTCCTTGGATCATTGCGGACAATAAAATTGACATTAAACAGGTCCTGTACACAACCAGAAGCATGCATCATAAATTATGTGTTACAAAGGTGAGATATTAGTCATAATTTACACTCTGTGTGTCTTAGCTCATCATAGGGACAAAGCTTGATCATCTGAGGCATCTGGTCAATAGGCTTTCTTGACATCTCATGTGAGAGGTGTTTTGGATACAACCCAACGGTAGGAGGCCTTGAAACAGTCCCAAGTCTCACTGGTGAGACTGTTGTCCTCAGTTGTCTTGGAAACACATTTGCATCCCTCAGGAATAGCTTGAGTTAATTGTGCAGACTGCTGCTGGAGGAGGCAGCTGGGACATTTTGTTTAGACTGTTGCTCCCATGACTCAGCTTCAGATAAAAGAGGTAAAGGAGGCTTTTAATAAAGTTTCACCAAGGAGAACTGGTACAGACTGGCAGAGAATCAGAACAAGACTACGCAATAAGTCAATGAGAACTGTGGCTGTAAATAGAGGGGTGGACAGGTGTAACACATGAGGATGATGATGATGAGACACAAGTGTAGTCCATGATGGCAGGAGCAGAGGAATCCTGGGTATATATATATATAGTTCCAGAACCGGTGATCAGTAGGCTGGTGATGCTGAGTGTGCCAGCAGAGGAGGAGCAGGCATGACAGGAATGAACATGTCTTTAAACAGAAATTTAGGAAACTTTACTTTAAATCTGCTCCTGAACTGATTTATTTAATTAAGGGTTACATATATATTATGTACCCTGATGGCAGCCATATCTGGCATGCCTGTGCACCTCCCGCCAACACCGCTTCTCTTTGGCTCTGAGCTTTTCTTGTGGTCATGCACACGTTCGGGATGTTTACAGTCAGAAAAACCACTAATGAACTGTTTTTCTTTGATGCAAATAACATACAAGGGAAGCAAAAAATGCTACCTGTAGATGGTGAAGATCTGGACCCGCTTCCACGTCTTCTATTACTTCATCCTCATTTTCACCAATCAAATAATTCTGTTAAGGTTAAAAATTGTATCGATGTGCTTCTTATTGGTTATCGGCTCCCATGTCTAAAACTTAAAGCCCGTTCTTTTCTTAAAATTGCTCATGTGGGCGTGGGCCCCGAGGCCATTGGATAATCTGTCCTTGCTTTTTATACAGATAAATGACAATAAAACTTGTAAGAATTATTACATGTTCATGATTTGATTTTAACTTTTCATCATGTTTGCTGCAGAAACTACCTATGATAAATCACACTGCATCTGCTCTAGTTAGAATGTCTCAGCAAAGAAGAGAGAAGAAAAACATTCAATTACGAGAAGATTTGATAAAGAATCTCCAGCTGTTATGGATTTAAGTTTGATTGAAGCCAGGTATTTTTAACATTTTTAACCATTCACAAGTAAGAGACCCTAGATAAAAATAATAAATGAAACAGAAATTGCTTCTCCCTGCAAACCCACACCCTAGAAAACTAATAACAGTTTACTTAATGGGTCAACCCTACAATAGAATTTTTGATTTATTGGGCAATCTTCTGCTCACACCCTGCAGCACTCCAGCCCTTTTCACTGCCTCTACAAAATTCTTATAACCTGGAAAACATACATCTAGACAGGGACAAAGATGGAAGCATATAGTATTAAAGAGAGAGATTGGAGTAAGAAGGATGAAGAGCGTGGAGTGTGGAAGGAGAAAGAGCTGAGCAACATCTACGGTGACAGAAAATCTGTACTGGGCTGGTAATGTTGCCTTTTCCCTCTCTGTCTTTTGTTAATGGATTTCCAATAAAGTAAAACTTTATTCCTAGTTGCCCATTTTAACCAGTCCAAGTAGTTTCCAATTAAAACTGGAGGAGAATTATATTCTGCATGACCCCTGCCGCTCAAACAAAGGTGTTTGGAATTAGAAAAGCTGACCCCAAGCTGTTCCATCCTCTCAGTATTTGCTCAGTGATGGGTATTGATCATTAACACAATCAACTCCCCCTCAGAACAAGCTGTGACAGAACTGAGATAGATATTCTGTACCAGAAGACAGCATCTTAATCTAGTTCCCTTTGAGTGAAACTGAAAATCGTTGTTCTGTGCCTTTTTTGCCTAAAATTGCTGGTCTACCAAGGAGCTATTGATCACCTAAACCTATCTGCACTCTGTATCTGAAAATACAGGGCACAGATCTCTGACCAGTCTTCTCAAGTATCTACTAATTCAGTCCATTTATTAATTTATTCAGTTTGGCAGGATATTTTCACTACAATGAATTTTTAGGAGGACTTTAGTCACACCAAGACAACATATTTACGTATAGGTTGCAAGATGCAATTTAGATAATAAATTATAAAACAAGAGCTGTTTTACTTTAACAGTAACTTACATAGGATCATTTTATAAAGTTTAAGGCAGAAAAATTATTTAAGTTTTATCCGCACGATAGCAATCAGCAGCAATAAAGGTGTCATCACCTGATCTTTTCGTGTATCCACTGTCCTAAAATATTTTTTTCAAAACTTATTAAACAAAAAAAACTCAAACTTAGAGCTTGTTCTGACCCTTTGCTCATACCACAACTTTGTCTCGTGAGAGTTCATGCAAGCTTTTGACTAATTTTAATGAGATGTGCGCTGATTGGCTGCAGGGAGGCCAGAGTTGGAAGGAGGGCGGGCCCAGTGTATCAGACTCCAAAACATCAACAGATTAGTGATGCCAGCGAACCTGACTGAGCAGCAGCTTATGGACGTTTACAACAAAATGTTTACAAAAATTTATGTGGCAGAGCACTTCACCCCACTTATAAAAAAGAAAACACGGGGCTCATTTGTACATTCGGGATTAAACTTTTAGGCTCGTCTCTTAGCATTAGCGTGAGCTTTAGCGTTAGCATTAGCTGCGTCAGCAGTAAAGCTTGACTCATAATGATATAATGATTTATACTGTATCATTACATTCAGTTTGTAGATAGGAAGTCAGGTAACATTTGTTTTCTCCAGGAGGTAAAAAGGTTGTTGTGACCCTTTCAACACAAGTTGGAGACCCTTATTCAGTGTTGTGCACTTTAACACTTTCAGGTTTATGGCCCTTTCATTAAGAAGATAGCAACATTGCCACAAAGACCAAACCTGTCGAAAAGTCCTGCTCTGCCCTCCATGACTCCTATGAACAGGAATCTGAACTTTCTCTAAGCCCTTTTGACATGTTCACAGCTGGAAAGCAAGAAATGGTACCCAGTAATTGGCTATGGTTTCAGATGGTTAAGCATAAAATATATTAACATTAAATATTAAAAATATTCAAAGTAGAAAAAAAAAACACGAAACTTAGCAGAATACTTAAATATATTTTAAAAAATGCTGACACTACTGTAGTTCAATCAGTCTGTAACACACCATGCTGTCAAAATGAGTCAAATTAGGTTCTGTCCAGCTGGTGCATGATATTGGTTCAAAAGAGATAGTTCTGCACCAACAGACACACCAAGTCACACATTCACACGGCAGCAGTTACTCTGCATTGCCTCATGGTCCCTTTGGAGCACCTCATGTTTAAAACATACGATCTCCACCCTAAAGCAAATCAGTTATTGATCATTAATTTAAATCTTGTTAAAAAAAAATCTTTGAAAAAGCCCTGGGTTTTATAGTTCTGTGTCACATAGCTCAACTTTTTCCACACCAAACTTTACTTTTTTAACTTTAGTATGGACGGATTTTGCACAGCCTGAGCAAATGTGATGTAAGGGTAGCAAAGTTATAATCTTAATTTATTCTTTTATCCTTTGTTTATTCCTTTAATTACTCTTTTCTTTTTATGCACAATTCCATAAAAAATAATTCTTTGTCTTACTTTATTATTATTACTATATTTTTCTAATATGTGTATAATTTACGGCTGGGCGATCAAGCGAATTTTAATCACAATTATGATCTGGGTTTTCAACGATCATAAAAATTAAATGGTGCAATTATTAGCTCATTCGCAGTTTACTCTTGTGCTGTTTTCAGTTGCAAATTGAGCACCACTGGCATTGCAGTGCTGCGCTCTGCTGCAGACTCCTCCCACTGCTGCAGACTCCTCCCACTGCCCAAGCCGCTTTGGTTTAATTCAACTCGAGTTGCAAACACCTCTCAAGTTATGGGCTAGACACACGGGATGCGACGTCGCTCCTTCTGTATTATTTTCTATGGAACTTGCCCTCGTCCAGCCAAGCGACCGCTGACATTCGTGCATGTGAAATGTTGCGCTCGTTCACGTAGACGTGCACACGGGGGTTTACGCAACACAAGGAAATAGAAAAAATGTTAAATTTTTGTGAGTCGTGACTAAATAATCCTCTAGCTCCCAGAAACAGAAAGAGATAACAAACATTATAAACAAACAACTTTTTTTCTTGCCAAAGACCAGCACTCAGTTAACACAGTGAACAACCCGGGATTTAAGAAACTCATCAACACTTTGGACAAACGGCATCACTGCCATCTCGTCACTATTTTACTTGTGTCTCTCCCTGCCCTGTATGATGAGGGTCATAAGGGTGTTGTGAAGGACGTGGCTACAGTCCAATGTTTCGCCACCGCTACGGACCTGTGGCCAAGCCACACCATATGACGTGGATTTCAACGTGAAAACGAAACGTCTCCAGTCTCATTTATTCCAAATCACAGCGGGCAAAACATAGCTGCTGCTGGTCTGAGACAAACAATAGCCACTGGGACCTGGTGGAAAGAAACTAGTCTATATTACCACAGGCAACGCTTCAAATATTTTTATAAAATATATTTTTTTTGTTTGTTTTTTCCCCCTTGTCATTACTTTATTTACTAGCTAGCACTATAAAACAACAATCATTTTTGGGACACTTACTCAGTGGTATAAGTGTCTTTGTGTCTTTGGTGTTTTGGTGTTTTGTCAGGATATGACACTGAAGTTTGACATTGGGCTGGACTGATTTCGGTGTTGTTAAAAAGTTTTAAGACAATTTCATCCCAAGAGTATGTTTATTTATATTTTGCAATTATTCCAAACCAGTTAAAAAAAATTCCTCACACAATATATTGCAATGACAAAGGAAAAATAGATTTGTGGAGAATTTACTATATGATTAACTGAAACATCCTATTGTATCAAAAAATATCTTTAAAAAGCCATAGCAGCTTTCCTCTGTCAGTAAACTAAGAAATATTCCTCTAACCTAAAACTGAAGATCATCTGTACCTAATTGAACTCCTTTGGCCTTTAATTAAAAAGCCCACAACTGTCTATAAAAAGTCTACCAGTTAATGGTTTATGTCAGTAAAAACCAAGTAATGAGTCAAGAAAACTGTTCACCAGCAAGGCAGAATTGTGTCAATGCACAGATTTGAAGAGGAATGCAGATGTTTGCAGAAGTTAAAGTGCTTAAATCACAGTAATCTCCATCATGCAACTGTAGAGGAAGTTGGACTTTTTTTATTTGTTCTTTATTAATACACTTTAATCTTTTTATTTTTTAGGTTTGTCATGAGTGTGTCACTGTCTGAATGTATATTTATTTATTTATTGTCTGTACGGGCAGCTACTACACGCAACGTAAGTCAATGGCAAATTTCTCCTAGGGGACAAAAAAGTATATTATATTCTTTTAAAATGAGAAGCTAATGGTCATTGACCATTTGTGGGGATATAAGAAGCTTCTGTGCAATCATCCATTTGTCCAGCACTACGTCCAGATGAGACCTTTGGGGCAGTGACAAGACAGAAGACATTCCAAGGAGGCACATGACCACCCATTTGAGAGCATAGCAAAAGGCATCAGAACGACTCTCAGACCACAAGAAGAAAATCTTCTGATCTGATGAAAAAGCATGAACTATTTAGTCACAATTTACAACAATGGACACCAGGCACCAAGCATCAGATCATTAAACTTTACCAGAAAAAATGTACAGGCTGCAAGAATGACGTGCTGCAGGGAAGACATTCATTTCAGTAAGATAACGATTTTAAACATGCCTTCAAGAACGCTCTGAAAGTCTTCGACCTGAATCAAGTGAAGCCTTGACTTAATTCAGGTCCTAAAGTAACCTGAAGTAAAGCATTTGTTGAATCTGTAAACAAGTCTGTACTGACGTTCCCCATGAGTTCAACCTTGCTGAACTTCAATGTTGTTGCCAAGAAGAACAGATGAAACCGTCAAAGGAAAGATGTGCAAAGCCGGTACAATCCTCACACAGAACCTGAGGCTGCCACTCCTGCCAAAGATACCTCATCCAAGTACTAAGCACGTAGTGCTACCAAGTAAATAAGAGGTCTTACTATTTAATATAATAAAAATGCACTATTCTGTTTTTTGTATTGTACTTAAAAATGCTGTTTCCAACAGCCTGAACACACCAGTGAAAATTTGACTTGTGAAAGTGGCCTCTATCATATTCTGTCACAAAATAATACAAGTTTTATTACCTACTTTGCCAGGTTTAAAGAAAGACTTCCCTTTAAGATGCATTGCTCAAGAACTGTTCTTCAGGTGACATATAAAGTCCAGGAAGAAGGTTACCAGGCAGAAGTTCAAACTAATGTCTGGCTGAAAACATTTCAGTATCAAACACCTAAATGTAAAATATAATCATTTTAGTAGTAATTGTAATCAGGTCTATGTATCTCACAATTGAAGTTCAAGTTAAATTGCACTAAAAGGTAAAATGCTCCCACCTGCTGACATAAACTGTTGCCTTTACATTTATTAGCAGTTAGAAAAAAAAATTATTTGACTGCTCTCTTTATGTATTATTTCAGATCAAAAGATAAAGAAAGATAACCATGGTAAGGAACTTGTAGTCATATTTTCCAATATGAAATAAAATGTTAATTACATTTGAAGACTTTATTGCATTATCTCATATGTAGTGCTTGTAAATGTGCAGCATTGCATACATATTATCAATGGGATTTTAAATAAAAGCACAGATTTCTTTCCACTTCCTTTTTTGACCTAATCTAAAAGCTTTTCTCCTTTATATTGTAGCTGTCACAGCAGCAACTGTTGTTACGTTTCAGGAGTCCAACAACAGCTGCAGTACAACACACACCGCATATACACATACAGTAATAAGTTCTGTCGCTCTCACAAGTAGAAACATAGTATTATATGTGTGGCATTCACTTTATGACCAGATCTACCCACCCACATATAGACTGCACTGTCTGTGCTTACACAGACTGCTCGGTGATGTATATGAGGCCATTGGACCAAACATTTTCTCTGTGTGGGCTGCTGAGATCTGCTTGGTCAGCACACAACTGCTCTAACTTTTAGGATAGGGAATACCTCCAGCTCTGCCACAGGAAGTCATGATGAGCATGTGCACTGGTGCATCTGCTCTGCATGCATACCTGAGCCTGCAGGACAATTTTAAGGGGGAATGATGCTAAAATTAGGATGATTAGGAGGAAATTAGGAGGATTACACAGAAAGATTTTTTTGTTGTTGTTCCCATGGCAAAAAACTAAGAGTTCTGCCTTTGGATAAGAACTGACAGGATAATATAACCATAAAAGTAAGCTGTAAGTAAAAACAAGTAAAGTAAGTAAAGTAAGTAAAAATAAATAAATAAATGAAAACATCACTGCAGGTTATTTTCATCAATACTCAAAAACAGCTGGATTCAGACTAAAGTCAGCTCAAAGCTTGTTCAAAAATATGTCCATTTTTGTATCTGTTTTTGTAGCAGTAATATAACAATTCTCCATTTCACCTCTGGCTTCTCACAGGAATGCAGTTTAGATTCAAAATGGGGCATCATTAAATCTCTCTTGGAAACCAGTCACAAACTTTAATCCATGTCTGTTGGGATTCAGGTCATTTACTCACAATATTATTTAGTTTTATTGCCATGAACTATTCTTGACTGGCACCAGTTTATTTTTCCTTGGCTCTTGCATGTCTGATCATCCAAATATTGGTTTTCTAAATTCACATTTTTCTAGCCATTATTCAGACTGCATAAAACATAGTATGCAATGATAAAAAAGTGCACAAATTAATTTCCAATATCAGCTTTTTCTGCTTTTAAATAAAAGAACATATATTTTTAGTAAATGATTGAGATAAATATAGTAACAATAGTGAGATGGTCAAAATCGGAAACACTGAAGAGGTAAAAAAAAAAAAAAAATCGTTACATAACCAAACAGAATGCTAAACATATTGTAGCTCAGGGAGTTTTATTTCCACAAATTTTTAATAAAAATATTATAGTCACTGAAAAATGTGCTCTAATGGATAAAGAAAATAATTTTATTTCGTTGTCCTAAACACACCCTAAACACAAAGCAAACTTATGTGTATCAACCCTATCTGTTTCCCTGCCCTACCTTCAGCAGCAAGTCAATAAATATGAGACGTTTACAGACATAGTTTTTGGAGGTCTGAGACACCGACAAGCAAGATATGAGGCATCAGAGCGACTAAACTTTAGGTAGGATCAAATAGGTTTTGTTCTTTTGAGGTGATTTATCAATCTGTAAAGACCTTCTGCATCCCCTCTAGCTTCGCAGTACCAGCACCAATGTGTATGTGTGCTGCATAGGCTTAATCACCAGATGAGACTGACAGGGGAATCTTCACTCCCACTGACGCACTGCAACCCGAATTTTTTACTTAGATATCCGAGAAAGGTGTAAAGCTTGTCTGATTGAATTTGCATCAGTGGATTAGGGGTGCAGTTGTTTGAAATTTTCATGGTACAATATGTCAGCATGCAATCATTCTCCTTATAAACTCTATGACTGAAAAAAGAAACCAGTTTTTATTGGAAATTTATGTGTTGATATGCGTGATAAGAGGGAGGAAGGAATATGTATTCCTTACAAAGTTTTCTAAAAAGGCAAATGTACAAGCAACAGCCACCATTAACTTTCATACCACAACACAAAGCTGGTTTATTGCTGCAATTCAACAGTGGATTATGTAATTATGTGGCTGAATGCATAAAAAACAAAAGCAAAAGTTTCATGATTTCTGTAAATATTAATAAAGAAAAGCACTAGATGGACGTTAACATGTGGGTGCCACATATTTTTGTATGTGCCTACACCACAGAATATTTCTGTCCTCCCACTGAGGTTGCTACTTCCTGGGTTGAAGATACATTCACATGACAGAAAATGATGATTTTATCTCTTTGTGGCACACCTCCGTTAAGTTTATGGTTGCATGAGCAATTAACCCAAGTGGTTTGTCTTTAATTAGATCGTCCCTAATCAGTCATCCTTCTTGTTTGCAGAAATGCAGGGGAAAGATTACAGCCAAGATCATTTCCTTCCACGTCCTGCTTCCTGTACATCTACACCGGCTGTGCCATTGCAGAGGGCTTAGCATAAAATACAGAATGCCAATGTTTTCTCCATATATTGTAGACAAAAGATAGATAAATCCTAACCTTACAGATGTGCAGTCACCTTTTTCCCCCCCTATTGTTGCAAGTTAATGTGTGTACATGTTACCACCCACAGACTGAACCAGGAACCTTCTATTGTGACGCAACTAATCACCAAGCAGTCTGACACAGATCTAAAGAAAGTTAATTCCACCATCTCTGTAGACTTATTCAGTCAGGATATGACTTCACTCTGTATTTTTAAGAGTTTAAAGCTCATAGTTAAATTTGACAAAATGGAAATGCAAAAAAGGATCAAGCTCTTTAACTCCTTATGAATTCCAAACTTATCTGGGCTGTCTTCCTTTTAATTATT
Organism: Rhadinocentrus ornatus; assembly: GCA_037177495.1. NCBI lineage: Eukaryota > Metazoa > Chordata > Actinopteri > Atheriniformes > Melanotaeniidae > Rhadinocentrus > Rhadinocentrus ornatus. The sequence continues at coordinate 17,405,200 of JBAMHW010000017.1, read as the reverse complement.
GACACAGAAAAAGATGAAATGCTTCATTCTGTGCACCAAAATTATCTTTTAGGTAGCTGTTCAGTGACATCTGTCTGGTCCTGTGGCTTTAAAACCTAAATGAAACACACTTGTCAAAGCAGTTGCTTCTTGTATCTCTGGATCTGTTTAGTTTCTTTCTCCAAACAGCTGCTTCACCTTCTCTGTTTCTGGATCTGTGTTCTCTTTAATGGACAGGTTCACATCATTTCAGCTGTTTATATTACTTGATTATACAAACTAAACTCCACATTTTGTAGGGTCAGACTTTCTGTTAAATCCTTGAGACTCACTTCCACAGTAGATGTTTCTGTCCTCCTTGTCTCTGTCCTGTCTCAGTGTGTATAAACCCTGTAATGCTTTTAATGTTTTACAAAAAGCACTTTGAAATTGTCTTTTACATTAAATGTGCTATACAAATCACCGTGCCTATCCCTCCTCATTAATGGAGCGATAGTTAATAAGCCTATTTTCTTTTTTTTTTCATGATAACAACTAGAGAACAATCTGGTTTCTATATTCAGAGCTAACCCAACAATAAAAGAACTCAATGTCATGCTGAGATTTTAACAGAGGTTTTTTTTTTTTTTTTTGTATGAGGTGCCCACTTTATCAAAGCTAACCAAGTTTTTGCTGTTAACTAGCTGGAGTTAGTGGCTACTACTTATTCATCTTTAAAAAGAAAAAAAACTCACCATGTAACTATTTCAATCATGGACTAACAGTGTTACCTGCAGCTGCACATGCAGTCGGGGTGAAAGGTGGGAGGGAAAATGTGGAGCGGATAGGAAACTTTCCTGACCTGTGTTCCAGACATTTCTAAACAGAGCTCAAACGATCATCAAACCCACGATCATTAAAGCCAATATTGATAGTCATAAATTTAGGACTTTTTAAGGGAGACTTGAGAAAACATTTTAGGGTAGCTCCAGACCCCATAAAATAGGCCTAATGACACTATACAGCAAGTAAATATTAATAGTGATTTGCATTTCCATGGATGGAGAAAAGTAACACAATGAAATAAATGAATAGAGCACTGACTTATGAATTAAATGTGTAATTAATTAATTAAAACTGAAAATAAAAATATTTAAACAATAAATGTAATTATTTAAGTAATATTGGAGAAAAATACATTTATAATGATTCAAATATATAATTGCTTAAGTCTGTCAGAAGTTAATGGAAATTTGAAGGAAAATCATAATTTCCTCACTTCCCAGGTTGGGTTAAGATGGGAACAGTTAATTAGATTAAGAAAATAATCAAGGCTAAAGCTAGTGCAGCACTATGCAGAGATGGGGACTCAAGTCTGAGACTGCAAACTGGAATGTCTGTGGTGTAAAAATCCAGGACGCTGGATCCACTACATCTACAGTCAACCACCTTAAAACACATAGTGTAGCAATCTACCTCGATATTAATATGTTAACTTATTGTAATTATTAAAATTACTTATGAGACCTTCTAAGGTCTAATTGCTTTGATTAGGGGCACCACTCTTCTGTAG
>JBAMHW010000017.1:17365921-17377795 GCA_037177495.1 Rhadinocentrus ornatus | reverse complement strand
GGGGCCCCTCTGCTCTGTGCCGAGTTGGGCCGCTGCTCTTCCCGCTTTTGCTGTCCTGGACTCTGTGCTCTGTGGACCTGCTAAGTCTTTGGGACCTCAGCCCCCTCCACACGTGCATGCTCACAAACGTGCTCATCTCTCCATCCGCTTCCAACTAGATTTTGTTGAGGTTTGTGTGTTGGTACATCTATCTACAGGTACTGTACTGTTGTACTTTTTCATATTACCATTTTCCTATTTTCCTTATTTATCATGTAGTACTGTGGTAGTTTATTTTGTTTTTGTAAATACTGATTTTATTTTCACATTTAATTACGTCCTTTTTTTTTTCTTCTTTTTCTCTCTTCCTCTATCTCCCTGTCAGGTTCGGCACTGACATATCAAGACTGAAAAAAATAAGATTATAATAAAATTAATAAAAATATTCCAAACATCAAGGGCACCCATTTATATAACATGTGTCCCATGGAAGAGCAAATCTGTCCGGCAAAATATGGCACACAGACCACCGTTCTGTAAGTTAGGACGCTGGACAGCACAGGGGGAAAAAAAATAATGTAACATAACACTTCCTGCATGAAGCTGGTTGAACAAGTGGTTGTCAGGAACGTAGGGAGCGTTCACACCAGCCTTATTTATTTGAATCCTATTCCGTTTGCTCGGAGAGTCTGCGTCATTTGGGGAATTGTCAATGTTAAAATGAACTCAAAGAAGCGGACTTGGTCCACCTACAAATGCGAATCTTAGACCATTTCAAGTGGACCAAAAACAGGAAGCAGAATACAAAGCAAAGTACATTGTGGGTGCATAAAACCAAAACACAAACAAATGTAGGACAGTAGGCAGTTCTGGTCAGGAGAAATGTCTCACAGTCAGACGTGGAAGAACTCATTAAGAGGCTTGAAAGGAATATCATCAACCTAAGACTGCTAGAATCTGATGCAGTCATTTCCACAGTAAAAATCGTGCCTGTGGACTTGAATCAGATTAACTTTTCATGACTGTTTTGTGTTTTGCTGTGAGTCTGGCTGTCAGCTGTTGTGCTGCCTCATGTCATCTTAGCTGACCATAAAACAAGCTGTGACCAGGTCATCCACCTCAAATTTTGATAGTACAACATATGAGGTCTATAAGACTGTTAGAAAACATTTAGAAAGTAAATTTAGCAAAATATGGGACATTTAAATGTGTTTCATGCCAATTTAACATAAATATTATTTTTTCATATTCACAAAAAAGCAATCTAAATTTGAACCAGTTGCCATGTACACTCATCCTTATCGAGGCATATTAACATACACAATGCAAATTGTCTAAATAGCAGACATGATAACTAATTGATTCACACTGAACATCAAGGCATAAGGTCAGTCTGTTTTCGACTTTCATCATCCATAAAGTCATCTGCTCATGTAGAAAAAAACTGTTTAATAAGTTTTGATAAGGATCACAATCCATCTCTCAGTGATCTTTTACAAATCAGCCAAACTAAATGGTAAATGCTCAATTAATCTGCAAAAATTTCTGCTTTTCTGTATGTAAATGAAGAAAAAAAGGAGAGGTGATCAGGGATCCCTTGTTTACTGTCAACAATTACACACTGTATAACATAAACATAAGTCTGTGCTGCTAAATAATTGCGTGTTCAGCCTGTCAAACTCTATGTCTCTACCCCAGGCCCAGGTAAAACTGTCAGCTGGCTCGCCTGCTAAGAGATATGCTATTTTCACAATATTCAGTCAGTAAGTGCTATCCATATGCTAGGAGTAAGAAATTTCATAAATTGAATCCATTCTTCATGCGTTGCCCCTGAAGAACACAGAATAAAGGAGTTTTTAATTGCAACTCCTTTGTTTTTCTACCTTGAGCCACAGATGTTGACAATTATAATCACTAACTGAGCTGAGGAGGAATTGATTATTTTCTATATTCAAACCATTTTGCAGTTGTTGTTTTTTTGTTATAAATCAGTTTAATTTAATTTACTCAATTGTAATGTAAGGCAAACATTTCAATTCAGAAGAGTTCAGTTACTTAACATAGATCGGATTCACAAAAAAAAAATAATAATAATCTCAAGGCATTTACAGAAAAAGTAAACAAGTGAATCAAATTCAAACCTGTTTAATTCAACCCAGTTCTGTCCAAATTCAAACCATCATGCCACAAACAGAAATATGTGACAGCCACCATCCCTTTGATTAATCTGCAAATAAAACTGCCCCAATAAAATACGGTTTGTACAGTTTTCAGGACGCCTCTGGTACCTCTTCCAAATATATATATATATATATATATATATATATATATAAATATGTATTCATATTCATATTCATCTCTTTTAGGGAGATGAATCTGGTGTTTCTCAGCATTTAAAAATGTTTGGGGCTGTACTTTATTCAGATATGCTTCATGTGTATGTGATCCTCAATGTAGATCAGCATTTCTATTTCCACCTTCACACCAAGAGAAAAAAAACAAAACACAGCAACAAGGCATGCCCACAGACAATTTTCTGTTTACGTATAGTCCCCTCCATTTCTCTACAAGTCAATACTTTCTTACTTCTTCACCTTTAGTGTCCTTTCCTCTCTTATTTTCCCTTTTCTTTATCTCATGCCATGCAGACAAAAGCCACACATTGAGGCATATATATGTGTGCAGTAGTAAAAAAAAACATCTATCCTCATGAGAGAATGTCCCAAAGGTCTGAGCCAAGTGTACATGGGCTGATGAGGTGAAAGTAATCTAAATGGTGTGCTGAGCAGCAGTGGTAGCACAACACACACACATATGCTCTCATAGCAAATCATAACATCACACACCCATAGTGGCATATGGGCCTTTCCAGAGAACGCAATTACTCCGAAGGGGGAGAAACAGTTGACAATGAGTTGAACCTCTTTTGAGTTGGGTGGAGGAGTTACTGCCTCTCTTAACAATCTTCTGTTCATCTCTCTCATGGGTCTGGAATTGAGTGTTGGAAATTGAAGAAATTGCCACAAGTTCAAACAAAGTAAAACGAAAAAAAAAGAAAAACATCTTTTATTTTCCCAGTTATATATATAAACTGGGAAAAACCAACAGGGAACAGATGTGAGGGCCAGAAGGTGGGCTTATGTTTTACATGTCTGCACAAAACAAAGAGTGTGTGTGTGTGTGTGTGTGTGTGTGGGTGTGTGGGTGTTGTGCATGAGCGCAAAGTGGCAGTCATTTCCCTTGTCATTTATGTGTTAGTAAAGATGCTCTCACAGGTCCCTGAGCTGGTTTTCAAAAGTAGAACAGAGCATCTCCTGACACTACTGCAGCTTGGTGTCCAAATGCAACACGATTTAAACTTCAAGGACAAGGTGACCCCTGTGACACTGACACTTAAAAATGGGAAAATTAAGAATTTTTTATCTTCTGGGAATATTGAAATATACAAACAAGCATCATCTTATCAGCAAGGCTACAAAGATTATTTAATGCATAAAACACCTGCAGTTTGCTCAATGACAATGGTGGTCACACTGTAGTGTGAAAGTTGCAGTTATAAACTAGAGGCAAAACACATCACAACATTGTGACACCCAAGTTAATACTTGTCAAAGAGTCAGAGGTTTAAAGATGACTTCACTTAAAAAAAAGACACTAGAAATACTTGACAAAAAAAAAGTAATGAAGACAAAAATGTAATCTTTAAAATCAAACTGTGACTATTTCTGACCTTAAAAATTTGCAATATTTGATCCGTTATGATCACACAGTGAAATTTAATATGAAAATTCCTGAATTCCTAGTTGTCCAGCAGCGTTCCAAGGCTTAGAAACTACACTTGACAACTTTTACTTGTAGGAAACCGCATCACTTTACAGCTGACTGTCATGCCTGCTTCTGCCTCTCGGTTGCGCTCCAACTCTCCGGAGTACTAAGCACCAGGGACTGAACTACAATACCCAGAAACCATCTGCTCAAGCCATCTTGGACCACACCTGTATACCATCATCATCATAATCAGTGACTACACCTGGTTCTCTTCCTATATATACCTCCTTCACAGACTACCACATTGTGTAGTATTCTTAACCTGTCTTCTGATCTACTCTGGTCAGAGTTGTGCTAGTGCTTAATTAAAACTTGGATTAATCTAACCTCCGTTTGCGTCCGGCTTCTCCCTCTGGATGTCCTGACATAGACTTTTGTTTTACGCACAATGTCAGACACTAGAAACTGGATATCAACATGCTGGCTCTTTTGCATCATGAAAAGAAGATAAATGAAGTGTCAATATTGGACTGACTTTTACTGGCAAGAGGGAGCTCATAGGACAGGTAGGATGCAAGATCATCGTTATGAAGCACCTCAAAGAGAAAATCCAACAAAGTTCCGTAGAGCTTCTTACAGAACCAATAATTTTAGTCTGGAAACCTTGATCTTAAAATTAGCTTCTCTGATAAAATCCCAAGCATCCATTATCTATGCTGCTGATTCCTCACATAGTCTGATTCCTCTAGTTATTGTATTCCTTAACAACAGACCCTGCAGAGTGCTACCAAAACTGCATCATGTGTAAGAGTGATTGGTGAATAACATTAAGACGTTTTGCTGAGTATGTGACTGTTATTGTTATTGATGTGTTTGTTTGTTACTTTTGTCTGTTAAACAAGTCCAGTGCTGAGAAAAAGAATTTCCCTTTAGCGAAAGTCCAAGTTTTTTTTTTTACTTATTCCAACACAGGGTCATCGGGGGCTGGAGCCTTCACTAGCTACTAAGCAAGAGGCAGTCAGCTCTATAGTCATTGTACAGTTTATTATCCCAAAATAGAAACATTCAAGTTTGAGTTGTTATTATGTAGTTTTAAAGAGATGTATTTTATTTTATTTAATTTTATAGGAACAATAGCATTTTGCCTGAACTTCCTGATATATTCATGGAAAACAATAAGTGTTCTTTCGAGTACATACAATCTGAATGTTGGCAAATTATTTCCTTTGTTTTTGTTGCATATACAGAAATGTAATCTTTGTGCCTATATTTAAATTCACGAGGACAGATAAGAAAGGACTTCTATTAAACTGAGATTTTTGATGCTGAGAGAAAGTAAAAGCCAAAAGATTTGTTCTAGCACTCAAAAAACCAATCTGAGGACAGGGCACTGAGGTCGGGAAAGTTAAGGTTCCCTGCGTGGATTTCAACAAATGGTGTGCTTTTAAGATGTGAACCGACCTTTTGACTCTTGTAAATGCTGTAGTTTTTTATGCATATAACTAGAGCGCTTTGAAACATCGAACTGCATCATCTGCTGATTGTAAACAGGAAAATATCAGATAACGCGATATCACCCATACAGTGGTATTTGCTGACATGCCTTCTATGAAATGCTCCTTCATAAATCAAATATGACGCAGCCATCCAGTACTCTATGGGAACAGGTAGGTAAGCAGGTGGAAAATCTTTGGCTTTTGCAACAGGGATTTAAACTGAAAGCAGCGCCAATTTTGCCAATGATGTCGAATTTTGCGGTACTGCAAAAGGTTTAAGTTACCAGTAAGATAGAAATCATGTAAGAAGTTAAGCTTTATTATGTGGCTAAAATATTGTCTTTAATCATAAGCATAGTTTTCCATTTGAGAGCAGGCTTCCTGGTTTTCGCACTCAACTACTGTATTGCTCTCCATAAAAAACCTCCAAAAGTCCCTACTTGCATGCAAATATATTGTCTTTCAATTCAAACCTTGCTCCCTCTTCTCAAAATTTTACTGTTGCACATACAAATGTTCTTGAGCTCTTCCCACACTCCAACTCTGCCTGCGCTCTCATGAAATATTTGCTATTGATTTTTTTTCTCTCTGCGTGCTGTTGGGTTCTTGTTAGGGGAGCCGGTTATCATTCATGCAGCCATTAGAATGTCAGAGGATGTTAAATGATGCTGTGTTAAGTGATATTTTCCTGTTGCCATCTGCAGATGGTGAAGGTGGATGTGTGAATGTGCCCCAATTATATGTATATTTTAAAAAAGGACCGTTTAGAGAAGCGTTGCACTGTGAAGGCCTTATTTCATTAAAAGCTCCTTCTCATTTGCTACTGCCAGCAGTGTACTCTATTACTGGTGCAGGCTAATCATTAATCAGATCAGTAGCGGGATGGATATAGACTCCTGCTGCAAGCATGTAGCCACTACTAGATGCTCAAAAGTTGTAGGGCTCATTCACACTAGTGCTGTTTTTGTCTGCCTCAAACAAACCCTGGTCTACTTCCACAGATAGCACAGTCTGTTTAGAATAGTGTGAATGTTAATGAACTCTGGTCCGCTTGAAAACCAAGTGAACCCTGGTGGGGTTCGCCAATAAGGTGAAAGCAAAAGGACCACCCAGTGACCAAAAGAGAGGCAAAGACGTTGTAGCGCAACATGCTGGATAGCTTTCTGCTTCTCTTGCTGTTCATGCTGGACAGGATTTAACTTTTAAAAAAAACATTAGATTTAAACACCAAAGTAAAAACAGAAACCCCAGGGCAGCTCCAATTGTTGCTCAATTGTTTGGTTGCAGTGAATGAGCTGTTTTAGGACCTGGCCAATCAACATGCCTGATATTCGTTTCCATTCTTCTGGAAAATATTGCCCCCTAGTGAACAGGTGTTGTAACTGTGTGATGTTGTTGAGTTGGCTTGGTCAACTTAAGTAAAGTACAGAGTAAAAGCAAATCAAATCAAAGAATAATGCTAAATTTCCCTAAACCCCCACACAATTGAACTGAGCCCCCTGACTATCCTGGAGTGAAAACACTTTTGTTTTAGGCTATTTTACTGCAGCATTGTGTTTAAACTGTTAAAGTTATAGAGGGGAATCATTAAATGCATGATAAGTAGCTTTGGCTGGGAATTGCAGAAACCAGTTAAGAAGTTATCTTCTGGAATGCACTCCTAAGTAAAACAAGAGCATCCATAAGAATGCAAAGATGACCAGTGTCAGCGTCATATCTGACGGCTAAATGAATTTTAACAGGATCCTCTCACAACAGCCCAAGAGCACGCAGAAGTAAAATCACAGCAAAAGTTTTATGAGAGCACAGAAGGGGGCTAAGTGTGAGGAAAAGAGCTCAAGCTACAGTGCAGGACATTTGCAACACTTAAGCAGAGTTTTAAATTGAAGCACAACACATTTGCAAGCAAATATTTGAGTGTGTAAGTAGTAGTAGGGGGGGAACTGTCTGCTATTTAAGCGTAAAACAAAGAAGCTTGCTCCCAAATAAAAAGCCAGATTGAAGACACTAATACAGCCCCATAGGTGAACACATTAATAAAATTATTTTTTTTTTTAAAGGAGTGGTTGCCTAGTGGTTACAGAGGTGGACTTGTCTCTGGAGAAGTCCCCAGGCTGGCAACTAAGGTAAAAAAAAAAAAAAAGAAGAAGAAGCCACTGTGGCTCCCTGAGCAAGGCCCTTAACCCTCGACTTCTCCCTAGTCACTGGAATCTAGCAGCCCACTGCTCCTAGCAACTAGAATAATTTTTCAGCTCGGGATTAATAATATATAATAAAAAGCCTTTCAAACACCAAAACACTGTGCACCAGTATAAGATGCAGGATTTTGCAAGTCCACAGGGTTTAACTCTGACTTAGATATTGCATTGTAAAACTTATTTCCTCAGAGAAAACTAATAAGGTAGGTAGGTGATGTCAGCCATCATCCCCTTATCTGGCAATGACATACATACTGCTAATTAATAGAGAAGAAGGCAGAGGAGTGCTGTGGTTTTGTTGTTTCAAGCCAGTGCCATGCCGTCATCAGAAATTTGTTTTATACTAGAACCAAGACTTCAGGCATTTGGACACCAGCTGGTTACTTATTAGTTCTGACATATATTGGAGGTGCTTTTGATAAATTGCACTCATTTATTTTCCTATTAATTTATTCAATCATTTATGGTCAGCATCTAAAGAACTTTAAAATTGTTATTTTCTAAACAAGCTTCATAACTCAAAACCACACCAGGAGTGAGGCTTACACCAGTCTTTCTCATAAAACTCATGCAAATATAAGCTTGAGGCACTTGAGAGATCGGCACCTGAAACAGCAATATATATTTATAGAAACTTTATATCCAAAAATCAGTAAAGGTTCCAGTTATATCCATGTGAATAAAAATCAGTATGCGCCATCTTATTGAGATGTGATGATGAAAAATATATGAATATATATCGCACAATTGACTGCTGATGAGAAAACCTGCTGCAATTTACTGGCCAATCGTTGTTGAACCGTCTCACGTAAGGGGGCAAGTTTTTGGCAGCAGCTGAAAGAATGATTTCACAGACAAGCAGACAACATGATATTTCTCTGCAGGGTGGCTAGCCTCACTCTATGGGATAGAGCCAGTGAGCTAAGTGACTTTGGAGACCCTTGATTTGAAGCCACTGGTCTTTTATACTCAGAAGGAACCAGTTAAATCTGAGTTAGCACAGCCTCCTGGCTGCCTCCCTCTGGACATATTCTGAAGAAGATAGTGAAAAAAAACTGGAGGAGGATGCGATTCAATTACATGGTGAGTGTTTCCATCTTGCTCAGCAGGAGTTTGAAAAACGTATTTGGCTTGCATATTTCCTACTACATCCTTATGAGAGAAGCTAGATAAATGGTCTAAAAGGGAGTTTTGATTAAAACAATTAGCAATGCATCAATACAAAAAGAACAAATTTACACAGTATACAGTATGCATACAAGAAAACAAAAAAACGAACCTTCTTAGTCTAAGACTGTCTTCTGGCTGCAATAGTAACTTAAAAGATAGTGATTTTTAACACACATTTAAAGCAACACTGCATTAGTTTCCAACCTTAAAACTCTGTACTTCACACCTTTTTTGGTAATTGACATTCAGCAGCATCCATTCCTGGAGCTGCCATCGCCCTGTAGCGTCCTAAAGCTGGGAAACAGTACAGAATCAGCACGGCATCACACAATAGCAACTGGATATCAACACACTAGGAAATTTGAATGTGCAGCATAGCTGAATGAGCAAAGAAACTAAAGAGGGCATTATCAGAGAAAAAGTAAAGGAAACAAAGTTATGGACCGAAAAATAAAGCGAGTAAATATCGGACTTTCTTTTCCACGTGAAAAAATCTCAGAAAAGAGACAGGGTGAAAGACAGATTCCAAGCTAATCTTTGTTAGGGGGTGCCACGGTGGCCTTACGAAACAAGCTTTTAGTAATAAAAATAAACAAATAAAAAAGTAAATAAATTAACACAAAAAAATAAGCAGCATTGGGTTGCATTTAAATTATATTGGAAACATCTATTTGATTTATTAACTGTGGTTCCGTGTTCAGTTATTTTAAGGTAATTTCAATGTTAAACAACAGTACTAACTTTTTTTTCACAAAATGAATAAAATTAGAATAATAATTATAGTAAATTGCTAACCAACATGCCAACCCAGCATTTTGAAAGCTAATTGGATTAAAATCAATGCTGTGAATGATACTAGATGGAGAACCATGGAGGTGGAATAGTCGGCTTTTCTGAGGGAACTGAATCTTTTGGATGGAGCCAGATCTCTTATCATGATGAATGAGTCTAATCACTCCATTTTCCTTGAATATTATTCCATGACATATTAATGCTTACTTTAGTGTACCTGATGAGGAAAGAAGACACTAGACACTGCTGAATGAGGAAAGAAATTTAAATAAAGTAAAACGTGTAGAAGGAAAAACAAAAATCTGGTACATGAAGTAAACAACAAGGCTGGTTTGAAACTGGTTAAGTTACTTTATTCATTACTGGAAAAGCACATATTTTCATGTAAAAAAAAAAAAAAATAAAATTTAAAGAGACAAATAATTAAGTTATAATATAATTTAAGTTAATTTTTCTTGTGCAATATATAAAAGGTAAATCTTTCTCACTGTAGTATCTGAAATCCTGGGTTTGCCACTGTTCCCTATGTCGGGCACGCTGGCAATGCAATCAGTGTACCTGACATTAGGGCTGCAACAATTAGTCAACGTTGTCAACTATAGTCGACAATAAAAATGGTCGACAACGAATTTACCCGTCCACTATTGTCGGCAAAAAGACAAAAAAAAAAAACCTACAGAGTGAGACATCTTTTTCTTTTACTATCTCTGCTGAGTCACACATGCGCAATAAAGTCTGCCAGGGGAAAAATATGGCGGCCACCAGGGAACAAAACGGCGGCATAGGATGCCAAAAGTCTGGAATAACTTTACGTTAAACTTACAAAATAAATAAATACATGTGAGATTTGTAAAGCGGATCTTGCGTACCACTAAAGTACGTCTGCAATGCTCGAAAATTTAAAGAGGAGGCACACCAGAATTACATAACAACCTCATGCAAGATTTCAAAGCTGAAAGTGAAATAAGATCCATTTAATAATTATGAGATGCATAATCCGATTGGTCGACTAGTCATTTAATTAGTCGGTGACTAATCGACTATCAGAATAGTTATTAGTTGCAGCCCTACCTGACATTGAGAGATATTTTAAAACTTAAAGGTTTTAAAGCGTGTATAAAATGAAGACTTATGTGAAGGTTTTTCAAACTCTTTTCTTCAAAAGATTGTGCCCAAGAGACAGGGTTGGATTCTGAAGAGGCACAAATTTCAGCACAACACTGGCTTTTTGCTCTTCAATTAGCAGATTTTGCCTTCATCAGGTTCAAAGGGTTCATGAGCTTCAAACATTAGCCTTTAATTTTTATTTACAGAAACACAAGCACATAAACATGCGGCTGCACACGCACACTGCAGGCTACTGAATCAACACGTCCTCATTTTAACCTAATCGTCACATTCGCACGAAAATATTATATACAGTCAACAAAGGTTGGCAGGCTTCCGTGATTACAACCACGATTTTCTGGCGAGCTACTAGCCCGGTAAAGCACTGTCGAGTTCCACATTCAGCATTTAAACTTGCAAATACATTGAGAGCAGATGCTTGGTAGTGCTTGGTATCAGAAGAGATGGCTCCCATTGAGTAAGAGCCAGCTCCCAGTTTTTTTCCCTTTTATTGCTTGCTTAGCTCTCAGATGGAATTACATTGTGTGAGACCGCAGACAGCCATGATGAGAGTACATGAGTGAGTGCGTCATGTCATCAAACCCGACTCACACAGAGGAAAAACCGGATCAGCCCATCCAAGATAAGGCATCTTATTTTTCTGAATGCCAACCTGCACTGAGGACATTAATGCTGCTTTCTTCAGTTTGGTTCTCGTTCTGTTTTGTGGATTTGTTTGCTGTATTTTGTCCATTTGTGAAATTTAAGATTTTTGGTGAAATACTGAACAAAAGTAAGTGATTTTGTATCAGAATAAATGCTTAAAAGGAGGCAAATATAAGGCTTCTCGTAAAAGTGCTAAACACAAACGGGTTTTCAAAACACAATTTATCAATTTTTGCGAAGCTAAGTTAAATTATGGGGCTAAAAAATATGCTAAATTAAGAGCCGTTTGGGAGCCAAAGACCCGGCTCTTTTTTGGGAGTCGAGCCAAAAGAGCTAGCTCTCTTAAGAGATCCGATCATCCCATCACTACTGCACGCTATGGGGCTTACTGAATGACATCGCCCCGTTTTTTTTGCCTCGAGGACCCTTTAGCTGCCCAATGTGCCTGTGTGAATTTACTCTTTTAAATAACCTCCCAGAAAACTACACTTATTGCTTTGAGTGTATAAATTACCTACTAGATCTATAAACATATAATCAAATTTAACACACTTTGAAAATAAACTATTTGACAAAAAAAAACACATTTTTAGACAGGGGGGGGGGGGGGGGGAGGTGAGTGCCCTATGTCCATCCCACCCCCCCTCCCCCTCTTTCCAACTTTCCTGTGGGTCCCCCCACTGAGTGTGTGTCCAACC
>JBAMHW010000017.1:17311472-17356686 GCA_037177495.1 Rhadinocentrus ornatus | reverse complement strand
CAGTTTCACCCCTGACTTGTTAAAATTTAATCCATTTGCCTTAAAAAGATGTCTGCGTTCCCAAAAAATGTAAAAAAAAATATTAATAAAATGCAGTTTGTTGTAATGACATGCTGAAATAAGCCAATTATTTAGTGTCAGTAATCTTCTGAATTTTTCCTCTCCTCTTCTGATGGGGGGAGCAGGTCCACTGATAAAAACAGCTGCTTTCAGAGAGCTTACTGTGTTTAACAGTCCAGTAAAGTCCTGTTTCAGAACCTCAGATTGTTGCTTGGACGCATCATTGGACCCTGTACGTAGAACAATGTTTGTCACCACTGGATAATCAGCCACAGCTTTCAGAATTCTCTTCTGTGTGTCACTGATCATATCTTTAGGAAAGCAGAGGATTTTGGTGTTCTTTACGCACAGTAGAATCACCAATAATCAGAGTTTCAGGCCCAGCCTTTAGCTTTCTCTGGGGCCTTTAAAATAAAAGGCACATCCGTCACTGTGCTGCATCTTTTTATGTCTTTCTGAGAATGTACATAATCATGATCTCCTCCACAGTAACCATGTTTACTATTGGCTAAAACTGATGTTGAAATACGAAGGGGAGAATGCAAGAAATTATGAGAGCGGTGACATTCGAAACGGACATACCTATTTACACATGCAAAGGGAGCATAAATGTACCTTAATTGTCACTTCTTAATAATACGCGCTCCTGGATGCCAGAGGGATTAATGCTCATCAACAGAGTATCACTAATTTACATACAACAGAGATGAGTTCCTCATCAAATCAAACCAGATGTAGGCTTCTCCAATACATCTAGCCTAATGTTTACATCAGAACCTGTATAATGGTGAAAAACTCTGCAATTTATTAATACTGTCAGACCTCCTGTGTAAACCATAACCCTGACAATGGTTCAACCTTACTAACTCAAGGTCATATAATAATTTCATTTTCCACAGCCCCATGAGCTTTGTGGTATTTGCTTTGTGACTACATCTTAAATGGCTAAAAAAAATTCCTGGAAGCAAGCAGAAACATACGTGGGCTATAATCAGCACATGTCATGTGCAAAGGCTGGATCACTGGTTTAACCTTCTCACAACAAAACTATTACATCTACAGCAATACCAAATTATGAACTTCTTGCAAATGTCACACACAAACAAAATATTGATTGTTTGGAAATGTCACACAAGACCAGTAGACGAGTACAAGTGAGTGCAGGGGAGTCACTTTCAGCTGTCATGTCTTTCATGCCACCACACAGCCACTACAGTATATTTCAATAAAAGCTTCAGTAAACAAAGAAAATATTCAACAAAAACCTTTATTCTACTTTTAAAGGCGTACAGATAAACTGGATGAACATGTATGACCCTTAAAGGAACATCAGTTGGGCTTATTAATCTGATGTAGGTCATCTGAAGCAAAGATAAACCCTTTACAGCTCAGCTTAATACACCTGGGGGGTTGAGGTCAGTTTCTGTCTGGCAAATCAAACAGAAGAGGTGTAGGAGAATCTAGCTTTGATCCCACAGTTCACTAATGGCAGATTTATGGGCATGAAGGAACACTTATTAAAAATATTAAAACAAGATCAAGTGAAGGAGACTTGAATGAGTGGACCAAGATCAGAGGTCTGGAGGTTTAAAAGGTTCACACTTTCACACACTTGTAAAGCCCAAACAAGGTTGAAAAATAAACTCTACAACAACTACTGCAGAAGTACCCTTAAGCACAGCCAGCCTTCAAATTGTTCATCTGTCATCTGTCTGAGTATATGTCTCACATAAAAGCCTCCCAATAGATAATTTAGCATTTAATGAGGAATCCAAGTCATGTCATACAGCACCCCTAAAAACTAAGCAGTGGAGTGATTATGCATGGACACACAAACACTCTCCACAAGCGTTTAAAATATGGCTCTTTCACCTGCTCCAATTTCCCTGCCTCAACAAGCAAACAAGGATCCACACTATAGTCCCACAGGATGATAACTAGATCAGATCTAATCAAGTTTGCATTTTAATTAGCGCAGTCCTGGAGCTTTTTAAAAATATGTCTTGTGTGTTTTGGGCTAGTAATAAACTGCACAATGAAGTCAGTGCCAGTTTGGAAGAAGTCCAACTTTTTTTTTAACATTTAAATGTATAGCTGTCATTTCCATGACAACTCAGGAAATCCAATACCTACAAATATACAGAATGTGCATGCACTAAGAGTTGTGTAAAAGTTAAAAGGAGTCCATCGTAACTTATGAGAGCACAGATGGAACTAATAACATTAATGATGCTTCATTACCATTTAAGTGTTCCAGAGAGCCCTGACCGTTCAATTGTGACCTGGGCAGCACAAGGCTGCCATTAATTTCATTATCTGAACCTGTTCTTGTCTCACCAGCCAGAGTTAATGATCATTTTCATTGTGGATTTATCCACTGGATTTCATTTGCCCGGTTATTTCCTTTTGTTTTCAAGTCCAAATGTGTTGACTAAGGACTGCAGCAAACCATTGTTTATATAACTAATATAATTTATAGAAAATATATACTGCATCCTTTTCTGCTTTCCAAAACTGGTTGCTACCAAAACTGGTTGTTTAGTCCTTTCAAGTGAATTGTTTCTTTGTTTAAAAATAAATAAATAAAATTTAAATAAATATGCACATTTACCAGACCAGAAAAACAATGCCAGTGCATTTTTGCCTTTCATCAGACTGTGTAATGTAATGTTAATGATAATGATAAAGAACTGTGATAAACAGGGTAGTGCATATCAAAGAGAAAAGATTAATTTTACTCATCATGAAAGTCTAAAACTCTGGACTTACTTTACATATTATATGCATCTGGCATTTGTAAAATTGTTGGGACCGGGAACGTTTTAGAAATTTTGAAGTTTTGTGCTTCATTTTGCTGCATTGGTGCAATTGTTGATGCTTTAACTTTGTGTGGCCGTAAAAAGAAAGAATTCAAAGTGCACAAAGAATTTCTTTGTGATGGGGAGAAACTTGTGATGGTTTCATTTAATATGTAGGTGTGCATAATATAGACATCTCAGTTATTGATGTTTTAGCACCCTCTTACGGTGACTGTAAGAATCAGGAAGTTCAAGCATTACGGGTTATAGGCAGTTTCTGGTTTTCCTGATGTTTGGCTCACTTAAGCCTGTAAGTTTTAAGTGTTTTTGTTATCTTGATAAGTTCATGTAATGCTAATTTATAAGTCATATAAAATCTTCCGTAGTTGATTTCTATGTGAATTAGCGTTAGCATGCTAGCAGGCCAAGCATAAAGTTTTCCATTGAATTTTATGCAAGTTAGCATTTGCGATTAGCATTATGCTAAAGTTGCCATGCGGTATACAATTGTGTAGCTTCTTCTCATGTTTTGTGTTGTTCTGCATTGAAAGGCTGACCAACCGGTAAATGTTTGGGTAGTGAGTGGAATCAAACATTATTGTAATTATCTGTTCATTTCAGTTTTACAAAGAATCTCATTGAATAAATGCCTTGAAGTTACTTCATGGACTGTTCATGTCTGTCTAACAAGATAAGCATCCAGCCAGCTTCACATTTTGTGAGGACAGAAAAAAGCTAATAGTTAAATAATTAAGATTGTTCAGTCCAGTTGGTCACCCATGTTTCTTTCACCTGTATGTATTTGGTGTGAAATTGGTCGTTGGGCTGAAGCTTAGTTTAAACCAATCAACATTCAAACAAAAATTAGAGCCCTTTCCAGAATTTATGGATTATTGTTTTTGTTGTGTTTTTTTGGGGGGGAGGACTGCATGTGTGTAGGTCTGCATCATCCTGAGGCCCCACAGATGTGTTCCATGCAGTAAAACTGCCCCTGGTGGTAGTTTTAAAGTCCACCAGCCCTTATGATTAGCTGTGACTGACAATTTTGCCAGTGTAATTCCAAAATAACAACTAAGCGCAAACAAGCACAGCTTTTAAATCTTTGCTTAATTGATACCAAGCAGTAAGCGTTACGGCTACCTGCCCTTTTGCCTAATGTCTCCTACTATTTTGCATGCAAATACCTGTGTGCCATCACCACCGGGGACTCCCTCTGCTTACCACACCCTTGCTTCCTGCCTGCTGAGGATTGGCTCCATTCACCATACCTTCACCTCCTGTCAGCTGATTGGATAATTACCTGGCCTGTAGTCAACGTTGCAGCCACACTCAGAGAAATATAAACCAGCTGCCGCTGTGGACTCTTTGGCAACTGTTGCCCTTGGTTAGCTGAACTTTGGCATATTCCAGTTATTGCGTAAATCACGAGAGTAGATGACATCATTACCATGCAGTCGCCGCTCTCACATCAACTCGGAATAAATGAATCCTTCCTAAATAGCCTATTCGTGAGCATCTACAGTTATAATACTGGAAAATCACAAACCAATTGTGAAAATGTGCACCATCACGAACAACCCCATCTTAATAACGTATTTACCAATAATAACAACTCTGTGCTTTTTACATTAGAAACTTAGTGGACATAAAACTGTCTCTACTTTTAGATGTAAGTCGCTTTGGATAAAAGTGTCTCCCAAATGACTGTAAAATAGAATAGTAGAATAGAATAAAACATATTGGAAAGACATTAAATAAAGACAACAATTGACTACAGATGTGTGATGGATGAATGGATGGATGTTTAAAGGTGGTGAAAATGCATGCATTTCTCAGATGTTAGCTTGACTTGTCTATTCACTTTCCTCCCCAATTCTTTAAACCAAGAACACTCTGACCACCACTTTTGCAAGTAAGATATTTCTAAGTACTACACACAACTTTATTTTAAAGAAAAATATAGATATTTAGTTTCTGTGATGCATGTCAACTGACAAACTGACAGCTGATTGACAGATAAAACGTGAATGAGAAGATGCTGAAGGAACTTTAGTCTTTAACATTGTGTGGTATAAGAAGTGTCGAAGATGTCAACTTCTTCCTGCTAATGAGAGACGACCTCTTCTGCTACACTGCAGCATGTCAGAGAGACACTCTGCATCTCATCAGTACATGCTACCTGGCTGACAGATTAATTTTAAGAAGAGCTTGTTTGAGACTAACGTAGGTGTACACGCATATTACAGTCACCATCGTTCTGATCCAATCAAAGTCGAGCAGTGGTGAAAACTAATGAGGAAACTAAAATTGAAGTCTAACATTGTCACTCTGAGTGTCTTCTTCAAAATGGTGTGAAAGCTGCATCGGAAACAGACTTGTAAGTTGAAATAGTTGCCTCTGGGCAATGTACTCATCTGTCAATCCAAAGTCACACTCATATCATCTTCACCTTAAAGGCAAGGACAGAAAGAGGAAAAAGAAATGGTGTAGGGAGGAATCTCAAATAACTGTCATGCACATACATTCTAAATGTAGATTTTTTTCATGTCACTGCTAATGGCAACATCCCTTTCTGTTTAAATTTTAACCAAATGACTCAACTTTTGATTTTTGACTTGAACTACTGTGAACCACATGTCCTAATTTTGGTTTACTTTAAGCCTGCAGAGAATTACTTAGTATTCAACCTGTTTCATAAATGCGTAGCTATTTAACTGTTTGAGCTCTGAGCAAGATGAATAGGCCCTGATATGGCTGCATGTGTATTATTAGGTCAGTCAGGGAAAGATGACATTCAAGCTGCAATGAAAAGCCTGTAGAGCTCTACTTTTCCCTTTTGCTTCTAAGCTGGTGGACACATTCATGACCTGTAGTGCTTACAGAGTCTGCAAGCACTTGGAGCTATTGGAGCTAACTAAAAAAGTTAGTGAATAATAATGATAGAACAGACCTTCTGAAGAGAAGAAGGTCTTTTCTGTCTTTAAAAAAAGCCAAGTTGCTCAATGCTTTAGAGAAAAAATGCTAATGCTGGCACGCTTGTCCGGAACAAAGGTGGTGTGAGGACCAATCCACTCACTTCCATAGTTTGAACAATACATTTAAGTGCTTAGTGCGCTGACATAGGAATTTCAGTAAAAACTCAGTGCACTGAAAGTACCCGGATGCTGCCCTAAACTCGTCCAAAAATCTAGTTTGAAATGATGGACATTAAACACTAAACGGACGCCATTTTGCTGACGTAGCGGAAGGGGAGGGACTTTTTCCAGAGCTGAGTGATGGCGGCCACCGACTCAGCAGTACCGATGCAGGCTATTTTGTATAGATGTAAGTATGAAGTTATTCGATCATATTTCTATCACGCTACTGATTTCTTCTATCCCTGACAACAGTTATGGATCTGGTCATTTGTTGGAGGCTGCGGTTATATCGACTCAGCAGAGTTAGCGCATGTAAATGTTAGCCGTTTTTTAGCCGATTTAGCAGACGTAGATAGGCTCTAAGTGTTAGAGATGATTAATGCTGTAGGTTCCATATGTTTATACATGATTGTTGATCCTCCAGATAAGCACTGCGGTGTCTGTGGTGTAAACGAAACTGTCCTTGATCTGAAAACTGATTAGGAAACACAGCTGGTTAAAGAACCGGCCCGCTTCCAAGGGTTTTGCTGACTGAACCGTAGCTGATTGTACATCACTTTAGATAAGAGTCTGCAAAGTATCCATAAAGTACATAAATAATGTTTTCTTTTATAGAAACTGCCATTGTGTCTTTACCGGAGGTCACTGTGGCATCAGACTACCAAGCAAGCAGTGGCACTGAGGCATTTACCACCTGGAGCTAGGATGCTGCTGTGGAGAAGAGGAAGCAGCAAGAGAGAAATGTTTTAATAAAAAGTTTGCTGCATCCCTGTTTTAGCTTCTTCATTACTGCATTTCATATTTTAAATGATGATTTCTAGTATATTCGGTTTCCTGTTGCCAGATGTGAACTGTATCAGTGTAAACACCAAAACAACAGATGTATATGATGTAAAGTACTTTAATTCAGGGAAGATATGTTTGCATATTTATAAACTGTTTTACTAGTGTTTTAAATTGCACTTCATACTAACAGGTCTGGGGGAGACATGCAAAGACTCACAAACCTGTGCTGATGGTTTCTATTATCTACTGAGGTCGACTAATACAGTGTAGGCAACGGTACTTTGTTACACAAATGAGGCCTTTTAAAGGGATTAATAGCATAAAGTCTGATGACATGCAAGCAGGTCTGTGAACGATTTGGATTTTGGAAGAACTTGAATGGATTGTCCTTAAAAAAAGTATATCAACGGAGCGGCGCAACCATTAGGCAGCATGTAGGAGGGTGAAATACCTTAAATAAGTAAGTATACGATCTAAAACATGTTCAGCCGGAGGAGAATCCTGCATCGGCGATGGATGCAGTGTAGTTTACAGGTGGGGTTAAGTAAGGAGTAAACAAAAGAAAGTAAAATCAAGAGTTGGAAATTCATTCTGTAAATAAAAGGGGCAGAAGAATTACCGTCAAATGCTGGTACGTCACTGCCGATAAGTGCTAAACATCAGTGCTCCATTTGGGTCAACACTTACCCACGATAGTGTGCACTACAGTTCTAGTTACAGTGTTCACTACGCACTACTTTCCAGTGCACTCACGTAAGTTTGAGACACACTAGTGGTCTTTGCTGATGATTATCATACTTCAACAGCTTGACAGGAGATTTATACTGACATGTGATTAGCTAACTGGGCAGGTGAGACAATGAGCAGTTTGAAAGCTCTTTTGAAACTCCTCGTTTTATTCATGACAAAACAATATACTGTTTTTTGTGTTGGTTATTTATTTATACCTAAATAAGTTATTTATGTGTATGTCTATGTCTGAACTTTAGATCCACAAAAGTTCAAAAGAAGTTTTATAAACTCTGATAAACTTACTAATTAAATAAAATAAAATAAAAACTAGTGAAATATTATATGAAATATTCTACAACTTCAGCGGTAAAACTGAGTGCATGTTGAACCCCAGCTATGAAAGAACATGTTATTTCACAGCAATAAGTGTAATTTTTGTCTTTGCAGCAGCATATTCCTTTAACATCCATGATGTTTTTATCATGTTTAATATGTGAAACTCTTGCTAACATGCCGCACTTTGCATTTGCTGGCAATGACTTCCTGAAATATGGAACCCAAATCAACCAAAGGTGCTCCTAACTTTGTATTATTTCACTAGAACTTGCCGCAAGTATGTTTCTGCTTTCAGTTTTATCTAGATTAAATGTGGTTCAGTCAAAGTGAGAGTAGATAAATCATTATTTGCATTTGGCTGAATCTAAGCAGATTCTTTGTATGCTTAGAAGATGAGATGCTTCAAGCCTTCAAACTTTTTTATTCTCGTCACTCTGGTGCAGATTGATCTTAGTTTTATTTACCTAAAGGACCCTGAAACCAAATCTAATCAACTTAAGGGTCTTAATGTTCTCTAATTACCTTCATTCACCAGAATGTTGTTGCTTAAAAAAAATCTAATTTATTACATAAAAGCAGCAGTGCCTGCCATAACTTCACGTGTTATAATAATCATATAACTTAATGGCAAACAGTAAACACATGTATTCAAAGCCAGGCTATGCTGCTTTTTATTGTAGTAGCTTTTCAAAAGGCAATAAGGAAAGCAGATTTTGCTGTCAAGACCAGTGTGTAACTGACTCACAAGCATGACCGTAGCATCAAGCACAGCTGAAGCAAAACTAAATAATTTTGTCATTGTTTCTGGGGCACACTAGGAACAAAAACAGAATCTGGTGAGGAGCAGTAAAACCTGGAGTAAATATACTGAAGGGGCATCGTGACAGAGGCATTGCAGGTGTGGTTATCAGTAAACTATTTGTATCAAGATAGGCATTAACAAAACAGGAAGTGGAGTTAATGTGCAAACTTTAACACTAAAATAAAAATCATAACAATTTCCTGTTGAATCCTCAGCTATCCAAACCTGGAAAGTCATAACAATTAAAGTTCAAACACGACAAAACAAAACCACAACTACATCATAAATGAATAATCTGGATTTGAACTTAAAACTGCTTACACTAACATTAAACTGGCCCTCAGTCCAATCACCCATCCCAGCAGAACGCTACAGTTTTACTTATATTCTATGTGCTAAATGTTTAACTTCAATGTTTAATTTTTCAATACCAGATCAAATTAATCCTTAATCAACAGTTCAATAACTAAAGCTGTCAGAGAAAAAAGCTCCTCAACACTGAAGTTTAAAGAGCAGTTAGCAGCTCAGGATAACATAGAGGGTTTTAAGCTGAAGTTTACTGAAAAGGAAATCTATATGTCCAAAGACAACAAGACAGCGGTAAACAAATCTGTAAAAAACAGCGCACTGTTTCCCTTCCTCCAATTTAGGTCTAAATGCTTGCCAATAAAGCTGGGAGTCTGCAATTCAATTCCATCGCTACCACTTGGATGTAATGCTGCTAAGCAACAAAAATAGCATGTCATGTTCACAATATATGGCACTGAGATTTTTGCTTGTTAAGACTTAATTGTAATCCCTTTTGGAGCTATGTCTTATAGCTTCGACATGACTGAGAAAACATTTCTTCCTCTCCTGCTCCTTTTCTTTGCTCTTCTCATTACTAATGTTTCTCACTGTGTCCTAATGGTGGATTAATTCAAACGACATAATGAGTCACATTAGAGTAGGGAGACGATTGGAGAAAGACTATAAAATTTGTATTCACTTTTTACATTTGACATTAATGAGCAGTAAGGAACAAAGAGACAAACGACAGACAGAGGTGGTGAACCCAACCTACACCCGTGGACACCGCACGGCTTCATGCACAGCTTGCTGTTTTCTGAAATAAAAAAGTTGTAAAATGCAAATCTGGTCGAAACTCCCAGATTATTTGTGAATGAATAATAATGTATGTCAAATAAACTGTGGAATGGGCCTTTAAGGCGCCTGCATCAGACTGCAGAGGTCTCCTACAGTGGACTTAAATGAATTGCAGGATCAAAGGCCTTGCTGCAGCAAAGACCAGAAAAAGTTAGACCTTCAATCTCCTCTTCTCTCTTCTCTAACGTCTTATTCTCTCTATTTTTTCCCTCACATCATCCCTAACTCTTTTGTGATCTCTCCGTCTTTAATCTGCTCTTCTACAATCTGCTTCCATCCATCTCTTCTCGTTCCCTCTTTCTCTCTCCTGATGCCGAGTTCAAAGGAGAGGACTCCCACTAAGCACCCCCAATCACCTTTCTCATCCATTTTTCTGCAGCTTTTCCCAAGTTTCCTCAGTGGGGGGTTCATAGATGTTCCCTCTGACACTCTTTCTGTGTGTTTTTCTCTCTCTCTGCTCTTGTATATATTCTTACTTTCCTTCTTCACCGCTGCTGCTGCTACTTGTCTGTCACCCATCTTAGCCTTGGATCTTTTCTCCTGCAAAGTTATACAAAAGTTTTAGTGATCTATTCAGAAGGTAAAGGGTCTTGTGGGGCAGTTGTCATTCTTCTGCTGTTACTTTTGATCAGTCATTACGCTTTAAAACATTTTACTTTTGCATTTTTAAACAAGCAATTCCCTAAAGAAGCAAGACTTTGTCCTGCTCTAATCATCAGTGGTTACTGTACAATATAGAGCTGATGTGAGTCAAGTATGCAAAGCAAGCTGTCTAGGCCAACTTCAGTGAAGAAATTTAATTAATTATTTTTATCTATTTTGAACAGGAAGTCCTGATAAAAGTCAAAAATGTATTTTGGAAAAGAAACTTTTTAGAAGTCAATGTTTAGTTATTATTGGGAGCCTAAATGTCTATTTATGCTCTGTGCTAAAGATGAATAAGAAGCCCTCTGTCCATCTTCTTCATCCTTTACATATGTAATGGTCCATTTTCAGGGCTCTTACAAATGTGTAATGTGCAGCGTGGCAAATGCGGCAGTGCCAGCTGAAACTACGGAGAGCAGTCTTCAGCAGTTTTGCTGGCATACAACAAGCAAAAGCAACAAAGAAGAAGAAGCTGCAATGTGTTTAATGGCCCTACAGCTGCGTTGCCACTTTTTACCTCATCATGCTTGTTACTGTCTGATACTGACGTTGTGATCTCCGCACTGCCCTCTGGTGGCTGTATTGTCTAATAACCATACCAACATAAAGGATGCATGAGAGTATGAGGGCAGTAATGTTTGAAAGGGACATACTGATTTACGTACATAAAGGAAGCATAAATGACCCTTCAAACTGCAGTGACATGTGAAAAATAGATGGCAGCAGCACAATCTGGCATTTACTAGAAATGGAGACGAGCAACTTCAGTGAACATCTAGCGAATTATTTTTTGCATGCTAATAACCAAACCACAAAATTTAGTTGCCTGTTAGCTTTGGTATGATGGTTACCAGTGCTTCTGTGCTAATGCTCAGTTTACTCACACTAATAGCCAGCTCCAGTGAACCTACTTGTGTCTGTGTCTTTAAATGTCAAATGTGATGTATACAGTACATTTTCATACTATTTTTCAGCTCCTCAATCAGCTGTTTATTAATTGTAACAAGGAGACTAGTTCTCCCTCACATTTTAAATAAAATCCTAGAGAAAACCTTATGTTAACACACTTGTTGTTCCGTGTGCTATTGTGTAGTTGAATAACTTGCCTTTCCAGATTAAATGTTTGTTCTTTGTCTTTGATTTGGTGAAATTAATTTCTAAATAATTGTGACTCATAGTCTAGTGCTTATATATGTTTTTGCCTCTTCATGACACTCATCCCACTTGAACTCCAGCAACATATAGTCCAAAAAATACATAGTTGTTAGTCTCTCCAATGCTAACGCACCTCTGAGACAATAAAAGATCCAATGAGTATGTTAGACACAGGAATTACCGCTCACGTGGAATGTTAAGTCACCTACTCATTCTTCAAAACCATCCAGTTAGCTGGCATGAGCTTATCGTTGATAGATCAGTAGCTAGCTTCAAGATAGATTTAGGGCGCATTTATGCTCGATGCAGAAGATGGATACACAGACCGACGGACAGTTTTGTCCATCTTCTGCGTTGGTTACGCGTGTAATTTGGTCCGTTTTCACGGTCTTCGCCTGACGCAGAAGACGGAGGAATACCAATGTGGGGGCATTGCTGAGCAGAATAGCTGGGATGGGACAAGCGGAAAAAAACAAGCCAATAAAGAGGATCAGGAAAGAAACAAAAAAGCAGAAGAAGAATGAAGACGAGGACAACTGTAGAAATTGCACAAGCTTTTCAATAAAGACTGTATGCAAGTGTTTAGGGCATGTTGGGCAGTTGGAACCTACTTTATAGTGGTGCATTACCACCAAAAGGTGTCTGAAATTGATGTCATCTCGCAGGAGTGAACTCTGAACTCAGCACTAGTGGAAGAACTGACTCAACAACCATGGCAATTCCAATGATGCTTGGAAGTATGAGGACGGCGACGTATGACAACGTTTGAAGCGGTTGTCCCTATTTACGTAAGGGAGCATAAATGGGCCCATAGACTGCTACAAAAATGTTGTGCTGTGGTGCCAATGTCGATTCCTCAACTTCTAGTATCCTGGTACTTTTAGATGCATCCCTTTTCCAACACACCTGAATAAAATAAGTGGCTCTGCAGAGCTGAATGACGTGCAGATGAGGGAATTCGGCCATTTGATCCAGATGTGCTGGAGAAGGGTTGCATCTAAAAGTTGCAGGATAGTAGATCTCGAGGACCGGACTTACCTAACGTAGTGGGTGCTCAGTAGTCCTTTTTAAAATCCCCTTTTACTGCCATTGTTAATGTGATGAAATCTCAAAAATCTCTAAAATATTTAATTTTAGCTGCATTACCTTATGTCATGAAACATTTTGCTTTTGTACCTACTGTAAGATCCCAGTTGCAAAAGTCTGCTGCAGATGCTTACTAATTTGTTTAAGGTCCAGTTCAAGGAAAGGAGATAACCAAAATAAGGATGATATGTCCTATTTAAACGCCTGTAGAAAATGAGAATAGCTATGGCTGGACAGTTTGAACATTCTTTGATCTCCTCAGACTTTCTATGCTTTCCTCCCACCTCCTCCTTTCTGTCCTTCCCTTCTTTATCCTTTTAGTATTGCTTGAGAATCCTCCAGTCCCCTACTTCATTAACAGAAACACATGTATGCACACACACAAATCAAGACCTATCTTCTCCATCTTCCTCCAGCATTCACCCTTTTTGCCCCAGTTCTCTTAAGTCTTTGCCATTCTCCACTTGCTCCACAAGATAAAATAAACTGTATCCATCCACATGTGAATATGTGTGTGTGTGTTTTCTTCTATGGGCACATGTTTGAGCGTGAGTGGCTCATACAATGGAAGGAGCTACAGTTGACAGGATAAAGTACTATTATCCAAAAGTGAGCTGGGTCATATGAGGAGGAGAAGGTCACGCATTTGGATAGGATGATTGAATAAATCCATCCTCTTTTAGGAATGGACATACACACACACACTCACACATACACATGTGCACATTGTATTTGATAACATATTCTCACAAGAACTTTACCAAGTTTGTTAATGAATTTATAGATACTGAAATTTACAGTGGCATTTGAAAATTTGTCCTAGATATGACCTGAAAAATCCTAAGATTTTCCAAGCTAACCCAGTAATATTGCATCACAACACAATTAAATGAGTTAAAGAAATGGTAAATGGACTGTACTTAGAAAGCACTTTTCTAGTCATGTTGACCACTCAAAGCGCTTCACACTACAAGTTACATTCGCCTACACACACACTCATTCATATAGCACTTCAACTTTTATTTATTAAGTGCTTTTGCTCTTACACACATTCATACCCCGATATCAAGAGGCAACATGAGGTTTAGTGTCCTGCCCAAGGACACTTTGGAATGTAGACAGGGAAAGACTAGAATTGATCCACAGACTTTCAGGTTGGCAGACAACTGCTCTTCCTCCTGAGCTACAGCTGCAATGAACAGTTAAAGAGTACTTTACCTCGTCATTTAATGATTTAATGAATGTATGATTTGATTATGGTTTTAGATTACATATCAGTGATTGGTAAGAGGGTGCCAACGTACTGGGTTAATTTGAAGATTAAATTAGAGCTAGGCCTTTTTAAAACATACAGGTAGCAAGTAGGTATGTTTGGGTACCTTGTATATGTATAAAGAACAGACTTATCAATGCTACTGTTTCATGAAAGAATTTTTTCAAAATGTATCATTGCATAAACAAAAGAAAAGAAAATGAGTTGTTGCTGCTCATCGGGCTGGCAACGTTCACTTGTGCTGGAATAATGATGTTAGTACATGTCCTAATACAGTGTTAAGCTGCCCTTTCTGTAACGTGCCAGTGCCCAGCAACCTTGGAGAATGTTTTTGGGCCATTGATCAACCATTTAAGGAATCATTTTTCTCATTCTTGATGCTTAAAGAAGAAGTGGAACGCATGGTTGTCTCCAGGTTCACTACACATAAACATAGTCGGAAATGAAAAGCTCCACCATCTTTACCAGACCTCACAAACGGATGCTGTCCTCAGTGCTTTTTGACCCTCTGATAAATTGTGTATTAATGTTTTATTTTTTTAGCTGAGCTCTTTTTATTTACTTTCAGGGATCATTCCAAAACTCTGTGTGTGTGCATGTAAATGATGACAAAAAAACACAATTTTCAAAAAGATTCTTTTAATGAGACTTTGTTCATTTTGTTAACAGAAAGAATGAACAAGTCAAGTCAAGTTTATTTGTAAAGCCCTACATCACAACAAAGTTGTCTCAGAGGACTTTACAGAAAGAGGTGTAAATAAACAAACAGAATCAGTAATAAACAACATGAATGTACAGTTAAAGAACAATAAAGCCCACATTATTCATTGGACACCATCTAGACAGACATCTTTGTGTTTACATAACTGAAATTGTGACTCTTTCTAACTCAAAAATAGCGGCTCTTCAGCGGCATCAAATTCAGCTGCTTACGGTTAATGTTGCTCTGATGATGAGGAGGAAAAAGCACCTATGTGCAGCCGTCCCTGCTTCTTCTCCCGCTTTGGAGGACAGATTACACTCCCAAATGATTTTGCTACACTTACACGAGTCAATACTGCAGATTTCCAAACAAGCATGTGTCCACCCATCATCATCAGCATTAACCAGTTCCAGGATGAGGGGAGACTTTTATGCATAGGGAAAAGACAGTTGAGGAAGATGTGATCACCACATCCACAAAGCTGGGTTTGCATTGTTCCTATACACACAACGTGTTGATAATTTGCACCTTAATAGGATGGCCAACCTCTGGGGGAACACATGCTCCTCAAATAGTCTCCCTTCACAAATTATGCCTAAAGCCAAATGGTATAGAGATGCAGAAGTTGAACTTTCACACAATTCAATACTGCCCCCTTTTGCCTGTTAGTGGAACTGAAGCCATGTCTGCTCATTTAATCCTTCAACCTCTTCAGAGAAATAAAACAAAGAGGGATGAAAGTTGTTTTAGGAAAAGATGAGAAAGCAAATGGTATTTTTATAAGTATTAATAGTAACAGAAATTATGTCATTTCACATGAATATTGAATAGTTAAAGATGATACTTAACAACTCTTCCTGTTCTGTCAAAATATAATCGCTTATCTGATTTGTGTTGAAGGAGGTTTCAGAATTTAAATCAATTTTCTGGGCATGCCTGAGACTCGTAAAATATCTGAACAAGGATTAAGTTAATTACTCTATTGTGTTCTGAGCTGATTTATGACTACACCAGGAAAAAAAAGAAAAGCAGAAAGGCGAGGGGTGAAATGATAATAAAGACGCCTCACGCCCTGATGCTGTAACTTGTCAAGGGTGAGCAGATTTAAGGGGGGCATACTGACACCCAAATGTCTAAAAGCAGTGAAGTATTTTGGCGGGAAGAAGGGAGCATGAAGGATTACTTGTGGCCTTTGGAACATCCGGTTACATTCTGCGGGCTTGTCAGGTCATTTATCTGAGCTGGATTGCTGACATTGTTGAGGACAGCCAGATGCAAGGACATCGACCCCAACCCATTGACAAGCTGCAGTAAACCTCGAGGAGTGATGACAAAATGGCCAGAACAGCTATCATATGACCTCAACGTATGATGAACACTAAAATGTTCCAGCAATGCACCAACACTGCTGACAAGCCAACAAGTGCAACATCAGCCACACAAATCTTCAGCTGAGAGCCCTTGTTGTCATTTTAAATTTGAGATCTTACCGTCAAATGAAGCTGCTAATTAACAGGAATCTCACATTTTTTAGAGCAGCGAAAATAAACCTGTAAATGGGCTGACAGTATCATCCTTTTGGCTAAACTTTATTTGAACTTCCAGGACTTCAAGTAAAAAAAATGAATAAATAAATAAAACAAATTAATTAATTGCAATTATTTACTGTTTAAGCTCAATTCTAAAAGTTTTTATCCCACACTTTTTTAAAAGCTTAGAGTATGACACTAAACTATTTCCTTTTTTTATTTATTTTTTGTGCGCATAGATACAAAACTCTGTAAATGAAAAAATTTCACATCAATACATAGCTCATGTAGAGACAGACAGACAGACAGATAGAAATAGATAGATAATGCTGAAACTGCCATTATAATAATAATAAACCTATTTTTTTTAGAATTTGTGTATGTTACAGTGAATGCACACTTATATACACTTGTGCTCAAGGGCAAAGCAGCTGAGTTGTAGAAGTGACCACTTTCTGAACTGTTTTGCCTCACAAATTTTCATTTAGACAGGAATATGCTAAAAGCCACCCCCCATGTGTGCACACAACCCTCAGGTGGCAGGGTTTCAGTTTTCCCACCTCCTGCTCTTGGCTTCTGCTCCTGACGAAGTCACAACTTCAAAGTCAAAACAGAGAAAAGGTGTTAAGAACACACACACACACACACACTAGTCCCACATAGGACCCACGAGTCCTCCCTTTTTCCATATTTCCTCTTCTACCATCCAGTGGGGCCTTTTGCGATGTATATTTGAAGCTGTGTGTAATTTCACCAACTCGTTTCTAGACATCTCCCACTTGGAGCTGAACTTTAACTTATTTTCCTGTTGTAGAATATTCCCTCGGAAATGGATAGACGGTCTCCTTGAACAGGCTGGTTAAGATATCTTCAGACTTCCACTCTGATCCATCCCTACTGATCACATTCAGAAGAATTTCTACAAAAACTTTGAAGGTCTACCAAATGACACTTAAATAAGTCAGACTTTATAAGTTTGTTGCTAAATATGATGGTTATGTGGTTGCATTAAAAAAAATAATATTGCTGATTAAATTTTTTTTGTATTTCTAACTACTATCTGTATCTGAGATATATAGATGAGGGCCTGATACCTTCCTATATTTTATGGTGCCTATTTGGGATTTTTCTAAGTTTGTGATTCCAAACCTTTGGTCCTTCTTGCTACAAGGGGATCCCTGGAGAAACAGAGTAGTTGTCGACGCTTTGACACAAACAAAGTTTTTTTTTGTTTGTTTGTTTTGTTGATATTTTTTAACATTTGGACATTTTGTTCACATGAAATTGGTATTTCGGGAGCCTGAATGCATTAAGTTTTGAAACCAGTTTTTAAAATGAATAAGTGAGGGTCATCAAAATTAGTCAAAAATTCAAATTCTTTTATTATAAAAAATATATATATAAATACTTTTATTTAAAAGTAAAATAAAAAAGTAAAATTAAAAGATACTTTATAGGCCTCTGCTTGTGCATCCAATAAATTTTCTTCCATGTACTGTGTGGTCTAGTGAGGTCAGTGAGCTGGTGGAGCTACAGTAATGGAGAAGTTAATGTTTATCATGGTTTTTTTCCTGCACCTGAGACGTGTCTGAGAAACACCACAGTGCAGATGATTTGTCCCTACTGAGAAAGAAAACAGTATGCTATATGTTGGCAGTTACGTTAAATTTGGTTTGTTTTTTAAAGGACAGGAAAGGATTTTTTTGTGGCGAGAAGCTTTTACAATAAAGCTTAAAGCCAAGCATAGTTTCAGCATGGGGGGAGTGAGCGGGGTGGTAGGGTCCAGAGCTTTTTGGTTGCATGAAAATAGATCTAATGGAAAATAGATTGGGAAGCACTGATCTAAGGGATGCATTCCACATGGGCTCATTTTTTTCTGCACTTTGTTCCATGTGCAATCAAAGCATTCACCAAGTCTACACAATGACAGTAAATATGGTACATGAAGATCAGTAGAGATCTTTAAATACACACACTGATGACAACATTTTTAAAAAACCAAGGGATATCTGTAGACATAAAACACCCATTTAACCCATAATACGGACAAGCCAGAAATAATTACCTGTTGCCTGATAAATAAATAAATAAATAAATAAATAAATAAATGCTTACAGGCTGGTGTGAAAGACTGTACCTTCTTTAACAAAAATCCCTTCGTCATTTTCAGATTTTGCTAAACGCTGCAGCAAAACTCTTAACTGGAACTAACAAAAGACCAGACATGACACCAGTTTTATCATCCATTCAAGGTATAAAACCTTGCTGATAAATTCTGGGATTGTTTTTAGCTTTCCCCACTACCCATTTCAAGTCCAAGGGGATTGCTCATTTCAAGCTGTTGCACCCCAACTATTCCATGCATTTCATGCATGATTAAAAAAAATAGTGCTACATGTTTTTTTTACATACAACGATTGTATAATATACAATGTACAATTGTATAATTTAATTTTACGTCTTTTCCCAGATGCACTTAAAGTTCAAAACCAGAGCATTAACAAGCAGATTGCTAAGCTGGGAAGTAAACTTACACACAGCACATCAGTTGGATATTGTAAAAATATTATACAATATTTTACTTTTACAGACATGTACAGTGGTGCTTCTTCTTTTCTTAATCAGATTTTACATTTTACCAAATTAAAATTTTTTACAAAAATATTTATAAAATATTTGAAAAAAAAAAGTATAATTTTCTTCTGTTTATCTCTGGGGCAAATGTGGTCAGATATGTGGCTGTATTGAATGGTTAAACAAGCTGATGGAAACTGGAAAATACAGACCTGGGACATTCATGTAGTGAGTGTGACTGTGTTAAACTGTGTTTAAGGTGTTTAATTATTTGTTTATTTTGTAAGGTTCAGTTAATATTGTAAGCCTGTGGCTCCTTAGATACATTTCTGAATGCAGCATGCACCAAAGATTGTGGTGCATACAACACACACACACACACACACAGAGGTCAACCAGCCTGTTTCTCTGTGACAGTAAACCTTTAATGAGTAATAAAAGGAGGCTGACCTTGAGCGCCGTGTTATGCTCTCCTGCTCTGATCAGATCTGATAAAGTGCTGAAAGCAGCAGAAGGTGGAAACACTGCGAGGACATCAGGCTCCTCCTCTTTTATATGAAGATTAATTTATCTAAACTATAAGAAAGTGGAAACTACACCAAATATACTACTGTTGTCTACATTTGTAATCAGAAAACAAGGTTTCCAGCATTAGATTTAGATTTCACCATATTTTTCACAGATGTTCAAGCAACCCTAGGAGACGCATTAAAAGAACACTGGTTGTCTCCAACCTTTACCTCTAGCACCATCATCTGGTCATAATCTAAATGTTGCTCTGATTTATGGCCAAACACTTGCAAGATTAATGACATGAAAGAGAAACCTTAGACTACAACCTGCTTCTTGACATTAACTGAATGCTTTAAGTTAAACACACAGGTTTATTTGAACTGCTGCACTTTAGTTTATCTCCTAATGTTTATGTTTTAGGTGTTTTGGATAAATTTTTTGCACTTGTGCTTTTATTGCACATATGCACTTGTGTATTTTGGAGGTGCATCTCATTTGCGTTGGTGAGCTGAAGACAATTTTCCACCTTGCCTTGCCTCTGCCTGCCTTGCCGCCTGAACAATAAAGATTCATTTCAATTCAGATTCAGAAAATAATGAAACATATAAAATAAGGATACTGAATATACTGGTGATACTGAAGGACAGTGTTGTTTTTTTTGGTGCCATGTGAATAGGGAATTGTCAGAAATATCAAAATGAGACAACTATATAATATTAAAGACCCTAAATTCTTTCAGTTTTATCATTTTATTCATTGTCCAAATCTGTATCAGTAGACTCAGAGAAATAAAAGGTATTTCTTCCTTTTTAAACATTCTCTTAAACAAAAATATAACAATTATTTACAATCACTTGTAAAAAAATACATAAAAAGCATACAAGCCAAATCATGTTGTCTTTCTAAAAGACATAAGTTACAACAGCTATACGTGTGAGACGAAAGCAAACTTTAAGCCACAAGTTAATACCTTTGTACAGATTGTGCAGCTCACTCACCACATTTAAGCTTATTGTTGTGCATTTCTGCTTTACGCCAGATGATGTTAACACACACAAAAAGAAAAACAAAAAAACTCATTCACATCTCTCATGTTGCATTCCAGGAAACATGGCAACAAATGATGGGAGTTGGGGGTCATAATTACAATTGAATTTGCTAAAATCAGCACACTTTCAGATGGAGGACACGTTTCTCCTGTTTTATGTAAGCAGAAACACTGACGTGCTCAGAGTGAAGAAAAGGAGATAAAAAGAGGATTTAACATGGAGGAAAGTTTAGCTTTGAAGGGGGATAACAAAACAACTGGCATTTGAGTGTGAGGAGTAAAACTGGAACCTTTAACTGATTCATCCTAAACTTGCGAAGAAACTTCGGAGTAAAACTTCCTGGTATATATGTAAAAAAAACAAACAATCATTTGGGTGAACTACAGGAAGTAGCATATTTAGCTTTATAAAATAACAAAAATAAAAACAAAACATTCAAGGCAGCGTAAATACTGATTAGTGGGTTTCAATTTTGAGAAAAGAGTCATGCAAAAGAAAACAAGAGTTGTGTCAAGAATGTTTCCAGACAGTCTGAGATGAGGGTCACAGTGGAGAGTGTTGATTCACAAAAATTCTTGAGCAAAGCAGTGAAATCTATCAGACGAGTGCAGCGAAGAGAGAGGTTGAAAGTTTAACGTCTAACTGGGCTGATGGGGCTGAAAGAGAGGCGGGGAGGGAAACATGGCATCGTATCAGGGCTTGTTCTCTTCGTTTCCAACAGACAGGAATATAACAGCATCAAAACACTCAATTCAATCATACAGTCTGAGTTTGATGAACTCGGCATCAAACCGGCAGCAAGAGACTAACAAGAGGTCCACCTTCGTGCAGGAAGAAAGCCATCAAAGGGAGGCTTTTGTTGGAAATGAACTACGTGCTGCAGAGTTCATAGAAACTGAGACAAAATGGGTTGTAAAAATTGAAAGGAGAGAAAGTCTGCGTTGATCCAAAGCTCACAAACACCATTTCAAAACACACACACACACGCTGCCACATCCCAAAACACAGCAGCAATTATACTCAAAGATCAGAAATGGCAGAAACAACAGAGAGAAGGGGGAATAAGTCATAAAAAAAGAGCAAATAAAAATTCCTTTAAAGACTTTTGCTCCAAAACAACAGGGCAATCACAACTTAAAAAAGTCTATATAGTAAACCTTCTTCTCTCATCTGTACATAACCAATTAACATTAATTCGAGGTAAACAACGAGCAAAATATATATATGTATGATTTCATTTATAACACATGTAAATATACCATGTCTATATTAGCAGTGATAACTTCAAGTCATTGTGAGGCAACACAAACCAAAAGATGCAACACAAGACAAACAGCAGAAGAAGAAGGTCTGATTCCAGCTACACCCCTGCCAGACTGCACATAATGGGGAATGGGGAACACTGGGGAAAACATTTTCCATCTGAATGTACAAATTTACTCTGATTTTGACACAAATAAACAATCTTCAAAGCCCATTTTTTACATATGCTACAAAACACAGTCAACACGGGATGGAGTTAAAGCGTATCGTCAGCTGACGTTTGTGTTGTTGCACATTCTTTTAAATGAAAA
This sequence comes from Rhadinocentrus ornatus, assembly GCA_037177495.1. Taxonomy (NCBI): domain Eukaryota; kingdom Metazoa; phylum Chordata; class Actinopteri; order Atheriniformes; family Melanotaeniidae; genus Rhadinocentrus; species Rhadinocentrus ornatus. The sequence goes on along the minus strand of JBAMHW010000017.1, from coordinate 17,334,788 downwards.
ACAAAAAACCGAGAAGAGAGGTAAACTGGGAGCGCAAGTTGAGGGAGCATCTGCATATTCCTCCTGCAATTATAAACTAATTTAAAGCTAAAACTGGAGCGTTACACTTTCCAGCTTGTAATTGACAACTAGTCTAATAAACATTGTAAACAAAATATGTAAGCATTGGTGTAAACACTGTCTTTTTTTTATGCACACCAGCTAAGATTTCGGTGTGGGAGCGTATGTGCATGCACACTGTGTGACCCACGCAGTGCTAATATACTGTTTTATTACAGCTGCTGCAATTAAATAACCACACACATTTTACTCTATGGGAAGCAGCGAGGCATTTGTTCTTCAGCTCATTAAAAACAAGTTATAATACAGATTTTATAGAACATCCAGGAGGCGGGCAGCCGCTAAAGTACCTCACACGACTGACTGAACAAGCAACAAGAGAGAGAGGGAAGGGAGGGAGGAAACGGCCTGAGAGATGCTGTTTTCTTCCATCAAGCTAAGCAATAAACAGTAAGTGCTAAACACATAGACGTGCTTTCTGTTGCTTTCAGGGGTTAATATTTCCTCTGCATCGAAAGGTGGTGTAAAATGTAGAGAGCGGCTTAATGTGGCTCCCGAGAGGTTTCCTGACCTCCAGTGCAGGTTTTTTTTTACTTTTCTTCTTTGTGCATTTGCATGAGAACTGGTGTTAGTAACATAAATCTATCAGTGCCAGGGTTTAATATCAAACAACACAGACCCTTTAGACAAAAAGAAGTTATTTTTTTCCCTTGGATCTTAGTAATTTACATTCATCTTCTTTTAGACTGAGAAAAAAATAAAAACTTAAAAAATAAAAAGGAATAAAAAAGGAAAAACCCCGATGCTCGAGTTTGTCTGCTCCTCCTCGTTCTCTTAAAAAACCACGACGGAGTAGAGGGAGACTACGGCCACGTTAAAAAATATTTCTTCACAGACTTGGAGAATAAAGTCAAATATTACGTGAATAAAGTCGTAATTTTATGAGAATAAAGTAGTTTTAGAAGAGGAACGTTGTTAAAATGAAGGCGGTGGAGCATTTCGTGAAGTTGTACTTCAGCACAGGTTTGCAAACCAGGAGAAACTTAATCGTTTGGCATTAGCGCCACAAAATTATTAGTATCAGGACGTAGAAATAAATCTGCAGGAAAATGATTTCCTTCATTTCAGGAAGGAACTTGCTGCTTTTGTGGAGGGAGAAATGGCTGGAACTGGTACAATTAACACTTTAGTCTCGTAATATGACTTTTTTCTTGTAAAATTCTGACTTTATTCTCATAAAATTACTACTTTTTTTCCTCCAACGATTTTCTCATAAAATTTCGAATTAATTCTCGTGATATTCTGACTTTATTCTCAAAGCCTGTGAAAAAATATTTTCTTTTTATGGCCCCTAATACTCGTATAAAACAGCTTCAACATGCAACTGAAAAAAAGGGAAAATTATCTCTCTACACAACATGAACAAACAAAAAAAAGTAACTGTACAACATTTTTAACAAATGAAAGCAAAATTAAACTTCTTTTGAGAAGTAAGCTTGTAGCGCGTAATGGAGGTAAGTGGTGGTCAGCTTCCAACGAGGCATCGTTACTGTCACTCTTTCCTTCTTGTTCTTTTCCGGACGGCCGTCATCTGCGATTTGATTCCATCACACCGCCTTTTCCTGCTTTGTTCAAGAGTTTTTTAAAAGTATCTAAAATCTTTCTTCTTTGATGAAAGATGTTCAAAAAGAGGTGAGTGTGAGAGGCAGGGAGACAGGTTCATCTGACCCATGAGTCTGTGGGCGGGGCCTGGAGAATGTGCTCTGATGCGGGATGATGACAGGCTGCTAAGTTTAGTCCAAAGCCTGATCACCACCAGTTGGTCTGTGTGTGAGGAGGTGGTCGTCGTTACACCGCTGACACTTGTTCGTCTGGAAAACAGAAGAGACGATGATGTTATCTCCTGATTTAGTATTATTCCAGTTCAAGGAATGTTGATAGAGCCAAAGGGATGAATACAGCCCAGAATTAGTGCTTTCCAACTGCGTATAACAATAACCCTTGATGGAATAATTACTAATAGATGCAACCTGGGCTCAGGAGAGGCAGAAAAAGAGATTGAATGATTAACAGGTTGGTAAATATGGTTATTTATACCTTTGTTGCCCAAAAACAAGACTTTTAAAAAGACTTTTCAAGTCCAATCTATGCATTTTTTTCCCTGTTACTGGGGTCTTCCCTCTCTTAAGACCTTATGTATGTATATATCTGTTTTTCTGTCTTTCAGACAAATTACCTTTTTCTTTAAATATTTCATAGAAAAAATTACATACAAATAAAATTCTAATATAAGGTAATAATGTGTCTGCTGTTGATAAATTATTATGCAATATGTGGATCATATCACTTTTTATAATCACAACAAACTGTGCTTGGTTACTGGGAAGAGTTCAAAACTTAATACAGTTTTCTTGGGTTAGAAAATAAGTAAAAAATTAGAATACAAGCTGCAGAAAATGTTGGAGAAAATGTATAAAAAATGTAATCTGATAGTATCTGTTCTGTAATTCAAGATTCAAAGTGTTTTATTGTTATTTGCACAGTAAGGAAACAAGTTTCCCTGAACAATGAACCTCTTACTTTGCCGTCCGAATGACACTGAAAGCAGCACCATTCGCACTCGTGCGTCACCAGTTTTACTAAAACATGGTGCTTATTTCCTGTTACCCTTCAGTGATGATGTGTGTTTTACTGATCTGAGGAAATAAAAGTTGTGTGTATGCTATAAATGATGCATCATTCAATGTCTGCACCAAGATGTTGCAGTTCTTCTACGAGGCTGTAAAGTCAGTCAGCTTTGCAGCCATCTGTTGGGACAGCAGCATCAGACTCAGAAACTGAACAAACTGATCAAGAAGTCTGGATCTGTGCTGGGGACTACTGAGAAAACAATACTGAGACGTATGAATTGATTAACATAATGGGACATTTTTTACACACTGCACAACACAGTGAGGAAACAACAAAGTGTGTTCAGTGAGAGGCTTCTTCAGGTTTGCTGCAAAATAAGGAAGGTACAGGAGATCATTCCTCCAATAGCAACAGCCATTTATATCAGGAACCTATTTGATTACTTTATAAAAATATTGTTTTTCATTTATTTAATTCCATTTAGTTACAGCAGGTGAGAAAAACAGTGGTTGTACTTAGTGTTTCTGTCTGCTAATTAACCATATGATTGTTATCTGAAGCCTTGATAGTTTAAAATGAACAATATTTGTTCTTCTGATTGGATCAATAGCCTACCTTGACTTAACTCCAGTCAGTTCAAATACATTAAGCAATGTGTTAAATTTTACGGAGTCATATTAAGGTAATGTTATGAGCCACTGTTTTAATTTTAAAACTTGTTAAAAATGCTTTTCTTAAGACATTCGACACATTAAGATTTAAAATTTGGTTAAAAGGAAAAGAAATGGACCTTTATTAAAAGCTTTAAGTAGCTTCCTTGGTGGATAATTTAGACACTAAATGCATCTCCATATGAACCAGCCTATAGTGAGAACCTACCATCCTCACTGTTGGCCAGATCCTGTGGTGGGCGACAGATGCTGGGAGGTCTGGAGAGGCCCTGAATGGAACCAGTTGTCCGGGCATCTTGGTGTTGGAGGTGAAGCCTCCGTGCCTCGGCCAGACTGCCAGCCGCTCCAGGGCTCTGCAGGAGCTTGCTCCTCTGCATGGCCACGCTGTAGTCTGGAGGTTTGAGGTGAGGAAGCCGCGGGACGACACCTCCTGGCCCACTCACTAATCCATCTGTGAGGCCAAGATCCCCCAAAGCCAGACCCTGGTAGCCTGGAGGGGTGGGAGGGGGAGCTCGGTAACGCTCATCCTTGGCGGGGGAGGTGATACAGTACACTGGATGGAGGTGCGGATAAAAAGAAAGGAAAAGATGGAGCAAAGAAAAAGGTGGTAAGGTGGGATGTGGGGGTGGGTTGTGAAGGGGGAGAAACAAAAGAAAATAATGGAAAACTGAACTTAGGGTGATGGTTCACTAACACAATACACAACTACAGTATGCATGCACCAACACATCAAAAATTAAAAGAAAAACATACAACCAATAAGATGAATGGCTGCAGTGCAAACAGACAGAACTGCAACTGATATCTATTGTCATTATTTACTGAAGTTTCTAGATTAATTAATTAGGCTTTTAAAAAAAACTCGGAAAATAGTGTAAAGGGCTTATTGCACCTTTCAAACTAACAGCCCAAAACTCAAAAATGTTAATTGACACAAATTGGCCTCAAACTCTAATATAATGCAAGCAGAGAAAGACTGATCTCTATCTATAATATCTATTATAAAACACTTTCGGCAGTGAATGAACACCTGACAAACAACTATCCAAAAATACACAAAGATTTTGTCACCCTCGTGAAACTAAAGTTTAGTGTCTAAAAGACAGTTTGACATCATAACTGATATGTTCAGTATCAGGTATAATGTCAAATGCAGGACCAAAACCAATAAGAATGAGAACATTTGTCACCTGTTTATCTTTAAGGAAAACTAAGTCACAAAAAGCTCCAATAACACTTAAAATAACATTTCACCAAACTTTGGTGACTTCATGTGAGCTGAAAATGAAACATGGACAGCCACATTGATATTCGGATTAAGTCAAATCGGACGTCTCATTAAGAAGCAAAGACACTTCTCATGGCAAACAGACTTAAATTCTTATAAGAACCTATCAGAAATGCAGTAGCAGTTTATCTAAACCACTAACTACCTACAGGGAGTCAAACTTGCAACCTGTCCCCTCACCTATTAGGCCTTTCTCTGTGCTTGACGTCACCGTTTTGTAGGCAGGGTCTGTGCTTTGCCCTCCTTCCTCGTTGGCTGGCGAGGAGGGGTGCTCCGAGGTGTTCCGCCGCTTTACCGTTCCATAATTTCTCTCATAGTTGTCTGACAGCGAACTGGATGAAGCCCAGCTCTGCTGTAACGGACCGGAAAGATCTGAACTGGAGTCTCTGGAGTGCTGCTTGGCAGACTCCTGGCTGGCCCACGCCGGCCCAGCGACCTCCACCTCCGCTATCGGCCGGGCCAGCTGCGTGTGCTTGAAGCCACCCAAGTGTGTGTGCGGCAGAGAGAGCGGGTGGCCATGGATGCCGTGGTCCCAGGGACGGCAGGAGGAGGCGGGGAGGCTTTGGAAAGAGTCGTGAGAGTTGGAGGAGCAGGATGTCCAGCTGCCACGGCCGCTGTCGGCTACAGAGTCCAAGGATGTGTGGTCTGGGGTCAGCTCCTCTGTTGAGATGGAGGAGGTGAAGGTGCACCCTCGTGCTGCGTATCCTCGAGCCAACAATGAAGAACTACTAAAGATAAAGACAAATAATGGGGGATAATTGAAATATAAAAGATTCTGAAAACAATTATTAATCAGAGAATTGGTATACTGTGATTCTGATGTGTTTCTTTTTGTACAAATGTACAACCTGGGGGTAAAACTCATGTTTGTAGAGCCTAAATAATAATCATTGAACAGGAGCTCTTCCTTGCCATCCAGCAAAAACTGTATTCAAGACAAGCAAAACCATTTGAATAGTTTGACGAAAGTCTGACAAAGTTTTAAATACTTTTCCAAAGAAATGAAAAAAAAGGAGGAACTTTCCCATGAAACAAGAGCAGCAGTTATAGTTTTGAGACAAGAATAATAAAATTCCTGAGCAACTGTCAAAAACTTTAGAAATAAATTGAATAAACCCCAACAAAAAAAAAACAAACTTTAAATATCTGTGGAGTTCAGAAGACCCTGACTCCACATCTCCTCACTGGGGGACTCAGCAGTAGGAGGCCCAGGGTAACTCCCCCCCATAGAGGTATTTTTTTATGTGACAGATGCTTAATTGAAGCTCCACTGACAGGTTAACATTTTGACACACGTCCAGCTTGAAGTGTTTGGAGACGATTCCAGGTAGCAAGCTTGATGGGAAAAAGAAGTTTCTACTGTGTTTAGGAACTTTGGTTCAACTCATTGTGTTTATGTGTCGTCTACCAGATGAAAGCAGGATTCCTCAGCAGGTGACTGAAGCAGAATTTCATGAACTCTTCTGACAGGTTACCACTTTGTTGTGCAGTAAGCAAGAGAAGGATGGCATGACAGGCTGTCAGCCATGTAGACCACCCAGACTCCAAAGCTAAGGGTCCAAACCATGTATAGTATTGTCAGTAAAATGCACTAAAAACAAAGAATTGTTACAAAACTTGAAAACTTTTGGGTATATTCATATCTTTAGATACGGATATCTAATGTATGACAACTGTAGATGACTGAAAGAACATTAAGCTAAAACTATTGGGAAGTACAGAATTATGTTTACTGTTGCAGAGGTATAAAACAGCCTGCTCTACATGATAGATGAAAGTGTCTGAATTAAAAGGAAACTTACTAAATAAGATTTTCTCCTTAACTTTGGTTTGATTCACTGGCACCGTTTTACAGGCCAGTCAATGAAACGGAGCCATATTTCATAAAACAGGTTGGCATTATACAGCAAGTCTGTCAAGGTAATACAACAAGTCAGGGAGATATTTTAGCCCGGCCTTTATGAGACAGAATAGCCTGATCATGGTGGAACAATAAACAAACAGAAGACAATAAAAAGCTGCGTAGTTTACTCAGCCAGATTAAAACTCTGCCTGCGTGAAAACTGATACCTTGTTGTCGGATAAAAGACGGAGAGAGGAGGGCAGTAAATGTGGGATGCTAATAAAAAGCTATAATTTTTTTACAACTTCCAGTTCTTGGGTGTTTTAATAAGGAAAGGATGTAATTGAAAAGCAGCTTGGAGAGTGGCTAAAGCTAGCAGATGGTTTTGAGGAAGTCTAAGTTTGAGTGGATGGAGGCAGCAGTCACAGCTGAGAGTTAGACACTTGCTGAAAAAGTATCTGGGTCATGTGGAAGAATGTTCTTGTGTTCCTAAACAACCTTTAGACGAGCTCAGCTGCTGTCAAATTTGTCCACCGTGTCTTCAAGCACTGCAGATAAGAAGTAACTTGTGAAGTGTGAGGGGAGCTGGCAGGGATCCACTCAAAGCAAACAGATGCAACAAATCTTTTTTATGCAAGTTTAAAGAGGTGGATTTGTAAACTGAAGAAAAACATGTAAATCCTGTCCAGTTCATTACGACTTCAAAATAATAAAAACATTTGTCCAGATTAGATACAATGAACTAACATGAAGCCATTACCTTGTGCTGGGCTGGCTGTAATCGGCAGTTAAGTGTGCATGTGATGCTCCTGCGATCTCAGCAACCGCAGTAACAGTAGTAGTAGGAGCAATAGTGGCAGTAGTAGTACAGGTCCTGTTGGACCGGTCGTCAGGCCCGGGGACCGGAACCGAGTCGACTGAACAGATACTGGAGCGGGAGGAGATCTCGCTGTGACTTGAGTCCGAAAGGTTGTCTGCTTTGCCGACCGGGAGGAGGGCACAACCTGGAGAAACATTTCAGATCCTTAGACTTGAAGGCGAAGATACTAATTACAAATCTTTAGCCAAATCCTGACAATGTTAGCATTAAGTTCTTCCCAAACCTGATCTTCTTTGAGACAAACCTTCAGTCAAAACCCCCTGAAGCCAGAATTAGCCCCTGCTAGTTTCCGCTGAACTCATCACAATCCTCACAGCCCATTCACACTTGTGCAGGTGAGTTTCAAAACTGAGACTAAGAAGTTATGGCAACTTTTTCATGTGAAGTTAAACTGATTGAAGACTGTGTTAAATGATTATGAAACATGATTTAAGTCACAATAAAAACTTTATATAAAAACATTTTCATAGAAACAGATCAGCTGTGTCTGCAGCATGAACATTGTTAAATTCTGAATGCATGAAGAAACTTTAACTTAAAGTTGTCAACAACAACAAAATCATTAATATTCTTCTGTAAAAGTGCATTTAGGTAATTTAGTGATCAGATGATGAATAAATCCTGCTTTAACACGAACACAACTTCCTACAGTTACACACAGGAAATGTTAAAGGAACTGAACAGAACACAATGAAATGTTTTTCCATCCGTTGTTTCTCAGATTTCTTCTCTAATTAATCTTTTTATTAAAATATTCTCTTTAAAAGCTCTTAGTTATTACTATTTGATGTGCGCCACTGCCTGATGTGAGATGTACTGTGCAAGAACTGTGGGGGGTATAGTTTGGAAGATATATAAGCTAGCAAATTTAGTTATTACTGGTGCTTCTCTTCACCTTTATGCTAAAGGTTAATCATAAAGCAAAAACTGCTTAAGACGAAATGAAAATGTTTAAAATAAAGTGTGTGGACATGATGTAAGTGCAGAAAATCTGAGTTCATAGATATACAAGATTCACTGACTGTGGCTGAATTTAATTCCAAATAGCCATTAGCATGATATCCAATTTCCATTGTATGAAAAAAACATGTATTATTATTATTTTTTTTTTCTTTTTTACAAAAATGGCAAAGAATTAGGTTAAAGTTTAGTATATCAGAATCAAAAGAGACATCTCATCTCACATCAGGCAGTAAATCCCATCAGTGTCAACTTTCTGTTAACTTCTGTGCACATACTTAGATGCTTCAAAAATGAAATGACTTTAAGATACTACAGTACGTTTTAGAATAAATCTCAACAAACATCGGAAGGGTGTCTCTTTTTTCTGATCCCTGATTTTACTCTAAGTGTTTCAGACTGTCTTCCTCCTGGTGTGTCTGTCTCTGCACAGCCAGAGGAAGGGGTTGGGGCTGACTGATCTCCTGGCTCTCTGCTCTGCCTGAGGTGAGGAGGGTTCAGTCTCTTCTGTTCCCTTCCTAACGGTCAGATGTGGCCTTTCCCTGGACTGACTCCTTTCTCTGAGTATCCTGAAAGGGGACATCAGCCTCTTCCTGGTGGACGACACTGGGGTTTTAGGTTTCATGAAATGGGGCAAGGGAGAAGGTGATGGAATCACAAGTCCCGACCCTGATGGACTGGGAAAATAACCCGTGTGGACCATGGGATGCCCTCTTTGTGTTCCCAGGCATTCCTCTGCAGGGCTTTGTGCTCTAGTCCCTGCATCTGTCTGAGCCCCCTGTTGACTCTGCTGCCTCCATCTTCCCCTCCTTTGCTCTGATGAACACAAGCCTCTCTGAGCTGCCTCTGTCTCTTCCTGCATCATCTCCTCAGCTCTCTCCTCCCACTCTGTCTCTCTTTCCCTGCGGCTCTCTCGGCTGTGCTGCCTGGTCATCAGCAGTATCTTTTTGTGGAGGACAGCCCCACCTATGCCGTAGCTGCGAAGGCTGATGGTGCCGGTCTTGGTGCTGGCGTCGCTCGTCAGTGATGACGAGGATCCTGATAAGTTCATCTGGCTGGAATTCTGGGGCTTAGCCACGCCACCTACTGAAAGAAGATACAAAATAAAAAACATAAAAATAAAAAAATTACATCAATTCTTCACCCAACAGAAAAAAAAAAATGGTGCTGACCTTTGCGTGGGGAGCCTTGAGGTGAAACTGTCGGGCTGGAGTGAAGGGATGAGATGGTGGAAATGGTGTCATCAGATGGTTTCTTGGAACTCCACTCGTCTGAAGAGCTCACTGGAGGTTTCTTCCCCACCTGGGGAGAGTTGGAATCTGCCACAAAGAAAAAGAAAGTATTAGAAATTAAGGTAATAAAGCTGTCCATTTAAGACACATTAACCTCACCAAGTTTTCAACTCAACGTGTGAAAGCAAAAACAGCATAAGGAAGCAATGATGGTGGAGTTCAGCTCAAGAATACTCACTAAGAGCGCATATTTCCTTGGCTGTGCTCTTCTTCCGTAGAGGGTTCAGTGGAACCTGGACCTGGAGTACTTGTGACACCCGGTTTTGTGCTTTCCCCGTGGGCAGAGCTGACCGCAGAGACACCGGAGACATGTCTGACTTTGTGGATCTTCTCTCATTCAAGTTCTTACTCACTGGAAAGACAGACAGGAGATCAACAAAATGATACACTGCAGACAGCCTTGCTCACAAACTCTAATGTCAACATTTGTGGACTGAACCAGACAGAAATACTACATTAGATATGTCTTAAAGTAACCAAAAGCAAGATTATTACAACCTACGGCGATCTGTTAATCATACCGATATTCTGCTTTCTGCCCAACAAAGGTGCACTTTACAAAGAGACAGTATGCTTAATGTGATGATCTAACATATAGGATTGTCTTAACTTCGAAGAAATCCTGATCAACATATGCATGATTTGGTTTTAAGAGTTAGGATGAAACCACCGTTTCTGTCAGGCGACTGCAGGACACTAACAAAAACACTAGGTGGCGGTGCCGGATAACAATACCAATCATTAGTTTTCAACAAAGAAATGTCTTTTTTAACTTACCGGTAAGTAAAATATTGTGTTATTACAATGAAATTTCCTGCTTGAATTATTCACCAGATTAGTTTTTAATGATACCGAACATGTCTTGAATTTTCAGTTCCTTTGCAACATGTGAAAACTTCAGCTTAAATCAAGGACAGATTCAGTCAGTGAAAAAGTCTCAGATTCTGTTACTCACATGTGTTGTAAGAGGGCTCGCACTGCAGGGATGTGATTTGGTGTTTCTCCTCATCTGTCTCCACTGTGAGGTTAGAGAGGTATTGCTTCACCTTTCTGGCCATCTGTGCATCTTCATACAGCTTCTTAGCGTTGAGGAGAGAGCTGCGACGCACTCGCTTCTTGTGGGCTCCGCCCTGCACGTCCAGCATATTGGAGTTGGTGCTGCCTTGACTCAAAGACCTGATAAGCAGGAAAAAAAAGAGGATGGAGAGGGCGAGGAAGAGAACAAACAGAGGTGTACAAAGGAAAGAGGAACAGGTTGCGGAGAGTGAATGATAAGTGAGGAAGAAGAGAGATGCACATAAACATATAAAGACAGAAGACAAGATTGAGAGAAGAAGAGAATAAATATCAATCACCACAATCATGTAAATCAGGAAGGCTTAAAAAAAACAAAACAAACAAAAAAACAAAAACAAACTTCAACTCTACAATTTGTACATCTGTCTTTGCTTTGGAGCATAGCATTTTAAAACAGATCCATGCAACCGGGGGGGAGGCAGCACTCCCTGATGCACCATGCTATCACAGTACAAACAGCAGAACATTCTGTCAGATGGAGGCAAAAAGGGTTTGGAAACAAAAGATGCAAAATATTCAACATGAGGAATATTATGCCGGGATGCAGATGTTAACAAACGCCAAATCTGAGTCAAATAGTATCTGCAAATATGCTTTGACCTCTCAGGCTTTTAGCTGAAGTTTTCAGTCATGTTACATGATTTTCAGCAGCAGGTAGGGTTTTCCAAATCACCATTCAACTGTAGCTTTTCTGTGTAATATTTACTACTACTACTACTACTAATAATAATAAAGTGTAATATTTATGGGGGATTTATTGGTAGAGATACAATTTACCAATCCCAACTGTTTTAATTTCTGTGAAACTGCATAAAATGAAGGTTTTTGTGTCATCTTAACCTTAGAGGAAGTAGCACAGTCTCTCTTAATCTGTAATTCATGTCTCAAAATGTAATCACAGTGTGTGTAGAGTGGTCATTGCATAATGTGAGTTACCCACTGAATACATGAGGGTTTGACATGTTCAGAGTGAGCAGGTCAACTGTGCATCTTTCCCAATACAGACATAGTAAATCTGTTTTATATTTGTGCAGTCTATGTCAAAGATTTGTAAACTCTGCACATAGAAGCAAGTGAATTCACTTTCATGACGACAATAAAAGGTGCCAATGTGGGTAAGACTTCAGCAACTCTTCATTAATGTTACAGCTACAAGTCTTTTTCATCAATCAGTGAACTGTATGCCTTTATACCTCTAATTTTCCATTTTAAAGGTAAGATAAGTCAGCTTTCCTTTTGTAGATCAGCTAGTTGTGGGCATCCAGCCACACAAATGGACTCCAATGAGCCAGGTGCGGGGTGTGATGACCACTACTCCCTGATCTCCAAAAGCAAAAGGGAAGCATCTTACACCTAAAAAATGAAAAAGATGAGGTCAAGAAGAAAGAACAAGGGTGGGAATTGGGTTTGAGCGATAGTATCTACTCAGATTGTTTGGAAACTTGGCTGAAACAGAACTGATAATTATTCGGAAAAACAAAGATTTCAACTGCATTCACAATATAAAGCACCCGTTGTAGCTATTCCTTTACTTGTTTTCAAGGGCAGGTGAAAAGCTGTTTCTAAGATTAGGAATGAGCTTTTATCCTCACGTGTTGGGCCAACTTGGACAAGAAGTTTTGAAAATGTGTAATTAACAATCTGGTGAATAAGTCAGCTCAACCTGCTTTTGAAAATCATGATGCAGTATAAAAAGTTCCAAATGAGGGAGATAGTTTTTATTCCTAATTCTATATTTAAGTTCATCTAACTTCTTCACATAATGTTAGCCAGTCACATGTAGACACTTTTGGACTGTCTTTTGTTCTTCATAATTAAATTACGGCCATAAAAAAGTTTTGTTTTAAGCTACTATATGACTCAAACATCCAACCTAAGAACACAGCAGACAATAATAGGTCAATAATGGACTCAGTGTGGTTCATGTAAATGGGCACTGCAAATGAGGGGTTAATCACACAGAAGCACAGGCAGACACACATGTGCTCAGATACATTAAGGGGGGAGACATGCAGAGTTTACGGCAGTGGGGATGCAGTGCTCAATGGAAGTTCTGTCGGTCCAAACTGAAATGAGGTGAAACGAGTACTCAGGACAAACTTACCCTAAACTCTTCCACCTCTTCTTCCTGCAAGCAAGAGGCGTGAAGATTGAAGAGTGACTTAGAGACAAGTTCAAGGATTGGGGGGAGGAGAAGACAAGACTATGCAGATTTCATGCTACCGCAAACAAACAGGAAATGACTGGAGATGAGAGGACACCAGACATGGGACATCCCCCCATTTCAACCTGCACAGTGTGTGTTATGGCCTAGAGTGGCACAGACTCACAACAGCAGGCTGTTGTGTTTCTGAAAAAACATTTAAGGTGTGTGATGTGGTGTAAAAGCAGCAGGGAGTATCTCCTGTGATGTTTGTATGAAGTGAGTGTCGGCAGGGGGCAGTCATGCACTGCAGCAGTGACAGACTGTGATAAACACACACAAAACTGAATGATACCAACTACGCACTTCGGCTGGCATCAATTCCACTTCCAGCTTCATTCAGTCCATGCCTTGTGTTCTCGGTAGGTTGCATTCCAGTAGAGAAATGCAATCCAAACACAGAGAGTCATGAACTGGACAGGAAGCGAATTGATAGGACCAAACCACGAGTGTGCATCTGATCCCATTGAAGGATCCAGGTTGGCTGGTGGAGGTATGGTAGCTGTGGTTCCCTTTTTGCCAACATTTGTAGCCTTCTGAGGTAAAGCTTGTTGAAACCAAAATCTACCTTGCTATGCTGGGATTTTTACATTTTTATTCTGAGAAGTTTCGCTGCAGTCTGACTGATGGGAAACAGGAAGAGACTTCCAAAGACATACAAGCTTGGAGGAAGTTCATGCACCCCCACAAAATTGCCTAGTGTTGACTGTAAGTTTACAGGAGATGGTTATACTATGCAAACTAACTGGTGTCTGTTTCTGTTGCATAATAAGCACTTTCCCTTGAAACATTTGTTAAAATGGCTCCAGAAGCTGCAGAAAGAACAAATATTGCATAGTTATAGTAACTATAAACAACCAACCTCTGTCTAAACATGAGGGCAGGGTCCATGTTAGCCGAGGTCATTCGCACCACGTGTCTGATCTCCTTGGCGATCATCCTCAGCTTCTCAAAGTTTACAAGGCCGTCGACGCTGGAGTCGTTACCTAAAAGGATAAAAACACATAACAAGAAAAAGACAGAAAACACAACAATTAGGCATGCAGAGAGCTGTCAACAGTGTATAAATTATGAATTTTCTGGGGCACTTGGACAGCATTCTTTAAAGTGAAAATCTCTTTATTATTTCTTTTATTGTCTTCTTTCTTGTCGTTTATGCAACTTGCACAATAAGTGAAGCTTTCTGATTCAGCTATGATTATTTCTATATAATAGGAGAAGTCTGATGAGGCTGTTTAGACTTGAGTCTTGTATGTTAAAATGGCAGGATGAGGAAGCCTTAAGCTGAAGTTAGTCTCCCGAGAGCTTGAGTTTGACTTTCCACTCAAAACAAAGGAAGTAGGTGACATTAAAATGAACAGAATTACCAAACAGTAATAGCTTCAATAGCTTTAAGATGTGAGAAGTTAGTTAAAACACTCCTGACTTCTCCCAAAAAATCTTCTACCTTCATGTAAGAAGGTGAGGTCCTTCTTGATTACTGGGAACAGTGGGATGATGGGTGGCTGCATGCTTTGGCTGTTAAGCACGTTGCGATACTTGGCCATGTTCCTGGATGGGTCGAAGACGTCCTGCAGGTCCCCAAACAGCTTCTCATACTTGCTGGGCAATTTCTCCCACGAGCTCCGCAGTCGAGCCACCGGTGCCAAGTTGAGTCCGCTGTGCAAGAGAGGGAAGAGGTGCAAGGAGGGCGGGGAGGATGAGGAGTGCGGAGGCAGAGATTAATGGGTTATGGTGGGAACACAAGAGGGAAAAAAATGAGGGAGCAGTGAGGGGAAACAAGGGTAGAGAAGAAAGATTATCATTTAAACATGCATTTTTCTTGTAGCCAAAAGAAACTTTTTTTCTCAAATAACTTCTTTATTTGTTTGTAACAGTTAACTGAGTGGGTTATACAGTGTAAAACCTAGCGCGGGTGGCTTAGTTTTCTTTTTAATTCACACACACAGCAGCAGCCGTGCCCCTGTCACCTGGCTGGTTATGCATCAGAGAGCCATATGTGTGACAAAATCCTGCTGTGAGAAGGACTGTAAAGAGATGTGGAGGTCAGACGCTTGTGCTCTGAAGTGCCTTTTACAGCAGTGAACAAAGGATCACCAGACTGCTGAGGTCCTTGAACTGCCAGCGAGCACAAGTGCTGTCCAACATAACAAGCTTTTAGCTTGCTTACTTTAATCCTTAGCACATCCTTACAAAAACGAGAAAGAGATGGTTAATAAGTGCAGGCACTCATCAACATGGCTGCAGGGAACAATTTTTACAAACATAGTGTTGAATTAATGGTCATTTGTTGATGTAAACTGTATTTTATCAGATGCAAAGGAGAAGAGATTACAGTATTCATTTAATGTGCTGTATCATATATCAGCTACTGTAAAGCCCAAAAGAAAAACCCCATATCAGTTGTGTATATCACATTTACAGCGTTCCTTAGCTCAGTTTAACATCTGCTTGTATTGCCAACATGTCATTTTTCATGCTGGTAGAAAAGGAAACTACTACTAAAGGTGTACTGGACTTTCAACCTAGATATGCTACAGAGAGCCTGAGGTGCTGTTTTTAAATAATTACTCTCTTTATAGCGAAAACACTGATGAGGAAACGGTGTTATAAATGTGTTATCACCAGTAACAATTTTTTTATTTCTTTCTATGGAAAGAATCTTTATTCTTTAGGTGGAATTATTTCATATTTTGAAGGTTAAGTATCAACTTAATATCATTATTAAGTTAGTTTTTTTACATGTTTGTTAATTTTTTAAAATTATTAGAATAAAGACTGAGAACCAAAGATTAAGAAGACTGCTGGATAAAAACAATATCATCTGTTTTTAAGCATATTTATTGGAAATGAAGAGAAGGGATTTACAGATTATGAAGCTGGAAAAGTGGACAACAGCCTCTAGGCTCCACGGGGCCCTGGGGGAAATTAAAAACAGCAATTGTAACTGCCCTAAGGTAGCCCCTGGATTATTTCTGAACCTAAGGAAACATTTTTTGTATTTTTATACAGTAACATACTGCAGGTATGCTTCATTGTGTGGTTTTTTACTTAATTTTTTATTTTCTTTAATATTCTTGTTTTTAAAGGTCTTGAATCCAATAATTTCATATGTGATGATAAATTTAGTAAGAACAAGTCTTACATACTTGAATTGCTTATATAAAGGATGGTGCATTCAAGTGCAGTCTTCCCCCCAAGTTAATCATTTACACAAGGCCCAGAAAGACTTATCTCCTCATGTGGGTTTTAGCCCCAATAACAAAGGCACAATATTCTCCTCATCTCAAATACTCATCTAGAGCCAAGCCACAAAGACCAGTGGGTTAAACAATAAATATAACTGTTGTGATGACTTTTTCTTTTCTTTTTTTTTAGTTGGAGCATTGCAGAAGCAGACACTGTGTGGTTTGGGAGAATCAGAGCTGAATACATGAATGAGTAAAAAGAGGAGGGGAAGAGCTGAGGTCAGTCTCCTGAGGATGAGGAGAGGAAGATAAGCTGCCAACGTTTATTTGGCCCAAATGCTTTCAGAGGAGATGAAGCAGCATAAGAATATTGTCTTTGAACCCACCACAATACTACTGCTGAGGCAGACATTAGAAAAACCACCAAACAACGTGTTAGTTAAAATAACATGCAGTTTCTATACTAAATTCACCTGATAATAGCAAACATGGAGTTGAAGTTCTTGCACTCTCTGCATTGCAGGGCAATCTTGATGAAGTGCTTGATGGTCTTCATTCGCTTTAGGGTGTTGGGCTCCTTCAAGATCTCTGTGGCGACCCAAAAGGTCTCCTGGTTTATCACCTCCTCAAACTGTTTCAGATTGCCACTTCCAGCAGAGGAGTCTAGTTTAAACAAGTCATCAACATACCTGACAGCCAAAACAGAGACATCAAAATAATTAGAGAAACATTAGAATTTCTTCAATCCAGAAGAAAATACATTATTAAAGTATCCTTCTTCTTGTAGTTTGCTTCCCGGTATTCCATGCTTCTTATAAATTACACTTACAGAAAACCAAAGTTTTAAGAATCATAGGAATACGTACTCTGTGGACTCGATGTTCCTGAAAAGTTCAAAGTCTCTCATGGAGAGCTGAGCAGCGACCTCCATGGTGCTGAGCTGCAGCAGAGAGATCTGACTCTCTCTCAGGAGGTCCTGAGCGTCCTCATCTGAACACAACGTCTCAGTCTCCATGTTGTTCTTCAGGTAGTACCTTGATGGAAAGAAGATGAGATGAGGCAAATTAATACATTATTTATTACTGCACTGTTGTTGAGTCGACAAGACTTACATTTCCAGACGACTACAGAGATAATAGTAATGCTTTACAATGAAATGAAGAAGAGGAGAGACAGAGCTTGTGGAAAAAGAGAGGAAAGAAAGATGACTAACGTCTGAGTAAGAGCCACTGATCTCTAAAATTTTTTTTTTTTAAAAGAGCCTTTAGCAGCAGGCCATATATTTTACATTGTTACGTGCTGCTGTGTAATTAACCTATGCCTCCAACTTCCTGTCTAATTGAGTTTTAATACGGTCATCTTTGAATGGAGTACTTCAGAGCATCATAGGCTGAAAGTGAGAAAACCTCTGGAGTAAGGTGTTGGCACAAATGTATCTTTAAAAATTGCACAATTATCTGCCAGAAGTGCTGGACAGAAGAGCGACAACAGGCTGCAATGAGATCAAGCTGCGCTTACATCAAGAAAAACATGTTTCACGTGAGGAGAACAGTAAAAAAACGCTGCTATTATTATCAGGTTTGTGAATTTAATACAAGGAGACAAAAGAGGACTAAAAGGACATAAAATGACAAAACAGCAACCAATTAAAAAAAAGACAAGCAGTAATAAGAGAAGTAAACTTCAAATTAAAATAGATCGAATGTGACTACATAGAATAGACAAGAAAACATAAATAAGAGAAGTGAGGAAAGCAGACAGGGTGAGAGGGGTCTAAATTAATGATAAACAAAGTGGTGCTAAATAGATCTAGGCCAACACATCAACAGGAAGACACTGTAAATAGCCAATGGCAGTGTGTATATGTGTGTGTATGAGGCGAGCTAAAGATCCCATTGCTGCATCTATATGTTTTTTGGCAGTGAACATGGCTTGCTGTTGGCTCACCCTGCCTCCTCCCAGACCTTCTGTCAATCACCCGCAGCAGAGAGTCAGAGGTGGAGGAGGATAGAGAGGCAGAAATACATTTCCAAACAGCCTCTGATGAACAAAATCTTTGCTGAGCACAGCATATATGCAAATCCTAATGACAGCTCGTAGTGTATAGGTATTTATGTAAAAAACATGCTGCCCAAATACCACTAGAAGAATAATAGATTGAGTCTGTAAATGTAAAAGGACCCACATAGCTTTATAGACTCTCACATAAAGAATTTAAAGGCATTTGGGGTTTGTGAATGTATTTGAATGTGCTTAGATGTGCAAAGACAGTATTTAAATATCTGTTTACACATGACTATGTATATGTGATTACAGTATATCTATATCTTTGTGTGGGCTTGTGTGCGTATGTGTATAAATAATTCCAGACATGCCATGCTGTCTGGAGAGGCCTCCGCCCCGGACAGAAGATGAAAAATTCATGCTAGCCTAGTTGGGAGGGGACAGATGAGGGACCAAAGGAGATGAGGAGAAAGGGAGAAAAGTGTGAAAAACTGATGGAGGAGTCATTTTAAGGCTGACTCTAGGGTTGCAGTCCAATTTCTATCTATGTCCTACCAACTCATAAGGATGTGTCAAGCACATGAACTCTGATTTTTCTTATTATTATTTTAGCAAAAGAAGAAACCAAACCAAAAATGACAACCTTAAAGGCGAAGGCTCCACTAAAAGGTGTTTTTTTTTTTTTTTTTTTTTCAACAACATCAACACTTCTTATAGTGTTTTGGAGCAGTCTGGGATCTTTTTAAAATATCCTGAAGGAATCCCCCCAGACTGTAGACCAGCAGTGGCTTTAGCCACAGTGGCTTCATCTACTGATTTCCAAACTTCCATTTTGATGTTTTTAGTTCATCTTTTGGTTGCTTTCTTGAGTTTTAAGAGCAAATCTGTCTTTTCCTTTGACCATGAAATCTTGTTGCTTCTCGCTTATCAAAGTATCCCTTTTTGGACTTAAGGTTACAAATATTGAGATGGTGTAAAATCTGGCACCATTGGGCTCACCCACCTCGCTACATTACAATCTGACAAACTACTGGATTTTTCTCGAAATTCAATATCTAACACCACTGTGATATCTCTATTGCTTACCTGCCGTTTAGCTGAATCCGATCAGCCAGTTTGGAGAGCTGGTCGGGCAGGCGGCGCTGTTTAATTACACCTTCCGGGCTGACCGATACCTCACACAGGGAGTAGGTTTCGGGTGCTGCAATGAGGCCAAACTCATTGACAGTGTGGGTGACAACATCCTTGGCAGTAGTGTCCTTGCTGATGATGATGTAGCAGCTTTGCTGGTCTGCTTTGAACACACGGATAACCTGGTCTGGGATGTCTGAGAGAGAAAGAGATATTATAGACTGTCATTCCAAATTAATCAAATGTAATTAATCCAGTGACACAGAGACAGTAAACTTTAAGCAGTTTTCTTTTTTTTTGTATATATTTTATTCTGAAAATGAACTGAAAATGACATCATTATAAAAAGTGGGCTGTGCCAGGTTATAAAGTTGCGACTGCCATCTTTAATTTCCATTATTTGATCAGTAAAAGACTGTGGTTGCCAAGACTTGTCAGGGAAGATTTGCTGAGGTGACTAACTTGCTGGCCAAGCGTCTCTATTGTGAAATGAAATTGGCAAAGGATGAGTTAACGCTGCACAAAGTCAAAAACAACAATTCACTTCAGCCAACACTTAGCATTTTCCAATGATGTTAAAATAAATTATCACAGTGTTTAATTGCTGAAAACATTCTCCAGCCCATCATTGTAACGCTGGTTGTTTGACGAGCATATGTTGATTGTTCACATGGATATCAGGGTTCCCATCTGTTAACTGCAGCATAACATCTTTTTTTTTTTCTTTTTTTTATTTACACAATAACTCCAACAGCACAGTTCGTCCTAAGAAAAGCAAAATCCAGAAATCAAGCTTTTGGTTTATTTGCTGACAGCAGCTGCGTTTTAGCTGTAAGCTAACAATAACTAGCTCCTGCTAGCTAACAAACTGTTAACCATCTGTTAGCTAGCTGTGTTTCGATGTAAGCTAACAGCAACTGACCTGTTTTTTCCCCAGAAGACATAAAACTAAAATACACTATTTGAATAAAATAATCTGTTATTAATGTACTAAATACACCATTTGACAAAAAACTAATAAACTGTTGCTGCTAGCTCACAAACATATTTTCATTGTATTTTCATCATTAAAGACACAAAAACAAATAGATGAGATTAGAACCATTGCAGTGTTTTTGCAATCCTGGCTATGTCTGAAGAGGTCAAAACTCCAGCATCCTCTTGTAGAGAACAAGTTTATTACTGGACCAATAATTCAATAACAAGCCCAGATCCAATACATCTTGGCTTATTGCCTTCATCACCGCCATCCAGAAACACCCTGGGCTAAGAAGAAAGTTTTTCTATGAAATGAGTAAAGTTTTTAAATCTTTCTTCCGCTTGCTTGAAACATCGCCAGTGAAGAGTAACAGGGCCAAATAATAGTGTGCAGAGGTAGTTTGATTTATTTTTGACTCAGTAGGTGTAATGATCAGTGTATCACATTAATCATAGTCACTACACACAAAAAACAGAGCACTATGAGTCCAATATACTTACAAAACTATTTGATAATCTCTTTTAATGTATATGCCAAACCAAACATATACTCAACTTCTTTGATGTGGGTGTAACATTTGGACCCTGATTCCACTCAGAAAAGAAACTATGTTTGCGTTATACTCTTGCATCAAAAATAAATTTGTCAATAACATTGAACACACAGGATTTTGGTCAAAGAGCCTCAGATAGAGTTAAAATCTTAACGAGACAGAAACACATCTAAATGCACTAAAATGATTTAGGAAAAATATCAATGCATGCATGCAAGAAGCTGGCACAGAGAGCTGGAATGGCAGCATCCCCAACTCTGAATTTGTTTTACTGAAGTGAGCTTGTTGGTTTGTTTTGAACACCATAAAATAATCACATATCTACTTAAACTGGCATGTTCTTGTCACCCTTTTTGCTCACTTATACACAGTATAAGATTAAAATCTTATTAATTACGACAAAGCCACATTCTTATTTATACAACTAATCATTAAATCACATGCATTTATGGTATATTTAATATGAGGCTAAATAAAACTGGAATGTTAATGACAAGAAGCTGCTGACGCTGGAACAGCTGCTTGCAACCCAAACTCCCAAATGAGCTTTAAATAATGGAAATGTTCCCTCTCAGTGAAACACTGCATTAAAGATCCCTCTGTTTGAGTATGGAAGAGTGCAAGGCCCATTAGCCACAGGCAGCTGAAGAGCACCAATAGAACGAGCTATGGACACAGTGAGAATTGTCTTGTGTAGTTCACTTTGTTTACTCGAGGGTGGAAAGACTGAATAAGGATGGAGGTTATGAAGATATGGTGGCCTTCCAGGAAAAAAAAATCTCAGTAATTGAATGTGTGTTTATGATAATCCATACAGTAACAGCAACACAATAAGCAGACACAAACTGCAAACGCAAAACCAATAACAACAGTGTTTGAGTAAATGATCATAATCAATCATCTCTGTTTTTTCTCATTAATGATCTTTGTTTAAGGAGATGCAAACTGGATTCAGATGGAGATATCTCAATTTACCAAGGACTATATTATATTGGTGTACTAGGTACATTAGACTGTTGCTTTTACTCGTATATTTGCATTTGGAAAGGTATGTGTTAGTACATGTTTACAGTGTTCCTATGTTTGTACATTTGCATACTTCGTTGTGCCCTCTTGATTTTTCATGCTCTACTGCACATCAAGTGTTAACAGAGGATACTTTGAACACATCTGAATTTAAAGAACATTTGGGTACATTGCATGCTGTTCCAGCATTTTAGATTTACTGGATTCTATATGGCCTCATATGACATACAGTGTGACACATTTTCTGACAGTGAAGAGATAACTGGGTTTAATTTTAAGTTGCATATTCATAATGACGTACTGTATTCTGCAGCTTTCCCTCCTCCCTCTGTGTTGCAACAGTAGAAGGAAACAGCTCAGAGTTTATGTTGTGGCTGGAAGCTAAATGCTTTGTGCCTCATTAGCTGTGATTTATGATTAGTGTGTGGAACAACCTCAGATATAGAGCTGGCTATCATCCTGGAGGTTGGAGGGGCTAATCATGTTTAATCCTTTGGATGAGCTGCGACCCGGCCTGTGCACAGGGGGGCAATCAATGCCCACCCAGACAAACATCCAATCAATTATCATCTTTAATAAAATATCATTCAATTTTATTAACACTAAAGAAAATACTAATGAAATAAAGCAAATTGAGTATGTAGTAGTGTTGTCAAAAAAATCCATTCTCAGATACTAATCGTTTTTAAAATTTAATATCTAGTTAGATATTTATTAGCACGGGTATCGATACTTAAATGCCACTTTGGAGTCTGCTGGTTTAGGAAAAAAAAAGTTTTATAAAGGCACTGCAGTGGGCAGCCACGCCCTACAGCTTCTCCCTGGAGGACTTATTTTTTGCAGTGTTGCCAACTTAGCAACTTGTCACTAACTTAGCAACTTGTCGCAATAATTAACAAGTTGTAGACCACTTTAAAAAAAAAAAAAAAAAAAGGACTAGCAACCAATTTGGAGACTTTCTCTGGTGTTACTGGAGACTTTGAGACTGATGTGAAAACACTTATTGTTTACAATTTTCGCAGATTGTTGCAGATTATACCGCAGGCCCCTCCCCTACCCCGTGCAGAAGCACTCACAAGAGGCTCGTGTTTGAGCTGTCCATAACCAGCCTGAAAATGAATTGCACAAAGCTGCTACTGGCTGATGAAACCCCGGCTTACAGTCAGATATTAATTTCTTTTAGTGTAGGCTGTTTACAAAAACATTTAAAAAGCTAATATGTTTTTAATTAATCTAGTTTTAAAAGTATATAGTCTTATTTGTTTATTTGTTCTATTCACTTGTCTCAATCATTGGGAGGAAAAGGACACTTATTTCAATAATTACACTAACTAGTGGTTGAAATGTTTTTTGTTTTTTTTTGCACCACACTGAGCAAACTGCATGACAACACAGACTGTATGAAGACTATCTCTGCACAAACTAACGCAGCTTTAAAAATATGCATTTACTTTAAGCTGTTAATTTATTTTCTTAGATTTATTAATATATTTTTGTTGTATTGCTTATATTGTGTTGTTATTTTTGTGG
>JBAMHW010000017.1:17249277-17311372 GCA_037177495.1 Rhadinocentrus ornatus | reverse complement strand
GGTTAATAAATTTGATTTCCATTGATAATTTTTGTGTGATTTTGTTGTCAGCACATTCAACTATGTAAAGAACAAAGCGTTTAATAAGAATAGTTCATTCATTCAGATCTATGATGTGTTATTTCAGTGTTCCCTTTATTTTTTTGAGCAGTGTAGTATCGAGTATCGAGCATCATTCTTAGTATCTATATCGAGTTTAAAATTTTAGTATCGTGACAACCCTAGTATGTAGGAAAAAAACAAAACATCCTTATATTTTTTTGCAAACAGTACCGAGAAACAACACACACTTCAGACTAGCATGCAGTCTCCACCTTCTCATTTGTCTCCTTTCTACTGCTTGCCAGAGCTTTTTCAAGTCACTCCATCATGCAGACTAAAGGTATAAATCACATGTGAAAACATCCAGGTGGGCATGACAGCATGTGGTCTCAAGAGTTTAGTACCAGGGATTAAACATCAGGGCTATAATGGATCAAATCTAATAAAAAAAAAGATCTCTTGTGTTTAACTCTAGACCGTGCTGTAAGCTTACACTTTAAAGGATAAGGATGGATTTTTAATGCTTTTATCATTATAAAGGGAAGGGATTTAAATCACCAAAGATTTAATTTTTCTAACAAGTATTGTATCTTTGAAGAATTTTGTTTTTTACGTGTTTATTTTCATCTTATATCTGAAGAGACATTAAACATTTTCACGTTTAAGATATAAATGTGATCAAAACCAGCTTAAAGGTAAATGTTAAAAAACACTATAATGCCTATATGCAAAAACTTAGGGATGCAGTTTGTTGATTGGTGTGTAAAACAAGGAAATAACAAGATGGAGAGGATGTCTAGGTACAAGCAGTGGCACTTAAGATATTTATACTTACAGTACAGTCCCAGGGCTTGGCAAGCAGAAAAGAAAAAACACAGTAATTATGAATGAGAAAGAGCGTGTAGGAAGTGCACAAATAGATACACTGGCAGGAAACTTAATGATAGAAGACAAAAGGAAGGAAGACCGGCAGATTTTCTACTGTAGCCTTAATTTACACATGGAAAACCAAAAAAGGCGAAGGATGACTCTCAAACGTGTTTAAAATCAGAGCAGAAGACACAAGAGAAGAAAGAGACAGAAAAAAACAAAAACAGAGCAAACTGAGGATCTGAAAGTGTGGCTCCATGTAGGAAAAGACACCAGACCACTGTGCAAACATGAGGCACGACATACACAGCAATTATCAGAGAAAACGCTGGTCTTCAAAGCGGAGTAGTCTTGATGTTCACGCTCTATCTCCCAATCAGTTTCAACTTGTGACGTTAGAAGCAAATATTAATAAGCAGTCACATCAGTTGACTTAACATGCTACTAAGAAAAATTTCTATTATGACTTCTCATTATTTTATCATCACAAAATGGCATCTGTGGCAAAAACTTCTGAACTGTTAAAAACTGCTCTTGTTTAAAAAAAACATTGAAGTTATTTGTTCCCTCTTCTTATTTTGTTTTGGTTTTTTTGGTGGTTAATTTAAAAGATTTCATAACTTTAACGGATCCTGTTGTATGAGAAGAGCGTTTTCTGCATGCAAATGACAATTAGAAGAGGAATTATTACAATGAAAGCAGGTTTTCCTAAAAACAAACAAACAAACAACAGCTTTGCAGATGATCAAACAGGAAAAGAAGAAAAATACTAAAGAAAATGTTAAAAAAAAAAAAAAAGCAACCAGAAGCATGAGCACATAGAAAGCAAGCTTATCCTGCAAACTTTAGACAAAGGGCTCATCTGCATTTCAGATTTCTATGCTAATGTAATTACTGGCAGGGATTTGTTGGGGGCATTAAAAGCTCTGCAAAGCATCTGGAAAAGAAGACTTTGTTTTTTCGCAGCCATTCTTTACTTCACAATTAAACCTAATGGGCAGAGGACTAAAAGAAACTTGATATAATAGTGGGTGATTAACGCGGGATGGTGATGTATAGGCTCAAGAGATCTACAGCCAAGAGTGTGTATGTTTTTCTTGTTCTCCTTTCTCTGCACACACATAAATAACACACAAATCCACAGGGAGTCCTCTGTGTTAGTTTAAATAATTTGTGGGTTCAGAAACCCCTGGAACAGGAGAGGATGAAATATGTCCAATGGTCCAGGAGGTTTCCTTTTTGATGAATACTATTATGCTATAGCTCTGAAATACTTCAAAAAGCTTACCCTGAGCTATGTGTGTGTGATGCAGAATGTCCTATGTCAGCACAAGTTAGTGTTTTGAGAAGAATTACTGTATTTCAAAGAGGAGAAAAGATAAAAAACAAGAATGAGAGTCTGTGCGGTATATGCCTCTCCTATAGCTGCCGTGCTTAAGCATGACAGCTTGTTTGCACAGCGTCTCTCAGTGCATGTGAAACATCCGAGTCCTTCACTCCACAAGTGGTTTCACCGTTAAGTGAGGATGAAGTTTCGGGTCAAGTGAGACAAACAGCATCAGAGGAGAAGCCCTTAGCTGTGACGGAGACATCTGAAATGCTCAGTGATGGTCGAGGTCATCACCGGCTGCGAGTCAGTGTGATGAAAGTTTTGCTTTCCCAACAGTCAGACAACCTGCAGCAATTTACTCAAATGTGATTGAATATGTTGGTTAAACCTTGTTTGATGTTATTGTACTTAACATATATGGTCAAACAAACTTAAATAACCAATTAAATAAATTAATTTAAAAAAAATTGGGCTGCTATGTGCCAACAAATATGTTTTTTAAAAGACTCTGAGGACTGTTTAGCACTGCCAGGACAGCATCTCAAAGAATAAGGGTAAAATTGACTGAGATTACAAGAAAACCTATTAGACACTTAAATTTAATCAAACACACATTTATATTCATAAACTGATCTACTTGTGCATAATAATAAGCTGGAAACCTTACAGATTCACACACTTGGCAGCTTCTTCCCAGCTTTCCTACCTGAATTTACTTCTACTGCTGAGGTAAGGAGGTTTTAGGCAGATGTTGCGTATACACTGTCTACATTACTGTCTCACCGTGTATTCCATAAGGGAAAAGGAAGATCAGTGGCTTAATTTCATCCACTGTCTTCACATCTGCTGCTTACCTGCAGGGTTGGAAAAGTCGAGGACACTGGTTGCCGGCTGCAGAAGGTCTGGGCTGCTGGATGAGAGGTTGCCTGGGATGGGCATGATGGCCACACTGTGACGACACTGCTTGGTACCCACAATGCTGTCATCCTGAGACTGACCAATGCCACCATCACTAGAAAGAAAATGGATGATGAGGCAATGGGAGGATGGATAAGGGAGATAAAGATAGTAGAAGAGGAAGGTAAGGGTATGATGAGAAAAACAAAGAGACAAAAAAGCAATACTTTTTCATAAAAAACAAAACAATGTGCTTAAATGAACTTTTTAGCTTTTACTCTGCAAAAGTGGTCATTTCTCTACATTTTTTTTCTCTTCCGTTAGAAAGCTTTGAGTGAAGGAATCAATGGTAGTGTTTCCTCTTCACATTGACAAGATATTAAAGTCTTGGGTTATAACACTTGGAAAAAAAAAATCAAACAAATAAATAAATAAATAAAAATGTCCACTTTTGCACAACGTCTTAAAAATATGCAGCAACGACACCGCTGAGGTTCATCCATGAGGCATGGCAGGAACTGTATTCATGGATAGAAACACACATTCACTCATGACAACACAAAGCAAGCACACTGGACAGTCATGAAGTTTTCAGACCATCCAGATAGATTTTCCCATTACTTTGCAGAAGGTTTTATCTTCATGAGGAGTTTGCTTGACTTATGTGAATGCACCATTGTGTGTGCATCAGACAAAAGCCTTTCAAACTGGGTCACTGTGGAAATGCCAACATTAACATTTATTGCACATAAACAGTGTTAATAAAGTGGATAAATCTGCCAATATTTGACAGAAATGGCAACTCTATTGAATGAGAAACCCACAGAATGGTCAGGTATCCTGATAGTCCAACCTCAAATGTGTCAACTCTAAGATATGACTAAAATATGTTTGGAAATCCGCCCCTGAATGCTGTATTGATTTTATCATGTTAAATACAAATCACACATATTTCAAAATGTTTTTGGAAGTTTTCATCCCTTTCAGTTACTTTTGTGTCTGAGGCTTAATAGTTCATTTCCTTTTGTCTGTGCAACCCTCTAGTTGTATGTCTGCACAGTGCGTAGAATAACGTAGGGCTTCCACTGATATAGCTGTGTGCGGCTGCAGCAAAGCCTCTAATCTCTAACATCACCAGGCGATAAGTAACATACTGACACCATGGATCAAAGAGAGGAAACAAAGATGGTATATCAAGTTGCAGGCAAATGAAGATCAGGCAAGAAAAGGAAAGATATAGTATAAAATATATGTGAAGTTAAAATAAAAAACGAGATAAATGCATGGGGGATTCAAAAAGCAGGAAATGGTGAAACTGAGACAGATAAGGATAACATGGGGCTCAATACATTACATTAAAGGATTGCTAGAAATAGGCTGGATTAGTGTTACATTCACTTTGAGAAATGAAAGTCAAGACAGGGAGCCAAGAAGAGCTGAAGATCATAAACGTGATGTTTAAATGCAAAGTTTTCAGGTCCTGACAAAAACAAAACAAGTTTCACTCATACACTTCCCTTGGTACTCTGTTAAACCCCCTTGGACAGCCTTAGGTCTGCCTGCTCATAATAACGCAGTATTTCTGCTAAAAATTTCTCCCATTTCTCACTGCACTAGGAAGCAGTCCACAGCCATGTTCAGGTCTCTTTAGAGGTGCTTCACTGGATTTAGGTACAGACTCTGGTCAGGACCGTCAGTTTTCCTGAATCCATGGTTCAGGTATTTGTCTTGTTGAAAGAGCTTCACCTCTTCCATGGTCATTCCCTCTATTCTGACCACTATTGCAGTTCCTGTCATCCCCAAATCATGATTAGACCATCATCATGTTTGACTGTAGGGACGTTTTTACTGATGTATTTCATCCATATACATGGTTAGCAAAGGGTCCAAATGGTCACAAA
Organism: Rhadinocentrus ornatus; assembly: GCA_037177495.1. Taxonomy (NCBI): domain Eukaryota; kingdom Metazoa; phylum Chordata; class Actinopteri; order Atheriniformes; family Melanotaeniidae; genus Rhadinocentrus; species Rhadinocentrus ornatus. Next base: position 17,306,332 of record JBAMHW010000017.1, on the reverse strand, counting down.
ATGATGAGAAACAATCGTTTAATAAGTCTAAAATAACAAAATGGAAAAAGTATGGACAGGGCCTGATTACTTGCATCAATAGTAAACAAACCAAATAATTTCTTTTAAATGTGCACAGAAATGTCTTAGAAGTGTATCTGTTCACTAAAAGTATTGTGAGACATTTAAATAAACGAATCACAGAAGCAAACTTCTCTTTTACTAAAACGCCAGGTAAGCTGACTGTACTGTTATAAAATAACTTCTCCTTTATATGAAGATTTTTAAATTAACACCACAATTTTTACAGAGTCCAGAGAAAAAACCCACTGAGCATCTGTTTATCTGCAGAGTTGTGAAAGTGAAGATGGAAAACATCTTGACTTTGAGACAGTTCATGTGTTCAAGAAAATCACCATGAAACCTACAAATATAGTCCTCTAGCCATGCTGCTGAAGGTTAGCTGTGCTGTGTGTGTGTGTGTGTGTGTGGTATATCTGCTGATGGAGACGGAATCATTTAGTTGGAGGATGGGGAGTTACACAAAAGGTCTTACCCAAACAGGCCCCTGAAGCAGTGGAGACAGACAGGAGAAAGACAACATATAAAAGCTTGAAACGACAAAAAATAAGTAAAAACTAAAAAAGAAAGCAAAATCAGGCTACACTGAGGTGATTCAGTGATACAAGTGCAGCAGTGTGACAAAGCTACTGTCTCAAACACACTTAAAGCAACACAAACATTTAGGTTGACAGACTATACAGTACAACAGGCAGACATACTGACAGGTTTGTAAATAAAATAAGCAGATAAATGTCTGAAACCATTTCACAACAAAAGAAAATGTGATGTTAACAAGTAGCTAGAAACACAAATATTGTATAGTTTAGGCAAAATATCATCTGAAATAATCATGACGGTAACCAATAATTATTATTCTCATGTAGGAAGACTGATGTCAGATTAGAATAATTAGCTTTGGCTTCGATAGGCGAGTAGTGGGCTAGCTGAAAATGTATTTAGGGAGCATGTGCTTATAACTGGTTTAAAGGTTTTAGAGTTTCAGAAATGCAACGTCGATAAAACTGTCAGGCAAACGTTTTCCTATCAGTAGTGTGGACTAGTGTGAGCTCAATTTGCTGTGTGTTCTAATATGAGCTTTGAGGCTTGTACCCTATGCTCTTACATACAGTAAAACATGCTTGGAGGGTCACTAAGCTCAAATTATGTCCAAATGTACAAGCAGTTCAGTGTTAGGACAAGGTTGAGGACAAATGTCACAAACATTTCATGAAGATCTAATGAAGTTGTTAATTAGTAGGAAAAAAAAAAGTTTGCTTAAAGTTTCCCAGAAAAAAATGCCGAGCAGCCTCATAGCAGTAGCGGTCACAGTCCAGTGAACACATGCAAACAACTAAAACAGACAGTAGACAATATTGCTTCCTCCATAAATTATCATCCTATGAAAAGGCACTGATGAAGCTTGATGGACCCCAATTGTGTATATCTCTTCTATTCTCATCTCAGCTCCTTTCATCATACATCGATTCCTTTGTACCAAAGACTGGTTGGAAAGAAAGCTGATAATCAGATAGAAGTGGAGAGCCTTTTGAAAGCTGTAGACTGAGTCACATCAAAAAGCTGCGCGCATCTCTTCAGCACTGACATACTGTGGGGGTTAAATAAGGCCTGGAGAAGCATAAAATGATTAAATGAAATAAAGTCTGTATTACTGTGTAACGGGTGGAATATTGAATGTGAGCCCCATCTGGACAATTCCTGCAGATGCTGCCAGTAAGATGGCTGGTTATGGATGACACTGACAATGATTATGTTATAATGATGATGATGCCTTTTACATTTCCCTGATCTGCCAGGAAGCTATCTACATCCCACCAGCTGTGATGAAGGGGGGGAAAAAAGTAGAAAGATTAAGAGTAAAAAAATAAAAAGCTAAAAAAGTGTTAAATTAAATACCAGTTTTGAAGAGTAAGGTTCGTTAACCAGAGCATGGGGCAGACTCCAAACCAGCACTTTCCAACAAAGCAGAGAAGCTTTAAAGTTACAATAAAATTGCAATAATTTTTATTTGTATGAGCTTAAATAGGAGGGCAAAATACCCCTGCCTATCATTTTAGTTTGAGTGCAATCAGTGCAATCACATAGCAAGAAAGTTAGTTTTTCTCATGCTGTAAATATTTTATAAGACTAATTTAACTAATGGAGAAGCAGATCAGATCAGAAAGGAAGCCAGCTTGTTTAAGATGTTTTAAACTCTTCTCGTCATCAAACGTTCTGTGTACACAACTCATAATTTAACGTGTTTGCTTAGAGCTGTTTACCTGAAGGGTTTAGGTGGCAGAATACTGAATCTCGTCTTCTCCAGCATCTTCCTGATCTTGTTTCGTCCTCCTGACACAGTGTTGGCCTTCATTTTCCGGGTGGTTTTATGGTCTGTGGGGAATTCTATCTGTCCAGGAAGGTTGGGGATGGAGAGGCGGTTGCCTTTTTTCTCCTGGATCTTAGGAATGTGAGGTCCACCGTTTTTCTTTTCATGCACAATCCTGCTGAGAAGCTCTTTGAAAACTAGATGGACAGAAGAAGAAAATTGTCCTTTCGGTCTCAAACATAGTTAAATTTAGTTAATAAGTTTGGCAACATCTTGCACAATCAATATTTTCCAGCCTGTTTTCTGCTTTACTTACCAAATATGTTGGTTTTGACAGTGAGGGCGAGGTGTGTGTTATTCCTCAGGATGTCGACAGCTTTGGAAAAGGAGATGTTCTCAAAGTTCTGACCATTGATCTCCATGATCTGAAACACAACAGAATAAATAATAACTAAGCAGCAGGATAGAATCCAAAGTGTTGCAGACTTAATATTTTATTTGGGACTTAAGTTCAAAATCATCCTCTGAATTCCTCTATAAAGTTAACCAACACATAAACTGACTTCAAATGAAATCTGCAACACAGCAACTCTCTGGTTTTCCAGCCATGTTGTTATTCTTAACCATCTCAGCTCAGCACACCACAGTTTCACGCTGAGTTAACTGTGTAGTTTGAGTCCTCTAAAAATAACACAAAAGGGAAGTGTGTGATTCAGTGGGAGCTTGCCATTTCAATTCACTTTTGGAGGCGATCGATCCATTTACAGTAGGGCTTCAGACTGCTACCAAATATTCGCATTTTGCGACTAAAATGTGAGACAGCGCGAGTGAATTTTTCATCTACTCGCGCAATGGCGATCAATACATTTGCCGGTCTTGTAGAAGTTATAATTGAATATATTTTATCGATAACAAATTTCTGCTTCCCTCTTCAGCCTAGTAGTTTACAGTAAAGCGCAAATTATCTGATGGTTTGCCGACTCAAACTGACTTTAATATGAGAAAAGGAGACGAACACCAACGAAGAAGACAACATCCAGTGTGCGTGTGCGCAGGGACGAACGACCACTGCGACTGATTGGCTTCTGTGTGAAAAGAGCGACTTTGTTGCTATATTTAGCAAGTTTTCAGAGCCCTATAGCGACCTTTTAAACGCGACTAGAGACAAATCTAGCAACTTTTTCTGGTATTATTGGAGACTTTTGGAGACTGAGGTGAATGAACGTAGTTCACTCATCCCAATGAAAAGCGGGTGCTGCGCAGACCCCTCCCCCGTCCAAAAGCACTTATACGAGGTCTTCTGCAGCAGCTCCCAGCTGCATTCAGCATTCAACGTACAAAGCTGCTGCTAGATGATCACAATGCCTGCTTACCGCCAGAGTAATGTGTTAATATGGAAAAAAATATTTAAAAAGTAAAGAGTGTCCAGACTCCTAATGAAAAAAGAAAATACACTTAAAAACTAAACTAAATAAAAAATTGACAGAATTATTTTATGTAATTTTATTGATTTATGTTGCTGTTCTAAACATTCTTAGGTTATCTCTTTTTTTTTCTTTTTTTTTTTATCAATTCTTGCCTTTCCCACGACATCCCTCTTTATGGGAGCATCTAATGCATCCATATGTACTAGGCTGATTATGCTAATTACCGACTTCTAGCGACTTTTAGGACAGCCAATAGCTACTTTTCTTACTGAGGAGTTGGGAACAATGGCTGGGGTGACGTATCAGTCCCTGAAGCTGTTTATTGCCATGAACTACATGGACAAGTCGCCATGCCCTATGGGGGATGATGGTGACAAAGTTGCTGTTCATCAAATATGATTTGATTTTGATTTGAAACAGATTTTGATTTGTCTACTTGTTTTGTATTAGTGGGACCAGTAAGATGGTTTTTTTTAATGTTATGTCAACTGCTGCATAAAAGAATGTGAATTGTAAACATTGTAATTTCTGTATTTATTGCTCAAGCATGTATCACTAATACAGTGAAAATAAGAGGAAATGTGAATATTTGCTATGCAAGGCGATTTCAGTGTGCACCCCTAAATTTTCTGCTTGCGCTCCTAAAAAATTTAAGTTAGAGGCCACTGTGCTCCTCGTAAAAAAAGTTAGTCCGGAGCCCTGAAATATTTTAAATAAGGTGATATAAGATATGAGATGTGCAGTAAAGCGCCTAAACACCATCAGCTACATCAGAGTCGTAAAACAAATGTATAACGGTTAAACAAGCAATAAAAAATTACTGAGATAAACTTCACTTCTTACTTATTCTGACATATTTAGGAAGTCAGTATAAGACCAAAAGTATTCAAACGGTAACTGTGTGAACAGGAAATGACGGTAAACCCCACAAGTAGTTATAAATAATCACTCATGTGATGGCTAGCCAGACCCGCATCACCAGCACTTTCCTGTGTGGGAACATATTCAGAAGAGGGTTTCTACTTTCACTGGTCTGCTCAATGGGTCACAAGCCAAATATAGAAACCAGAAGTGACTCTGAACCTATCAGGTTTTAAACTTTATAAGCTGTCAGACAGCGTTTCCAATGGTTACAAAGAGATTTCTTAAAGCAAGCGATGAGATCAGAGACACTGTTCCTGTGTTTTGACTAAGAAAAAAAACATGCAATATCCTGTGATAGACTGGATAAAACCTGCATGCTGCATTATCCACTGTGCACATCTTCCTCTTTGAGGTTGGTATGAATGAAGTTTTCCACAAGGTTGCCCTCAGAAATATAAAGTAAAAGCAAAATAAATCAAGGTTAAATTGTGACTATAAACATTTGGATGTTTGTAAGCATTTCAGGTGTAATGAATTTACAGAAATGTTCAACTATGTTTTCACTTTATTTATCCTTGAGGATATGCACATCTATGGGGAAAAAAAGTGCGTATTCTACCACTGTAGTTTTACCAAACTTTATTTATGATTATGCTATTAACAATGTTGCCGACCTTACAGCCAATGTACAGTTTAGATCAGAAAACTGTTCAATATCTGCAGTCCTCTTTAGAAAACAAGCTTCTCTTTTTTCCACTTTTGTAGGGATTTTCTATGCTCTACTGGTCTTTGCTTGATAGAAGACAAAGACAGGTGGGCAGAAAGAGGAATTAAAACCCAGGTCCACCGCTTTGATTACACTTCCAACAAATGGTGGCTGCAGGTCGGACAAACACCAAGTCCCTAATACAAATGGGTTTGTGCTCTTTTCTGTGACTTTTGTCCGGTTGATGAGAAGCTGATTTGTTTATGATATGATCTGTATGACCTGTTAAAACTAATATTTCATTCCATAAATTAATAAGAGCAGCTGAATGCAGAGCCCTGCTGGTTACCTTTATGACAGCAACAATCTAGCAGGAATTAAAACACAATTAAAAAGAAGAAAAGAAACATTGTATGGCATCTCTTGATGATTTCACATCATATGCTCTCACCTGATCTCCCCGCTTGAGTCCCGCCTCTGCAGCTTTGCTTCCTTCTTCCACCGATTCAACAAAAATGCCAAATCCTCTCTCGCTGCCTCCCTGCACGCTGAAGTAGAGCGGAGACTCCCTGGATGCTTTCTGCAGAGTGATCTGTCTCCACTTCGCTTTGGCTGCGCAAGCAATGTTCAGCAGCCTCAAATGGCCCTTCATTTTCTGGCAAGGAGCAGAATTTTTTTTTTTTTTTCATGTTTTCACCATAATATAAAACTCTACAAAATAAAATAATTATTTCTGCATTGCCACTCTAAGTAGTCTATATATGGGGATAAAAATTTGCAATCTGTGAAATGTAAGGGTTTGCTTTAGTGAAGATGATTTTGGTTATTAAATAAAGACATGCAGAGATTCTACAGTCAAAGAAAATAACACAAGTTTGTACAAACAGAGCAGAAGTTTAAGATTATCATTTGGCCTTACTGAGGTTTCTAAATGTTTCTCAAAATCTTCCAGGAAGTGCGTCATAGCTGGATCCCCCTCAAAGTCGTTGAAGTGATTGTTGACCCACAACAGCACTATTCGTGTTACCTGTAAAACACAGCAACAGCTTTATTCAGATGTCAAACGACACGTTCAGAGTTCCTGTTACAATTTTCCATTTCCTGAAAAATGTGATGCTTTTTGTGTATGAGCTGCTTTGAAAAAATAAACTTTTCAGCATTAATGCAAATGCAGCTGGATTACGGGTGTGTTGTGTTTGGGAGTTAGTTAAAAGACAATGTAAGGGTGTTAAATGTTTGCCAACAAGAGCGCCATTTGTATAATTACTGTTTAATTACTGCATTTCTCATCCTATTTCATTGTAAAATGATATGTTTTATTAACCCAAGCAGAATCAAGTCCCAAAGGTTAGTTTTTGTTTTCATTCTAGACACTTATAAAATCTATTTGTCTTCATTTTCTAAAGAAAAAAAAAATGCAGATAACAAAACAAAAGGCATGAAGGCCATTCAATGAACACAACTTCAGAGAATCAATCTCACCACTTATGGCTGACTTATCAATTTTATGTCAAAATAATTAGAAGAAAAGCAAAATCAAGAGGAAAATCACTTCAGCAAATTTACACTGCTGGGAGGAAACATTATTCTAACATTTACAAACAGTCCAAGGTCAATACGTCAATCAACACACACTCCACTTTCCACTCTTTTTGTTTTTCTTTAAACATTTTTTCTCCTCTATCCACGTTCTATTACTTTCTTTTTGTACATGATTGGATCCGTTTAACGGGGAACTGAAGATTATCAGCCTAAATGACAACAACATAAAGACTATTGACAGTACAAGACTAATCTTAGCTTAAAGCAGTTATGGAGCTTCGTGCACGAACAAATCGCTACTTGGCTCAAGGAGAGCTGAGCTTGCTGAACTTGTATTGATCAGCATGTGAGCAGCACAACACATGAATTTCCATCGACATACATCAAGACCAAACAGGAGCTTTAGGAAAGATAGCTTTTAAAAAACTAAATACTACTGTATAATTCAGTTTTTAGATCTTCATCAAATAAAAATTAATTTGTTTACAAACACTTTACAAACTTTGCCATTACTCTTAACTTGTGCATTCTCTTACATACGTAAACACAAGTCCAACCTGGGCCATTAAAACCCTTTTATTGCACCCCGAATTAGATGTTGAAGCATGTATGAAAGGGAAAAGACTGGTCAAAACATCCTGACAGAAATATATGGAAAGTGAATGCACACACTACACTGACCGTGTCCCGGAGGCTGTCTTTCTGGAACCACTCCAGCAGTTTCTTGCCAACATCCATTGGATTCGACAGAAAGGTCCTGTAGGTCAGCAGGAAGTCCTCAATGTAGGTGGGGTCTACCACCGACGGCTCCTCCACCAGGTGCATGATCAGACGCTCTGGGGTTCCCTTGGGTGAACAATAAAGCACACGTATGAGCACATATGAGCTATGTATTTCCCACAGGGGAAATACATAGAAGATGTCAGAAGATCCATTTACTAAACTGAGCTGTCAGTCACCCATCGATAAAAAAAGCTCTCACACATCCAAACACAAGAATTAATACTTATGCAGCTATCACTGCTATTTCTCTCCATAAGACTAAAATACATTAAATATTTGGGACGGAATTTTGTTTTGTTGATTGGGCATTTATTCATATACGAAAACCTAAAAAACTCACTATGAACTCTACTCTTCCTGTTTCAGCAAGTTTGCTTATGTCACCACAGCAAAGGTTTCTGGGGGAAATGATTCATTTATCGGGGAACAGAAACTACAAAAGCATCCACTTTTGTCTGCCACAATAAGAACAAAGTCAGAAAAGAGAAACGGAAATGCTAACACTCGCAAATTGACTAGTCTCCACTGGATGTGCTTTAGAAGCCAACAGCTTTCCTCTGAGCAGCGGCTAAGAGAATCATTCAGGCCCATTATCCGATCAATACTTGGCTTCCCCTGGAGCTTTAGGATAAGGATCAAAAGGCTCTGGAAGGGGCTGCAATGTCGTGTACAAGAAAATGCTCCTGTAAACACTAATAGTGCTAGCGGTGCCTAGTAACGATCAACGAGCAGCTGAACTGAGGCCCAAAAACCTTTATGTGATGAAATGGCTGAAGCGCTCTAATCAATCTAAGGCAAGACGGGGTATACAAAAACTTGAATCTTTCATTTAAAAGGCTAACAAAAATGTGCTCATCAGCTTACCATTAAGCCATCTGAGCATTTTTCCTGTATTATTCTTGTCTACTCTGAACATCTTAAGGAAGCTTAATGCTATTTATGGTTTAACAAAAACAACTCATCTAACTCTTGAACACCTTGAATCCAGCATTTATCATCCACAGTTAATTCACATTTGTACCCACACTAAATACATTTTAGGATAACACACATCCTTTATAATCTAGCACCTCTCTTAAAATCTTTAAAACAAATCACTAACCTTGATGACAATGTGTCCCTTACGGGTCCCACTGCGGTCGAGTTCACGGTGCTCCTTCACCATCACAATCTCCCCCTCCTCCTCCACCTTGTGTGTGTTCTTCTCCACATGGTTGAGGATGCGCCAGTAGTCCTCCTGGGCTATGCATACAAACTGGTCAAGGATGACATGGGGACAGCGAGTGAACTGGTAGTAGAGCACAAGATTGCTCTGCACCACGGTCGGATACTCAAACAAAAGTACAGAAGAAGCAAAAGAGTGTGCAGAGAGAGGCATGGGACAGATGGACCGATGGAGGCTCAATAGTCAAACCCTCTTACTGAACTAAAACACATAAAATAAAGCTGAGATTTAAAGAAACTTATGGTCCAAAGTAATCTCAACTAGCTATTTTGCAAAGGCATCCCCAACAAACCTTCTAAATAATTCTGGACGGTACTAAAACATCACTGTGACTCGCTGTGCGTCTGGTATCTCAATAATCAGCTTCTGCATTTGCCTCTCCAAAACCTACCTCAGCAACTTCCTGTGTATCTTAAACGAGGAAATGACGTGCAGTGGAGGAACTGGGCAGTGTGGACTGCAGCTAAATGCTGGGATCTTTTTCCATTTTCTATGACTGTTTTAAAAAGCCACTCTATAAATAGACAAACATACTACTTCTTGAAAAAATAAGCTTGCGATCAAGGTTTTGTACTTTTAAGACAAAGATTTTAAAGGGACATCAATAAAATGTAACACTGCAAACTTCAACTCTACGCACAAAAGAAGAAATGAAAACAATAAACTCTGACATCTTTGCACTGTGACACAGATTTTACACAGTAAGGTTAAGCAATGCAAGACTATCAGTGAGACACACACCCTTAAATCTCTATCTGTGACTATAGAAACACTGAAAAGTGTGAGTTTATTTTAGCTTTCAGTAAAAGTGTCGGTGCTCAAATGTCATCAGTCTTTTTCAAAGCAAAGGTTGTCACGTAGTCCTTCAGCCAAATATTATGCTGCCGCTGTAAGTGCCCGTGCAGAGAGCAGCTTAATGAGGGTTTAATTCCTCTTTACCTGGCAGTCATCTCCCTTGGTGCGAACTTCTCCATTCATGTATTGTTTGTCCAGTGAGGGTGAGATGCCGAAACTGTTGCCCATACAAAGGGTCTCTACTCTGCCTTCTGGGTGACTAATTTCAACTGCTCCATTCAGGATCACATACCAGTGGTCCAGCTGCAGACAAACAGACAGACAGAGATGATAAAATAATGAGAATGAAAAACAATGTTTTTCAGAGGAGTACATCTATGTGCATACAATGTTTTGTGCTTTTAAAACTACTGTTAGCATTATTGTACATGTAACAGTAGCTTCATCATTACCAACCTTCTTAACTCAGATATATGGTACTGTTTAATCATTATAATACTAGCTGACATGTCGTACATTCATCATGTGCAATGTGTGAGGCATGAGCAGGTTAATAAAGAGGTATTGTGTCTCTAGTGGTGGATTTATAAGAGAAAATACTGGCAGGGATAATTCAAAGAGCCATTCATCATGGTCGTGAGCAGATGGATGGAGAGTAAAAGAGCCCTCGGTTCCTCCTGCAGAGGAAACTGCTATATCCTTCTCATTGCCTTTTCATTCTCTCGCTCTTCCTCACCTAGCAGAACTCCAATTCTCTTCTCAGGACTTTTCACTTTTTCTACCTATCAGTTTCAGTTTCTTTCTTTTTTCCCCATTCCACCAGTGGCTCTGCTCATTCCTCAGCGGTGATGAATTGGTAACAGGCAAGTTGGCAAAATGTAATCAACCAAACACAGGTTATATTGTACACAAAAGTTTCCAAGGGGCAGTTGTCCTCAAGTTTACCTCTTTATTAATTTAAAGCAGCCTGCAGATGTGGGTAAACAATTAGCAAGAACTCTATTACATCTCCTTGCTGTGACTGATGACCCAACTGTTGGCTTCCTTATCTGCTATCTTTTCTTTCTTTCAGTGCTCTTCAGGACTTTTCCACTTTATTTTTTTTATAAAAAAAAATAAAAACACTTTCTGTTTTCCTTTTTCTCTCACACTGACTCAGCCAAGTCATTTTGACTTGTGAGAGGAGCCGCGTGGTTCTCTTTAACATTCAGTCCGCAGAGAAACGCTGGAATGGGGAGAACTGCCCATCAATCGACAGCATGGAGGCGCATACACACATGCAATGCACATTGCCTATTCATGTCCGTCTTTGTGTGTGTGTTTATGGTTTTCTGCTACTGATTTGTATTCCCATCCATGTGGGCTTAGTGGCGGGCCATAGTCATTTATCGCTGTGCTGGTTCTAATGCTGGTATATGGAGCCAAACAGGCAGGACAGAGATCCTGCTTCTAAAAGCGTGTAACTTAATTAATTAGCTACGTAGCAGCTCAAATGATTGACGGGAATCACTCAATGTAGTGGCTCTGCACATACCAGCCTCTGCTTCGGATAAACTGGAGGATAGTGAAGGTAATGAAAAGCATTAGCTTTACATTTTACATTCTTTTAAACTTATCCTTCAAATATTCTTCAAAAATAAAAAATCCAATTCCACATGCAATTTACTGTAATTATGTTTCAGCATTTATTGAAATCCAGTCCTACCTCTTGTTTGTCATGCAGGATGACTGTGGCAGCCTGCTCCACCACCTCAAACACCATAACACTGCACAAGTCCCTCCGCACGGACATGGTCATGTTGGCAAAAGCCGGCAGCTGGTGCATGAACTCCAGCAACTGCTCTGTTTGGCACAAAAAAGAAAACGGATACAAAGAGATGAAACAACATAAAAAGAAAACAAAAAACAAACAAACTGTGAATCAGAAAAGGAGTTCTTATTTTTACAATATGTGCACACGAGGCTACATGACTCAGAAAGGCAACTAAGTTTTCCACAAAGAGCAGCACATGGGAAAAAATAAATGCAGGGGAAAAAAAAACGTATCAAAGTACTTAAATGGTCTTTGTTTCAAGCAAACATTACTCAGAGAAATCACCGGGGTAGCTGCCAATAACACTCGGAAACATCTTAGACCAAGAAAAACTGAAAAGAAAAGGGGCATTGGTACTCATTGATTTGATTTGAGTTTTTTAAAATGCACATATATGAGTTTGAAGAAACTGACTGGATCCTGTCCCATTACCTATAGGAACATTTTTACTCTCAGCAATTACACTGTTAACACAACTGGTCCAGCAGCCACCATTTCATATTTCATGCCAATTAAAAACATTCATGTTACAAACTAAAAGTTAGCAGTTAGTTTGTTTTTCTTCTGGCCAGTGTATAAAGAGCTACAGCAAACAAACAAAAAAACGAACCACCTGTCTTCTTATGACACATTCTGAGATCCTTAAATATGATTCTCCAATTATGGCTTACCAGGAGAAAACTATCGATGGCTTTAACTGAAAGTGCTTGGATGCGACTAAACAAAGGCTGTAACTACGTTTACTGCTTCACTTGCTTGAATACAAATAAACTCGCCTTCATTTTCACATGTCATGCTGGTATGTAGAGCTATGGTTTTTCTTACACAACAAGATTCTAGGACAAAATTTTAGTGAATTTCATTTAGACTCAGACAGGACTTACTGTCACCATGGTAACCTGAACTACCACTTGGATATTTGTTTCCAAACACTTGGTTATGTTCAGATGTATCTTTTTGGCAAACAGCCAGAGACAAAGGACAGAGGGTTTCTTGATTTTTCTCAAAATCTATCAAACACATAACAAAGACACGGTGCATCTTAATTAAAATGTTACTGCTGAGAAAGTTGTACAACTTGTTCTTTTCCTACTAATCCTCCTCTGTGCTGAAGCTGAGAACACAGTGACCTCGCTCCAATCTGCTCACTGTGCTGTCGGCCTCAGTTTCTTCCTTTTATTCAGCCTGCTGCTATCCTCTGCCGCTCCATGGTCCCTCAACACCTGTGAGTTTGGCCACTTTTAACAGTTTAAAATAACAGATTGTCAGATGAGGAAAAACACTGGACCGTTAAGGTTACATTCAATTTGGAAAATGTTTATTACCAGTGAGTGGAAACCATAATGAAAGACTTAAATAAGCCAACTTGGCTCAGGCATGTTTTCCCCTCAGTTCCTCTCTACGTTATGCATTTCCACCGAAAGTGCTGGGACTGGAATGGTGAAAGCCACGAGAAGTTCAGCCACCCGGTAGGCACACAGCAGGTCAGGCCTTTACAACTCCCCCCAGCTCTCTGATGTGGTCACCTTCTCCTCCAGGACCCCATCAGGTCCCGCTAATGAGGTTGTCTCTCTGATTGCTGACTTAAAAATAGACTTCAGAAGGGCACTGTGGTTTAGATACCATTGCACCACCACCGTTGGGGGTCTTTATGAGAGTGAGCTATTATCTCCCCTGTGTGTACTTTCAGAATGATTGATGGCCTAAAATAGCAAGAGACATTTCAAGTCAGCCAAAGAGTGGAAGCAACATTACAAGACCCCTTTTTATTATGGTTTAAAAAAGACACCCCATCAGCACCAAAGATCACCTTGCACTGTAAATGGTAAATGGTCCGTATTTATAATGGCTTTACTGTACCTGGAATGATACCCACAGTGCTTTTCATCAAACATCACATTCACCCATTCACACACACATTCACGCACTGATGGCGGTAGCTGCCATGCAAGGCGCTCACCACGACCCATCAGGAGCAATTAAGGGGTCTGGTGTCTTGCCCAAGGACACCTCGACATGAACTCGACTTGGCCGAGGATCGAACCGGCAGCCCTCGGGTTACAAGATGACAGCTCTACCTTGCTGAGCCCCGCCCACTGTGTTGCAGGTTTTGGCCTTACATGTTGAACTTGCCGGGAATACGCATGCAGGTTCTCTCTGGGTTTTTGAGCATCTTCCCACCATCTAAAAATAAGTGCTTCTAAACTGGCTGTTGGGCGTGCCTAGTTAAGTACCTAAATAAAAGAAGAAAAAGTTGGAGCTGTCCATCTTTTAGAACCAGGGTAGAGAGTGAGACCCCAGCTGTTATTGACTATAATTATTTATCCTCCATTGTTATTGTCTTTAAATATTTACAACTATCTACATAGTTATTTTTCTTGGTGTGATGTGACTATAACCCGATGTAGCTCTGGAAACTAAATAGATAGCATTTTTGGGTCATGCAAGGCCTCCCATCCACTGATTTAAGGAATTTAAGGAAAACAATTAGCAATCAACTTTTCAAGTAAAAGTTAAAAGTAAGAAAAAAAGACATGCAGCAGCGCAGGGGGCTGCACTGACCGATGTCATCATCGTTGCGGTCTGCTGGATCTTTTTCCAAACAATCTCGAACCACGTCTCGGCCCAAAAGAGTGTTTGAAGCTCTCTCCAAGTCTTCATCTTCTTCCTCTTCTTCCTCACTGTCCACTGCAGCTTCTGGAAGTCCTGACAGGTCCACATCTCCCAGATCACTCTCTGTGGCCTGGAAAAAAGACACAGAGATCAGAGATGGTTCAGTAACAGAACAGAAAGGAAAATAAAGCCATTTTTTTTTCAGCTGTAAAACCTTCCTTCTTAGAGATTTATATTGAATTTAATCACATCTGATTGATCTAAAACTGTGTAACTAAAAAAATAATTGATTTTCAGATAAATATGAATTATGAAGAGTTACTTAAAGTGATTGTGTGAAACTACAGGACATGAAATGAGTTTAAAGGAGACAGAGATAACAAGAGATTTTTGTATTAAAAGGCACCAAAAGGTGATCTTTTTAACCAACTTTCTGACAGCTATAGTAAATCATGACAAATAACACAAATCTCTTACATTCTGTCTGCATAATGTATCTTTACTTATTAATTTCAGATTTTCACTGAAGAATCATCCGTGTACATCATGAGAAATAAAGTTAAAATACCTGAAGGTTGAAGCCTCCAAAACACAGGCTGTCAACCACATTTTTAAATCAAGCTGCAACAATTTCTGTCTCATCATAGTTCACTTTGTGCAGGGAAACAGATGGTTGGAGTTTGGATCTAAAGGAGCATGAATGCTTCCAGATCAGTTGGGAATTGAACCATCAACCTGGAGCTGAAAAGAGGAGATCTCCAGTGGTGGTGCCAGCATTGCAGCCCATCTGTTGGCTTTTGCAGGTAGTCGTAAGAGCTAAAAGAACTCACTAGGAAAATGAGCCTGGTTTTACGACCTCTCTGTTTTAGTAAATTTTGATTTATGTATTTTTTAGTAGACTATTTACTCACTTAACTTCTCTTCTCACTTCTTATAAAACAAGTTAAGAACTGGTGAAATTGTGCTGCATTTACAATTTACTATCAGAGAGGTAAATGATGAATGCTCAGAGCAGTGTTTGAGAGCTGAAATATGCCTTCTCTTTGCTCTGATCCGGCCTGAGTGATCAAAGCCATCTGCAAACTCAAAAACATGTTGCAGCTGAGTCATTAACTGGGCGCACAGAGGATTGCGTTTCTTAAATGGCCAAAATAATGCACGCGATCCATTTAGCACATTTGTACTTTATGTATACGCAAACTGTTAATTTCTACCGAATGTGAAAAATATTGGGAGACGCAGATGAAAATAAATCTAAGTATCACACAAAATGTGATTTACCAAATATGAAACAGATTGCACTAGCTACTTTTGCATCTATAATTAGCATATCTGAAAGGCAGGTAATAACTGGCACAACACAGAAATAAATCTACTTAAAAATCTAAGTCAGTTATATAACAGTTTGTAATTAAATTATGATGAGGAAGAGGCGGAGAGGAGGGGGACAGGTGCTGCAACTCGTGGAGTCTTTATAAAGTTTCAGGCAGGTACTAACCCCCATTTAGTGGGAGAAAATGTGGAGCACTGGTGCTAAATTTTGAGAAAGTGATTTATATCTGTCTGCTAGGTATCGTTTTTTGTGTTGATGTTGAAACAACAGGATTTACCATCATTTTTAAGACTATTGCATCCTGTTTTGTTATCAAGAATTAAATATGACTATGAAATAAGAAAATGCTGCAATAAATATTGCGTTCATCTTGGAGTGATATGTGTCCCTGACATCAGCTCATATCAACTCAGCAGGCTTAGATTCAATGGGTGAGGGTGCTGCAGAGGCTGGCTGTCATTAAATATTCAGCTATTGTAGGGCTTTTAAAAATAAAAATATGGATGAAAAATATTTATTTATTTCATTTTTTTTACCCTGTCCTGTCCAGCGTCTGTGTGCCATATTTTGCCGGACAGATTTGCTCTTTCAAGGGAGACGTGTTATATAAATGGCTGCCCTTGATGTTTGGAAGCGGATGGAGAGATGAGCACGTTTGTGAGCATGCACGTGTGAATGCGCATGTGTGACCATGCAACAAGGATGAAATGTGTGTAGGTACCCCAGGGGACAAGGACATGTGCAATCTATTTGCGTGCGCATGCAATTTTGCACTTTTATCAGCAATCTTAGTAAATCAGGGCCAAAATATGCCAATTTCTAAGAGAATTTCATTTAAACAATGTTTTTAAAACTATGTTTTTACTGATAAACTATGATGACTTTAAAGGTTACTTCCTACAGGGAGTCTTTAATCTTACTTTGGAGTCCGAAAACTAATTAAGGCACTCTGGTTAGAAAATGAAAGCCATTTTTTGCTACATTACTTGTGTTTTTGACCAACTGTAGCACTTTTTTCTTCTCTTATGAACTGCACTTTATGTTTGAGAGGAATTCAAATGATTAGTAAATTACTCTAATTTATGGTGGAAGTCTGGATTAACATTGTTCTTATTTATTCATTCATTGACGTGTTTTAACAACACATGTAAAACGCATACATGGAATGATGTATATTAATATATATAGTATAAGAAAATAAAAGTATTTATGATAGTAAAACTAAACATACAATGTCGGTTATTCTTTTCTGTGTTTATTATGTAACCGTGTTAATTTGCTTCTTTAGGAATTCATTGTCAATATCAGAACAAGATTAAAGGAAAGTAATTCTTCCATTAAGACTTTCGGATGGAGATCTCCCATGTTCTGTGGCAGCTGTAACAGAGCAGAATGGAGAAGATTTAGATGGGGTACATTAGCTTTTGTAGCTGCTGGGAAAAGTTAATGTCCTGGTCTAAATGCTAAAGGATGGACTCTTTAACGAGCGATGCAGTTGTGGTCTCAGATTCTCTGGAGATTTGGAAGACAGCCAAAAGGTTTTATAGGCTTTTCTGAGGCAAGGTGATTGAGCCCACAGTGCATCCCAAGTTCAGGCACAGGTCCACTCTTGTTTTCATAAATTAGGTTGGACAAGCTATTTAGAAGACAACAGAAAGAGAGCAGCTGTTCGGCCTTTCCTTCTCCCAGGGCACCGGATGCAATTAATTTGGTCTAATAGAAGTGAACAGACAAGCCAGACAGAATACTAAAGACAATTAAATATAAGTCCTCATCACACCAATGATTAATGACTTATGTAATGTATTAAAGAATGACTTGCAATGATTTAATGACTTGACTTTATTGATTCTTGAAGGAAATTTAGCTCATGGATTTATCAAGGCATCAATGTAAAGACAAAAACAAATGCAAAAAAGGACACTGGTACTTAAAATAGCTGCCAACAAAGAAGGAAAATACTATCTTGTGAACCAGAAGCCTGCAGAAAATTGGCCGTGGCTCCAAACCTTCCTTAAAGATATTTCATAAAATGGCAAGAGATCCCTATATCATTATTTTCCTTTTCACTCACTTGAACTGACATATCTGTCCCACTGAGAGCCCTGGATATTCAGCAGAATTTGCCCTTTCAATCCCAAACCACTAAATTCAGAGCAACTCTGAGCTGGGAGGACTTTTCTTATTGATAGGGGGACATCAGTTTAGTATTTTACAGAGCCATGGTGGGAAAACAAAAAGAGGAGTCAAAACTGTTGGAGAATTGTGCAAAATGTTCAAGAGATGCCAATTAGCTTAATGCTATATATTCTAAATACAAAACATCATTGGTTTTATATGTCCTCTATGTCTCTTTGCATTGTTCCTGGGAAAACTTTTAAAAAATAAAATAAAAAAGTTGTGTAATAGCTAAGAGATGAAGCAGCAGGAGGGGTACGAGGAGGGTGAGAAAAGGTTGAGAAGTTGGAGAGACAGTGTAAAGTAAACTGATCAGTGTTCAGATAAGAGAAGGAGCAGTAAAGAGTGTGCACATGAGGGAGAAACTGAGTGACAGCTGAGGTCCAGAGCTGAGGGGAGGGTCAGCTGTTTAAGACAGCTGTAATCAAACATGGAGCTGGGTCAGCGACAAGCTGATGGGATCAGATCTATGTGATAAATACCTAATCTGAGGATGAAAAGATCTAATCCCTGTGTTAAATCTCTGACCTGGGTTAACCTGACTTGCATCAATCTGCAATCGCTCACAGGCAAGCCAAATGAGGGAGACAACTAAGTAAAAATGTCTGATTTATAGGTGTTTTTTTCTGTATGCAGTTTTAAGTTTAAGTTTTACTCGTTTTTTTTTTTTCCTTCCTTATTGTTAGCTCAATCAGTTTATTGTTAAAAGTTTTGTTTAAGTAAATCTTCCTTAATATCATTTAGGATAAATTAAACCACAGTGAGAACTGGAATTAATGCATTCTCTGCCTATGCTCCTTTTGCAATTTCTCCAAAAGTCATCCCCATCTGCACCACCTATGGTGAGTTTTTCCTCACCAAGTTTTAAAAAATTCACTTTTTGCATAATCATTCTCACAGTCTGAACTATATACCAATGCCACAACTCTTACCTTGGTGTAGGGGAAAAAATAGCATAATTGTTTACATTCCTCCGCAAAGCAAACCTCATTATTTTGTGGCCAGCTGTGCCCACATCACCTCATAAACAAGCTCATTAGCAAACTAAACTCACTGGTTCCCATGATGAAAGCTAACATGCTAACAGGCTGGTGTCAAAAAAGAACATTTTCTATGCCCCACACACACACACACACACAAACAGTAAGAAACCAACATAACAGTTGCTGCAAAGCTGTGTAAGGAACAGTGGAGGCTGAAAGAAAGGATTTATTGCAACTTTCTGTTTAAGTGAGGAGATTAAACAAGCTGAGGGATTTAAATGATTAGATGACTGGCTTATCATGCTCTCTTTTCTATGTTATTGATTTGAAGACATTTAAACGCCCTACAATCAAGAAAAGCCTTTCATTGTGAAGCACACAGAGTTGAATGCTCAGAAATGTCACAAAGAGGGTGGCGCAGATCCTGAAGTGGAGAGTAAATTGTAGAGCACTCTTAGCTTAGAAACAAATGCAAGAAAAGCAGCTTCAACTTCAACAACAATGCAGGTTTCAACTTCTTTAGATTTGAATGCCTTGTGTCAGGTGATATGTTTAGAGCCTGGCCTTAGCTTACATTGCCCAAAAGTACAGCGGTGGAAGACTTTGACAACCTTTGTTGCTCAAGAAAACAAAATAAAGCTTTTGTCTTTGTCAGGTAGCTGTTGAATAATCACTAATAAGATTCAGTACTTTTGGGAGCAGGGCCTGAGGGAATGTTCAGGGTTGTGCAAACAGATTTAAAACAGGAACAAAAGTCTGGCACTTAATTGCTGAAGAGGATAAAACCTCTTAAGAGACACATTTACAGATTCCTTGTAGAGGAAACTACTTCATTATATTTGCACTGACAACAAAAGGTATCCCATGCATTCATACTAAGACGTAACTTCACACACAAGTCTGAACAAGCAACACATTGCTGGGCACACGCCTTGCACACACTCTCTAAAGACAATATTCACCCACAGCCCAAAAGACACTGGTCTACTTTTGGCTTTGCAAACTATAACATACCTATAATGCATATTTTAATGTTTAGACCAACTTTTTGTTTACAAATAACCTTCACCACACAGGCACTTAAAGCAGAGGACAAATATTAACTCTACAGGGAGGTTAATGAGCAGATGGGGGGGTCTAATATCAAAAATCATACATCATCTGGAAGAAAATGGCCTAAATGGGCAAACATGAGTGCAGAAAAAGGCAAGCACAATAATGTCCAGGTAAAACCATCTGATAGCACTATGTATAACATAAGGATATGCTTTTGAGGGGAAGTCCTATTTTACACATTTTGCTGATTACTTTATAAAGATCCTGCCAGTAGTTTCCAACCTGTGATGATACTCTCCTTTACTATAATGATCCAGTGTCAAAGAAATATGTGCAGGAGAAGGCAAACAAAAAGTTTAGGATTATAAAAGAACATGCTGTAGCAGCCAGACTTCACAAAGCAAAAGCTTCAGGTTATTCTCGCATTTACCAGAATGTCCCTGACAGAGACAGCCTTCAACGCCATCCACAGTAAAAAGAAAAACACAAAGCTGGGAAGCTCTAAATAATGTAATTTTCCTTAGACACTATTAAAAACTACATTGGTAATTGATCTGAAAATTGTTTTTGGTAATATTTTGCCAACTTTGTGTTATATTCTGTTAAAAACACATCTAATTGTTTCGGCTTTCATACAAACAACTAAACAAGCAATTTTAAGCACCTTCAACACAATGATTTCTCAACATTAGGTATCAATTTTTCTGCTGGACCGACAATTTTACAGCTCATATACCGATACTACAGGTAAAGATGAAGCTTGAAAGGTTAAATTAATTTCCTACACGTGACCTTTAATCCGCAGCAGGACGTTCAGAGGGAGAGGAATCACCAGGACGCTCAGCTGATGAGTAATAATTAGTGAGAAGAGAAGGTTGACTGACAAGCTACACGTAAGCGGACAGAATTAAAACAAATCAAGAGGAAAACAATAGCTTTTAGTAGGGAGGTGTAGTGATGGACAACTGAAAGTTGGTTTGACACCAGATTACACATGCTTAATTATTTATCAATATATATATATATATATTAATGGTGACAAGAGGAGAGAAAAACCATCATTTTTTATTCATCAAAAGATTTTTTTTTAACAAGACAGGCATATTAAGCAAAAAGATATCACAGAAACAAACTTGCGCAACAACACCTGGTTAAAGTTTAAAAATCAGATATGATATGAATATGTGTGATGGTGTGATAAGAGATTTTGTATTTTTGGGTCACTTGTGCAGTCTAATAAACACAACAGCAGGAAAACGAGGAATACATTTTAAAGGCACAAAGGTACCCACCTGGTAAATATCCGACAGGCTGCTGCTCCCTGAATCGCTTGCAATGCTGCATCCCGATTGGCTAGGAGCCATGTGCATCACCTGCTGGTGGGCGTGGTCTGTTAGGTGCATCTTATTGAGGTCAGCTGGAAGCTGTTCAGACAAGAAGCAGCAGAAGGAAAGAAAAAAGTGATAAAGATATTAGATTCAAAAGAGCCAGATACTTTCTCACATTTACCGTAAGACACACACGAAAAAACAAATACACGGCATACACGGCTAATTAGCTCAATTGGTAGAGCATCAGTAGACCAGGGTTCGAATCCAGGGGACGAACATTAACACCTTCCAGTTGGGTCATTAGGCAAGACCCTTAACGCTACTGCCTAACCATTGTAAGTCGCTTTGGATAAAAGCATCAGCTAAATGATTGTAAAGTAATGCAGGCAAAGAGCGGTTTCATCAGCTTGAAAGCCAGCGCTTTACTTCAGGATAATTGACACGAAGAGGTAAGTGCTGAAAATACTAAAAACTGCTGTAAATTATATAACAAGTAAACACTGAAATGATTTCTGGTAAATTGTGAAAGTGAAGATGACCTGGTAAATCCTGCTGGCCTCATTATTACACAAGCAGCATTAATGTGCATGCTCCATTCATGTACTCACACTCATCCATCTAAAATTTCAACTCAAGGAAAAAACAAAAGAATGTATGTATACAAATAAACAGACGAGATGCAAGAAACCAAAAAATTTCCAAAATAAATCTGTTTATGGGCCTTAAAGTGGAAATGAAACAGTCAATCAAATTAACATTATTTACTAGATTGAGTCTTATTCTTATCAAAAATTGTATAACAAACATAACAAATATAAACATTTAAAAGAAAAATTTAGCTCTTGGTTCACCAGTCTCCATCGTTCACTCTGTTATCTCTCTCCCTTTGACAAGGGGACTCTAATCAGGACCGCGACACCAACCAACCTCTTGACATCACAGCTGATAGTACTGCAAGATGGCGGCGCCCTTGCAACGAAAACTAAAACGGCACTACGTTTTTCTACGTAGTAGAAAACGCCACCACAAACCAATGTAATGCACAATCACCTACTTTTGGGGGGTAAAACTATGTTGTTCTTTTAAATGTTTATATTTGTCACATTTGTTATATAATTATTGATAAGAATAAGACTCAGTCTAGTAAATAATGTTTATTTGGTTGACTGTTTAATTTCTACCTTAAGTTAGTTTACTTTTAGATAAGAAGACAATTTAAAATGGTGTCTGCACATAAGCAAAAATAAAATCCACTTTTTTTATTTAGTTATTACATTCTCAGTAAAATGCATGTGTGCATCAACACATGACAAACCAGTCCAGTGATTTCTAAGAGCAGCAGCACTACAATGGAAGAATGACCCATAAGTATTTCAGAAGCAATAAAAATAATAATAAACTTCCAACCATCAGTAACACTGTTCTTTAAATGATCAGCAACTAAAACACGTCTGTAAAATAACTAAATTTTTTTATTTAATCTAAAAGCATTTAAAGCGTTGTCTGTGGTAATACAGACTAGTTTCTTTCCACCAGGTCCCAGTAGCTATTGTTTGTCTCAGACCAGCAGCAGCTATGTTCTGCTAGGTGTGATCTGGAACAGATGAGACTGGAGACATTTCGTTTTTACGTTAAAAATCTGCGTCACATTCGGCTCTATGGTGCGGCTTGACCACAGGTCCGTAGCTGTGGCAAAACATTGGACTGTACCACGTCCTTCACAACACCCTCGTGACCCTCATCATACAGGGCAGGGAGAGTCGCTCAGCTGGAGGAGGGCAGCGATTTCTGCCTCATCACGCAAGTTCAATAGAAAATAAATAGAGAAGGTGCTACGTCACCTCCTGTGTCCAGCCCATAACTTGAGAGGTGTTTGCATCTGGAGTTGAATTAAACCAAAGCAGCTGGGACTGTGGGAGGAGTCTGCAGCAGATGCAATGCCAGTGGCGTTCGATTTGCAACTATAAACAGCACAAGAGTAAACTGAGAAGGAGCAAAAGAATTGCACCATTTCATTTTTATGATCGTTGAAAACCCAGATCGTAATTGGGATTAAAATTCGATTAATCGCCCAGCCCTAGTTTGCAGGTTGGTTTTTCTGGTTACGATCACTATTTAAGTAACTCCTCATCTATTCATAACAATAACGATTATTTATCATCTTTCTACAAGTACATATAGATCCCTGAATACATAGCACAACACACATCAATACAAATATAAGACATTCAGTAGAAACAAAAATGTTAATTATCAATAGTGTAACACTGACTCTTTGAAGATGCAATGACATAATGTTAACGGATCCAGGAGCTCTGCTAAGCTAAAATCATGCTCAATGTTTGAACAGCATTTCCATTGTGTACAGGCAAAGGCCAGATCCAAGTTTTACTCAAAAATAACAAATAAATAATAAAATTGATAACGAGGCCAGATAACTAAAATGCATCCACTTGAATGGATTTTAAATGATAATTTAAGATGTTAGGAAAGATATTCTAAAAATAAGGACAGCCAGTTTTTTTGTTTTTTGTTGCCATGAACAACTGTGACTGGCACCACATCAGCTTCTCCTACAACCTTTAAATCTAAAGTCTTACCAGATGGGATCTGGGCAAAGTCAGGGTGAGGGAAGACGTCCTCCTGCGACACCAAGACAACCTGCAGCACATCTCCTCCATCGCCACACCGGACGGCGCTGGCCATCCAAACACGCACATAAACAGGCGCTTTAACACTCCAATCAGCCGGTGCAATAGCAAAGTCACACCAAGCCAAAGTGAGGCTTGGAAGCTGGCTGGGGCTGCGAGCAAACTACGGTGCCAACATGCAATATTAACGAAGTTGAGTCTGGGGGTTATGCCCCCTCAGTGCGCTCTCCTAATAGGCCTGTTGTACTGTACATCCTCATCAGCACTTAGGCCCCTCTATCTTCAAACCCTCAGGGAAAAAAACAGTATTGATGGGGGGAGTTTAAAAAGTATAATGGCTTGTTCTTAATGTGAGATTTATTAATAAGCAACACTCAGTTTATTAGCGCACAGACATCATATGAACAACATCAAGAAATATATGTAAGCAGATTTGACTACATTCATGTTTTAATCATTTAAGTTTTACTGTAAAATCTAAATATATATAAATATATATATAAAAAAAGCAGCCTTGATTCTCCAGCAAGCTGCACTATAGCTGCTGTAAGTTATGTAAGTTAACAATATCACAATGTAAATAATGCTAAAATTATAATAGTGCTTAAACAGCAGGATTTGCATCTTAAAAGTGTATAACATTTACATACAGGTAATGACTCTGAAATAAGGAGCAAGTCTTGACTGGAGGAGCATTTGAGTAAAATCCATTTCCTATTAAGTACAGCAGTGCAATATATTGTGTGATTCCAACATCGACCGATAGACAACACGCGTTCTTAACACGGCTGGTTTTATCGATTGAATTACACAAAACAGCACCTACACACAACCCTCCACTCGCGGTCCTAATGCTTGTTGTTGACCAACAACCTTCATTAGAAGTTTACTGGGTTTGTTTGTGAATGAGAAGTGGCAGAAAAAAAGCAGGATAAAGGACAGATAGTGATTACTAATTTCATCAGACTTAAATACATATTGATTTTTGTATGATGGAGGAGGTATGAGGCGTCCAGCGTTCATTTAATATGATCACAAGAAGGACAGATTCTGGATCAGCTCAGCGTATTAAACAGAAAAATCAATGAAACAGGATTTTTTTTTAAAATATTACATTTAGATGGAAAGAAGAGGTAGATATCAAGGACTTTAGAGGTGAGGGTAAAGTTTGAGGTGGCTGATTAGTCTAATAATTCACTGGTTATGCTCAAAATAAGAGAAAGAAGGGGGATATTTTGTGGTTTAAGACAAAAAAAACCTAAGGAGACTCTGCAAGAGCAGCTGTTATTTCCTACACTGCTAATCAACAAAAACAAACAAAACAAAATAATTAGGAACAAAAAGTTAAATGAGGATGATGGCAAAGTGGCGAGTACATGAGAATGTGAAGGATGGCATGGAGGAATCTAGCAAAGTGGGAAGTGAAAGTCTCATGGCTCCTATTCCCACCACAGACTTAATCCTGCTCTAATCCCCCACTTTTCCTCTCCCAGCAGGCCAAACCAGGGGGTATGGGTGGGGTAAGAGGGGTCTTCCATTTTCCTCATGCATTAAGGATGAGAGTTAGGAGATTAAATATAAATGTGTGAGGTTCCTTCAGCTGTACAACTCTATCATGTCAAGGAGTGGGCACAATTATAGAAGCAGTGGGCTTTTACTGCTGCAGGCACTTGAAGAGTCTGATTTACTCCAGAGAAATGGACCCATCATCTGTTCTAAGAAGAGGCTAAGAGAAACTCGGTTTAAGTAAGCTGCAGCAGCTAAAGATGGAGCGAATCCAAGAGGATCGAGGACTGGAGGTAGATAAATATCAAGTTAATGCAAGCTTAGCTGCTGATAAATAAACTATAGGTCAAAAGAATACAGTTGGATTGGATGCTTCGTTATGACATGAGGTTAACACTGATTTGTATTCACACCAGCATTTTCAATGATATGTGTAAGTGTATGTGGTGTTTCTACAGTTAACCATCCAAATGAGTGCCTTTTGTCCATTAAGAATAATAACAACATTCAAATAGCATGAGATTAACTAACTGAGTGTTCTGTTTTACCAATTTCCTTAGAGGAGAGACAGACTCTAAAGGCCAGATTTGCCATTTAGCTACACAGAACACTGACTGGTTTGCCTAAATGCATTATATTGCTGGGATAATCTTCACTGCATTGTTGGTCAATGTTTAGAGACCGTAAAAGTTAGCCATATTTGGGTGGATGATGCTTGGTCTGTCTAGCAAGTCCAAAAGTGGCTGGTTTGAGGAACCTGAAGGGACAAAAACACTAAAAACCAAAGAAAATGAAAGGAGGATGGTGCAATAAATACATTTGATGTCACCAAAAATAAGCCATTGCATCACTTGCTAACCGTTTTCAGACTTTACAGCATTTTACAGAGGTGTTGTTGGCATGCAAACTCTAAATTTAATAACGAAATAGCGGGAAACACCAAAGATTTCACTAAATACCTGGAAAACAGAGACAAAAAAAGTCTAGCACATTGTTAGATACCTACTGCTCATAAAAAGAGAGACCAAGGCATTTGTGAGAGGTCATATTCCCCACGATAAATACATGCACTAAGGCATGCACACTAAAACGAGATGCAGAGACAGACAGGAAGAATGAGAAGAATATATTTCAATGAATAATAAAAAGGATAAATGAATCGTCTTAGTGATTAAAATATGACGCTGTAGATGAATCCTGATAAAAACGATAATAAAGCAGGTACAATAATCAATGAAAAACAAAGCATAATAAATATCTTAAGACAACTATGATGTACATGGTAACAGTAAACACAATGGCAATATCAAGCTAAAGTTTTTCTTTTTTTCTTGAAACTGGGAAATTTCGCTTGCACAGTAAAGGTTGTTAAAAAAAAGACAAAAGCATAAATTAGTATTTGTCATGAAAAGGTGAAAGAACACAAGAAAGAGAGCTGTCAGCTCTGGAAAAGATGCACCATTCAAGATCAATGGATGGGAGAATCTGGCAACCAAAAACACAAAGAAATGCACATTTCACCCAACTAATATCCTGTGTCATTACATTTTTACGATAATGTATCAAGATGGGGAACAAAGCCCAGAGTTAAGTATCATAAATTCCCCTCCAGCAATTAAGCTGCCAGCTCATTTCTACTGCATGCTTTTCTGCTAGTAGCAGCTCTAAGATCCTCCGAGCTTAGCAAATACAGCCACAGTGATGAAAACTGAGGTCACTGCTGGGGTACCTGACACTAACACGGTCGGCCTGCAGATGTCAGCAGTGACGAACTGACTTGGCATGACCGGAGAACTACAGTCGAGCTGAGCAACCATCAATGTCAGCTGAAAACTGTGAGCAGAACTTTACACATGCTTGTATGTGTGGGTCTTAAAACACACTGGACTGGACAGAATAAAAGTGGAGAATATTATATGATTGTTTGTTTGTTTTTTAATTAAAGAAAAGAAGTAAATTCTATGCTGGGCTTCTTCTTTCTTATGGATTTAGTGCATAATTACACATTTAAAGGAGATTAAGCTGCACATCACAGATGACACTCTCACAGCAGGTTGTTAACCCAGAAACCACATCACAGAGAGCAGCAATGCACCTCTGCACAGGAGAACAATGCTGCTAGTGTCTTACAGCACAAATGAGTTAGCCTTTTTTGATATAGCACTTAACTTGATGCATGAATCTGATTTCCGCTGGTTTTCTGATCTTCTCTGCTCTGTTTCTCTGCATTATCTCTTCCTGGCCCATCTCACCTTTATGGTAATTAACTCTGTCTCCTGTCTCTGTCTATCTCCCTCCACTCTACAGCTCCCCTATCACTACTGTGCTCTGTTTCTGTTACCTTCTCGTTTCACTTCAACCCCTTTCTCTTTTTGAGGTGTCCTCCAGTTTTATTTTATTTTCCTTATAACAAAATGTTGATTTTGAATCGAACAGAGCAAGAATGAATAAAATGACTGCAAAGAGTCCCATCGCACAAGCTAGGTGTGAACACTGGGCTCTGATGTCTAAAAGAGGCACACACTTACACTCACACACACAAGGCTCCAGATTTAGCCCTGTAGTCCTGGAGAAAGCTTTGATCAATCCAGGTCACTGATGGCACTATTGTCCTAACATGGACAGCGTCAGGAAACACATACAGAGACTATGCATGCACACACAAGTTAACAAACACACACACACACATTTGTGAAGAGACAAGCCCACAACATGAAGTACAAAGACGAACTCACGCAAACCAACACATGTGAAAGCTGCATTCGTTCAGCAGAATTGAGCTCACTGAGCAGGCTTAGCACTCAAACATGCTCCACTCCATCACTGGCAAGTTCACAGCCGGTTGGATTAAGATACAGAGCAGGAAGACAGATGGAGATGGAGAGAAAATAGAGGCACCTGGGGTGAATTTGACCGACACAGACAAAGGAAAAGTTGGCTTAAACAGTGGAGTGAAAGAGGCAACAGGAAGAGAAGGGAAAACTGTGTGTATGTGTGTGTGTGTGCGTGTGTGTGTGTGTGTGTGTGAGAAAGAGCTCAAAAAATAAAAAATAGGTAGGACTGAGTGTGGGGTGGAATGAGGATGAAGTGAAAGTAAGGCAGCAGATGAAGATAAAAAGTCTCCAATACTCTATCAAGATTCCAATTTTGCCTCAGCTTGGACCACCATATCTCTGGCAAGCAATGTGTGTGTGTGTGTGTGTGTGCGCGTGTGTGTGTGCCAGCTGGAGCAATGGGAGATGTAATGAATTGAAGCTGAAATTGGAGGTGACAACTGCAAAGACAGACATGTAACAGAGAGGGGATGGAGGGAGAGACAGAGTACTGCTGGAGTTAGCTGGGGACCACATGAGGAGATCAGGACTCCGAGGCTGTCAAGCAGAGAAGACGGTGTGTGTATTCACAAATCACATGCACTCTCTCTTGCTCACATAACAACACTTTGCTGAATTTCTCAAAGTGGCACTATTTAATCTCCACCCAGACATTTTATTTTCACAAAACTTGAATCTATTTTGCAACAAAAAAACTTTAACAAAAATCAAAGTGAAATGCGTCACTGCTGCTTCGCATTACTTGTTAATCGAATCTGCTGCTCTGTAAAAAGAGAGAAAAACATCAACTGTGTTAGATCACAGAAAACGTCTTTTAGTTTGTTTAAAACTATTTTCAGCCTAAAGTCAGTGTGATGCTTCTGCTTATCCCCACATCTGACTCCAGCTCAGGAGAATGAAAGTTTAGCGTGTTGATTCCCAGTTCCTTCAGTCAACATGTTGAAGTGTTAATGGGGAACACACTGAAATTGTGTGTGTGACAGAATTAAAATTATATGTATGTAATCAAAAAACCTGTGATGTATGCAAGAGGTTAACAAGAATAAATACATTATATCTAAGATTTACACTGTTTTATATCATAGTTATAGTTCACTGATTTAATAGACTACCATAGAGTTTAAAATATGTGGGTACTTTGAAAGCTCTAGCAGCTTGGCAGTGTGACTGCTACCCAACAACAAAGCTCAGGCCACTTTAAATCTTGACCTGAATATGTTGCATCAACTTCTACAAAATGCTCCACAACAAAGGAAATTTACAGTTGCTGCGATGCACAACATCCATACTGCAAAAACAGTCTCAATTTTTAGTCAGTTTGATTTAAAAAGGGGGGTTTTAATGAGGGCTGCAGCCACATTCAGAAAGTGCCCCTTCTATGCAGCTGTTGCTGATGCACCTTATGGTAGCACTATTTTCTAAAGTATTTGTTTATATATTGAAAGAAATATCACTGCAACATTCAACAATAACATTGCATAATGCACGTTTCCCTAATCTATTTGCCCTACTATAATACTATAAACTCAACATCTCTTTTTACTGATTTAAATAACAGTATTTTTGTAATAACTAAGCAAATTGAAAGCAGCAACGCCTTTTTCTTATTCTTTGCCTGAAAATGCATAGAGGTCAAAATAATTTGCTTATTTCTTTTCACAAAAATTTGATTTTAGAAAATTAGAAAATAGAACTAAAAATAAAACTTGCCAGTCAATTGTTTACAAATGATTGGCAAGTTCCTGGCCTGGACAGACACTGGCTGGCAACTCTCTGCAGTGGATCAACGGCCATTAGTTGGCAGTTTCAACGCTGTGCTTTGCCAGTATTGTGACAGACTGGATGCAGAACAGCATCAGCACTGCCAAAGGCCTCTGACTTTTTACCCAGTTGTTTAACATTAGAAAGAGACAAAAAGAAAGCAAAATAATAAGGAAAAACAGGGACAAGCAGAGAGCAAAGGAGAGTTTTTTGCGCTTATGTGACGTGTTTGTCTTCATTATGCATCAGATGCTCACACAGATCCTAAAATTCTAAAAACATAACGGCAACACCAAATGCAGTGATAAACCCTCAAAGATTGGATATCGTTTTGTGTCTAAGAATTTTTCTTTAAGTGGCAAAACTAAGACATTAAATAACATCTGGGTCAGGAGTAATGGTTTAAATGCTTCATCCCACCTCCCTCTATCTGAATTAAAGCCATTGGTGTAGATTTTCTTGGTGAGTAACGACTCTAAATCAGCTGAATTCTCATTCATCCCCCTCTATGTTTACAACTCACTCAGTCGTCTGGCAGCTTCCATGGCGAAAATAAGTAATTGGCACACATCGGCACCCCTGATGAGAAGAGTATTCTTCACTGGAGGACCAAAAATTACAGTCAGGCTTAAGAGGATATTCCTTTCAGGTGGCACCATGAGTGAGTATTTGTTTGTGCGTGTGTGTGTGTGTTCGGAAGCAGGTAGCACGCAGTAGTTGCAGCCGGAAAGTGTTAG
The DNA here is from genome assembly GCA_037177495.1 of Rhadinocentrus ornatus. NCBI lineage: Eukaryota > Metazoa > Chordata > Actinopteri > Atheriniformes > Melanotaeniidae > Rhadinocentrus > Rhadinocentrus ornatus. The sequence goes on along the minus strand of JBAMHW010000017.1, from coordinate 17,275,826 downwards.
TGGTTTCTAAGGAATATGCAATCTGTTACTACATGTCAGCCCTTTGCCTCCACACCCAGCAAACCCTGGATTAGGATTTTTTCCTTAAGAAAAAAGCAGCATTGTATTACACAATTTTTGAAGGTGAATTAATTGGGACAGTCAACAAGATGTAGTCAGAATCAGGCTTTTTATTTATTATTTTTTTGGGAGAAATCGTTCCCATCTACATCCTTGTTACTCTTTAGTCCTGGTGCTAAATAAAGGCTATTCCTTGCATTGAAAAGGTTGATTTAGGGTCAACTAATATGATGACACTGTTGCAGCTTCAATGCTGCTCCAGTATTTAAACCACGCATCCTCTGTAGGGTGGCTGACATCACAGGCTTGAATGTGCAGCTTGTGAGTCATGAATTAAATCTCACTAATGAATATTACGAGGAATAAAAGCCCCGATCTGTTTGTAAACAAAGTCTCTGAGGTGAAACGCAAGTCTTATGAAATGTTCAATGTGTGTATTTGTCTACCTTCCCAAACCTTCTTTTGTTCTATTACTGTGTGTATTTGTGAGACTGTGTGTGTCAGGAAGCAACAAGGCGTCTCTGTCTGAGCCCCTGAGGAAGGTGGGCCATGGCCAGGTCTGCCGGATACAGGAGGGAAGGGAAAACACCCGGCTCTGGTACAGATGCAAATACATGTGTGCTCACACACGCAAATGCACACATTGATACATACAGACGCAAACAGCGTAGTACCTCCTGGCTCCACTGTGCTAACAGATGCTTCCTGCCCTGCAGGCCAATCCACAGTGCTTCACACATACGGCATGTCCCTGGCACCCCTACAGGTTGACCCAGGGGCCGGTTGGAGGGGGCAGCTCCACCCTGTGGTTTCCTATGTAGTGTTTTTGTTATTGTTGGCTCTTAATCTACTCTGTTGGTCCACTCACCTCGGCTAACTGCAAGTCTTTCACCGCAGCCAGGCAGGCAAGCCCGGAAATTCACTTTTTTTTTTTTCTAATTATTCCTGAGCTCCAAAGATTTATTAGATGTTTTTAATCATTTAGATAAACAACAATAGTTAGTCAGTACAATTGCTGGATTAAATGAAGTGCAGCTAATATGGTTAAAAAATGGTTATTTCCAGGAATTTTAAATCATGCTGCTCCTGGGGTACCACACTGAGACAGTCCAGAGATGTCAGCCTGGACTTAAAAAGTCATTTCTAAGTATTTATATGTAGTTGCTTTATGTGCTTTCAAGGTTTTCTCTGCAAACTGCAGTAAAAATGTCCTTGTTTCTATTTTTTCTTGTGCCCCAAAATGGATATAAAAAACTTATTTCTGCCCCATCACATTTGTTTTCAGAGAGGCAAGCCACACTCCAGCTGCTTCCCCCACATTATCCTCCTCTTTGTTTCACACACAAATTCACCAACAGCCACAGAGCAATCACCCAACCGCCCCATCTTGTATTTATAAATGCCCTTGAAAATTATCCAGTAAAGGCTCTCTGGTTCTGCAGGCAGACGAGGAGATGTGGATCAATAGCAGTGGGATAATGGGAGCTAGTGAAATTGAGGGGGTGGTGGCCCTGAGTGCTTGAAACATCAGCACTTGAATGTGTGTGTGTGTGGAGTACAGTGGGGGTGGAGGATAGTGGCTCATGACTGACAGACCTCTGGCACAGCGTTCAGGGTCTAGATATACAGTGAGGGTGAGTAATTTATGTATGCATGCTTACGTGGTGGGTATCAGTGCAGTGTACTTGCATTTAGGACTGGCTCATAAGTGTGTGTTTGTGTGTGTGATTGTATGTTCAACTGGATTGGACAGTGAGAGGTCAGCAGGTTCAAGTGCTACATGCAAGGATGTGAGAGTGTATAGATAATAAATGAGTGTTTTTGTGGACATGAGCAGCCCCATTTTCAGCACATTCAGCCTTGTGAAGTAGAGTGGGCTTTTAAGCAAAAAAAAAACAAAAACCAAAACAGCAAATCATGGGCAAGGGACAATCATTACACACGGGCTGTTTTATACCACTCAAACCACTGAAACATTAAAACAGTGTGGATTCGTTCAACCTGCAACAAGAGGTAAAGTGAGAAAGCAGAAGCCTTTTTGATTTATAATAACAGGAAGTGGTGCCATCAAGAATGATCTAGTCTCATTAATCTCTAAATCTACTTAATCTACTATTGAGAATTCAGGAATGAAAAAGGCTTTTGTGGTTTAAAAAAAATCAACATTTATTCTTACAAGGTACGAAGCAGAACCCCATTTAATCTAAATAAAAGATCCACAGAATAGATTTCACTAAACGTTCCTCTTGATATTTTCTCCAAACACAAAAGTAAACTGTGGGGTAGTCTGAACTCTAATTTAAGTGAAAGGCACACTTTATTTACTAAAATACATGTTGTAATATCAAAAAATGAAAACACATTTACATTCTTTCTAAATATCTTGATAAGTTCAAATCTAGCCCAAATTAGGGTCCTATCTTTAAACAAGTACTTTTAGTTTAAACTATAATTATCAATTTTACAAAACACAAAAAAGGTGTTTGAAGTAGCGGTGAAGTAAATGTCCATGCTTCAGAAGGACTGTCTGTACGAGATGCCCACGGTAGTGATGCAAAAAGAAAACATCAATGATGTCTGTTTTTGTTTAGAAGGACTGAATAGTAATTTATGACTTATGGGAGGCGAGTAGGGCATGGCCTGGCTAAATGCAATCCATATTGATCTTTATCACCCCCACTTCCTGTGCATATGATATCCTAGACCTCCTTTGGCATGCTAAAAGCTCTCTCTTTGCACTCTCTCTCTAGTATTGCTTCTTTCTCTTTGTGTTTTTGTCTGGACACCCCTTCCACCATCATTTCCCAAACTATTAAGCTCAAAGGCCACACTACCTTGACACCCAGCATGGATTCTGTCAGTTCGTCTGTCAGGCTGTCTGAAGGACTGAGGTCGGACTAAATCTGCCAAGGCCAATGTGAGGAGGCAGTGGCATTAACCTCACCTGGCAAAGGTCATCCTCTTAGACCATGACAATGGTTCTGTCAACACCCAGGGAGCCACACCGAAAGTATCTAGTGCCCTTTTCATGGTGCCTGCAGTTTGCATCCTCTCATGTGAGAATTCAGACAGTTACAATCATCAACTGCTGACTTGTTGGATGCAGAATTTCTTAATAAACCAAACACTTTCCTATAGAGATAAAAACAGAAGAGACGTAGCAGCAACTATACAGACTCTTTCAAGTTTCAAGTCTTGTTTTGGTCTGCAAAAGTCACACATGCTGTTAGCAGTGAGGTTTTTCTTAGGAAACAGTGGCCTCAAAAGATTTACTACGTTTTAACAACAACAAATGTAATTTGAAGGATTAACCTTCATTTCAACACTGATAATGTGAAATTTGGGGTATTTTCCAGTTACTCACACTTCTACATATGAACTACCACAATTCAGTTTGCTGTTCTGTTATTAATTTACCAACATAATCGTTTCATTACTGTTCCTGACTGTAACTGTGCCTGGAAAGGAATGAAGGGAAGCTGGTCAGCATGGGGAAAGCCTAACAATTAGCAACCACACTAAACTACATTTCTCTCATATGTCGTCATACTTCCTAATCATTGTTTTTACACATTTCCCCTCCCAGTGAAAGGCCCAGTGTGTAGGATGTAATGAGGCACAAACTGTATAGTGTAACAAACCAAATATGACCCACCAAGGCTCAAACTAGAGCCTGCAAAATAAAATAAAAACGGCACACATACACACACAAAGCCTGTTGTATGGTTGATGTTTGATTAGTTTCTTTGGTGCTCCTGTGGCAATGCCTCATCGCAAAGTTGCAGCAGGGATTAGAGATGAATTGCTCTTTTTAACCTTATAACAACACATGTTAAGAGCAGCATCTGAGCATGAAAGAAGTGTAAGGCTTCTAAAGGTGCTCAGCTCCTAATCAGACAGTCTGTGTATGAAGCCACAGCACTGAACAGTCAGTCAATAGACGTACTGGAAAATAATTATTCTCTTTATTCCACTCAATAGAGGATGAACTGTTTAATGCAGCAATGTGTTCCATCTAATCTGGTGATGAATGGTCGACCAGTAAGTGTCGTTTATATCAAACACATAATCCAGCAGTTTAAACAGAAAGGAAGCTTTACTTGGTCTATTTACAAAACATCTGTGTTGCTTTAAAAACCAAGAGTTCACTTGTTAAGCTCCATCTTGTAGCATTATACTGCACTGGTGCACTGAGTTTTTTAAAATTGCTCTTATTTGGATATGCCAGACACTGTCTGTCTGTCAATCTGTCTGACCTGCCATGCCTGGCCGTTCCTGCCCTGACACCAAATCCATCTTCCAAGTGAAGCTCTCGCCTACAAACAACTCCACAGCAGCATTACTATTCAGTGGAGAAAGGGTCCAGACAAACTGATACTGCCAATATTCAGCAGGACCCATTGATTGCTGAGGGAAGCAAAGACAGCAGCCTGGATTGGCCCAATGGCTGGACCTGATGCACTCTTGGAGGTGGAGGATTTTTAGAATTGCTCAATACGCTCATTGGTGATATACCACACTTGTAGCTGTTTTGCTTTTTTCAGTTGTTTTTATTTTTTATTTATCTATTTATTCTTTGCAAGAAAGTACTAGATTAAAAATGACACACATTTTTACAAAAACTGAGGCCCAGTTGAGAAATATTTCTTTGTTAAACATTTACTCTGAGACATTTAGTGTCCCCCATCATGCAACGTTGCAAACTCTAAACCATTTTTTTTATTTTGAGTTTCCAAGCAACAGAGAAATTGGTTAAAAGGGACATCTTTCGTGTTATTTTAAGATGGCTGGCATTTGGATCAGAAACAGAGCAAGTTGTGACAGAGGTGATGGCTTAGAACAATGTTTCTCAATCCAGGTCCAATGCAGGTCCAATGCCCACATGGTGGCTATAAATGGTCAGGTGGACGCCTGTAATACATTTTCATCACATCATTTCCATGATGGCTCGGGAGGGAAAAAGAGGGAAGAAGTGGAATTTTTCGGGGTGTGAGACAGAGATCCTGATGGACCACGTTGGAAAACGTAAAACTGTTTAATTGGTGGGCACGGCGTGGGCATTACTTGTGTCAGAAAGGCAGAACAGTGGCAGCAGCTGGCAGATGATGTCATCGCAGTGTCAGAACAAAAGAGCCATCGGAACGTCGGTAGAGCATCTGTCTACCATGTAGGAGGCCGAAGTACGAATCCCACAGGGGGAAATCACTTTGGATAAAAGTATCTGCTAAACGACAGTACTGATGCCAATAATTTAGTCATTTGTTTTAATTTATAAAAAAAATATGTACAGATACATCTGAGATTGGTAGCAGTTTATTTAGTGTTAAATAATATTTCTGTATAGTTGCTGGGTGCTCAGGTGGGCGGTGCAGAGGGACACAATCACCGCTATTAACCAGGTGGACAAGGAGTTGCGGGAAATAAAGACCGTCTGGACAGAAATTGGGACAACAATTAAAAAACATTGCGTAAGAATAAATAAATAAAAGGAACACCACCTCTTGTGTGTTTCATTAGCGTTGCATCACTTCTAGACCTCCAGCCTCCAGTCTGTATCCCGCTCTGCTGGAATGAAGGACCAAAGCTACTTTTCGTATTGACTGCTACATGCTGGCAGCAGACTGTCCACCTTATTTAGCTGAATGTATTTTATAGCATGTAAGTTTTGTTTCACAATGAGAGAACATATTTTAGTGGTTAATATCATCTCCTTTTTTCCTGAACCCCTGAGCGTGCGCTTTTAAGAGAATTAATATTGAATGTGCGTCTTTATTCATTCCTGCAAACAGCTTTAATATCTAACATGTTGTGTGAAAGGTAATAGTGGATTGTGCAAAAATGTCTCACATCTCACATCATTTCCTTGATTTTATTCTGTACCGTTGGTGTCGCCGCTTCCCGTTTCTCTAGGCTATGTGCGTACGGGAGGGTTAGAGTTGCCGTAAAGGTAGGAACATTTTCCCGTCGAGTTTGGTTTTCATAAATCGCAAAAGTTGACTATATTTGGCGTACGCTGGTTTTTGTTCCTAGGCAAGCTTGATAAATAAGGCCCCTGGATTGGGAAACACTGATTTAGAAGATACTGAAAACAGATCAGAAAGAAATGAGTTAAAAACAAAAACAGATGAACCCATGTGGGCAGCGGCGAGGGTCATAAAAATATGACAATTTCTCCTGCATCAGTGTAATGTATGCTGAGGTTGAGCTCTGCTGGGGTGAGCAGGAAATGATTTAAAGGGACAGTTCACCCTATTCAATACAACAAAAATAAAATGGAAGTAAAACATTTAAAGCCATTTAAAGAAAGAAGGTGACCCAAGAAGACCTCCTATTGAACTCTGTTTTTTGGGGATTTTTTTAGAAACAAAAATAAATGTAGGTCTCTTAAATGCCCAGCACCTCAATGAAGAAGTCCTCCTGGCTTCACAGAGCAGCTCTGCTGGCCTACATTTCATTGCCTGTCATCTGATGCAAAATTTCCAGCCACACAGTCAATATTTCAATAACTATCATCTGATGTTAGAAACCAGAGCAGGCAAGTATGATGTGCTATTGGTGAGGGCTGCTGCTTGATGGCAAAATAAACTCTATAGCTTTATGGTGGTTTAGCCTTCAGTCCAAGTTGGAGGAAAGTTAAGATTTAGAAAAGATGCTGGCAGAGAGGTTAAACTAAATAATTTGTTCGAATCAAACAAACTGCTCACTTTTTTCTGTCTTACAGCTCTTGTAAGACATGAATGCATTGTCGAATGTATTTAAAGCAAAGATGCACGTAGTTGTAGTTGTATTGAACATGATGGTTATTTATTCAACAAGAAGCTCCCTGTAAGGAAAAATATCACTAATTCTAGCCAGTTTAAGGTAGAAAATAAGTATGCGTGTGTAGAAAGTAATAAGGCTTCTGAAAAGGCAATTATAAAGCAGTTAAAAAATAAATAAAAATCAATAATTGATCATCTTTTCTTGTCTTGTTGCTCTTCTCTATTTTCAGCTCCCTCAACAGTCTCATCATGGTCCAGAATTTCCCTCCTTTTATCCCCTTTGAGTTTCCACCATTTTGTTAGAAGTTAAATCCCTTTGCAGACCACCCTCACACTGTGCTATCCTTTCTTTCAGCGTTTCTGAACCTCCAGACAGGGCCTAATTGGAGGAAACGGAAAACTTAATTAACCTTTGCAAAAGTTGGGCTAATCAAGGATGCCAACCAATTAATAAGGACTTTGAACAGGCAGTGCTGGATGAAACCTCAGCAGCTCTAGATGGAGGATAAATAAGCTTAAATGTGCCAGTAATAACACACAGATACAATGCTTCAATTTCAAGTCTGTGGAAAAAGAATTATGCTTAATGGCTTTAATAACATTAAGTCAAAGGGATGAGATGTAAGAGAATTGTGGACCTGAAAAGTTCAGCAACTCTGAATCCCTCCACTTCAAATAACAGTGTAAGCCTGTATTAGCGTATGCAGCATTTAACACCATCCAGAAACTAATTTTTCATTATATATATATATATATTTTCCCTGCCTTTTACTATTTCTTAATATCTGTAATGCTTTTGTTTTATGTAAAGCACTTCGAATTGTCCTGTACATGACATGTGCTATATAAATAAACTGCCTTGCCTTATATAGTTCTAATATTTGACTTACAAAAGTTATTTCTCAGTTTGTTTCTAACTTGTCAGCTGTTTTATTGGTCAGGGATTACAGCAAAGTCATCATATGTTGTTTTTAGATTAATATCATCAAGAAATTTCAATATCTTTAATCATAATGTAGATCTGTCTCAAAGTGCTTGAGCAACTAAATTCAATGTTTCCTTTAAAAACCTTTTGTTCGTAATAAAAGATATGAGCCCCTTTATTGAACCTATACACCATAAAGGAATGCATAGAAGGTCAGAGGATTATTTTACTTTAATTTCTTGGATTTGCATGTCTGCATTGGGTGAGCTGCTATACAGTTCATCTCCTGCAGATTCAACACTAGACCCCTTTAGACTACAGACAACTCAATGTGATAGGATGAAACACAAAAGGGATGGACAGCAGTAAAGCTGGGTAAAAAGATATACATGAGATTGTTCTGTACCATGTGTGATCTTAGACTAAATATCTTCCCTCTTTATCCTCCATCTCCAGGGACCTAATTATTACTTATCATCCTGGAAGCACACACACAATGAAGACAAACATCTTTGAGGCTTTCAGCACCCAGACGGATGCTCCCAGAGTGAAAGACGCATGGGGATATATGTGAAACTCATTCTGCTAGAACACTCACAGCAGAGCAATCCTGGCATGTTGTCACGAGGCTGATCCTTTACACTAGTCATCTATACTTTAATATCGAAAATAGACCAAACAAGAGACCATAAAAACCAAAAAAAGCAACACTCTTTGCTCTAAAGATGCTTTTTCTTACATCATCACATAGTCCACCAGAGGCCAACACTGGCAGATTATTTTGGGAAATTAAATCTAGGCCATCAAACTGTTAATTATACACACAGCTACATCATTACCAGTTTGGTGAGGAGTACAGGGAACCAACAGACAGCTGAGATGGATTGACTGTATCAGCTCACATTAAGAGGGGGAAAAAAATAACTTGCATGCAGTGTACACATCATTTGTGGTCATGGCTACAACATATTTCTGCACAAACTGGGACCTCCATAGGGTTTAACTTCATCTGCTGAGTTTAAGTGAATGTAAACACCAAATTAAAAAGAAAGAAAAAAAACGCAAAAGCACAATGGTAACACTCCCAAATGTTATTTTTGGAAACTCTTGAATTACTTTGAAGAATAAGGATGGCTGCTGCTGCAGATGCAGATGAAAACAAAACATTGGTGCAAAGCAAGAAAAAAGAACACCCACATGTTCAAAACATCACAGCTGTTCAGAGACCATACAGAGCAAAGTGCATTATTTCTCAGATAAACAAAAATAGGTCTAAAAAAATATAATTTTCTAACCTTGATGCATACATTGCAGGGACTGGAAAAGTCTTAAGCATGATACCTGCAGCTACAAGTATTAAGATTTCTCAATATGTTTAAAATTCTGATTAAAACTAGGCAGTAATACATTTTATACAATATATAGAAGTATGCATTTGTTATATGCATATGAATAAAACTCATCTCTGATCCTCCACCCTATTGCTCCCTTAACCCCCACCCTCAAAAATTCACACACACACATTCACACACACAAGCACAGAGGCAGCAGCATCCTAAACCAGAGGCACCGGCCAGAAAAGGGATTACGACATCGCTTACTTTGGAGGACCACGGCTGCAAGCAGTTGGCATAGCAACGGACTAGGAAAGCCATTTCCACAGGAGGGAGGGTGCCAGTGTGGGGAAGTTTCCCCTTCGTTTGGCAAGATTTGAAGAATAAAAAAAAAGAATAAGTAAAGAAGGAGGGCAAGAGGAGAACAGTCCAGAAAGTGGCTTGATTTGGCAGCAAAGAATAGAAGATCAGCTGTCAGGTGTTACTATGGAAAAAGACTTTCAGCCAAGACAGATCCACTCATACGTAAAGCTCTCTGTCTTCGACCAAGACCAAGGCAACTCCAACACTCCTTAGAGTAGAGAAATCCTGAACGATGTTCTAAACTAAACCCAGAGAGGACAGAGGCTGCACAGTGAAAGATAAAGCCAAGAAACTTAACGTGCAAGTTAAGTGTTAAAAGTTCAGTGAAGAAGCTCACTGAGTCTATTTTAGCCTCTGGAGGATGCACTTTATCAGTAAGCAGAGGTTATCCTCTTTAAAAGAGGAGTCAGTGCTGAATAAAAAGAAAAGTTTGTCTGCATCTGCAGCCGCATGGGGAGAAGCCTCTTGCCTGACTTCAGGTCATCCAAACAATCCCTCTTCACCTCCCAAAAGCCTTGATCATCAGTCTGTAGTTCCTCTTTTCTTCTCATACACCCTCTCTGTCTGTCAAACTCCTTCTTCTGTGTCTTTGCAACAATTTTTTCCTCTATAAAGGTCCAGCGATGCATGTGCATGCCCAGCGGTGCAGCTCCATGGCAAGGGCCAGTGATCCTGTTCCTGCACCCCAGCTTCAAGATCCAATCCCTGGATAGCACTTGCACCTCACGCCGGCATTCTTCCTCCCCCTCCCATCCTCAGAGAGACGCTACCGTGGATGGATGCTGCGTTGTGGAGAGCCGGCTGCTAATGGAGAGTGGGAATGAGGAGAGGAAAGAGAAGGGAGGGGAATCCAGCTGAAAAAGGATGACATCACCTGTGCAGCGGGAGAGAGGGAGGGAGACAGGGAAACAGAGAGAGGGAGTGGGTGGTGGCACAAAAAGCAAGCAAGGTGGGGGGGGCTGCATTAGATGGATTGGCTGCTGAGCAGATGTGGATGAGAGAAAGAGATGGACGGAGAAGGAGAATGGGAGAGACGAAGATACAGAGGATAGCGAGGGGACATCTTTATTGATCTGCTGGTAACATAAAGCTGAGTGTATTGAGGCAACCCCCTCCCCTTTGTGATCACTCCGCATAAATTACAAAGAAACAAGGGATACGCATAAATCACAGAGCAATAGAAGGGCAGACGCTGCCGCTATTTTACCAAACGCAAACATGCGAAACATTAGCAGAGAGCAATAAAAAGGTTTTCCCTTTCAGAAAGCGTCAATGTGGAAAATTTGCACCACAGATGACAGAATTTCAGACACTGATCACAGATGCAGCAAATCCCTCTGATCCAGTCGACTGTTGGGCAGAAAACCGAGCTAATAAAGGCTTTGGGGTCGTGTATTCTGCTGCTGTAAATGATCTGAGGCAGAGCTGGTTCTGAAAGGATCTACAAATAATCCAGTTTTTGCTTTTAGCCCACTTGAAAAAATGGATGTAGGACATCACCCAAGAAAGTTGGACTAATTTTAAAACTTGCAATAAATGGCTTAATGCCAGTAAGTGATGAAGTCAACAGCAATTTTAAAACAAACTGCGGTCAAAAAATTGTTTTCTGTTTGAAATAATTTTCATTTGATCTTATAATCAAAAATAATGGCAAAGTAGAACCATTTCACATTACTATAAGTTTTGTTGTGTGTAAGTCAGCAAAGAGAGACTGAGAAGGGAAAACATAAACCTGCCGGTAAAATTAAAGGAATGTTATGAAAATCTAAAAATAAGTCTTCACTGTGAACCCAACGATAAACTTATGTTGCCTACACCTAAATAAATCCGTCTTCCATCTCATGTTACCAGCTTGCAGTGGTTAAATGACATGTGGTGAGTTAAAAATGATGAATGAAGTTAGTTTTTAATACAATTTCGTGTACCTGCCTCTTTCTGGACCATCTGTCAAAATGAATTCTTATAGGTTTTGTTATTTGTTGTTTTTTTTAGAGCAGCATTTTTCCTCAAGCTAATTAAGCTAATTCTTTCCTGCTCTTTAGCATGATCTAGCAGTGTCATGATGCTGAGACAAAGAGGAGAATTAAAAAGGAGGGACAACAGAGGATGTCTGACTGTTTGAAATGCAGATCTTCAATCCGGAGAGACATTTTAGAGAAAGAGCCAGATTTTCTTTCTCCCACCATCTCTCTCTTGTTCAGCAATACTTCAGCCTCCTCCCTTGTTTCTACCCCTCAGTCCTTTTTCCTATTTTCATTTAAAATTCCTTGTGTTTACAATCACACTGTCTTGTTTGCACTGCACCTCAAATCGTTTCTTGTTGCTACACAGCACTTGATGTCCTTCCACAGTTTCCACCACATTATCTCTCCATGCTACTATTTTTACTCTTTATCCTAGCTGCTCTGAATCAGGATCTCCACCTTCAATCTTCTCTCCTCTGTGCGTATGAAGCAAAATACACCTCCCTACTAAGAATGACATCATCTTTTCACTCTGCAGCCAATCAGATGGAAGCACATGGAGCCCTGCCTTCAGAGGAGCGCAGCGTACACAAGAGAGGCTGAGAGAAAAAAAAGAGAGGATGATAGAAACAGATAACCTGACAGGCTGATAGAGATGGAAGTAAGGTAGTTAGTGGACTAAAAAGACAAAAGTAAAAACACAAAGACTCATAAATGCACTCACACCTTAGCCCCAACTATTCCACACGAATGAAATTACCCATAATCTGAATAAAAAGTGTGTCTAACATTGGGGTCTTCCGTAAGTGTGTACTGTGTTAGAAGGACAAGGCTATGCTCAGACTCTGTGTTTCTAACTGTGTGATAGCTACAGTCTTTTTTTTTTCTTATTTTGCATATAAAAACATGCAGCACTTACACACATCATCTGCAGCACTACATCTTCGCCATTCTCCACTATCACATCCAAGCAATTATAAACCCATACACACACTAACAGCTGCAGTGTTTCTTAAAGAAATGTACACAGGTTGGATGTAAAACAGAACATCTTGGTTAAAAGAAACTTTGGAGCTTTGTAGGTTGACCAAAGATCCAGCTTCACACATTAATTAATCAATATTTCCTCTTGTTGCTCTTTTAACATGCAGCATTTAGACCTGATTAACAATTAGTTAAAATATGAACCGAAACTTTAATGGTGCTTTTCTTTGTCAATAATTGATGGAAAATAATTAATCTCTCATCATGTTGCAGATTATTCTTTACCAAGAACCTTTCAACATGTAGTCCAAGATTATAAATTTCACTAAGCCGACTTCTACATTTATGAGATGCTGCAGTGATGAGTGCATGACAAACTCACATCAGGGTAACAGGAAGCAGTCCGGAAATCAAAAAGAAGCACAGTCATTGCATTGAAGCCGCAATGCTTCTATGTAGAGTAAGTACATGATGTGCAGTGTAACTGAACTGATACCCTACTAACAAAGTTAGGGATATTCAGCTATTTGTATTATGTCTGAATGAACATAAAACCCACTATAACCTTTACAGGTAAACCTAATTTGACCTTGTCTAAACATCTGAATGCAACTGTTCAGTATTTACATATTTATTGCACAACATGCTATTGTCTAACAAGATGATTAACCAAAAAAAACAAAAAAAAAAACACCAACAAAGTATCTAAACCATGAACTAAATGTTCTGGTTCAAGTGTTCTCTTTATCATACTGTTCACATTTACATTATCAGACCAACGCGTCACCTAACAAATGACAACTTATTGAGACAATGGCATCTTTCAATGAAAGTAAAAAATCCCTAACTGTATTGTATATTTTATATACAGATGATCATGTCCGTAGACACGTCTGCCCTCTGTTTGTCTCTTCTTTGTATTACAACAAACAAAGCATCAAAAATATCAAAGCTGTCAAAATAAATAAAGTGATTCATGAAGTTACTGAAGAAAAATTTGGTGTTTAGTATAAAAGAAATTAATTTACAGAGAATAAAACAGACAAAAGTCTGACAAAACAGATAAAGAGATGAACAAGACAAAAAGAAGAAAAAGAGTAAAATATGTTTAAAATATTTTTGAAGTCTAGACATATTAATCTGTAATAAGTTCGTCTTCAGAGGGAGAACTGAAGTAAAAATGTACATGTTTGACACCGATTGTGAACAGAGCCCACTTGGTAATTAGCAGAAACGCAACATAATGTCATTTCAAAACATCAATCATCTCATGTGGTGTGACTGACCCGATTCTCGGTTTAAAATGAAAACGTTAAGACACACTTTCTGAGAGGACTGAGAGTAGCTGTGCAAGAGATGTGTGCAAATCACAGAGCAGGATATACGTCATTCAGGAAGTGCTTCCTGGAACAGTCTGTTTGTGATGGGGTGTGTGTGCATGTGTGTGTTGGGTAAAGTCAGGTGAGTGAAAGAAGTGAGACAAACAACACAGACAGGAGGTTCTAAAAGCAAAAAAATGATGGAAGAAAAAAAAATATACGGGAATAAATGAATAAATAAAATAAAAGAGAAGAATGGACAGTTAGCATGTGCAGGCCACATGAATATTTGACCACAGAGGGAGAAAATTTAAATGTTTTTGGAAAATATGAGTAACTCTGACAGGCGCCAGTAGAGAGGAAACGGCACACAGTCGCACATACTGTGCAGTTTGCACTAGCTATACACACATCCCGGTCTGTGTGTGCGGTTGACTGCTCTGTACTTTGGGGGTCCTGCTTCTCGGGTGTCATTCAGCAGGATGATACTGGGACAAATGTTCCCACGGGACACCCCACAGACTCATCTGGATACCCTCACATGCTAGCACAGGGTGGTCAGATGCAGGCTTTTTGTGCATATCTGTGTTCGTGTGGATACAGCTCACATCTAATCAGTTGCCAGGCTAATTAAAAAGAGTCAGCTGACAACGGCTCTCCCAGTTCCATTCACCTACACACACACAAACACACATAAAGAAGTGCTGAGTTGTTGTCCCAAACAATATTTGTGTGTTGGATGTGCAGTAGTGTCAGTTGGAATGGAATGAAGACAACTAATGAGGGGAGCAATAAACCAAAGTTTGGTTGATGTTCACACTGAGACAAGAACATTGGCAAAAAAGACACAGAACAGCTGACTGGAGGTGCTGTATGAAAGTAGCAACCAACAAGGGCTACGAGTGCTTTCTGATCTCAGATACTTTGCTGATTATTTTAATTAACAAACCACCTAACTTTGCCGTAATCCTTTAACTGCCAGCTATACCATATGGTATCTACATTTTTCTTAGTGACTTTAATGACTGTCATTTTGTGGAAGTGAATACCGAAGCGGTCTCTAGCACTTGAGCTAGAGTGCCAAAAGTGTTTGTTATGCCATCACTGATTCAGGGTTTAAAAATTATTAACTTTTATCTCAACCATTTGTTGGGAAAAAAAAACCCCAATTATTCTTATTATTATTGTCCCAAGGAAATCAAACACAAACATTACAAAAAAAAATATTTTTCCATTTCTTATTTTCTTGGTGTGGACATTAAAGGGTTTATTATATACACACACACACACACACACACACACACACACACCAAAAAATTTTTTTTACAGTAATCCAACAAGCTGGTAGTAAAATTCAACCTTTAAAAAATAGAAGATTGTTTTGAAAGCGAATGAAAATGCATCGGATCCTGCACAGAAATAAAAAAAAAAGTACTTTACTTGGCAATATTAACAGACCTGCCCACCTTTCCTCACACTGTCCAGTAAAATGACCACGTTTCTGCATGAAAACTGTTCCGTCCTTAGAGCCCCAGAGGCATGGATCCATGCCACAACAGAGAATCATGGAAACCATTACTATACCAGGAAATTCTTCCTCATATGCATATTCCAACAGTCAGCCAACATCTTGCATATCAACCTGAAGCTTTGAAATCAATGTTATTTGACTTGCTTCAGTCATTTTCCCGGACAGTGCCATGCACTATCCTCTGGATGGTGAAAAGCAAACAAAGCTGGAAAAAAGAACATTGTGTATAAAAAGCTTATGTTAAACACTCAGTGTTCTAAATGTTACCATTATTGCAATTACTTTAGTCCCACTTGGTAAACATGGAGGTAATAATGATAATGTCCAAGGATTCAGTGATTCAACAAGGTGAATGTGTGACCGCAGACATTAAATCATCAGTATAAGTATAGTCCTTCAGCATACATTTGTGCAAGTTTGTGTCTGTCTAAAAGACATGAGAGGAATTCCTGCCATTTAAACCAGCCCTTCCCTTTCCGACTGGTCCCTGCAGAGACAGTCTGACAGTGAGGCTCAGCTTAAAGAGCGAGAGGATCAAACATAAAGCAAGAACTAACAAAGGGTATAAATGGTACAAAAACTAACAACACCTTTAACCAGTCACTGTCAGCTGTGTTGTGAATGCAAGAGGTAGTTTTTGCACAATTTCCTAAAAGACTTGACAAGTGGCATGTGACATGATGAAAAACAATGGATAAACATCATCACAGAGAGTAAGATACAACCCAGAGGGACCGGCACCAGAAAAAGATAAATTGAGGGCAAACAAGAGAAGACAGTGTGTCAGAGACAAGCACGCAAGAGAGCAAAAAAAATCTTTAGTGAGACTCATGGATGAAAAATTTAGACACAACGGAGGAAGTGGGGGTGGGGTGAGGAGGAAGGAGAGAACTGCCAGTGGGATTTTACAAGGTGAAGAAAAAGTAGAGGTGGAAGAGTAAAAGCTTGGTTGTGTTTTATTGTGGCTGTTTATTTCCACTTTTATGATCCTCTGACTCGGTTTCCAAAATGGAAATTCTGAGATGAACTGAAAAAAAGCTTCAACTATCCTTCATCTTAATCTCATCCCATTTGAGATTGAGGGAGCAGTTTAAAAATACTGTCAGGCAGAAGCCCAGAAACAGAGAAGATGAAGGTTAGATGAGAGGGAAACACAAGGGAGGGATGATGAAAAGAGGAGACGAAATGGATGGAAGAAGGGAGGAGAGAAGAAACAGTGAGGAATATAGAGTGGGAGTTCAAAAAGGTTGTCATCTTATGATGTAAACCCTAAAATTAGCAGCAACAACAGCCGCAGACAGTGTGCTGCCTAACGTACTGTACTCCGCATGCACTCATGCACACTGTCAGTGTGTCTGCAGAAATCAAAGACCATATACAAGACGACAACCGAGGAGCAATTACAGGTTGCTTAAAATAAAAACAACAGACTGCAAACAGCCTCTGACACAGAGAGAGAAATGGATCATTTCAGGATCCACATTTACTAAAAGTTAAGAAAATATTCTCAATGATGTTATGAAACTTGCAAACAGTTTAGAGAAAGTTGCTGTCTAAGTTTAAGTCTAAGTTGCAGCAGCAGGCCTTAGCAACCGAGCTCTGGGGCGCTTAAAGACATCAGTCCAAGTCGGAGCTGAACATTTTAAACCTGAATAACAATATGAGGAAGCAAACGGTCTGTTGACTGGCAAAAATCGTTGAACCAGACCGATGCAGCTGGTGGATGCAGGAGTGGAAAGTGCTCTCATCTGAGTTGTTTTTACGTCCGTCGACGGTTACATGTTTTATGGCTTATCCCTGCAATTTGTTTGCCGTTGATGATGTGCGAGTTACATCTTGGATGCTGTCCTGGTTTCTGTGGGAAATGCCTAAATTTGGGTTGAACCCCTCCTTGCCATCTCATAGCCAGAAAATTCAGAAAGTAAACTAGAGATACACTGAATGTCCAGGGAGCATATTTGGAAGATTAATTGTAGATGAAGCTGCAGTTAACTGTGCTTCTTGGGTTATTCTGCATTAACACAGCTGTGTTTGAAGCTCTTTAAAGCAGTCACTGTACCAGACTCCACAAGAGTCAGTCAGAGGGAGCTAAACTAAGCTCACATGGTAATAAGAAGTACTATTAACCCCTGGTTGCATTCACTTTAACTAAAACTCTTCCTCCTCTTTCACTCCATCCTCCCATTAAATCCCCACCTGACACTGTCACGACCTTCACCTTCGTGCCTCATCTCTTCCACAACTTAGAACTCCTCCTTTTCATCTACACATTTTTTCCATTACCTGTTGACTTCATTACCATCCTCTTTCATTGTCATTTCTAACTTTTCTCGCCATTCTTTTTACACTCCTCTTTACTTCTCCCTTTCCTTTTAACTCTCTACCTGTTCTTCTTCCTCACTGCTTTGATATATCTTAGATAGTTACTGTAATGGCATCTCTGCTTCATGAAACAACAGGGTGAGAATAAGAACGAATTATCTTTGGTTTCTCTTTATCTGTTTTTGGACCAGCATTTTCCACCAGCTCTGCCCTGGATGCTCTGCTGAAATGTATATTCATTTGCATATGAATGTAGCCATATTCATAGATATAATATATTTTTAAGTTATACATAACTGGCATCTTTCAAGTCTTGTGCAGACTTGCTCACAAATCCAGCAGTGCTGGAAAAATGCACTTAAATAGGAATATGGAACAGAAGCAGCATTTTAACAGCCTCTTCCTTGTCAAACAAGAGCTTTTTGCTTGACAGCTCAACCTGATCGAACACATCTACAGAATTCACTAGATAAAATTAGCAAATAGGAACAATCAAATATTAAAATAGTAATAGTAACAAAAAGAAAAAAAGTTATTTGACCACTTTCTGAGCAATTGTGATCTTGTGACCATTGTTCCCTTCTGTGTGCTTGTTCCTGGCTATCCGTCTCTTCCTAGGGCCCCGCTCAGTCTAGCAGTGGCAAACTGGCTAGAAGCCCCCAGGGCTGAGGTGGTCCCACCTGCATTCTGGTGCTGAATGAGACCAGATGAGCTCAGGGAAAGACTGGATGCACTGTAGTAGCACAAAGCTTTACAACACAAGCAGCCCAGAATATTTTAGCTCTTCAACAAGTATGGGCAAAATAAACATAAAAAAAATACATCAGACCGCCGTAAAGCACCATAAAAAAGACACCCAAACACAGCTGCAAATGCACTTACACGTACTAATTACAATTACAATAAAGGCAAAATCGTGGCAACATTTACAACTTCATTGTTGTACAATGCCAAGCAAAACGCAATAAAACTAACCGACATCGCTGAGCTGATTCCAACACAATCAGCACATGAAACTAACTTTTTCTGCAACACACCACAGAGACCAAGGCTGCACAGATTTCCCAGACAACTGCTCTGTTTAACCAGCCGGTTCAACTTAAGGAGGCTTTCACCAGCCAAATAGATAAGTAAAAACAAACTTCTCAGGTCAGGCCGGCAGAGTTATCTGATCACTTAAAAACAACGACAAAGAAAATAAGCTTTCCATCACCACCTTTCTGGGACTTTCAAACCTGAAAACTAAAAGGTGATGATGGGAAAATGTCTACACTTCTCACCAGCTTGGCACCTTCATGACTAAAGATTTCTCATGACTCACAAATATGACTTATTGACCACATGAGGAATGCAACCTTAGCTGTAATCTGATTGGAAGCAGTGACATCAGGGTAACTTGAGTAATGAAACAGTATCACGGGCACATGATCATCAAATTGAGTTAAAATGATAGCATCAAAAACAGCATCACTGTGATTACGTCATCGCTAATGTAGCCATAAAAATCTGCTATCATATGAACATGACAGTCCATTTTATTATGATGTTCTATTTGTAAAAGAGTTGGGTTTTATTTTTTGATGATGACTAAATGAAAATAAAACAAAATCAGGAAGAAGTAGGATTTTTGGAGGGTACACATATTTTTTATTTTAACTTCTGGGGCATTTCTGGGTCATTACATATCAGCAAATGTGGGTCAGACTTAGCTAAACAATAAAAAAACTAAACCATATTATAACAAATGCACACAAATATTTTGCATATCTTAGGATTCTGGCAAAGGTTATGCTGGTCCTGATAGTGGTGTCCAACAGTAAGTCGTATTTATTAGGCATACACTATCTTTGTTTTCTGTCTTCTGCATAAACAACACACGACAGACATTTTGCCTATAATACGGGAAGTTAGCTAAAAACCACAGACATTGCAAGAGACATACGTTTCCGGTGTTATGTTTACTGACACCTGATTGCTCAAAAAAGCAGAAAGGATGCTGCTTCACACTCCACAAGCACATTTAAGACAGTTATAATCATCTTTTAGCCACAGAAACAAATGCTTAAAAGTAATCACAACTTTAAAGCAAATCCAACATTGTTTGTCTAAATTCAGAAGCTAGATTGTGTTACCGAATAAATCTGAATGAATGAGACTTCTTTTTTTTCCTTTTTTTTTAAATGCTGTGAATGCTATTCTGCAGGTGGCTGAGCGTGGACTGAATTAAAGATCCAGAGGAGCTGTGGAGCAGCCTGACTCTGAGCAGGTTTTCCCTGCAGAGCAAAAGAGGTGATGTTTTCATCTATCCATCTTCCATGCAGGAGAAAGAGAGTAACCACTGAAGCATCAGATGTCTAAATGAAGTGACTCTCTCTGTGCATCTGCTACTGTGCAACGTTTATGTGTGTGTAGTGTGAGGCTGAGTCATTAGTAAATCCCAGCGGTGTGTTATCATAGTGAGAGAATGTGCAGGATCTTTTCCTTTGGTTCTCGCTGGAGGAGGAATCAGATTTCTGAATCAATAAAAATCAATCACACACATCTCATCTATGGTGTAGTAAATAATAACTACAATTAAATAATAAAATTCATCTAAATCTGATCATTAACTTGTCTTTGTTTGATCTGAAATTTAGGAAAATTGCAAGCCAGCTCATTGGTGGCATTTATGCTCTGTGTTGTTTTCTCTGTTAAAAACCCTAAACAAATTCACATTTTCTATCTTTTTCTAAACCTTTCTCGGAGCTACTCTGCTCAATTCATAGCTCCAGGAACTCCATTCACTTCAGAGCAAGCCATTAAGAGACAGAGAAAGATGGCAGACACCAGTGCAGAGCAGCGATAATGGATTACTGATGCTATTAAGGTTCAATAAGACCTCCAAACAACATCTTATGAACCACTGCCAGAACTACAGTCCTGTTTGTGTGCGCATGTTTGTGCAATGTCCTTTTACAGCAAATGCTATAACATCCCAAACAGGGAATTCCCACATTTGAACTGCATAAAAACAAACAGAACTAATACCAAAGGTTTGTCTTGTTGGGTTATCAATCACAGAGCAACAAAAGTTAGTCATATATGGAGTGAGTCAAACACACTGCGTAAACAAGAAGAGATTTTACAATAGCTCTCTCTCTGCCACAGTAAATGTGTGTGGGGAAAGGGCCACCAGCAGCACACATAGGCTGACATAAATCACACTTTTTAACTGTCAGCAATCTATAAAAGATGTGTCTCACATCTAAAGCTGAAACCTGAAACTGATCCCAACAAGAGTCAAACTTTACACCTGCCTCCCTCCCCAAACGTTTAACAGTCAAAACTGACAAAAACCTCATTTTAATTCTTTACAGCTCAGTTGTTGTTCCCAGCATGCATCTGTTCATCCCCCTTGATAGCCCCCTTCCTATCTGCCACCCACAGTGTCAACAGACATGTGTGTGGCAGCCTCAAAATGACCTGCTTTCTTTTCTTCCAACACTGCTACTGTCTAAACAACAGCTGCCTGAATCAGGAGCGACTCACCTGCACAGTTAGCCGACACACACTACACACGTCAACAACAACAACAACATAAAAAGGCTGATGGATGTGCAAACAATGCAGGGAGAAAAACATGCACTAATGGAGGCAAACTTTAACTGTGTACTACTTCCTACCTGGCTGTTGACATAATCCTGAGAAAAGAAGACACCAGCAGACACATTCAACAGAAAGAGAAACAAGACAGTCAGAATAAGAAAGAATGCAAACAGTGAAATCAGTGCAGGGTCACATGGAATATGCTTAAGGGAAATGAGCATGTCAAGAGTCTCTTGCATGCCACCGCACAATAATCTTCTGTGTCACTGATGGTTTTTAAGCCACGTGTTTCTAGCTCCTCCTGCTTTCCAATCTATCTCCAATATAATCCCAAAGCCATTTACTAATTCTAGGTATTCTCATATTTTGCCAGCAAATCCAGATTGGGCTAACTTTAAATGATAAATACAGTCACAGACTGCCAATGTGGCTGGTTTCTGTGTTGCTGATGGCTAGAAATGCAATTTTTGAAAAAGTGGAACAATCACCAACAGAGTCTAGAGGCAGGTGGGATCTACAGAGGACATGTTTAAGCTTTCCATTAAGCCCCCTTGTAATGCCCCAGGGTGCTTTGCAGAGAAAAGTGTGTGCAAACCGAGCATTGTGTGTAAGTCTCTGTGGCTAAGTGTGGCTTCTGATGATTAGCAGAAACTGTAACTGACACAATGCAGTGATCCTATCAGAGGGAGGGAAACTCACCCACACATGCAGGCATACTGTGCACAGTTTCAGGGCTTTTGACAAGCAGATTGTGAAAGAAATAGAAAGTCACTGTATCAGCTGACCTTCACATAAACCTAGCTTGAAAGATTTGAGCATAATCATGTTTTTATTGCACAAGAAACTTAAATGGACAAAAACAAGGAAGCTGTGAAAACAAAGTGCCAAAAAGCTTTAGTTGCTTCTAATCTTTTTAATACAATTCATATTTTTAATTAAAAAGCAAAAGTTAATTTTCTAATGAGACTGGGCATGAATGTGCACCAGGACAATTTTAAACTTATGTCATCTGCCACTGCTTACACTGAAAACGCTAATTATCCATCAAGATGTCAGCTGGGTTAAAAAACCTGATATTTAAAGATGTTTAAATACTGACAGCTCTGCAGGTGCCAGGTCAAAGATTGTGTAATATCCCATTGCTCACAATTATCATGCAAATACTCAGGGGGTTAACATTAGCTTTGCTGCTGGTAATGCTTCTCCTCTTACCGTGTTGTAGCCGGCGGGTTCTTGGCCATCTGTGATAAGTTCCCGCTCTCCTCTGGGGTTCACCCTCCTGAAGCGCCGTCTGGACCGCCTTTGGGACCCGTCTCTCTGTACGAAGCTGTCGTCCCCTTCGCTGGCGTTATCCACCTGTAATACACAGTCAAAACTCTCCTCAGAACAGAAGTTTCTTGGGGATGTGAACCCACAGCCTCCAGGCGTGTGGGGACATCTGGACGCCTGATCCACACAGTTTGAGACCTGAGAGCCTGGTTCAGAGCAGCTGCGTTTTAGTAGTTCAGACTTTTGGATCTTTTTAAATTCCCTATTATGGTCCTCATTTTCTGATGTTTGCTTCTTATAATCCAAGTTTTTGCTCTTCACATCTGTCAGATTCTTGATCCCTTCTTTTTTCTGTGGCTCTTCCTGTCCTGAAGTTTCTGAGGTCTGGTCCTGCTCCTCTGCTGGCTCCTGGTTGAACATCCAGCTCTTCCATAGTGCAGAGAGTCGGTACCAACGGAGAACACTCATCTGGACTGAAGGACGGTATCAGAACAACACATAAAAGCAGGAAATACCACAGAGGAAGGGGTTGGAACGGTAGAGAAACTTCTTTACAAGCCAAAAAACAATAGAAGTGTTGGGTCCAAAAGTTTCGAACAAAGACAAAAATCCTGAGGGGTTCCTCAGCATTACATCCTCTGAGGCAATCATCCAGGAAAGGAGCAAAACAAAAGAGAGTTAAATTAAAAGAGCAAAACAAGGAAACCTAAATAAAGGACAGCAAAGCGAGTGCTGCATGTCTTTATCTGCTTTTGTCCTAAATGTGGCAAGAAGAGTTCAACACGAAGCTCAGCTGCGCAACGTGTTGCAAACTGAGTTTCTCACATGTTCGCTCGCTCTCTGACGCTGTCTGACACACACAAAGCATACACTCAGCCCACAGTTTCCTCCAGGAAACCGTGAATACACACAAATCCTCAGCAGGCAGATAGAAAACAGCACAGTACACAGATTCCGACCATACAATTTATTCCCCTGCAGGCTTCTTGTGCTGCTCAGTTGCTGAAGGAGGAATTTGTTTTCTTTCCCCATTACATACCCGTAAATAAGTCAATAGTCTCGTGGTGTTAGTAATGACCACATCGTTTGGAAAAAATGTAAAATACCTTGGTAAACTCTCATTTCTTATAATTTCTCAACTTGCATTTTGTTCTTTTCATGATTACCCCCACACTTCTTTAGCAGATTTAGTACCACAGAACCATCCTTCTTCTATCCTTCGACCATCATTCCAGTTTTAGACGGACTTCACTGCTTCTCATTTAAAATATCTGAATGTATACTGTGTGTAGTATGTGCTTACGGGATTATCAGGTCCTTGCGGTAATGTTGTCTCAAACCAAACACAGCAAACTGTACTTAAAAGAAACTTCTAAAGCTTTGTTTCGCTGTAACTTTCACACCAGCTGCCACATTTGGCAAATACTGTATGTCCAACTTGTCAAGCCTTAAACCACAGACTTAACCACAATGTTAAATACAAGAACTCGCTGTTCTTGTAAGTGCAACTACGGTTTGATATTGTCAGATTTGGGTCCCAAAGATCTAAATTGCAGATTTTTTTTTGTTAAATTAAACAATTTATTAATTTACTTTTATTTAACTCATGAGTTATTTATTGTTATTTTCATTTATCAATCTATTTATTTATTTATTTCCACACCAAGCCTGGTCACGTTTATGACAGTGGTATTTATACTAGAGAAGTGACTGCAAATGGAGAGGAAAAATACAACAAAATGAAACAAAATATGAAAATCACTACTGTGAGGGTCTCAGGACTTTAAAAAAAATGTGTGAAACTGGTATAATGTACTTTAATTCTTCCTCTCAGCAGCTTATTTGACAATTTACTTATTCATTCACCTCTATATTTTTATATTGAGGTGAGGATGTGAGGCGTTTAACAGTAACAGGTAATAACAGAACCTGAACAGGTTAGTGATTTTTTCTCAATTTATCCTCTTACTTTGCTTTTCTGACTTATTGGCAGATAATGTCTAGTTTCATTGACCTTCGATATTTTGTCTGTCCAGGACACTGATTGGATAATTTGGCCTCTTTTAACAAACAAACATCTTTAGCTGACAGAATAAATGTAAAAGGATACATGTGCTGGAATTTAAACATTTCCAAGTTGCAACTTTCTGCCCCCTCCCCTTTATATCCCTATTTCTCCCTTTTATCTTTATTATTCCCATCCCAGTCCTTTATTTAATAAATCCTTTTTTTAAACAGAATTATTCAATTGGTGTTAATTACTGGTGCATACTTTGAAGTTTAACCAAAAGAAAAACACATTTAAATTGTTCAGGAATGATGTGAAACTTTTAAATATTTATTCAGTATTTCAACTTCCCCCTTGAGCTTACAATGTGACTGCAAGGCAATTACTATGGGAGACTAAGATTTCATCATAGCATTTATACAACACAAGCAGAGCCATTGTTAGTGATGGTGATGTATTCTTTCCTCAGGTCAGTCATGTGCATTTACAGACATGTCATATATGAAAACTCATGACAGGCCACAAACAGGGATGAGAAAACGCTATATGTGTTGTGTTCAGAGAAACATGGAAAACCAAGACTGGAAGAACAGGACTAGCCATTCCAGTGTGCTCACATACAGTAAAAGTCACTACACAGTAGCTAAAAACTATAAAAAGTTCAGGATTTCTCTAAAATAGACATCACAGGGGAGCCTGAGTTAAGACAAGCTCAACAGTCAATGAAAAACGAAAAAGCTTTTAAAATAATCATTAACTGAAATAATGTATTGACGTGTCCCTTCTTGTAGCAAAAGTTTCCTATAAACTGACCACATGTCCTGTTTCCTCTGGGCATTTAAATGAAAGTGTGATGAACTTGTTGAATCATCTGCTGGTTTAGATTCCTCTCAATCTGATGCTTTTCCTGTCAGCGCACATCATCTAACTTTAGTTTGTTCTATGTATACATAATTCCTCTTGTCTCACTGCTGTCTTCCATTCATTTCCTCCCATCCCCACCACACACACATACACACAACAACCAACCCTGCTCTGAGTATGAATGTCACTCCCGTCCATCCTGTGACCAGAGTCATGACGAGAACCAGGAATCACATTCTTTCTACTATTCCTGGGGCCCTAGTTAGCTGATTGGCTTCAGTGTGGTATGACAAGACCACAGTGCCTCCTGCTCTCCTTTTATTTTAAGTCATCAGTGTTGCATTCAGGAATTTGTCCCATATTCTCTGAAAGTATCTTTTAGGTATAAAGTATTTTTTATTTGTTTATTTCCCCAGCAGAGCTTCACAGAGATCAACCACTCTATTAGCATACAATGGCCTCTTTGCCTTATATTATGCTGAAAGATACTGTATGTCGTAATTTTATTTGATCCATCGCGGTGGTTTCGGCTTGTAGCTCAGTTTATCAGTAACTTGCTGCATCCACTGTTGGACTGTGTTGAAAGCTTTCCCAGGAAAGACTCATCTCATCTTTAATCAATGGGTTACAGTTGAATAGTTAAAAACTCTGCCTTTACTTGGATTTTATATTATTTTTAAATGTGTCAGATAGAAACCCAATAACAATCTAAATCAGAGATTAGAGCCTGGGACTCAGATTTGAGTTGCACTTACGTAAGTCGCATTTCCTGTGACTTGAGATTTGACTTGGACTCGCAAGTTATTGTATATAGTATTGGATAATAATGAATAAAAATAGTGATGTTTTTTTATTTAATTTTAAATAAGTCTTGCAGTTATTTCAATACCTTTAAAAAGTTACGATTTTTCTGCAGATTTCTGCAGATTTTACATGTTTACCTGCTGCAATACACTTGAATAAATTAATTAATGGATCATTAAGCGGCTTGTGTAGAACTTGACGACAAGATGTCATGTGAACCAGTGTCCTGTTCCAGAAAGGAGGTTCAACTCACTCTGGGTCTAAAATCAAACTCTGGGTTAGGTGGAGGAAGAGGACAGTGAGAAGACTCTGCTGAGATCCAGAGAGGCACACAATAGATCTCTACCCATCACAGATTTATGGAATTATGATTTCAGACATCCTGCGATGGACTGGTGACCTGTCCAGGGTGTACCCTGCCTTCACCTGAAACACTGCTGGGATAGGCTCCAGCTC
>JBAMHW010000017.1:17210478-17247715 GCA_037177495.1 Rhadinocentrus ornatus | reverse complement strand
GCTGGGATAGGCTCCAGCTCACCCCGCGACCCCTAATGGGAACAAGCGGTACAGAAAATGACTGACTGACTGACTGATTTCAGACATGTGTGAGGACTATCCTGATGACTCGACATACAGCTATCCTCCTAAAATGTCCTCTGTTGCCAACATTATAAAGGTCCCATTTACAAGAGATGTTTTTAATAATTATTGCTAATGCAAAAAAACAATATTGCTGTGATGTCATCTTATGTTCACAGCGTGTCTTGTAGGATATGTATGGCAGGATAACCCGAGTGACTGCAAAATAGTACCTTTTGATGAGATAATGATAATAAATTATATCACATAAATTTGAGTTCTGAAAAATCTGTCTAACAGCTGCTTCAGGTGGGAGGAGACAGGTAGAAACCTCAGTGTTTCTTTATGCTAAACATGCCAGCAAGGAGGTTTACTTTATGGAGTCAGTTACCATGGTAACAGACTTTCTTACTTTGCTTCCTGGAAAGAAAAACACAGAGTTTCCCTCAACTCAGGGTGAGTTTTGACATAACCCGCTTTTTTGGAACAGGCCCCATGTGTGGAGCTGCAGGGAAACCTGCAGGACAGGTGGTGATTCATGGACTAAAGTGCAGCCTACTGACCTGCCTTTCTACATTCTATAAAAAAAAATGCTATGAACTGCAGTTTTAGTATTTTAAATTTCTCTGTGGATCCAGATGTATTTTGGTTTACATTTAAAGCTCTTGGAGAATTTATGTTAAGAGCAAATTTACTAATCTGAACGAAGTTTCATGTTTATCTGCAGGTTTTCTGAATTTAGTAAAGCAAGGAAATAGTCCAGAGGAGGACAGAGCATTAGTCAGTGTAAGTTCCTAGATGCTGGTAGATAACGGGTGAGTTCAGATTTTAAATTCCTTACATATTATAAAGCAGGCCAGATGGCAGGCGTCACACGGCAGATTTCTCATTACAACTAAAAGTGACTTGCGACTTGACTTGGACTTGAGGTCAAAGACTTGAAACTTAACTTGGACTTAAGGTCAACGACTTAAAACTTGACTTGGACTTGTGAACATCTCAGTTCTGATTCTTTCAATCATCCCTACAAAACCAGATTTTAAGGGTAAATAATTTCTTTAGCCTTCAAAGGAAGAAATGTAACACAACCAAATGAATTAGTTTAGCTGAGTATGGGTTAGCGCTTAATTACAAATCATTTTAGATAGTTTTCAAAGGCAAACAAAGCCAACCAATTGTAAACTTAGTTTTTCTAATCAAACAATAGAAACATTAATGAATAAAACTGGAGCTGAAATTTTATCTATTAATTTGTTAACTACTGCTTATTAATCAAACAAGAGCGGTTTGATTCACTCATCATTGAAGATCCAGCTGTTTTGTTCTCAGATCTTTGTCAAGACATTAAAAAATTGGCAAATATTTAACAACAGCTAAATAAACTTGAGTCTAAGTAATACACTTGACACCAGCAAATGTTTCCTACTGTGTTCTTGTTGGGGAGTGAAAATCTGAAATGCAGCAAAACAGAGATAAAGACGTTCCCATGTGTGCAGTTGAGGAAACACACTTCATGTTCTCTCTATTTCATAACAAGGAAATTTTAATTGAAACTAGTTTTTATTCTCTCAGCAACAAAATCTTCTTTTCTTAATCAAACCGATTATCTTTTGCTCCCCAGACAGCCAAGCTTGTTGGCTCCTCTCCTGAAGAACGCTACATAACATTCACACAGCACTGCACAGTCTTACCTTCAAGATGGTCAGTACCACCATGTCTTTTACTGCTGCAATAGCCTTTAAATGGACCCAGAGGGGTAGTTTGGGATTAATTGTCTTGCTGAAAAAGCACCTCACAGTTATTAAGCAATTTCACTGAAGGGAAACTTAAAGAGAAGTTACGTTGTGATGTCCCTGGAACTACTGGGTGGGGCATGCAGCCTTCAATGTTGCTGACGGGTCAAAACATGATTCAAGGTTGCTCCGAAATCATATTGCCTTTCACTTGCACTAAAAGCAAGCAGTGATATTATTTGTCATAAGATAACAGTCTTCCAAATAGTGTAAAAGCCTGAGGAGATAAAGAGGAGGCCCTGGGTAAATCAGTGAAAGGGCAACTAAAGAGGATGAATCTAGCAGCAGTCTTAATAGTAAAGCTCTTTGGTTGCAGAAGTTGTATGGAGGGGAAAAAAATAACTTTAGGTTGTTGTACTTGGTTGCTGTGGTCCCTTGTTTCCTGTGACAAGATGAATAAAAGAGGCTGATTTATTGTTAATACTTGCATCCTTATTGTTTCAGGCCTGGTTACCTGTAGGCTACTGATGCCACAGTATTCAACTGCTTCTCCACCACATTCTCCTTTCTGTCTGTCTTTAGTTCCCTCTTTTCTCTTGCCCCCCTTACTAGCGCTATCCTTCTTTACCTTTTGCCTCCTTGCTATATATATAACTAAAAGAAGTGAACTCTGGTCTGCTTGAAAACTGGTGGTTTTGGTTCACTTGTTTGATAATGTGTTACAGAAAGCATTTGATTTCTCTATTTCCTAGTTCTGTGGGTGGTACTAGAATCCATTTATTACGAATTGTGTTAGTGTGTATTTAAGTTGACTGGGAATGAGTCACTTAACTTGTGTGTTGAATTTATGTTTAAAGGTTAGACTTACCTGCTAAGTGGAAGGAGCCTAGGGAAGCCATTTTGGTTAACAGAACTCAACCTTATATAGGGCTGGCCTTTTGTCTGTGTTGGGGGGCCATGCGGATGTAGCAGCGTGCATGCGCAAGTAAGTTTTGTTAGTTTTCAGTTATGTTTAGTTGATTAAGTTAACTGTTAAGTTACACTAAGTTTCTTTGCATTTTCACGTATACAATTTTGTTGAAACATGCACCTTGATAAATAAATGCTTGCCATTTTGGAAGACCTCTGCCTTCTGCCATCTTTCTGCCACTTTGTCCTACAACCTATAGCATGGTCGTTTTGGGGATTATCACCCGCAAGCAAGTAGATGCTGTTTTGTCTGTCTGAGTAAAGTCTGAGAAGTGTAAAAGCAAAGCAAACTAAATAGTGATACGCAGGCCAACCAGTGACCTGTGGATCCCGCTGGTTGCCTGCGGGTTGGGTCGGGTAAAGAAATTTTAACTTTAATTGCGTGACCGGGGGCCATTAAATACGCAGGTGCAATGTGTGTAACGCAGCAACCTACTTATTGTTCCTAATTTTCAGTTCCACTTTGTTCTCGAGCACATTGCTCAGGTCAAATAAAATCAACATTTAATTGCATATTAAGTGAGTATTTAATAGCAGGTTGTGAAAATTGGTTTGGCTGTGTGGAGCGGGTTTGGGTTAGATTATTTCATATTCGTGGGACCGGCAGGTTACTTAACCAAACCAAAGGAAGGCAAGACATTCTTTAATTCCCCGCCCAGTTGAACAGAATCCCCCCGCTATTTCTGTTGTTGGCACCACCACACCAAAGCAAATTCCTTGTACGTGTAAACCTACTTGGCAGCCTGATTCTGATTCTATCCAGGTGTGAATGTGTACTATATGTAAATCTACCGTTCTTTAGTCCCGTTCCCCTTCTCCCTGTCTTGATATTATTTGCTTTTTAAGTTTTTCCATTTTTCTCTTCCTTTTCAAAACCTGTCACCCTTTTAACTTAATTATTTTTTTAGATTTTCCAGTCAGACATCTATTCAGTTCTGATTTATTAGATAACAAATTAGCATCACAAGAAAGAAAAAGAAATTAAAAAACAGAACACGACTAATGACATTTTTCCCCTATTCTAAACTTAATGATACTATTATTAAAAAGTTTGATTAAAAAAAATGTAGATGGTCCTGCCCAATCCCCATAAAAAAACAAAAACAAATTCGTGTCTTCAACACCATAATGAAAACATACTGGAAAAGCATTTCTTTTTAAATCAGGAAGCTCATCCTTTGTCTTGTAGATTGTTAAAATTATGCATAATTTCAGAAAACAAAAGGATTCAAGCCTCTGTGAGACATTCTAATCTTATTTCTTTCAGCTTAGCGGCATCATAACTTCCTATAAATGAGGGGATTTTTCCCAGCAGAGGCACACTAGAGGCACTAAACAGAAATACTTGTTACATCACACACTGTCAGGGGGTAAAAACAAGACTCATTTATATGAAAATCTTGCACATTATTGCTTCAGTTTTGAGTAAACAGAGTGACAGTCTGTCTAATGATGATAAGGTTTCATCTTTTTTCCCCTGACTGCAGTAATAAAGCTAACTTTAGTCTGTACAATCACACATTAAAAATATCAGATGACAGTTTCTTGGAAAACCTGAACAAAAACTTTCCCTTTACAACAAGGTCCTTATTGTTAGAAGACAATAACCAACATGGTTTCATGGAGACTGCTGAAAGAACATTGCAGAAGAAAGACAGAGAGGGACAGAGATATAATTATTAAATTAACTAAATATTTTAGAAGCATTCTTTCTCAGTAACTGTGTACAACTGAGCTCCAAAACAAACGGATGCTACACCTTTTCTGAAAAGATACCCAACTTTCTCTGTAATTAGAGCCACACACATTTTTCCAAAGCACAAAGCCAGCTCTGTACTAATGCAGAGGCTTTGCCCCCCCTAAATTAGGGTAGTACTACCTGCGGTTCAGAGTCTAGTAAAGAAAAGTCTGCAAGGTGAGTAGAGCTGAATAAAGTGGCCATCCTCAGATGATCTAAAAATGTCAGCAAAAATCCTTTTTGGAAATCAAAATTTGGTAGAGTTAATTATTATTTTATATGTCTGATCAGGCACAAGATTTTGTCATTTGAATTTGGTCATCTGCAGTAGTTTGCAAGGGTCCACAAGGTATCTCTGCAGCAAACCTGGTGAAGCCATGTTTGTAACTGTGCTGAATGAGTAAACCAATGAAATGAAGAGCAGAAGAATAACATGGACGCTGGTTATGACTAGATAGAGTCTAGACTAGACTATCTATACTAGATAGATGCAGGCCGATCGCAGTCATTAACACCTCTACAATTATTACAATTTATTACTGATTCTGTTTGTTTATTTACACCTCTTTCTGTAAAGTCCTCTGAGACAACTTTGTTGTGATATAGGGCTATACAAATAAACTTGATTTGATTTGATTTACAATGCTACGAAAAATAACTACAAACAGATGAATGGGGAGCTTTTACACAGGTGACGCAACACAAAATATGCATTAAACTGTATATGCATCTGCAACATTCTGAATGATTTCCAGATGAGGCTGTCTGGAAAAGTGCAAAATCATCCTTCTATTTAAGCAAAAGAAAAGGATAAACAGGAGAAGGATAAAGAAAAAAAAACAAAAAAAAAAAAAACACAGACATCAAACAAAGATGGAAAAACCGGACTAATGTCTAAGGGTAGAGAAAGAAGAGGGAGGAGGATAAAAGTGAGGTGTATTTGGAGTGAGACAAAGGAAGGTTGAGTCTAAAACACAGAGAGGCAGCATATATACTCACCACAATCATTTCTGATGGCTCCAAAGTGATGCATTCACAGCCACGTCTGCCCCCAAGCTGCTTGCCAAAACTGCACAAAACATGCACAAAGACACACACAAGCAAAAAAATCAGTGTAAAACAGAGACAAAACCCAAGGCAGGGATGAGATGAGAGTATTTGCTCACTATGAAAGCAGCAACAGATGCATTCAATCACACTCGCCCACCCACAGATGAACACCAAAATTATGAGCCATTAAATTACAATAATAGCCAAAATCAGTGAGCTGGCCTCGCATTAAACGTAAGACGATACTGAGGGTGTGCTAACAGAGTAGGTGCAGAATGCCTTTAAACAGGAGACGTGACATCTGTGGAGAATAAAAGAACACAAAAAAGTGTCCATATACGTAAAAACTCAACAAAATAAAGGAAATTTGCTTTTAAGGACTCACAGTCTGTTACATCGTTTAACTTCTTGCTATGTTACAAATAGCTTTATGGTTTTATACAAAATATATCACTTTGTTTTATACACTTCTCCGACATCACATCAGAAATAAAACTACATTTCTTTAGTTTCCTTTTCATCGTGCAAGCAGGTCAAAAATAAAACAAAAGGGCTCACATTCAGCTTGACAGAATCTAACGAATTGGATGTGCATACAGCAGTTTTTTTCTTTGTGCCTCCACACTAGGGCTGGCCGATGTGACCTAAAAATAAAATCTCAGATTTTATCAAACCAAATCCGACTTCCAATTTTAAAAGATTTTTTTCCCCCTTTTCTTTCTTAAAACATATTAAACTTATTTAAAACAATAACAAACTTGCAGCTTTTTTAAGCAAAATGTGTTTATATTTTATTTATTTTATGAATGAATGATAAAAAGAAGTCATTAACATCAAAACTCAGAACGACTTCATATCTTGCACAGATATGCAACACAACTGCATCCGTGATCTCTTTTCATCTTGCGACTTATACGGGATCCATTGCGGAAAAATTCCCCTGATGTTGGTCGTCCCTTAACGAGAGTTTGTGGGTGGAAGTTGCATTCAGCATTTCTCACTGCGGTTGTATGCACAGCTAAATTGCAGGTGTGAGTGACAGCTCGCTTCAATGCATATCTGGTGCTGAGGGAAGGCCGAGTCTGCTGCCAACTATGGAAGCTCAAGGGGAGCGTTTGCGGTGCATTTAAATGAGGAAAAATATCCAGATTCTCGTAAAAATAAACATTCATTAACTGAAAATTCCATCAATTAATTTTATCGGTTAATCGTCCGGCCCTTCTACACACACATTTGTTTGCTTTATCAGACCATTTTGCAGCCAAAGTGTGTCAACAACAATAAATCCTGTTAAAGTCTATTGATATCCTATTAAAAGGCAAAATATTCCATTCAAGTGGATATTATCTTGAAAATGTTGTGAACCGGTTTTGAAGGTCCTCTTGAGGATTTACTTTGGAGTTAATTTCCACAGCAGTTCAGCTGATTCACCATACTGTTATCTTTATAAAACCTTCACCACACGACAGCATCTAGGTCATCACCTCCAGTCAGAAGTAGATATACACATATCATTTAATGTCCGCTTGTGACATGTATTTATGTTTGTGTCAGCGGTTTATGGTGGAGGAATAATCCCAGAAAGCTAAAGAATGTAAAAGAAATAAATACTTGAGGTTGATTTCAACCCTAAATGTTGAGTTACATCAGAATGAAACACACCCAGAACAGAAAGTATACCATGTCTGAGCAGAGCTAACCTAAGCTTAATTACAGTTTAATACAATGAGTATATAAATCGAAAACTATTTAACATATTATAAGCTACCAGGAAAAAATAATACGCTTTTATAGAACTAAAGTTTGAGTCCATCAGTTGTACAGTATACACAAAAATATGGACCCACAGAAGTGCAGTGGAAGCCTGTGTCATGAAAAGAGTTGAGTCATGCTCATTTAATATTTGTCTCTGCAGGAGTCCCGCCCCCAAAAATGGTCACCACCACTCCAGGTGTCGACTGGGTCAGTGAAGATGATGTCACAACCTCTGTGTATAAGCCAGAGATCATTTTCAATTAAAAAAAAGGTGCATATATCAGGTTCTTATTGCTTTTTTATAGGTCACAATGGCTACGTTTACAAGTGTTTTAATTCCTCTTTAATTCATGATAAAATTATAAATATATCCACATAAAAATTATCACTCCAAATTAAGTGGCTGGCTTATTCGGATTTTAAATTCTAATTGAATTATTCCTCAATCACGTGAAAGTTCATCTGCTTTAAATTCATTCCAGTAGTTGTGCGCATGCTCGTTCCCTTGTCCTGTCGCGATGACGGTACGGTACTCTATCTCCCTTCTTCTCCTCGGCTTCTTCACGACCACAGTGAAGTAGCATGCAATTCTCGAGCTGCTACTTCAAAGCTATAACCGAAATCAAAGCAAAAACAGCTCTTATCATGTGGTCTTCCATGTCGCAGACAAAACGAAAAGCAGGAGTGGGAGGTGGTTTTCTTCTGGTCAATACGTCACATCCGCCCCCTGTCCAACCAGAACCCCTCCCAAGCCTCAGATCTGAAGCAGAATTAAATACAGTAGATTAAACATGTTTAATTTGGAATTCAATTCGGAATAATTATTTCCAAGTAAACGCAAAGAAGAATACTTTATTTCCAAATTACTTAATTTTGAATAATTCCAAATAAAAGAAGCATCATGTAACCATGGCCAATGCGCTGATTTAACCATTTCTTGAGCTTGACTAAGTATGTTTGAGTCTTTAGCTAACCAAAGACAAATAGACAGTTAAAGACAAACGCAATTGAGCTAAAGTAAAGTTGCTTGTTAGTCATTTAACCACCCACACACTTTTCTCACACTTTAATTAAAATCTTTGGATTACTTTGCCGTGTAAGAAGCTGAACATGTATTTAAAGCATCTTCAGGGACTAGAGGTCATATCTGCATATGCAGAGCAGCAATACAAACATATGAAAAGCTTAGGGCAACACAAAGATACCACTACCTCACCACCCACCATTTCATAGGTCCATCTTTCACTTTGTAATGCGAGTCTGTAAAGAGCAAAATGATAGTTTGCTTTAGTTTCAACATATGTCTGACAGCATGTGGGTTTAATGGTGGAAGTGTGCTAAGCTGGGAGGAAGCCAAAATTTACGTCTCCTCTCCCATTAAGTTCTCACACCGTCATTAAAACAGTCTCAGCCCTCTGATTTACACCGTTCCGCTCTCATTCATCATTTCCCTCATCCCTCTTCTGAATATGTTTACCTCTATATATATTTTTCAGTTTTTCTTTGCCCACGCTGTGCCATGTTTTTAAATTTTTTTCTTTCTTATTGTCGTTTCTGCGTCCATTTAACACTCACTCAGTCACTTTAATTGCTTTAATGCAATCCTCTTTTATTCTGTGTTGCTTCCTTTACATGTCCACTCCATTGCTAATCTCTCTTTTGTTTTTTTATTTCCTCCTTTCCTGTTTTTCCCCTTTTCTCCACATCTCATTCTGTATTCTCTTTCATCCTTCCCTTCCCTCCTCTTTCCGCTGGTCTTACTTAGACCCAGAAAAAAAAGAAATAAAAGCAAACTTTCATCTCTTCTCATCCTGAATATTGACTTCGCACCGGCACAAACAGTCCACTACGTCAGCCTCCTGATTCGGAGCTCAGATGTAAGTCTGTCTTCATAATGAGTTCTAATGACAGAAACGATGATGAAAGTTCTCTTTTAACCTGTTTCTGAAATGGATGATTTGTTCTTTTTCTGACAGATTTCCAGGAAATGTTAACAGGTTGTGAAAAGGATGCAAAAATCAAAGCCTTGTTGCATCACACTGAAAGAAGAATAAATCTATATCCATTGGAGATGAAGAAAGCTGCAATTGAATGAATGTGCTGGAAAACTATCTCACTGTGGCCGAACTTGGTTCTAATGAGCTGTGTGGGGATTAATTCAATGTTTTACTGCCACAATCACTTACTTACTTCCTGTGTTAATATGCTTCAGACTAAACATTCCCTGAATGAGGTGAATGAGATACAACCAAGCTCTGCTGATCAAGCCGGATTTTGGCAACACATTCATTGTCCTTTATATTCCTTTTTCTCATTTTAAAACCATTCAGAGCATCAGGAAAGAGCATACACTAGACAGACTGTTAGAGAAAAGGCAATACACCTTCAAGACACGTGTTTTATTCAAGAAAAATGACACAACCTCCGCTATATTTTAGGGAATTCAGCTGTTTTTGCCTCCCTGTCTTGAGGTCAGATGCAAAAGTAAGCTGCAGAAAACACTGTCATTGACACCTTACTAAGTAATCTGCTTGCTAACATATGGCTTGTGCATTAAATGAAATTCCCAAAATTGCTCCACACCACAAAAATTCTGCACTCTAAAAAAATAAAAAATATAAATAAATTTAAAAAAATATATATCAACCTTCGATTAGAAAAGCAAAAACGCATAGTGAGTAATTAAAAAATACAATGAAATATCCCTGTGGGAATACATCCAGTTGCTCCCAAAGAGGAATGCGGTCAGCTGAGCTTTCAAAGCCTCTTGCATGGAGGTCAGCCTGACTCTGACAGATCTCTTTGCACTCCACTGAGGCGAGACGCCTGGTCCCTGTCAACGCCACACAAAGCCTGTCTCTTCACTCTGTGTGAGTGTCTGTGTGTGTGTGTGTGGAGTGGTGAGACAGAATGTGGCGCAGAGACAATGGAGAAATATATTTTGCCATTAATAAAGAAGCTTCCGCAAAACTGAAGCCTTCAGGCATGTCTACTGTATCTATCGTGCGTGTTTGCTTCGTTAAAATTCATCTTTCTTCAGCCAAAAGCACCCCCACCCCCACCCCCCACCAAAAAAAAATCTAAGAATCAATAAACAAAAATCAGCTGTTGTTGACTAAGCGGGGATGTGCATACACGTGTGTGTGCCCACAAATAACTGCTGCTCTGACTGAAGTGAAATGTGATTCCTGTGTGTTGCCAGCAGGTGTGACTTTGTTACTCACAGCGGAAATTAGACAAACCTCTAAAACCACAATAAGGACAGACTTTAGCCTTTTAGTCTGAGTAAGAAAAAGCAGGTTTTGACTCGGGAAATAAACAAAATCACAACAAAGAATCAAAACAATTGCGTATTCATTTTATCCTCTATCGATTTTATTTGTTTTTTTTAATAAGGAAAGATGAAGCCACCACTGTCCTTTAGGTTTATTGTAGTGTCTCTTTATTCTGCTAAAAAAAACTTTCTTCTTAATCAGCGAGATAAAAGAGGCTCATGAGCATGAATCTATTAAAATGTGTCATGCAAACTTGAAGAATTTTCTACAGATCTGACCCGAATTGCACCATCCTAAAGTTTGATTTTTTAAAAGCTTGTTCAAAGATAACCATTTCCCAAATTATACTGCAGAGTTTAAAAAGAAAAAGGGCTGAAAAACTATGGTAACACAAAGGTAACGATCGGTCATATTTCCAGCACTGTCCAGTTAACAGTAAATAAGTACAGGAAGTACAAGAACTAGCATAATTTAAAAATACAATAGCTTTAGAGGAACGTTTGTTTATGTATGTAAGCAGTTAATTTACATTTGCAAACATTAACCGTAGAAAATTACTTAATTCTAAGTAGCAGACGCAAGTAGAAATTACCGTTGAAGATGGCGATGGGGATGGTTGCTGCGTCTCAAGCTGTCCCCCCTAATGTTATTTACTCTTATTCTTCTTATTATTCATTCTTTTCTCAGTTATGCAACCTGCTAAAGTGAGCCCTATCATACAGTATGATAGAGATAAATTACCATGCATCAGGTCGGTGATGGAAAAAACTTTATTGCCACCAGCTCACAATGGGGAATCTCCATGGCAGAACTTTTGCTGTACTCCTTGTTCACGCATGATTGCGTGGCTACCCAAAGCTGCAATTCTATCGTTAAATTTGCTGACGATGCGGCCGTCATTGGCCTAATCACCGGCAATGACAAGACGACCTACAGAGAGGTCAGAGGCCTGACATCTTGGTGCCAGGACAACAATCTCCATCTTAATGTCAACAAAACTAAGGAACTGATTGTGGACTTTAGGAGGAGGCAGAGGGAGGAATATGCCGCCCTTTCCATCAACGGGGCTACGGTGGAATGAGTCAACAGCTTCAGGTTCCTTGGAGTCCACATCAGTGAGGACCTCACCTAGACTCATCATACTGACTTTATTACAAAGTCAGCCAGACAAAGGCTCTTCTTTCTACGCAGGCTACAGAGGCTTAACATGGACTCAAGGATATTCTGCAACTTTTATAGGTGCACCATTGAGCGTATCCTGACTGGCTGCATCACCGCCTGGTACAGCAGCTGCACCGCCCTCCACCGCAAGGCTCTACAGAGGGTGGTGAAAACTGCTCAGCACATCACCGGGACGGTCTGCCATCCATTGAGGACCTCTACACCCAGCGGTGTAGGATGAAGGCCACCAAAACCATTAAGGATCCTGGCCACCCCAGTCACAAACTGTTCTGTTTGCTACTGTCTGGCCGATGGTTCTTTAGCATTCAAGCCCATACCACCAGGCTCAGGGACAGCTTCATATCACAGGCCATAAGACTTCTAAATGCTGTCAGCAGCAACTCCACCTTTAAATAACAGCCTCTTTTTATTGCTTATTTGTGCTCGACTAATTTTTATTGTGGTTTATATTCTTTTTATCATTGTTAGGTGAGCCTGGGATTCAAGAATTATGTTATTATTCAAGAATGTTTTCAGTGATGAATTCTGAGGTCAGATATTTTTGTCATAATTTCACACTATAACATCACTTTGTGCTTTGAATATTATGTAACTATTAAAAGGTGCAAGTCATACACAACATCTATTCTTTTCATAAAAAGTGGTTTCTGTAACTGGAAAACTTTGCTGGTTAAAACCTGTGACCAGACTTGGCTTCATGTGTATGTGCTCTACTCTCTTTGTAGAATTTCACATATGACCACGTTAATCAGAAACAGACTGTTCAGTTGATGCCAAATAAGCTGCATTTACATGACAGGATTTGATATTTGACTTATGTCTTGTAATTATGTAGTAGAAAAACATTGATATTTCTTCTGATCACATTATAACACTGAGCTATCAACATCTGGCCTTACAAAACTGTATTTTAGGTCAAACTTTCTAACCATGGAAACCAATTTGTGATGTTTTCTTTCTGACCAAGCTACTTTGGTTAACAGATTAACATTCCCATGACCAATATAATCCCATCTGTCACTATTTCATCTCTGCCAAACACTTTTTCCTTGGAATGAACATCCTCTTACAAGAGAGGATTTCAGCAGGTGATAATTTTTCTCCCCTCTCTTCTTGCAGAAACAAGCTGTTGTCGGAGAGGAGAACAGGTTCAGTCCAGGTCCAGTGACAGGTGCGGCACCAGGACCAATAAACCATGACAGCCAGGTCAGAAACTACGGCCACACACATTGACACTGGCGTGGTGTGTAAAACCAGGACAAGTTAGTTTTGTACAAAAATTGACAAAATATTGGGCATTATTATTTATTTTTTTGTTTGTTTCATGCGAAATATGTAAGCACAAAGTAACCTGCTGCTCTTTACATTTCAGCAGCTGCTTATCAATTTTCAAATTAATACTGAACGATCATGTCACTTGAGACAGATCTCACACGTGCACCAGAGGAGCTCAAATGTGAAAAACCATGGACTAAACAACGTTTATATTTATAGTAATTTTGTTGGTCCTGATTTCACAATAACTTCAAAATGTACATACGCTGACAAGCGCAGCATCTAGATTTACTTCCATTAACTCAGTGAGCTGCAAGTGACATCACTTCTTCCTCCGAGCAAGTGGGTCACTTAGAGCCATTGACTTGTCATACTGGAGACTATACATGTCACAATAAAACTATTCGTGAACAGCCACGAAATGTCAGTACAATAACAAAAAAAAACAAATAAATAAGCATTGAACTCTAAAATCTGTCGTGTGAACGCAGCCATAGTCCGTAATGCCGTCTTCTGTCAACACCATACAGGTAAACTGATTCACCCTTAACCAGAAAATTTAAACATGTCTGGTGAAATCTCTACTTGTAAACATTGAAAAGAAGTTTGCATCAAATTAACTTGAAAGACTCACATACATACATACCTATTTTGAAAATAATCCTTTAAAAAAGTCACCAGCAAACTTATGATTCCACTAGAAATATTGTAAGGCAAGTGAAAACCCCACTGGAACGTGTGTTTTGGTGCGTTTGATTGGTCACCTTAGCACTCTGCTGTTAGTTAAAAGTCAAGCAAGGTTCAAATTCTTTGACACAAAAACCTGTTTGTTTACATTTTTCTTCTTTTGTTGGAATACTATGATTGCTATCCCAGCTATGTGGCAGAGCAGGTTTATTTGGTTTAAGTGACATGAATGAGTTAACTGCATGTTTAATGCAGGTCTATGCTCAGAAAAACATAAAAAGAAATAAAGGTGTACTTGCTCTAAATTCTTCACCTTCTAAGATGTAAGTTAGCTTTCCAAGCTAACCATGTAATTCTTTAGTACAGACAGTGTGTAATTTGAGTCTAAAGCAAGTTTGAGAGTTTCATTTTTTAAACAATCTAAGAAAAACAGAAGTTTTTGCCAACTTGGCACCAACATTTCCATGGTTACAACAAGCAACAGTCAGAAAAAAAAAAACACAGACCCGTCTAGCACACACACACACTTGCTGTACATAACTCTGTACTCTCTGTAGTATTAATGTCTGGTTGGCTAACACTGACCATGCTGACTCATACAAGCATTAAACAAGACTGGAGAGCTGCCTGCACTCATATCTTTAACAAACAGACCACACACACAAAAACATCTACAAAAGAATGATGTAGTGGGTTGTTGGGAAACGCCACCATTCCTTGAAAAGAGACAGCTGCTGCTCACCTCAAATGCAGTGAGTTAAGGTCTCTTCAGAGCTTAAAGAGAGAAGACTAGTCACACTGGACTGAACTCACAAACATTGCCTAAAACAACTAATAATCAAGTTCTGATCTTTACTTACGTACAGCGCAGCACGTTTCAAAGAAACAAGAATCAGATAAAAATAGCAGATTTCTGAGAACTGTGAGGCTTAAGGAAGTAAGCAGGACGATGAACTGATGCTAAACACACCAAGAAATACAGTTGTGCTCATAAGTTTACATACCCTGGCAGAATTTATGATTCCTTGGCCAT
The DNA here is from genome assembly GCA_037177495.1 of Rhadinocentrus ornatus. NCBI lineage: Eukaryota > Metazoa > Chordata > Actinopteri > Atheriniformes > Melanotaeniidae > Rhadinocentrus > Rhadinocentrus ornatus. Next base: position 17,232,955 of record JBAMHW010000017.1, on the reverse strand, counting down.
TTTTCAGAGAATATGAATGACAGCTCACTCATGGTTAGTGCTTGGGTGAAGCCATTTATTATCAAACAACTGTGTTCACTCTTTTTAAATCATAATGACAACAGAAACTACACAAATGATCCAGATCAAAATGTTACATACCCTTGAGATTTTGGCCTGATAACATGCACACAAGTTGACACAAATGGGTTTGAATGGCTACTAAATGTAACCATCCACACCTGTGATCTGTCTGCTTTCAATCAGTGTGTGTATAAAGGTTCAGTGAGTTTCTGGGATCCTGACAGTCCCTTGCACTGACATAGCTGGATTCCGAGTCATGGTCAGCACAAAAGAATAGTCAAAAGACCTGCGGGAAAGGGTAATTGAACTGTATAAAACAGGAAAAGGATATAAGAAGATATCCAAGGAGCTGGGAATGGTTTATGGTTTTAATAAACATGACTTTCTTATCAGAATAACCTTTTTTCCCCATCAATAATTTCCCAACAGCTGCCAGCACAAACACTTTGCCCTTCATAGGTGTTTAATGGTGGTTGTAATGTGGAAAAGAAAAGGATGCTTCTGTTTAAGATAATCAGTGGTGACAAAGAACAGCAACCCACAGAAGCTGGTGGTGTGTTTGCAGCGCTAACCCAGCGGCTGTGTGTTATCCTGCCACAGTGCCGCAGGGAGTTCCTGGCTACCCAGTTGTTTAAATGATGGCAGACAGGAAATGAAGCATGCTGGGGTGAAGAATGCAGAAAGAGCGAGGGAGTTTTGAAAAATCTCAGCTGAATTAGAGTTTGCTGTTACAGCAAGCAAGCGTCATTCAAGTCACAATGAATCAATAAGTTTAACATTACTAACCAGGAACAGGAAAACCAGGGGTTCGCTTGTCCGAATTCCTTCTGATATCCAGCATAATATCCACAATGAGAAGGAGGAAAAGTTCAACATTCAGTTGATCCAGAATCTGATCCAAGTGTGTTGGTTTTGTGCTCCAGAGTGTTCAAATGAGAAGTTTCCTCAGAAAGAAGAAGTAGCTGACCCTCAGGCTCTCAGCTTGCCTTACTCTGAGGAAGGAGTGTGTTCTCTCTCTGTTCTCTTGTCTGTCTGTTTGCTGGCTCCAATGAGGTGTGTGTTTGTCAGTGTGTGTGTTTCAGTGTGTTGCCTGCTCATTTCCTGCCAGGATGTGTTTCTGGGCTCCAGGCGGGCAGGCTGCTCAGGAACACATGGCCATCCCCTGCTCTGCCAGGGGTTCCGCATTCCTCACACACACACGCACGCACACACGACTCCCCATATTAGCTCCCTCTGTGACCCTTCCCAAACCCCCTGCTGCCACTAGTATGACAACACACACACACACATTTCTCCGGTCCTTTGCAGGGCACCTATTTTCCCCACCCTCCACTCAGTTATCAACTGACCCGTGCTGCAATGACACATAAAACACACACACACACACACAGGGCACAGTCCAAGCTAGCCTGAGGTTACTGCTACACAGCCATCTATGCTCTCTGCTACAGTTGGTCACTTGCTGCTGTTCATGAAACAAATCAACATAAAAAATCCTGTGCTTAGTTTCAGTTCTGCTTATTCAGGCAACACTAGAAGTGGCAAATGCTGAGGAGGAAGACACTAGATCGCTAACTGTGGTGTGGCACACGTGACTGCTTTGCTGTATTTAGCTGCTATAGCATATAGTCTAAAGAAAATGGTTTTAATAATGGTCATTTGCAATGTTTAGGTTAATAAACACATAAGTTGTCCAACAGTCAGTTTGGCTTTTTATAAACTGACAAACAGGGTCAACAGAAGAATGGAGCATGTTTTATTTCATGTTTCTCTAAACAGATGGAAAATGTGGCTGAAATGACTGAAGGTTGCAGAAGTTCCAAAGAGAGGCAACAAGCCCTCATTTTCTCTGGGATCGTTCATAGCATCGTACCAGAAAAGGGGTGAAAATTAGCGGGCTCACCACCATATCCTATTTACAACACAGCTGATTGGTGATGTAGTGCGGATTAATAACCCATAACTAGCAGCGGGGGCATTTTAACACCGACAATGCCAGTCAGATGTCCATATGATATTTTTTCTATTTTTTTTTTTTTTTAAATCTTTAAAAGTGTTTTTAGGGCCAATATGCTGATTATTTCAGTTTCTTTTTGAGATAGGTCATCATCCACACAGGAATGAATGACTTTTAATCCCTTTCTATAAACAATTTGGAAACTTAATCTAAACAAAATGCATCTTGGATCATCCATGACCCAAAGCATGTTCCTTTTCTCAAGGCCAAAAAGATAACTGCAGATAGTTTGCTGAAAGCCACAAACTAACGCAACACAAGCTGGAAAAGCTGCCCATGACCTCTACGCGGGAGCCTCAGAGATTTAGCTAAAGTGCGACTTCCTTTTGACAGAATTCCAGGACTGAAAGGAAAAAATATGATAAGGTGGTATTTTGAGTCTTGTGTCAGACCATACTTTATCCATCATTCCCAATTTGTGACCCTTTACCAATCCAGAAAGTCAAGCTTTATCCTTTAGATATTACTAAACGGAAGATACCTGCACCCTTCCTTTCTGTATTTGGCATGAGTTTGCTGTTTCAGTCCAACCGTAATAACTACCCACACCCAACCACAGCCAATCACTGACACGGTTTTTACTATTAAAATCTATTTCAGTTTAACCAGCAACACTTCAGTTAAAGGGATTTCAAGCTGTTTTGGGCAGAGTTTACTGTTCTGTTATAATATGAGCTTATCAAATCAGTAAATGTTTATGTCCAATAGGCTCCAACTGCAGCACCTCTCTGCCACGGCACCTGTCACGATACTCCTGTCTCCTGCTGGCTAGATGATGACTGCATGTATCGTAATCTCTTTCAGGGGTGATATGCTGGAACTGGGGCCTCAGGATGGCACCTTTGCTGTAAGCTTTGTCAAACAGGATTCTGTCATCTCCTCTGCAATATGCTTCCTTTTATAAAGCTTATGATTTGAACTTGAAGCACATGCTGCTGGTTAAACTTGATGCTTTAAAGGGTTTGTATAGAAGACGTGACAATGCTCAGAATGTGGCACAACAGTAGGTTGTTTGAGGGGGGACCATTTTCACTGCTGCACCACTAAACATGCAGCGGGGGGCTGTGTTATTAGAGATGTTGGACGGCGAAAACAGATGGAGAAAGTACAGAGGGTGAAGCTTTAGCAGATTTTGAAATTGCACGTGATGATAGAAGAATATTTGATGGAAAAAAGGCACTGTTGTCTAGGTATAGAGAGGATGGGATGTAGCTCAACATGATGGATAGCTCGTTGCATCAATCTGCTGCTCAGGGTGGCCAGATTCCTGTGAAAACCATGTTAGTTTTGACACCAAAGTAAAAACAGAAACCACAACCCCGCATAAATTTATTGTTGGTGTATTATTTACTTTTAACAAATGGACCACTTAAAGGGAAAGGACACCCATTTTCGGTCCTGGCCAATCAATGAGGCTGGTTTTCTTCTATGTCCTGCTTTACTCTCATGTTGGTCAGTGGTTGTTTCAGGATTCTCACCTTTCGTAAGCAGTTGTTGTAACTCTGTGATATTGTCCAGGCGGTTTGGTCTGCTCCAATAAAGTGCAGAGAGAAAGATGTGGACATTTTCTAAATCCCACATCCAATCTGAGTCCCCCAGACTATCCTGGTGTGAAAGTGACCTTCATGTCCTTAAGTAAAACCGAAGAAGTTAGAGGTCACTCAAGTCAGGTGTCACTTGTAGACACATTACCTAGATCAGTGTTTCTCAATCCTGGTCCTCAGGACCACCTGGCCTGCATCTTATAGATGTTTCCAACTGCAGCACAACTGGTTCAAATTAACAAAATGGCTAATGAGCCATTCATTTCAGTCAGATGTCTTAAAGTACAGAAAAATGCAGGGCAGGCGGTCTTTAGGACAATGTTGCACTGGGTACTGTCGACAAAGATGGGTTTAAGGCTGTGTCTGAGGCAAGTTGAAATGTTTTGTTTGTGAAATGGGTTTGAACAATGTAGAATTTCCATAAGAATGGAACTGCATATTCATTGCAAATCTACATGTGTAATTTTCATCTCAATCAGAGCTAAATATGGTTTATACCCTGATACATATGGGGACAAAAATAACGTCAAATACCGTGAAACTGGAATAAATTTGAAAAGTACTCCCTGACACTAATAGAACCTGGAAGCTCTACAGGACAGGTTTCAAACTCTGGTCCTCGAGGGCTGCCATCCTGCAGGTTTTAATTAAATGAATGGGTCACTGTGAAGAAGTTGAGAAGAAGCTGCTGGATGTTCATAATCATTATAGTAGGAACTGTACATGCAACAGTACTCTTTCTCTACTGAAACATTATGAAAGAGTACCTTGTAGAGCAACCCCACTTTGATTATCAATCAGTATTTGAGAAAATATCTGGCGTGTCTGATATTCTGGGGCAGTCAGAACAGAAAATAACACAAAGGTATGACAAACATGGCTGGGAGCATGGCAAAGAAAGTAGGAAACTAAGGAGAATTTGATTAAATGTTGGCAAGAACCTCCACACCTTACTGGTTTTCCCCATGTGCAATATGACAGACAAAAAGAAGTCATGGAGAGAAACTGCCACTTCTCCTCTACAACTCGGTGGGCAAAATAGTTTGAATCAGCAGGAGCTGCCTCCATCACACTGCAACATTTGTCTCGCAAGGCCGAGGTTCAGAAATACTTTTCTCTCATTTTGAGTTGAGAGATGACTGAAAGACACGACAGAAATCTGCTCTGCGCAGCTCAACATTAACTTACAGACATCAGATACCGATGTGTACTCACATGTTCCCTTACACATCAGTAAAACCCATCTTTTTATGTCTTTATCATCTTACAGATGAACACACAAACACATACACAGACACCCCATCTTCTATCTGACAACTGCCATGACATTGTAGCATTATGTGCCATGTCAAAGAAATCCCACATCTGCTCACTACACATGACTTCTCCATGATTTTGTTCTTTTGCCTAATGTGTGTGTGAGTGTGTGTCTGTACATACCAGCACCTTGCCAGGTACATGTGCTCCTTGACGAAGACTGATCCCGAGAGCAGGATGTACCAACAAGTAGCAATGCTGTCTGGGCTGGAACAGAGAAACAAAAGAAGTGAAATGCTGTAGCATTTTAATGACAACTAGAGGTCTGAAAGTTAACACAATGCAGGAGTGTCTGGGTTCTTTCAGCAGCAGGTAATATTTTCCATCACCCAACATATGTATTTCTACAGGAAACTTTTTTTTTTATTATTAAAATAGGTTACTGATGTCTCATCAGTCATTGAAGAGCATCTATTTTTGACAGATTTTGCCATTTTTAAGTCTAGATGACTCTCCAAGTAAAAAACATGCATTTCTTTTAGAAAACCCTAATAACAATAGTAATAACAATAATAATAACAATTGTGCCGTTTTGCTGACGGCACTCAAAGCGCTTTACATTGGATCCATCCTCCTCTTTATGCAGCCTTTTTATATGATGCTTAGGTCATTTATCTTATTGCATTAAGAAAGCAAGAACCACGGCACAATTATGTTTGAAAACAGACAGACATAATTCATTTCTTTCTTGCATTGCTGGATATTAGTGAGGCCAACATGATTAACTACTGGTGTAGTTTCATTGAAGAACCTTGATTGCTTTCATCTGCTGTCTCTACAGTGTGTTTGTGTGTAACTGAAGACTAATTGAACATGGCAGCTGCTTTGGTCTGGGTTAAGGTACTTAAGACTTTCCTCCGGTAGAGAGGCAGGAGAGTGTATCACAGTGTGTTTGTGTGTGTTTATTTGATGCTAAATTAAACCACTGAGTGTCTAATGTGATTCTACTGAGCATGATAATGCATCAACGACATGTGGAGCTTCTCGCTCATCCTTTCATCTATCACTGTCCTCCCTCCATCTCTCTCATTTCCACCGCATCTCGGCCTCCTCCGTCTCTCCTCCACCTTGCGTTTTCATTCCTTCCCTCAGCTCATTTCTCATCTCGTCTCCCTCTTGTCATTTCTATTCTTTCCTCCTTCTGCCTCCTTAGTATATTCACATCTTGTTTTCTGTCCTCTGCATGCATTCCTCCCATTTATTATACTTTCTTACAGTTTCCCATTTGCTGTCACTTCCTACTTTCTCATTTCACCTTATTGTCAACACACTCCACCTCTCAGTAAAATCCATTTCCTCTCCTCCTCTAGCCTGTCATCCAGTCCTCATCCCTCTTCTGTCTACTCAACTCACTTCTTAACTTTTCTTCTAATCTTGCTCAGTGCGCTAGAATGATTTCTTTGTACACTACCATCTGCCTCATCTACCTTCACATTCAATTATTTACACCTCATAACAAAAAGCCAGAAGTGAAGGCAGGCGATCAGCTATCTGCATTTTCATCAAATGACATCTTAAATGCAAATGCAAACTCCTCCGTCAGAAGGTGAGAGGTTACATGCAGCTGGTAAGTCTATAACTCACATGACAATAAACCCCAAGTCAGATGTTATTAGAAATGTTAATGCCAAGGAAATGGTAACATGTTCATGGTATCTACAAGATTTTTAAAGCCACATTAGCAAATTTGAGGAAATATTTAATAAATAATCACACTAACAAAACCTACAGTACATCCAAAACCTGACAAAATGGTTCAAACTTCCAGAGCACACATGAACTAGATGACTATCAGGTGTGAGCAAGCGCCCTGATTCATTAAAAGAGCAGATATCAGTCAAAGTCTAGTTTTTACAACCCATGCGTGTGGAAGTATCATGGCAGAAACAAAAGACATCTCAGAAGTGTCGACACTTATCTGGCTGGAAAATGTTACAAAACCATTGCTAGAGTTTCAACTGCACCAATCTAAACTAAAGCAGAGAAACGGAGGACATTCAAAACCACAGTTTCCTCTTGTTACTTCTTTAGGGGAGGTTAAACAAATTTCATGTCAAGAGCAGCTAAAGGCCTCATCGATCCTGGCTAATGTAATAAAGAGTGTTACATCTGGAATCTGTGACTCCATATGACACAGCTGTAAGGAGAAAGCCTCTTTTCCATCAAACAAAGCTGTGAGCCATCTGCAGTTTTACCAAAGATAATGTCAACAAGTCAAAAGGCTGAGGGAAAATTGCTGTTTGGATGAAGGAGACAAAAACTAGATTTTTTTTATTTATTTATTTTTTAATAGATATCTTGTGTGGGAAAGGGAAAACAGTGTATTCTAGCTAAAAGATTATATCCCCTGTTTGAAACACGGTAGTGGTAGTTTTATGGTATGATCCTGCTATTATTGATATTTACCATTTAATTCTCTAGAAACATGTCAGGACATCTGTAGATAAACTAAATCTCAAAAAAAGTGACTCATGGAGCAAGACAACACTCCCAAACAAGTAACTTGCAGTACCAATGGAAATGTTGGATTTTGGAAAGAAAATAAAATACAAGTATAAAATAGAACTTTACTTTAATCCCATTAAAATGCTGTAAAAAGATGTGAACTGAACAGTTAATGTGAAGAAACCCTCCAACATTGTTTTTCAAAGAAGAACAGGTAAAAATTTCTCCAACTGATGTCCAAGGCACTTGAAAAACTGGCTCTTCTTCATTTCTTTATCCACTTTTAGCCTTTGGGTGAGAATCTGTTGATGATTTCAGTTGTAAATATGTAAAATTCTGCTTTATATTTTAGACAAAATGGGAGCTTTTCTGTCTTCTGGAGTTAGAAAGCTTAACACTAACTGAGCTGGTAATTCGGTGAAAGGGAGTTAAAAATAAAATTACAACACAACCAGGTGTGGGACATCTGTTTGTGTTCGTCATAACTAATTCTGATGAATTTGCTACATTAAGCTAACAAACAAATCAGCTTACAAATATAAGTTATTTGCAAGTTAAGTTTAGGTTTCCAAATTATCCAGCCTGCACAGACTTCGTCTTTAAAAGTGACTGCTCTTTGTCACCCCAGTCAACTCTTGCTCTAAGCTGTTACGTACTGTTAAAGCAAAGATCGCAGTGATTGAGAAGCATGGCAGAAGCTAAGGGAATAAAAACAGAGTAAAGACAACAGGTTTAGTGTGAGAGCTTGTACTTACTAAAACAGGATGTGGTTGGCTTCATGTCTCTCATACCTGGCTGAGGTACACATCGACCTGAGAAAGGCAGGCAAAAAAAAAAATCTTTTTTTTTTTTTTGTCTCCAAAAACAACCTCAATACATTTCTCACTTTGCCACACATCACACATCCACCCATTTTTCATCAGGGTGAGCTCAGCTCGCCCCTTTTAGAGAACATCTTAACTGTCTGTCAGCTTGATGTGTTAAAATGACTTGCTACTCGTCATCTGACTGCAGCCCAAAACCCTTTTTTCCATTTGCAATTAAATGTGGCTATATAAAATAAAACTAGTATTTGTTTAATCAAACAGACTAAAAAAATATTTATATGGGTTTGTAAATCTTGTAGATACTGCATACTCATGAATTGGAAAAAAAAAGGTTTGTCATAGTCTTCCTAAGCTACAGAAAAATAAAGTCTGAGAGTCTACATCTGCTTTTGTGAGCTGATGGGAAGATTCATCAATGGTTTCAGATACAGAGTCAAACCAAGAAAAACAACACTACGCTGCTGACTTAAAACAGAACATTTTAAACATGTCTGGTAAAAAATATGTAAATGTCGAAAGGTTCATTTAGGGTTTAACATCCTCTGAAGCGTAAAGTTAGAGCGAAGAAACAAATTTTTTGGCAAAAATGTAAACACAATAAAACCTGTCTGGATATGGTGTGGTAGAAAATATTCATACAGAAATGAGGCCTTTGGGAAGTCTTCAATTAGTAAACAAAAAAATTATTTTTTAAGGCAGCAAGTTGAACATAAAAGTAAACACTGAATATTAAAAATTTGTAAACTATATTTAAAAAAGTTATCAGGGTAAATGAGAAGAACAGACCTTAGCTGATGTTCCCTCAGATGGGAAAGGACGTCCATGTGGTAAAGTTGGCAGTAGATGGTGTGCAAGTCCTGCAGGACATACAGGAGAATCAATATAAAAACATGCGTTAACTTTATCTAACTTTACCACGCACACACAGAGGGAAGATTTGCACATTTAAAGATAGAATAGGCTGCATTCTTTGTGGAGAACTCTGCTACTACTTTAAGGTTTTACTGCTCTTTCAAATGATTCAACTGCATAAACACATTTTCAGCATCTCCAAGCTGTTGGTTTGGCATTAGGAATTTAAAAAATTCAAAGAGTGGCTCATTGTTCAGAGCAGGAGGTCTCAGTACTGTGTAAATCACATCAAATGCTGCAACCTGACAGAAGCCACTTGGCCTATGCCAGGCACTGCTTATCAAGTTTACACCCTCAAAGCCAACAGACTGGCATGCCACTTACGTACCCACATGATATTAGCGACATACACACAGAGATACTTAACCACGGCTTTAAAATAGTACTCTATTAGGGCCAACTGTCAAAACATTTAGAGGATGATAAGAGTGTAAAAGTGACAGGACCAGCCTCATAAGTATATGTAGGATCAAACAGTGTGGCTATTGAGCAGTAAGGCCGCTTCTTCTATGTAACAAATACATGTTTTATCATCCAAAGTCAACACATAGCCTCTGTTTCTACTTGTTTACAATCAGTTTACAAGTTAAATAGTCAGTAAGTAAGTTAAAGTGTATTTGTGCTAGTCTAAAGCTGCACAAACTAGATTGTGTAACTTATTTTATTCCAAGAAATGAAATCTGGTTAATTCTCAAAAAGAAACTATTAAAATTTGCCTGATACTGGTTTTTCTAGAGCTGATCTTTAGCTCTTTAGATATAATGGGCAAGATTTTTTAACTTGTTGAACTGGAAAATGACATTTTTCCCCCTCCTTCTCCTTTTCTCACTACATTAACTAGTATACATTTAAAAAAGAAGAAAATTATTCATTCTACTTCTGAACTGTGTCATGCTACAGTGACTCGCCATCTGCTGAGGACAGAGATACATCCTCTATATGCTGTATGAGTGATATCAATTTCAAACTTTTTCAAAGAATTTTTACAAAACTTGGACCTTCTCTTTAGCATCAAAGTTCATTTAAATACTGTATACACTGATCAGCTATACCATTAAAACCACTGACAGGTAGAGTGAATATTACTGCTGAGTTACTCACTAAAGTATGTTTGACATCAAAGCGCTGTGGAAATAGTGGGGGAAAAAGATATTCCACCACTTCTTACTTTTTCTGTGCAAGAGCATCACACATGTAAGAATAGAGTGACTGCACAGAGTTTCCCAGATGATGATGTGGTTATAAAATTAAGAGTTTATTGGAGCAGAGAAACAGTTTGGAAACACTTGTTGTAACGCTGAGTTACCACAGAGTCTAAATGTGCTGCTTTTTAGTCACAATTTCTGATACATTTTGCCATTTGACGAAAGAAACAAAACAGCTTTGGTGGGAATTTAGCCACACTAATACACTTATATTTGTTTTTACAAAAAGATGCAAAAATATGAAACTTTTGAGCTTTTAAAGCGCTTTCCTATAGCTGCACAATTTACATTTTTGTTTCTAAGTAGAGCAAATTAATTTAAACTCGTTAAACTACAATTTTATTTGGGGGTATCTTTTTCACCATCAACAATCTGCAATAGAAATCCATCTGTTAATTTTCTACACCATATATACTCCAAGGCAGGGTCACAGGGAGGCCTATCCCAGCAGCTACCAGGTGAGGGGTGGGGTACACTCTGGACAGGTTGCCAGTCCATTGCAGGACTAACACAGAGACAAACAACCACTCATGCTCACACCCACTCCTAGGAAGAATTTAGAATGACCAATTAACCTAAAAGCATGTAACAGTAATCTATGTAATAAAATATTATTTAGTCAGATTTAATCGCTCTTGGTTATGCAGGGACTTTAAAACTATATTTACAAAATTGGAGTTGATGCTTTGCACTGGGAAAGGGGCAAGAAATGGACTGGAGGTAATTGACAGAAAGGAATTAGACTCAGTACACTCATATGAGAGATGGTGCTGCTTTCTGCTAGATTACATTATTTTTTTATGGACAGCAACTTGCAAAGGAATCCTCAGACGAGGTCAATGGGTTTTTCCTTTCTCTGTGCAGCTTTTTCACTGCACGTGGTTCCTGCTTGAACTGAGTTTGAGTTTATTTAGTGTTTGAGTCTTCCTGCTCTTGTTGGATACAACACTGACAAAAACAACTAAAGATCTGCTGCACAGCCTCACCTTTTAACACTGTTATGCACCCTGCTTGCTGATCAGAGTATGACACGTACCTCACTATAAGGAGATATAAGAAATGCATGATATATCTGGTAATTATTGCTTTAAAAATTACTTAATAGCATTATTATGGCTATTCAGGGTTGGATCATGGGGGCAGCAGCCTAAGCAGGGAAGTCCAGACTTTTGCGATCTTGTTCTTGTTCTCAGAGTCCCAGGGGGACTTCTCCAGGTCCACAAAACACATGTAGTCTGGTTGGGCAAACTTCTAAGCCCCCTCCAACAACCCAACAGTGTATAGCTGGTCCGCTGTTCCATGGCTGGGACAAAAACCTCACTGCTCCTCTTCAATCTGGGGTTTGACTATCCTGGATCCCAAGCTGTGTGTCGAGGTAAATCCAACTATATCTAGCTTGAATGTCAAGCACAAGCTCAGGCGTTCCACATCCTTAGGGTTAGCTACTGCAATCAAGGATCAGATCACCAGGATCCCCACCCTCAGCCACTCCCCAGCTCACATTGCACCCAACCCCTACGGCCGTTCCCAAAGATGGTGAGCACACAGGAGGATTATTATAGCTTAATTCAGCAAAATCAACAAATGCATGATTAATAATTTCTTTAAAAGCCCCGTGAAGAAAAGCTTGTTAAGTTCAGTTCTGAAGACATGAGAGCTTGGCCTGGTCAGTGGCATCACTGATAGAGTTGCAACCACCATTCACTGATCATGAGGCAGAGACATGGGCAAGCCCAGTTCACAATGAATGAGAAAGTGGAAGTATACTGACTTCAAATCACTGTTAACTAGGTTAGTGAACACAGCAAACTGCTGCAGTAAGCACTCCTGTCATGCCGCTGTGTGTACAGCAACGGTGTGCATGCTGGAATACTGCCCTTGGTCACTAGCTGGTAAGGGGGGGGTAACATGAAGCCAGACAACCCCTTATACAGCCCTGCTTGTTAGTGAGTTTCTAGGTTATTAAAAATAATCTGCCTGATGCAGAATGAATAATAAAACCAGGGGTTCTGTGTTTAATGGAGGCAAAATGCAGCTAGTGATCTGCTGCAGCAAGATATTAAACCTAAAATCAGAAGATGGCACAAATGGCTCAACCAGACATCACTTTAATGCTCATGATCCTACAATACTGAACAGATTGATGCAGATATTTTACTACTACTACTACTACTACTACTACTACTACTACTAGGCACATCCATGACACATACTGTCCCCATTTCACACATTGATTGGAGTAAAGCAGGTCAGCAATGGGCCTGGACAGGCAGACAGCAGGATGTCCGAGGATGGGATTTCTGCTTTTCTGCAGTCTCCCAGGGAGAGGATGGTAATGTGATCACTGCACAGCCTGATCTCATCTATCTGATCTCTCCCTCAATTCATACATACAGCACAGTGGCTGGATACGAGCTCAGGGTGTAGTGGTTGCGGGCTGATTTTTGAAGACCTTAAATGAGAGAGGAAATCCCTACATTTAATTGTAATGGGGCAAGAAACCCCGTCTTACTATCAAAGCAGTGTCACACATTTCATTAGCCTAAAGCCCACGTGCCGTGAAGTGTTGCTATGGTTTTTTCTCCTCCTTTGGGACAGCAGGGCAACATTCCTCACTGACTTCTGACCTCTGGTCTGTCCTCCCAAAAGACGAATGATGTGGCATTACAACCCCATCTGTGCCATCACAACCTCAAGAGAGGCATCTTTTAACTCATTACCACCTGAGGCTAGGACTCTTAGTTAAAGGCATTGGGTCAAACTGGAAAAACATAAAATATTAGTCTTTTCTGTCTGAGGTTAGACCAGCTCATTTCTATCACCCCTTTAAGGTTTTCTATATTTACCAATTGCTAAACATACAGCTCATTTAAAGCACTTTTGACTGGCGCTGCAAGTCTAATCAGCCACTTTATTACATTTAAAAAAATAGTTTTGTGTTTGGAAGATTACAAGATTACTAATAATGAACCACATTAAGTAATCCACTGGCAGAAACCACACAAACGTTGACAGGCAACAAAAACATGAACACAGCGAGCAGAAATTTAATGGCATCTCAACATTTAAGCTGCCTGTAGGCGATGCAAACGACACCACAATGATCATTAAAACTCTGAACATGCAAAAATTGTAACTAATATTGCAAATATCCCTAATCAAATGCCCTAAATTTGCTTTTAAAATCTCTGAGCTGATTCATTGATCTTGTGTTGATTCTGTTGGTGTATGTGTGTTTGAGTGTCTCAGATATAGCTACAGTGCTGCTGCCACCTCCTGGCAGTTATATATCTCTAAGACTTTGTCCAAGAAATCATCCATATCTAAATACTGCTACATATAGCCATTTAGGACACAGGAATCCAGACAAAAAGTGTAATTTTTTCATTAAACTGCAAGAATACAACTGGCATGTGTCAGCATTTGCTTAGATTTTAAATCTTAATAGGGTAAAGCTGCTTCATTTACTTTCAAAGTAACAAAAGAGTTGTATGTGTGTATGTGTTTGTGCGTTTTTCTATCCCTGACTCTGAAAGGATAATGAAGTTTTAATATGCAACTGACACAAGTATGTATTACTCATTTAAACAAGTTGTGACGACACAGAACAACCAGTCATATAAAAAGCAGCTGTTGCAGACCAGTGCAAAGGTTGTTGTCCCACCCACCATGCGCCTCCATTTACATTCAGATTTTGATATGGAAAAACACTCCTACACCGCATGGATATAAGATTGTCTTTACATTTTTTATATTGCCAACCTTAAATAGTTATATTTAGAGTTGTTCTTTATTGCCAGTAAGGTACACTGCAATGTGGAAAACAGCAAAAAAAAAAAAAAATGCTGCTGCCTGTGTGAAAGCCCTGACTTCTCAGGAATGAACCAGGTCGTGTCTCCAGCTCTCAAGACTGTACAGTCGACCATCGTCCCACACCCGCCTCCACCAGAATGTACAGTATGCAGTTGAGTCTGTCTTTAACACAGAGAGAGTATTGTTGACAGATAATACAACATATCTGTTGAAGCTGGAAGAACAAGTTAACTAACATCCTGCCTTTAAAACAGGCCCAACATATTTACATCGCATTGACTACAAGGTCCCTGAGACTCTGTGTCTACATTGTACAAGGGGGTATGGCTTAAAGGCCTAAAACACACTTCACTGAGATGAAGTGCTAAATTTCACACACAGGACCAGTCAAAAGTTTGGACACACTTTTCCATTAAATCTAATGGAGTGTCCAAACTTTTAACTAGTATCACATATATATCAGTATCTTCAATTCCGGTCCTCGAGGGCCACAGTCCTGCAGGTTTTAGACGTCTGCCTGCTCCAACAGACCTAATTCTAATGAAATGGATCCAACAGCTTGTTGTCTGAGTCAGGTGTGTTGAAGCAGGGAAACATCTAAATGATACAGGACCAGAGTTGAGGAGCCCTGAGATACTGTTTATCATATCACATGCCATTGTTTTGCAGTGTATTGTATTGAATCATATTGTGTTGTATGCATTCACAACTCTAGTATATTTCAAAAGAGACCTATTATTGCAAGCAAGTTTTACACTAAACATTAGATTGAAACAAAGCAGAAAAAGTTCATCACAAGATATTTAAATGCTGAAGTGAAAGATAAACAGAAAATGCCATAAACCATCAATAATCCCAAAGCCTTAATGGTTTACATCAGAGTGTCTACAATGCCATGAGTGATCTTGTCGTATCATAACTCCTGACAGGTTCATTATCCATCCAACACAAAAGCTCTCCAACAATCCCCTGTTCCAACATGCAGTAAAGCCTCATCGCCGTCAGCATCAGTGTGAGGTTGTTCGTACACTTGCAGCAATGAAATTCCACATTTTATCTCACAGCTCAGGCTCTTTTCTGCTCTACCAAGGAACTTTTTTTTTTCCCGGCAACAAAGCCAGGCTGGAGAGGGGAGTAAAAATGGCTCATGGAGAAAGCATGAAAGCTTTACTCATACACAGGCGGGCTTGTAGCAAAACATTTCAAACATGAGCTGATCCTTGCTAGCAACTGCTAAGAAAAAACAATGAAAACAAATAGTGCAGCAACAGCCCTGGAGAGTTCCCACACTATAAAAACTTTGGAGCTGGCTTCACAAAAAAGCCCAGTGACGACAGTTGTGGTGAAGGTGGTGGAACGGGTTACAAAGATGGCGGGAAAGTGGGAGGAGGAAAAGGAAAAGCAAGAAAAGCAAAACTATCCTTCAATCAGACCTGGATAACATATATATGATTGTTGAATTACCAGGAAAACTTGTGTTGTGGAAAATGAAGCCCTGAGTTTTCCCAGGAGCAGATAATAGATGTGAACACTGCATACAAAAAAAAAGAAAAAGAGAGAGACTGTCACTTGGCAAGCACAGTATCGACATTTCTGTCTAAGTACTGGGAAGGTCTGTGATTGCTTTACTCATACTGAAAAAGAGTGGAAACCAAGTCTAGCCCTGAAAGCTCCACACCAGCTGCCATCCTTTCACCAGCCAAACCAAACAGCCACACACATACGCACAAAAACACTGCCACACACAGAAATGGAAAATCTGACCCTCCATGTAATCTTAGCTGCAGTTTTGCTTGTAGAACTGAATGAAGCAGCCACTGGAAGTTTCTTTTATGTCTGCAATTAACTAGTTTCAGTCTATGTTTCCAAGCTTAGACCATCACTGGTTCATCCAAACCTCCTTATAGGCTGGTGATGTTAAACAAGAGCTAGACTCTCTCTTTTACATCTTTTTTTTTTTTTTAAACCAAAGGCCACATTGCAGGGAAGTGATTACGATGATCATCATAACTACATCAAACTGTCATATTGAGTTTTAGCCTCACAAAGAGATTCCATGAACATGAAAATACACATTGACTCATGCATAGAAGTTGTAGTTATTTCGAAGTATCATGTACCTTGTCCCAAACAAGCAATTATTTATTTATTTTTTATCTTAAAGTGTTTTAAACACCATTAAATGGTGTAAGCTACTAGCTTCCCTGTCATCACGAGCATTTCGTTCTCATCTATCATTTATTTGAGGACCACAGCAATACTGGTCTGCATTCATTTACTCAGCTTGTGAGTATTATTTCATGGTTACTTATAATTATTCCAACAAAAAAACTTTTTTTTTTTTTTTTAGAGTCAAACACTTTGGGCTAAGACATTTTTCATCACCTGAGGTTTTAAACTTATTAAACTTTTTATTTGCCTGTCTTAGTTTCTGCAGGTGTCAGTGATGGATGATGCAGTAGACAGAGAGGTATGCTCAAAGCAGCAGAGATTGGAGACAGAACACACAGTACCAAGCTGAACTGCAGGTCAGAGACAGCTCAGTTGCCAGGCAAAGGTTGTAGAAAAGGGGTGGCGGGCTGCTACGTTTCGGCAGGTATACAAAGAGAAATGTGATTGTGCAAAAATGAAAAAGCATTTAAGAAAAATACTGCTGCTCTGGCTCTTAAACTAGGTGATGCCCACACCTACTTGGCCTACATATAGCTGTCATCTCCATGGCCTTCTAGCCACAGGCAGATTGTCAGATGGCCAAGATATGGATAGCTGATCTCTGTAACCAATGTGTTCAGACATGTGTTCAGACAGGCAGCTCTGCTCTGTTTCTCACTCTCGCTGCAGCACAAAAATAGAACCAAACACCATAGTAGTGCTTTTCTTTGTTTTCCTTCTTTAACCAGACAAATGGTAAGTATCTTTCAGCTGGGCTTGCTAGCTTTAGCAGTTTCACAGGATCTTCAGATGTTAATAAAGCCCCAAAGGTCATGCAGAAACTAGCTCAAGTTTTAAAGCTTAGTGTCTCTTGAGGTAGCAGCACACACATTTGTGAAATTGTGCCACTAATGCCAAGGAATGGACTCATGCAAGCTTCATGGTAACAGCAACTTGGTGATGACTTGAAAAATTGAAGGTGTAAAGACCAGCATTTTTGTGCATATTTAAAGCGTTGTGGTAATACAGACTAGTTCCTTTCCACCAGGTCCCAGTAGCTATTGTTTGTCTCAGAACACCAGCTATGTTCTGCTAGGTGTGATCTGGAAAAGATGAGACTGGAGACATTTCGTTTTCACGTTGAAATACACGTCATATTCGGCTCTATGGTGCGGCTTGACCACAGGACTATAGCGGTGGCGAAACATTGGACTGTAGCCACGTCCTTCACAACACCCTCCCAACCCTCATCGTACAGGGCAGGGAGAGACACGGTTAAAATAGTGACGAGATGGCAGTGATGCCGTTTGTCCAAAGTGTTGATGAGTGTCTTAAATCCCGGGTTGTTCCTGTGTTAACTGAGCGCTGGTCTTTGGCGAGAAAACAAGTTATGTTTGTTTATAACGTTTGTTTTCTCTCTGTCTCTGGTAGCTGGTGGATTATTTAGTCACGACTCACAAAAATGTAACATTTTTCTTTTTCCTTGTGTCGCGTCGTAAGCCCCCATGTGCACGTCTACGTAAACGAGCGCAACATTTCACATGCACGTGTCGCCTGTCGCTTGGCTGGAGGAAGGCAGCGATTTCCACCTCATCGCGCAAGTTCCATAGAAAATTAATGGAGAAGGAGCGACGTCGCCTCCCGTGTGTCCAGCCCATAACTTGAGAGGTGTTTGCATCTGGAGTTGAATTAAACCAAAGCTGCTGGGGCTGTGGGAGGAGTCTGCAAAAGTGGGAGGAGACTGCAGCAGTGGGAGGAGCCTGCAACAGAGCGCTGCAATGTCAGTGACGCTCGATATGCAACCTAAAAGAGCACAAGAGTAAACTGCGAAGGAACACAATAATCGGACCATTAAATTTTCATGATCTTGAAAACCCAGATCGTAATTATGATTAAAATTCGATTAATGGCACAGCCCTTCAAAAACCCATGCCAGAGAATGGCTTCTTATCTATGTACACATAACCCCACAGCACTTACATTCGACTCTGTGGTCAGAAGTCTATTTACTGAGATCACCCCTTAAAAATCTGGCCGCAGAGGCTGACGGGAAAAACGCTTACTCTCACTTACTCAGCTCCCAACTTCTCGAATCGTTCTCAGAATGATATATTTCCTGCCTTAAAACCAGGCAAATAAAAAAGGCTAATGCTGTCCAGACCACTTCAGTTGGGAGGAAATCCAACCATGGAGCAGCATCCAGGCGGATATTACAAAGGAATTGATATTTCAAGGCAATATTGAGACCCAAGAATTACTTTCTGTCATTTCTTTTTATGATCTCGCGGTATGTGAGATATTTAGTCAGATGTTTTTGATTTTTGGCTTGTTTTCCATAATTAAAAAAAAAAGTTGGGCTGCTGCTGAGTCATCAAGGTCATGGTAATTGTAACATAAAGGCATTTGGATCTTTTTTTTTGTTCTTAAAGAATTTTTGCCTGTCATCTGGAAGGTCCTTTAAATCTAACTAGCTGGTGAGGAGTTTCTGGATTATTAATTGATAAAAGACT
This sequence comes from Rhadinocentrus ornatus, assembly GCA_037177495.1. Taxonomy (NCBI): domain Eukaryota; kingdom Metazoa; phylum Chordata; class Actinopteri; order Atheriniformes; family Melanotaeniidae; genus Rhadinocentrus; species Rhadinocentrus ornatus. The sequence goes on along the minus strand of JBAMHW010000017.1, from coordinate 17,214,151 downwards.
GTTATAGACTTGGGAGGGTCATTAAGGCCATGTGTTGTTTTCCACATGATTGTGGAAGAATGTCCAGCAAGCAGTAAAACATAAAGAATATTACTGGGGATTTTTGCTACCTTTTCTTTTTATTTCCGTGCATTAACCACATATTTATCTCTGTTCCTCATTCCACAGAAACACGAGTTATACCTTATAATCAGACCTTCCAACAATGTGTAATACAACACCAGTTAGTATTGTTAAAAGGGGAAAAAAAAATCAACCAAACACAGATTTCCTTTTTTTTGTGCTAAGTTTACATTTGCCTTGCCTGGTTGTGAAACCCCTTGGAAAAAAGAGTTCAGGCTGCAACGTTGTGTGATACCTGAATCCACTTCTGTTCAGAAAGGTCTTCTAAGCCAGAAAATCACAGGCATCAACTTCCAGCCATGTTATTTCCACACAGAGATCATTTAGATTCTCTGAATCTTTTTATGTAGTAAAGATAAAATATTTAAAGTCTTCGTAGTTTTACATTAATATTATGCTGAAATTGCTCCACCCTTTAATACAGATTTTGCAGATTGTTGAAATTCTGTCCAGAGACTCTGCCTCTATACGTTGCTTTTTAACTCACCTAATCATGTTGCCAATTAACCTAGCGTCTGGATGCTCCTCCAGCTGTTACTTTTTAGAGCCTGTTGCTTTTTCAGCTTTTAGTTGCTTCCATCCCAAATTTGTTATTAAATGTGTTGCTGGTATTAAATTCAAACTGAGCCATTTTTTTCAGTAAATGATAAAATGCCTCACATTTCAACATTTGATGTCTCCTGTCTTCGATTGGGAAGGTTTGCAAATAACTGTATTATGTTCATATTTAAATTGTATTGAGCATCCTAAAATTGTGGGGAATTGGGGTCATAAAAAGCTTTGGAAAAATATATCTTTGAACGCATGTGCATCTAAGAAGGTAGCTTTCAGAAGCGGCTTTGCACAGTCATCACATCTTTTTTGTTAATGGGACATACCGTAAGAGATCACTGACATCTCGAAAGCTTAACCTCACTTTAAGAGTCCCAAAGGAAGTCTGTGTGGAAGTTGCTTCCATATGGAGAGATCCATCTGTCTCCATCTGTTCCTCTAACATGCCTGCTTACCTGCTCTTTTACAGTACATCCCTGTAATCTTTCCAATGAGCACACAAAGAATCGGCTGTTCAGGTTGATCTGACCCTTAGCAATGAGCTGGACTGAGTGGACACTTCCCAACTCCTGGTTGCTGTAACATGTAGTGAAATTACTTTAAATGGAAACTCGCATGTTGAAAAATATAGAAGAGGGTCTGTAGTGAATTCATTCACTAGTAAATGCAAAATGTTGATGCGTCTCAGTCTCAACAGACTGATCTGTTGGTGCCAAAATATTTTTGTCAAAGTTCATATTGTAGTCTTTGGAAGCCAACAGGTGTAATTAAATCTTTAAAAAGTATATTTTTATTATCACATTTCCACCATTCTCTAGGTCAAGTCACTGTCAAGTCATCTAAGACATGGTGATTTCCTATTTAGTTAAATTAAAGGTTCTTTTCCGTGCTGTAATTTCTTTACAACCCTCTTTTCTTTAGGAGTTTGCTCACACTGGGCAAGTATTTTTTCTAATTACTAATTAATTATTTTAAAATTAGTCAAAAATGAGTATTTTACTGGCTGGTTTTCCCTGTAGACAAAGTTTGATATGTTGATCTTGCAGTTGTGTGCTCGTTGAACTTGACATTTTTGAGTTCTTACACTGATCCTTCACAAACTTTCAGTCTTTGGTGAGAAAATTGCTTAGTTTTTAAAGGTTTTACTTATTTTTGATACAACGTTTCCTTTATAAAAACTGGAAACAGATGAACCCTGACTGCAAAAAGATGAAGAAACTCCGTATGGATCTGTGAAACTCACATCGGTCACATGAACACATACGATAATATTGCAGCTTAGTATAAAGTTGAGGCTTCACACTAGTGCTTTAAAACAGCTTTTTGTTATCTTTTTATTATGTAAGCGTTTGTGCTACTCATGTATGCAAAGTGGTTTATAAATATAATTTGACTGACTGATTGATTAATTGATAAGTTTGATCATCATACAGTATCATTTTGATTTACATTTTGCTACAGATTGATTGTTCATCTGTGTTACAGATTTTGCCTAAGTTTCAATTTGATTTGCTACAAATCGATGAGACAATGTCACATGCTGATTTATGTGTGTATGCCATCTCTTCCACTCATAAAAAAATCCCAGAAAGCACATTATTAACGTATAGTTGAATATTATAGTTACCACACTTGGATTTTTCTCATCACAATGATATAAAAAAGTGTATGGGATCCACATTCTTAGACAAGATTTGCAAATGTTCATCGTATTTATATTCAATATTTTCAATTTGATTAATGCTGTTGGATTGTTGATCACTGAATTGATAGGTTAATGCATTGTTACACCCCCACTAAACACGTAATACCAGTTTTCTTCTTCTGTAAACAAGGTTTTATCCAGATTCATCTTCTGAAGTGGTTCATATTCCTACAAAAGCAGCTGGTTTCACCTCATTCTGTTGCTATAGCAACCCCCACTTACAAAGCCAATGTGACCCGAATGGTATTTAAAAAAAATCTTGTGTCAAAAGTATGACACAGAAATCAGAATCAGAAAAATTTCTACCATCCACCAATCACATTTTTATTGGCATTTTAATCACAGATTTTATTCTGAGCTTCTGTGAAATTTTATTTATTTATTTATTTTGTCTTATTTTCAACATGCTCCTGAACAAGCCATTGTGCTAGCGAGGCAAAAAGGCTGTTAATTCATTTAAGCTACAGTTCAGTTACTTTAACGTTAGTTGGAGTTTATTATTAATGTTGATATTGTTAAGTTACTCTCTACACTGGCCACCAGGAGTGAAGCAATCGAGTGGATGGTGTGATCTGACAAATAGAGTGGACAGCCACACACCTCAAGTGACCCCACCGCCAGAGAAAGTAGCAGAGGGTGATTGGCAGCAAGCAGCCAAACAACCATCCACCTCCACCACACCCCACTGGCAACAGATAAGGCAGGAGAGATCTTTGGCATGATTTTTTTGAACATGTCCTAAACATTAAGGGCCACACACACTCCACTGTCCATGGCCCGTCCTTATTTATTTATTTATTTTAGCAGTTTTATATCTTTTAAAATAAAAAAAACAAAGCAATAATGTGTTTTTTAAGCACCCACTGCTGAATATAACAGTGTTAAAGAGGCGGGCAGGGCGTTCAGGGAATGCAGCTTTGACATACCAGATGTGAGCTGCGGGCTTTCTTATCAAATTTGTCAGCAAAAGGAATTAGCTGAACAAGATAACAAGTGATCCAAACAATGACTGAGTGAATGATATGAAGAGAGAAATTCCTGTAAGTGCAAAAAGGCATGTAAACAAACAGGAAGTTGATTTTTAAAAATGCTTATTAGCTACTACAAAGGCTGCACGGTGGTGTGGTGGTTAGCACCGCAGCCTCACAGCAAGAAGGTGCTGGTTCGAGCCCCGGCTGGGGGAGGGGTTCGAATGTGGGGGTTGGTGGCCTTTCTCTGTGGAGTTTGCATGTTCTCCCCGTGTATGCGTGGGTTCTCTCCGGGTTCTCCGGCTTCCTCCCACCGTCCAAAGAC
>JBAMHW010000017.1:17155887-17200548 GCA_037177495.1 Rhadinocentrus ornatus | reverse complement strand
CATGAAGCCCCCGACAACATAGCCACTAGGATCGTCGGGACGCACAAACTCCTCCACCACGGTAAGGTGGCGGCTCATGGAGCTAATACCGGATATTCAAGGTTCTTTTGGAAGATCATCAGAAACAGCATATTTACTAATAGCAACTCATTCTGCTGCCTAAGTTTAGTACTATCTATTCGTTGTTGTTTTTTTGTTTTTTTTTGCTTCCTTCCAATTTTCTGACCCCCCCCTTACCACCACCCCCCTACTTGAAAACTACTGTCCTAGAGTTACAACGTGAAGATTATTTGGTCGAGGTCTGTTTGGTTACTTTCGCCCGCTAATAAAGACACAAAATTCAGATTCAGTCCAGCTAGTGAGCTGGAATCCTGCAGAATCTAAATCTACAGAACAAATCTGCTGGTAATAAACTCCGCTGGTCAATTTTAACACATTACTCACAGTATAAACTTTAATAGTCACATTGTGTTTTAACTGCAGGACCTGCAACAACTCATCCTCACATATTCAGAGCTTCAGTTTTCATGTTTGTCATCTGCAACACTGTGAAATTAGTTCTTTAAAAACCTTGATGCTGATTCATCCTCTTTTCAATCTACTGTTTTGACTTCAAGATGTAAATGTGGTTGTGTACAAATGAGTTGTAGCTCATTCTAAATATAATTAATAGTCTATATAGCATTTCTTCCTCGATAAACAAGATGGACAGGACATTTCTCTGGTCTCTTTAACCCCATTAAAGAAGAACAATTCTTTCCCATTTCATTTGTCTTCATCTTCTTTGTATTCAGGTAGTATATCTCCACTGTACGCTCATTTTTTAGCTTTTCATCGAGTACCTGAAGCTGTTTTGCTGATAACTCTCGTTTCCTCACTCTAAACATCTTTGCCTCTCCATTTCAACTTCTCTATAAATCTTTTATGTACAGCATTTGCCTCACTCTCCTTTGATCGCTCTTCTTCTCTGACATTTGTTTGGTTATGTGAATGGCTCTTCTATACAAGATCTTTTTAACTACTTCAAAGAGCATTTCTCTCATAACTTCTCTACCACTTTTCCTTCTACAGTATAACCTTGTTTTGTACACCAATATTTCTAAATTCTTAGATAAACGTTTAATTATCTGTCACATTTTCCATCTCATCTTTTAACTTTTTCACTTACTTGCACAATGAGGGGAAAATGTAGTTTACAACTTTTAACCTGTATTTTTTTTCTTGGTTATATTTTCTGTTAACTTTTTTTTCTGACTGTTTAATGATATGCAATAAGTGCAGATCTGTGTTTGTTTGGGTAGTCAACTACCAGCTGTGTTATGTGGTTAAAGGTTCTGCCACAGTGACAGGAAGTGTCACTAGTTCAGTTTCACATCAGCAGATGCTGAAACCACAAATCCTCCAACACTGAGAAACTAAAGCAAATTCCTCCAAAATGCTGATAAATGCTCAACAATGTTTTTAACTGCAAACAGGTTTTGTAAAATGTGTAATTTATTTTTATTTTTTTTATTTGTCATATTGTAAGAGGCACAATGTTTAAAGCAGTGGTTCTCAAACCTTTTCTACCGTGTCCCCCTCTGAAGGAATAAACATTCCCAGCTACATTTACCCAATCCAACACGCCCCCCCCCCCCCCCCTCCCTTGTCATGTTGCCGCACCCTCCAGTTTGACAACCACTGCTTTAAAAGGGACATTGTGTAACATTTTCTGTTGTTTACTAGCCAAAATGTCTGCATGTATATTTGTGTTTTCATTGGTGTATTATGACCTCCGCTAATAATTTGACACCTTCTCATAAGCAACTTATATATATGTTTGTCCCCTTTCGGTGTATTCAAAGATGGCGATGCAACATGGCAGCCCCCAGTTGGGTGCGCCACCACCTATGAATTTATAAACAACTTATTCTAAGCTACGAGAACACTTTCAGTTGGATGAGATTAGGGTTGGACAATAATTCAATATCAATATATACCGCAATATACTTTTATTCAATAACGGTAATATTAGTTTTGAACAAATTTCCATATTTCGATATACATACAGTATAAGATTACAGCGTTTCACTGACTGGCGTTCAAGCCGAACAGAAAGAGCTGCAAAACATTGGCTATGTAAGTGATGACGTACACCACAGACACGGAGCCTGAACAATGAGCCCCGACCAAGCCCAGCAGCAGTAAAAAAAAACAAAAAAAAACAAACAAAGAGCCCAGCAGCAGTTGGCTGTGCTCAGCGCGAGGTAGAAGGCTAGGCTAGGCTAAGCTAGGCTAGGCTCCAACGCTGCTAGTTTTAGCTACAAAACGAGTACTCATGTCTGTAATGCAAACGTGACTGAACAAGCTTCTACAAAGGAAGAGAAAGCAGACGAAGTTGTTGATTAGAGAAAAGACTAACTCGGTGGTACGGAAGTGGTTTGTCTCAGCGTCGCCAACTTAGCGACTTTGTCCTGTTCAGTTTAACTCCCCTCTAGCGACTTTTTTATTTTTATTTAAGCGACTAGCAACAGATCTAGCGACTTTTTCTGGTTTATTGGAGACTTTTGGAGACTGACGTAAATTAACGTAGTTTACTTTTCTCAAAGAGAAGCGGGTGCTGGCAGGCCCCTTCCCCATCCAAAAGCACTCATACGAGACTTGGTCCTGACGCAGCTCTCAGCTGCATCAGATCAGCTCTTTTTCATCACCAGGCTGCTGCTGGTCCCTCGCTGGCTTACCTTCAGATATTAATGTCTATGGATGGATGGATGAAACTGAAAGCTGTCCAGCCTGCATCTTATAAGATACAGAGTAGAATAAGTTGACAGTAAGACAGGAGGTACAACACTAAACATGACTCGTGTTTGTTGGTGTATTCTAGCAACTGGCTTATTGCATAACAATCATGTATACTGAACCTTTCAGCACCATTTTAACATGGTAACATCAGTATTGGCAAAGATTAACATCATAAACCACATGGTCCTCAGTGTCAGACCCAGCAGCAGCGGCAGGTCCATCATGTCCAGATGAGGCTGAAGTTCTTCATTTTACAATCAATCATCTGCAGCTGGTTCAGACAGAATGATCTCGGTAACACTGACATCAACTTTTATTCTATTGTATGTTCTGCTTTAAGCAGGTTCAGATAATCTTGTTATCTTATTTTCCACATGTTGTATTTATTTTCGAACTTTCTCACCATGTCGATGAGCTAATATTTAAGGCCCCAAAAAGGCCAAAAGCCAGTTCGACAAGGCACACAGATCTAGGTAAATATTTTTTGTGAAGTTTCCTGTCTTGTCTCAGTGTCACTTCCTTTGTGTGATTACATTTCAGTATACACACGATTACATGCCAAATTCCCTGGTTCGTATGTTTCACTTCTTCCTGGTTTGTATGTATCATCTATGAACTGAAGAGAAAGTTAGATGCATCTTGCATTTTTAATCGGGGGGGTTGCAGTGTACCTCATTTGAAAAACAATGGGTCAGTAAGTGGGGTGATTAACTATGGCAGAAGGAGGGGGGACTGCAGGAGAAACTGAAAATCTTGGGATTTCTTGTGATAAAGCTGCAGCGTATGCAGCCAGTAGACTTCTTGGGCCAGTGTCCTGCAGGTTTTAGGTGTTTCCCTGCTGCAAAATACTTGACTCAAATTAAATGGTTCTCCAACAGCTTGCTGTCAAACTATGTACAAGCCTATTGATTACACATTAGTTTGAGTCAGGTGTTTTGCAGGAGGGAAACAACCAAAACCTGCACAACACTGGCCCAAGAGGTCCAGAGTTGGTGATCAAATCAAATCAATTTTATTTATAAAGCGCTTGTCCTGCCAAAGGCAACACAAAGTGCTTTACATGGTAAAAACTATTTATACATATTAAAGTCACACTAAAGTAAGCAACATAGCAATTTAACACATTCATTATTATCTCTCTCACACGCAGTCACACTGACATCCACACACATGCTCAAACAGAGCAGTTACCCCCACCCTCACTCTACACAAACATGAACTCCCTAATTTCTGTCTCTTAGAATAAAAGATATTAAAAGTAATAAATATCTGATTTGAGGCTGCTAATCTCCGTTCTAATCTGCAGGAGCCAAAATGAAAACCACCAACCACTGTTTGCTGTTGAAAAGAGAAGTCAAAGATACAAAAATCTGCTTTGTGTTTAAGTGGAAGGCTTAAATAATACAAACTGTTCACAGCAGCTGTTGACTGTGGTTTTCACATGTGCTTCTCAGCAATTTGTCCATTTTTAGCACTTTATGTTTTTGGTTATGTAATCTGTGGTTATCAGCCCCTACCTACTAATCAGCATTTGGTTCACATGTTGCACCACCTCCTGCACATGCGTGCCGTTAGCTTTATAGATGTGGTAATAATACATTTTATTTCAAAGCGCCTTTCAAGACCTCCAAGGACACTTTACAACATAAAAACAATAACATATAAAAGCAATCGGGAATAAAACAAAGTGCACTAATGACGACGAATGGATGGATGGATGGACGGACGGATGGCTGAGTAAATTTGCAGTCTAGTGGTTACAATGAGTAGGCAGTTTTGAACAGATGAGTTTTGAGTCTGGATTTGCAAATGGCAAGAGTTTCAGAGTTCCTGATGTCTGGTGGCAAAGAATTCCAGAGCGACTGAAGGCTCGGCTCCACATGGCTCGCCAGCGTCACTTCTTTTTACGGAAATTAAAAGAACTCATTCAAAACTATTCTTTAAAACTTTTATCGGTGTGGTATCGAAAGTCTTCTTACCAGCTCTGTCACTGTGTGGTTTGGCAATCTCACTGTGAAAGAAAAGAAAACTTAAAACAGAGTGGTTCGCTCTGCTCACAGGACGATAGGCTGTGAACTACCAGTCCTGGAGGACATTTACAAATCTAGACTCTTAACAAGATCTTTACAGATCATCGATGATCTCTCTGGCCACCCTGCTACAGAGATGTTCGACCTCCTGCCCTCAGGGAAACGATATCGAGCTATTAAACGCACTTCATCTCGTCATATTGCAAGTTTTTTTCCACAAGCTGTCGTGACTTTGAACCATGCACTTTGAGATACCTCAGACATGCACTTTACAGTTTTAGCCATGTCGTTTACTACTATTTATTTATATAGTGTTTTTATTGTTTCTTTGTTTATGCCTTTCAGAATGTGACCGTGTGTTGTATTTTTAGGCTTGTGTTCCGTATTTTATCTGTTAAATGTTGACAGTGCACTTTGAGTTCTTTGCAACTGTTTTCCAATGTGGTTTCTTTTCAGCAAATGGCAAATAAACTGAACTAAACTGGTGCTGAGGCACACAGGGGGCACAGTCAGATTTATTGAGGAGGAGGATCTAGGGGAGCGGGATGGGGTGGGTGGTGTGGATTAAATTGGACAGATATGGAGGAGTGAGATTATGGATGGCCTTGAAGGTATAGAGGGGCAGTTTGAACTGGATACGGTGCAATACTGGTAGCCAGTGGATTTGCTGTAGGGTGGGTTGATCCGGGCAGCTGAGTTCTGGACCAGTTATGTTCCAGCAGGTGAGTTAAAGTGTGACACCTGGCACAACGCTTATCCGGAGAAATATTGCTTATCCACCGATGAAAGGTTGTTCTGGTCCACATAAATGCAAAGCAACAGTCCATTCAAACCAAAAAGCCATTAAAAAAATTTTTTTAATTTTAAAATAAAGATAAAAAGTATCGGTGAGCAGCGGCAGCAAATCGTGCCAGCGTTCACTCAACCGGAAGAGGTATGAGTGTATCTGTGTGTGTAATGACTGAGTTTGAACCTAAAACAAACAAAGACCAGACCCCAGGACTCTGTATGTTGTCTGTAACAGACGTCCACACTGACTGTGTGGGAACCTTCATCTTTTTGTCAGACATGCAACTCAGAAGATTACAATTTTAATGTCACCATTACTTTATTATGAAGTCCCCAAAGCTTCATGTTAGAGGTATAAAGATGCTTCTTCTACTACTAATTAACCTGTAATTAAAGATTTCTAAATAACTTAATTGCCCACATCTTGACAACCACTGAGTGCCACCAACAAGTTTTATCTCAGACTGCTGCCCTCCCACCAGACTGCGTTCAGATAAATTTATCTTTGCAACAGTGATGTAATCTACGCTAAATGTTGTGAGCATAACCAGCGTGTTTATCATGTAGTTAACCTAGCTAGAAGCTAAAAGGTAGCCATGTTTAATGGAAATTAGCTGGAATGCACATGTGACTTATAACCAAATTTGAAAATACCAGTTTTATAATTACAAGTGTCAGGCACTTGTTTATAGCACATACGAACTGACGTGTCATCTCACAGTGGAGGAGTATGTGAGGTAGTTACACCAACAGCAGAGAGGTTCTCTGAGCAATACTGAAGACAGAAAAACGGCAAAGGTAAAAGTAGATGGAAAAAGTGGTAAAAAAGACTGAGTTGTAAACAAACTTAACATAAACTCACACAATTACAAAGCTGTGTGCACACTCTTTTTGCTGTTTCCCACAGTCCTCTGTGACCTACATCTTCTTACAAGAGCAGCCAATAGCAGGAAGAAATTATTCAAACCGAGTAAAGCGAATGTCGGTCATAGCACTGAAAAGGTATTTCACCGTCTGACTTGTGTTTTTCAAAACAGGAACACAGATGCAGGCTTTAGGGTTTATCCCAACTATTCAGAAGTGTTTAATTCAGAATAGGTTTTTTAACCTTTATGCAGCTGTTCCCAGCTGACATAATTTAATGCATACAAAAATGCACAACTTGATAAATATCTCAGAGTAAAAATTATACAGCCACTGATAAAGTTTATTCCGTTAATAAATTATTGAAAATATATTTTAATAACTAAGCTGAATTAAATAAAAATCTCCCAAACTCAATAATTATCCTTTCTAATGGTAATAAATTCACTTAAATCTTCATTTCTCAGACAGAAACATAAAACACGACCATATGCCAGCTAAGCCTTGGATTGTTGTATATTCAAAAATGGCCGTTGGCATACACAAACGTTTTTGATTTGCACACTTTGCTTTTGTTATCACTGGCTGCACCTTTTCTGCATTGAAACGATATTTTATAAAAGCCTGATTGAATCTGGTCTCCCAGCCCTCAAATCACTACCTTTGAATGGCAGAAAATTACTAGTACACGATTAGTGTGACATCTACAATTAATCTGACAACAAATTTAAAAAAATCTGCCACAACCATCATATTGGTTGATACAGATAAACAGCTGATAAATCTGAGACGTTTTTAAAAGCTAAAAACCAGAACGTTCTTTATTCAACTCCAATATACTGAACAGATTCAGCATTCAACTCCTTTTCTTTTTGTAAATCTCTGCTGAAATCCACTTCTTAACAAGCACTTCAAGAATACACCATCGACCACACACTGGTCTGCTTCTCCCCCTCTTGCTCTGTTCATGGCGGCACGAGTGCTTGCTCAGAAGCAACAAGTTACCACTTAAGTCTGTATTACTCTCCCCCTCACTTGCACTTTCCCTCGGGAGCCTGCGGCTTTGTGATGGCTGGAATTCCCATAAACTTACAATGTGTACCGGGCTCGGCCAGAACCGCCATAAATCGCTCCGACCGGATCTGTCGCCCGTTGCCACTAGGACGTCTGGACGGCAACGGGGAGGGAAGACCTAGACAGAAAACCCGAGGAAAATGGTATAGGTCGATGAAGCATTAAAACCTGCGGTGGGGAAAAATGACCCACAGGGCCAAACATCTGCACAGGAAAAGGACGCACCTACAGCACGTCGGAAACTTTCCAAGAAATCAAGCTGGCACACAAGTGACACACTCACTTGTACAATTTTAAATGTGTCATCACCTGGTCTTTTCATGTATCCACTGTCCTCTAAGTGTCTTTAAATATTTTTTTGAAAACTTATTAAAAGAAATTAAAAATCAAACATAGAGCTTGTTCTGGTACACTGCAAGATTTCCAACTGTTTTAGCTTAAAGATGACCAACACGAACAAACCATGGAAACATCTTTAGTCATGGCTTAAAGCAACAGTCTTACACTGGGGGTTAAAAGATGGCCATTATAGCGGTTTTGCAACCAAAGTCAGCAAGAGACTAATTTCAGAGTCATTCTGTACATCATCATGAGAGAGATGACCAACACTAACGCAGCAAAAAGCCGAAACAACCAGAACCGTGTAGATCAAGGCCAAATGAGATAAATGTTTTATGTGGAATTCAAACAATGAAGCAAATCCAGCTGTATGATATGGCCTCCGGCACAATGACAGCACAGGGAATGGGAAGAGATAATAGACGTGTTAGAGGGGAAGCAGCCCTTCCCTGCCAGGAGAGAGATGGGGTCCATCACTGACAAAGAGTTTACAAACAACCCTGCATATTCACACTCACTCCTATAGCCAATTTACATTCAATAATTAACCTAACGTTCACGTGTCTCAACTGTAGAAAGAAACCACATAAATGGTTTGGCTGAACGTAGAAATGCAACACTGGAATAAACTTATTTTAAAAACATACTAAATAAAAAAATTAAAAATAAACTTATAAACTAAACATTTCTCAATATTCGCCTCTAACAGCCTAAACAGAACACAGGAGTGGATCAACACTGAAGCTTGAGGCAAATTATTTGGAGTAGTCGTGCTCATTCAGCCCTGACTTGAAGGCTCTTAGACTAAAACTTAATATGATTTCACACATTTACAGACTGGAAGGCTTACGTGTTAGCAACAGCAATAAATACTTCCTCAAAACTATATTTTTATGCTCTTGTTTAAAGTTTGTTTGTTTTTTATTTGATGTTGTTGATGATTTGCTTTCTTAAAATCAGATTATTTGCAGGTTGTTGAATAATCTAGATCTGTAACTGTTAGTGAGATTTAAAACAAATTTCACACATCTAAAATACAGTGTGAGCCTCAATACTAAAAGAAAAAGTCACTAAGTGCCATTTGATCGCATTTTCATCTCTATTATGCTGAGCTCACACCAAAGGATTTTCACAGTCGCGGACTAAAAACGGAAGTCTTCAGGAAATCTTAGGAGTCTTACTGGAGTCACAGCGCGCTCCCATCATCTCCATCGTTAGGTTTAAGCTGGTAATCTGGGCTGTTTCATGTCAATCTTTCCCTAGTCTTGTGGTGTGCGACAATATCAAACATGTTTAATATTATCGAAAGTCGCAGTGACGAAACGCGATCAACAACCAATAGATGAGAGAAAAGCAGAAACAGGAATCATGACGGAACAAAGGCAAAAAAGGACAAAAAAAAAGAAAGAAAGAAAATAGACGAACAAGAAGCGGTAATGAAACATTGTAGGTGGACCGTCCAGCAAGAGGAGCGGATGGTTATTAAGAAGTAAATGTCTGCTGTGGATCATTTATGTGTTACAGTATAATGAGAAAACTCATTCATCCCTCCAGATTCTGATGAGTCAGTGTAACACCTGGTGGAGATGCAAAGACACACTTAATAACGATGTGTAATTCTCTATAGATTCTGGAGGGAAACTCTCCCTTTGTTTGCTTTGCTGGGGCAGATCAGCCCAGTTCCATATCAACGGTCCAATAAATCACAAAAAAAATGCTAAAATAATCTAGTTGCAGTCTTGTAATTTGTGACCCTACAAGATTCACAGTTTTTGTCAAATCTCAGTCTGAGACTAGGCTGAGACTTAAAACTCTGAACATTTGTCTTTAGATGTGAGCCGGTAGTTTTCTAGAGTCTTATGCAAATCTTTTCAAAGTCTTCTGATGTAAGCCCAGCATTAGAGATCAACTAAGCAGGAAACAGACAAATCTGCTTCTAAAAGTCGCACTCCTTGTACCTTTGAGCAGGCTCAGACCCATGTAAAAAGAACAAAAATTACACATACTGTACGATTAGTGGTGTGTCACAGCATTAATGAAGAAATGCAAACATGTTAAAACATAAGCAGAAGAAGAGACCTGCAACACTGATTTACACCAGCGTGACATCGAGCTATCTGAGCTTTGGGAGGTATTTAATGGAGAGAAGACAGATATCTGTGGTTCTCTAAGGATTTCGCCACTTGTCACAGATTTCAGGAGAACCTGTTGCATCTTGTATTGGTATTGCATCACAGCAAACTAATGAGTCACTTCTATGCATTCATGCTGTGGATTTTGCAAGGTGAAAGTCTCACAGGAGAAAAATTTAATGATTTTCTCTGCTGGAATGTGATGCTTGAGAGCTGCCCTCATTGACCCATCAGGCTAGGGCTGCAACATGACTTAATTTGCTTTTGGAAATTTCAGGTGTGGCTCAAGCACACATTTATTATAGATGTTAAATGACTGCACACACTGATAGGCATTTTAGTCATTTATAGCTGAAAGAAACAACATTTAGTAAACATTGTTATAGAAAAAGTTTTCCTCAACTTTCTTAGTTCATCAAAACACCAGCTATGCAACTGCTATAATGACATTTCCTGACTGCTGCAACTGTGTCATAGATTTGTGGACTAAACATGGTTGTAATGGTTTGCACAAAAGCCCTCTATACATGTGTGAAAGAGCCTTTCTTCCTGGCATAACCCCACAAACAAACAGAGGATCAGGGCTTTAACAAGCAACCTTTTACAACAAGTTGAGCAGAACTGGAGGCTTTCTTTTTAAACATTTTTCTTGTAGTCCCTTGAAAGATGCTTGCGCTTCAAAACGGTTACCCGTAGTTGAACATGGAAGGGGAGCTATTTTGGGGTAACGAGCACAGCTACAGCAATGACAAGCCAGCTGTGTTTCCACAGCTTCATAAAAGGAGGAGGCAGAGTAGAGGAATGGGAAAGCAGAAAATAACCATGTTTTAGTGCTGTCACTCAATTTAAAGGTTTACACAATCTCTGTCTGCAGTAATTCATGGAAATGTTGAGGGAAAGCTGTGACGTTATGTTTGGTAAAACTGGGTCCTGGATAATGTGCACAAAAAAAGGGGTTTCCCAAAATGTAAACAGACTCAGGCCCAAAACTCTCCAACTTCTTTCTCATATAAAAAGGTTACCCTGGTCTGATACGTGTTAAATGAAACAGACAGGTACACCTGGCATCCCCTGGAGGACCAAGAAAGGTCTCTGTTCCTCTTTTTGTGCACCAGTGAACCCTCTTATACATAACATTCTGGAAATTTTCTATTTCTGCACTACACAGACAACAAAACTGCATTTAAAGGCATTACTGCAAGTTGTCCCCAAAATTAGCCATCCACTGTTATGTTGTTTTGGTTTACAGACTATTAGTTGTGTACGTCGTGTACAAATTAAATTAGCACGTGACTGTGCTAATAAGTCCTAAGATGTATAATTTGAACCACAAAGCACCTTAACTTTACTCATTTAAGTCAAACTACGCTACAGCCAAGCTAAGTAGATTTTCCCTCATTAAGGTGAACCAAATGTGTGATTTTACTAAAAAATTAGCAGGAAAGTGCTAATTGATGATACGATAGTTTTGTTTACCTCTGCCGTCCGTAACGAGGGCGGCTTCTTGAACGCCAGTTTAAAAGAAGTTTCCACGGCTCCTGTCATTTTCATAACTTCAAACCACACGGTTCAACCACACGCCAGGACTTTTTTATTCCGTTTAATCTGGCTTTCACGTCTCCACGTTGGTTTTTAGCTGACCGGGGTTGACAATCTCACGTCCCCGTGGATTTTGTTCTCGCCCTGCCGAGCATGGATGGAGTTTACTTCAAACGAGCCGACCGGGAACTCCTTCTTCTCCTGGTAGGGGGAGAAAGAAAGAAAAAAAACTAACTTCCAACAAGCTTGCGGTTACTGCGCGCCTGAAAAATCATAAACCCCACGAAAATGTGACAGAAAGTTCAATGAGTTGGATTTGTTGGGTTCATTTTGGTGCATCTTTAGTAAAAAAGAAATATCCTCTTTGGTAGGCAGCGTCAGCCAAATCCAGGAGTTCAGATTTGTAGGTACCTCCTTCTCTAGAGTCGAGAGTTGACGACATCTGTCTGCCTGCTAGGTCATGGTGCTACGTTCAAAGAACCCCGGAAAAGTAGCTTGCAGGCAAGTTTTGGCTCAAGAACGCCGCAAGCAGTAAACTGCAAAGTTAGGTCTAATTTTCATTCAAATGTTAATGTACATGACGGAATATTTACAATTAATAAACATTCAACAATATTTATAAAAATGTAACACCAAGCAGAAAACAAATCAAAATTAAATGTATTTCTAACACCTTTCTGAAGAAACAACATTCAACACTTTGCAACATAGGAAATAAAACACTAAACTACTAAACACAATCAAAGTAGTGGCTTGTGTACAATTTATTAATGTTGTGTTCATTTCATGTGGTTTTGATGGCTTACGGATTGCATAATTTGGATCTCTGTTTTAAAGTCTTTTAAAAGAGTACTTTAATGGAGCATAGACACTTCTGACAGAAGGCAAACCAAATGTTTTGTTCGAAATCCGAAATAATCGGATTATCAAAAGGTCGTTAAATGCAGCACTTGGCTCTACGTATTCTGATGTTTGTAGGTCTAACGTCACTTTCATTTTAGTTAAACTTGTACTACAAAATTGAGCTATAATCAGGACAAACCCAGCACACATCTCCTTGTTTACTTTCCTTAGGTTAAGCTTGACTTGACCACCATTTATTTACAGTTCTGTCTGTTCCTCAAATAGCCTGAAGAAAGTGGAAGTACAGCTGCCAGTGAGTGGAGTTTCTCTCAGCTAGGACACTCCTTCCTTCCCCTTTATTGCATAACTGCGGAGAGAGCCTGCTCTGAAAGGAGGTGGGTGGGGTGAAGTAGGAAACTGTTTCAGGGTGGTGAATTAAAAGGTGGGTAAAAAATGTGGGGGCCAGATGGTGACCATTAAAAGTAAAATGACAACCTATCTGAACAAGACTGTTTCCTTTCTGTGACGTTTGCAGTTAATGATTGCAACTTTCATTGTGTCAAATTAGATGAGTAGCAATGTATATTTTATATAAAAAAAGAAAATCTTCAACTATTTGTGCAGAATAATATTAGATTTAAAGTCGTAAAAAAATGAGATGTCCCTGTGGGTTTACTCATAAAATAAATAAATAGTGCAAGACACTGACACAACCATGGGAAATAAAAACCACAGCTACTAATCCATGTGTAAGAAAGAGAAAGCTGGAGCTACTTCAGTGATTTCGCTTTGTGGTTTGTTTGTAATGCTGCGTTTAGTGCCTTCTGAACAGAAAAAAAAACTAAATTGTCATCATTTTTATCTAGTCACTCCAAGTAGTACCACTTGGTCTAAATGCTCCGGTCATGGATCACAATCATGCCTTTCCACTCACCCCCTTTGCTTCACTAGAATCTGAATTATAACTCTAGTATCTCTTACACATTTTATATTCACACATCCAGTTCTTTCCTCCCATTTTGACAGAAAACATTCATAGACTAAAATTCTCAGCATCTTTATTCTTTATTGCACATTCCCAGAAAATTGGGAGAAAAAAAAAATTTGATGTGACAATTCATAAAGACATTCTGTACAAATACATGGAAACAGAATCGAGTATGTACAGTTTACATGAACCATTACACGTATGGGCAACTTAATAACTTATTCATAGACAAATAGTGAAAAGCAGACATATAAATCCATACATTTTAAACATAATGGCTGGCTTGTAAAAAATGTAGGCTGATATAGCGGATCATCTTTAATACATACAAGCATGTATTTATACACTTAAACAGCAAAAAAATGAGCTGTGAAGAAATCTGAAGCCACTTCTCAGTTAAGACTTGGATTATATTTAGGATGCAATTTGGATTATTTAAGAGATGCTGTCCGCTTCCAGGGTTATTCCTGGTTTATTCAGTGACAGAAACTATTTTATTTCCTTCCAGAATCCAAGCATATTTGGGGATTTGTCATGAGATTCAAATGCTTGCAGCCCCCCTTAAAATTGAAGTACATATGCTGCCAAATGAATTTATATGTGCTTGTCTAAAACTCAGAGGTTCCTCTCTGAGTTTGACAGCATAATAGACATCTTACTTTTAAATTCTTGAATAACTAAAAAACAAAACAAAAAAAAACATGAGATTGATTAAAATATATTCACCTTTTTCCTGTGGGGATGTACTGCTTTACACCCAAACAAAAGCTGTGAAAGCAGCTAATCCTCCATTGTACGCTCAGCAAATCCCACTCCGCTTCTATGGCAGAGCTAAAATATCAGCCAGTGTCAAGAAACAAGAGAAACTTGGCCCAAGTTAGACCCCACCCCCTTTTTTGTGTGTAAATCTGAAAAAAAGAGCTTAAAGATAGTGTTAACAAGGACAGACACATCCACAAGACATGCTCCTCTTATCTTTCTGCAGCAAATGTTGAAGCAGTAAACATCATACAAAGGTGGTGGAACTATAAAAGTGTGAAAATACTTCAGCATTTTGGTTGTAAAATACACAGATGATGCAGGTATTAGCCTTTCAATATATAAAGGGACCCTTTTTGATCACAATGTATTGTAGAAAATGTGTATTTCTTCCATTTTTCTAAGTTATTAAACAGTCTTCCCTTTTTTCAAACACAGCATAGAGTCTGCACAGTTGACAAACTTCAGATCAAAATGTTTTATAAGGTTTACCTCAGGGTTTTCTATGGGCCAACTGTGAATCTTCCACAGCCCTTGAGGTAGTGCTGTGTCTATGATAACCATGTCAAAGTCACTTAAGCCATTTAAAAACCAGTTGGTGAAAAAAAAAAATCATTGTTGAGCATCGATTACTCCCAAAAGGCCAAATGACATAAAATTAAAAACAGCTTTTTGAATCAGGCGGGGGCCTCATTTAGCCAAACAACTGAAGTGTTACACTGTTCAAGCGAAATTTGGCTTGTAAACAAAGACGTGAAAACAAACAACAATGGCAAAACTGACTTGGGTCTGATCATTCTCTGGTATATTTACTTCAACATTAAGTTTAAAAAAAAGTTTGTCACTTTTTCTGATCAGGTTTAAGATTGTACTGGAAAAGAAAGTGGTTGAAAAAAATAAAATCCAATGTTACCAGACTGTAGGTATCATAAAATACTGATCTCTCCTGGAAAATGTAATAAAGTCTTTGGCTTTTGTTTAGCAAAAAAAAAAAAAAAATCCTTAAAAGAAATATTTAGGTAATTTCAGAGATGGTGGAGTCATCTGCAGAGCCTTGCTCCGTCTCTGGTCTCTACCTCCACCCTGTGGTGCAGCATCCACATCGCTCCTTAGCCAGCAGCGGTGCTGGTATGCGTCACCTCCAACTCAGGTTTGGAGGAGATAAACCCCCAAATAGGCCAGACAAGCAAGTCAGGAAACCTTGTCAGGGGTCAGCTTTGCAGTGTGGACGGCCATTCATAGGGGCCTGAAGCAGGTGCCACCCGGTGCTAGCTGGTCTTTACTGGCAGCCTGCTGTTTGGGTCCTCAGCATGGGTGCAGTCTCATAGTAAAATCTGGGCAACGTATGGGGAGTGAGTGCTGGCTACTGCAGCTAACAGGGGCAGGTCACTGGACTCAATTCTGCAAAGACAAAGCAAAAATGAGGAAATGGTTAAGTGACAAATTTATCTAGAATGAATTCTATTAAAATAATTCACGTTTTCCACTCTGTGTCTTTTAGTGAAATACAATTAGCTGGGAAAGTGCTTGCGCATTATAAAGCTTTGCAGAACCTCTGATGTTTAAGTAAACAAACTCCTTACCCTAAGACCATGCTCAGTTCTTTCACATGGACTCTTGTCTGCCCCTTAAGATACTCAGAGAGCATCTTGCTCTTAAAGTAGATCTCCTGCAGTCGGTCTTCAAGGTGCATTATACACTAAAAAGGAAAAAGAGAGATTAATCAAAAGAACAGAGAGAGCATTTACAGTATTAGTATATACAGGCATGCTATTATCTAATAAATTAATCCAAATATTTACACATTATTTTTAGAAAATCTGAGTTTTTACATACAAAGTTAGGTGACAGGTTGAGTTTGTAGAGCTGATGAGTGGACTGCAATAAGCTGGAGACCAGGTTGGACACCAGGACTTCTTTCCCCAGCTTGTTTACATCTGTGGCTCGTCTCTGACTGCTGGCCACCTGCACTGTCCACTTGTCGGTGTCTGCTATAATGCAGACGGCCTCGGCAATGGGCTCATCCATTACTGGATGCTGCAGAGGACAAAAATGTATTTTTGTATTATCTTGTCTCATTAGGACAGAACTTACAGAATATACGTTATATGTAAAAGTAGAGCAGAATTTACTGCAAAATTAAATCAGTTTTTTATGTCCTTTACCTGAACAGCATGGGTTAATTCAGTCACGAGGTTTTGCCGTAGCTTCTCATCACTGGGAATCCCATGCAGTGCAAAGTCTGGTACGTAGGTGGGGCAATAGCCTCCAAAGAGGGACCGGCCAAAATTAGCAATGCTTGGCTTAGAGTAGTTCTCCACCAACTTTGACCTGTAGATAAAATATTTTTATAAATTTTATTTCATAGATTTTTGTATACACTTTATAGTGTTTATACAAAGGGTCATAAGTGAGGGAGAGTGTATACGGTGGTTTGTCTACATGTCATCTACCCACCCAGGGAAAGGAACCAGCACTTCCTCCTGCCAGTCCTCCGTCTCCTCGCTCTCACTGTCTCCCAACGCACTGTCCGAGCTCTCATTGCGTGGTATTTCCCAGTCACTGACAGGCGCCACCTTACACTTTTGGTCCTTGTTGCTGTTGTTGTCTCCATTGTGGGAAGCAGGGACAGACATTCCAATGTCCTTGTCCTGCTCAGCAGGCCAGCCCCTGCAGCAGCAGGTGTCAGAGGAATCTGTAGAGCCACACCTGCATCTCCTTCGACAATCTGACAAGCCGTCTCCTCTCCTGCTGGACCCTACATCTACGCTTTCTGAACCTAGACACATGCCTAATCCCTGATCCCTGACAACACTCTGAAAGCTGTGCATATTGTCTGTGGTGCTAGCCTCCTGTTGTTTGGCCACATCATCTATAATCCTGGTCTCCACAGCGTTCTCATAGCTGAGATACTCATCAAAATCCTCCTCACAGTTCAGGCTCCACTGGGGCATCTTGCTGGATGTCCGCTGCAGAGCTGCAGTTGCCTTGGTCTGTTTGGTTTGGTCCTCTGATGCACTGCTATTGCTGGTCTTTGAATGTGCTCCTCTCTGTAGATGACAATGTTGCTCTTGATGATGCTGATGTTGCTGATGCAGTAGCTGCAAGTGAAGCGGATTTTTCTCCTTGAGGTGTTTCTTGTGTTTCTTTATTTCGTCCTCCATCCTCCTTCTGCGGGTTTCTGTGTCCGACTCTGGAGACATGGAGTCTCCAATAAGGAAAGTGACTTTTGTTACTGGCTGTTCCTCCTCAGAAGAAGTCAAAGCCATGGGCCCTGTCATGGTGTTTCCTGACATAACTGGTAGTGGCACTGCACTAACCAGATTCTTATCTGGAGGCTTTTTCTCCAAAGGAATTCCCAAAGGCCGATTGGCCAACACTTTACTGGGTTGGTTTCCTACTGCAGCATCCACCCCGGCCTCAACACTAGTATTTTTACTGTCTGTGATGACAGGAGCTAGAGATGGGCTTGAGGCAAAGGTTGTGGGTATGGATGGAGCAACAGTTTTCAAGTCACCCTTGGTCTCTGTATCCAGCACACAGACCTGCTCCCTTGGTGCAGCGGAACCGACACATGGCACCGTCTCCAGTCGAACCTCAGAGATCACAGTGCTGCTAGACTCCCTGCACAGCTCCCGGGCCTCAGCTACTTCTGCAGTCCTGATAACAGGAATTGTGAACGCACTGGGCCTCGACTGAAGCACACTGCTCCTGGACCCTTGACTCTCACTGCTGTCCCCCTCATCTTCTTCATCCTCATCTTCCTCTTTAGGTGGGTCAGCCGAGCTGTGCTCCACCTCAGTGTCTGTGTACGTGCTGCTCTGGAGGCTGTTGTCTGAAGGGTAGCTACTGTCTTCTTCCTCGGTCTGCATGCTGTGGGACCCTTGGGACAAGTAGTCTCCACTGGGTTTATGGACAGTAACTACGACATAGTCCGACTCCTCTACTTCTCCCTTCCTGAGGGAGGTGGTGATGAGGGAACCGGGCATGACGATGGCCTCATCCTCAGCGCTGTCCAGCATGTGAGTCTCCATCAGCTCTGAGCAGCGAATGAAGTAGGTGAGGACATAGAGGAGTCTCTGGACCAGCTCCTGTCTGCGGCCAACCACCACCGTCCTTGACAGCCGCACTGGTGACCCAATGGCACCGTAAAGGTCCCCTACAAACATTGAAAGAGAGAGACAATAAACAAACAAATAACATAGTACAATATGATTTTCACAACATTAAATTCATTGATGTTAACTTAGACATTTTATCAGGTTTGTTTAGCAGGCTGCACTTTTTACCAACTCTGTTCTTTTTTCTTTTTTTCTGCCTTTTACTATTGCTTTATATCTGTAATGCTTTTGTTTTATGTAAAGCACTTTGATTTGTCCTGTACATGAAGTGTGCCATACAAATAAACTGCCTTGCTTTGCCTCTTATTCAAGGAAAATCTAAAACTCTGCAGTTCTCAATTGTGAACAGCAGGTGTCACCACTCACTCACTTATTAAATGTGTAAACAGATGACCCTGGTACATTTGTTTCAGGGAATTAGTTTCTAGAAGAACCTTTAAATCAAATGCTGCTCTTCACATGTGAGCTAAATATTTTAAGAGAAATGCAAAATTATTAATATTGCAACAACAGGATGATTATTTCTGCATTTTAAAATAGCCAATTTATCACGTCTCCTATGTCAAGTTTAAAAGATTAAACGTTCAGAAACACAGAAGACCTCATTAATCTTGCATCAAGAGAAGATAATTTTGGTGTCATAATTAATGATGTGCAAACACAGCTTTTACACAAAAGCTTTAAGCCTGTGTGTGTGAGTGCTTTTCTGTGTGGTACACTTACCAAGCTGTGCCCAGAGGGGGTTGTAGGGATGTGACTTTGCCAGCATGTCAACGCTCTGGGAGGAGTGTTTCTCAAGGAAGATCTTAATTGGAGGCTGCCCATTGGGCATGACTGTAGGCACCCAGGCCAGATGATTGGTCAGGATGGCTGTCAATAGTGCAGGGAGGAATCTGGAAAAATGAGATACCTCATGATCAGCAGAGCGTAAAAGAAAATCCTAAAATTGAAATCCTTACTGGTTACTATTAATGTCAAAGCTGCTTTCACTACACAAAAAACTTAAGTCAGATGATTTCTTTCTAAACAAGGCATCACATTTATACACAAGTAACACACTCATACACTGTTACCATGATTCACTTCTCAGTTCTGACCAAAAGTGTCTACTTCCCTTCCTGTCTCATGACTCAACGCAGTAATGGAAGATGGGTTTCATCACGTGCCAGAACAATACCGCTATCGCAAGCATCGTGTGAACACTGATAATATGTCCCAGAAACAGATTATGTGATACAATAAAGCTTCAATGAGGCACAACCATTTGGATGCACTTAGTTGAGGGGAAGGACATGTGAACCAGTATTAGTCTTAAGAAAAACATGAGGCTGATAAGGAAACACAAATGGTTACCTAGGAGACAAAGTTTCTATTCCCAGCTTTCATTTAATTAGAATAAAGACAGTAAAAGTATGCAGAGATGAGGATATGGACACTTCTCAAACATTAAAAAAATTTTTTTTAAATGCATTTAAATGTTATCTTATGTGTACATTACCAATAAATATATTCAATCATTTTTGGTTTTCGAAACCATTTTCAGATAAAAACAATATGGTCGTCAACTTGTGCTGTGGGAATATGTAGAGAACTTCTATTGTCAGAGTGATCAGTGATGAAATCTTAGTTGCGACCCCAAGTGAATAAAAGCAAAAAGTCAGGAAAAAAACCCAAATATCTTAAAGATAAAACAGTCAACGTGATGTGATAACCCAGTTCTGTATCGTGAATGCTACTTAAACCGACTGCTGGGTGCCATGTTCAATGCAGGCCTTGCTACCAATTCATATATGGACAATTAGCAGTGGTTTGGTAAGGTTAGGCTTTGTAATGCCAACAATAAGCAGTTAGAGACTGGCAGGGATCTTCTCATTCACAGCTGCTCTTGAGGCAGACAAAAAAATGCAAGGAGGATGAAGCAGTTACAGTGTGAATGTGAGCAAAAGTGTTATTGAGTGAAAGAAAGGGGTGTGTGTGTGTGTTGGGGGGGGGAGTAAACAGTGTGCATGAATTAACTTTTTTCTCTTTTGAAAAGCTCATCACTGAAGTACAGGCCAATAAAGACTAGGAAAGAGACCGCATGTGGAACATTTATCATCTTTCAAAAAAGGGGGTTGCAATATGGTTTACACTTTTGGTGAATTTGATCCGGCCATTCAAGCACTGAAACATCATTTCAAAAATATTTGACACGATAATTAAAAAAAAAAAAAAAAAAAAAAAATCTTGATCCCGGACTGGAAAACCAGCTCTCAAACCTGTGACATTTATGTTGTATTTCTAGAAATTGCTCAAGAAGCTGGTGTGAGTATAAGCAGACACTCAACTGGTTCTTGGAGGCCTGCTCCATCAGTAGGGAAAGCTCCTTCATGAAGTGTCCGCAGAGCTGGTTTTTCTCTGATGCTCCAGACATCATAGTCAACCAGACCGGCTCGGCCACGCGGGGCATTGTGTAGAGGTCGCAGATGGTCCTCCTGGGGATGAGGTATGGCGAGGGAGGGAGGGATAAAAGCAGGAAGGGGAATGGAAAGAGAAAATAAAAGGGTTTGAGGGGAAAAAGAGAAAACAGACACGTAATTGTCTCTTAGAGAATAACAAAGAACATCTCAGTTCAGAGATTTGCTGTCTGCTGTGAGGCCATGGGAGACCCTCATTGTGTGTCTGTGTGTGTTTGTATCAAGTCCAACCAACTTGCGTGCTTACACACACACACACACACGCACACACACACACATACAACCCTGTCTCTTGGTATTAAAGTGTTTGTTTGCATGCATATCTATGTGTATATGGCTCAGCTGGGGCATTTGTTCATTGAGAGGGACTGGAGTTTCCATGGAACGTGGGGTGTTGGTGAGCGTGTCTCGGCCAGGGGCCAAGCTTTCACACGAGGGCAGAGGGAAATCTCTGCAGCCAAATTAATGTGGATCATCTCTGAAACTTTTATTATGAAAGTCACTGACTTTGAAAATTCAAAGCTGTGCAGTTTATTAAAAAGAAATGGTCTGACACTTCAACCTTGCAATCTGACAACACAACAAGATTTAATCAGCTGCCATCAGCCCTGATGATCAGTCACAAGACTTCCAGGGAATGTTGATAACTTCTCAAAACTGCGGGCTGATTGATTTCATCTTTTTTTGAAGCTGCAGATCTCATGCTGTAAACATAACTGCTCACCACCTCTGACCCATAAAGAAGCCAGTGTAATGAGAGATAAGGACATGCAGCATGCTGAGAGAAAACACAGGTGTCACACAGCGAAGTGACCTTCACGAAAAGTCCAGTATTGAAGTAATTAAGCTATTTAAGGAAAAAGTATTTTTAAGAAAACTTGAACATCTGAACTTTTTTGGCTTTATAGGAAATCAACAAAAGCAGAACCAACTTCATGAGCGTTGCAATATAGTTGTTGCAAGTTTAACTACAGTTTTTGTGGTGCAATGAGTGACATTTCAGAGCACAGACAATGGCATTGTTACACTGTCAGTCCTATGAGATCTGCTTTCAAAAACAATATCAAAACAACTAGACCTTAACCTTTCATTAACTTTGCTAATAAATGTCTGTGTCTCAAAATTGACTCATTATTTAGCATTAGCATCAAAATTTACATCACCACCAATTTTCTTCTAAACAATATTTTATTAATGAAAGACAAAAACAGAAGCGAGTAGCCACGGCAGTGAACAGCAGCAAAGAACTGAGAAGCAACTTGTTGCATCCGATACGTGATTCCACCCCCCTAACGTTGACAAGGTATTATCTGTTATTCCAACTGTAGCATCATGTAACCCAAAAAGGCGTCATGCATTCCTGCATTATGAACTGTTTGACTCGTCTGTGACTATTTTTTTCATGAGCGGGAAAATAAAAGTCTCAGTTTCTCCGCAGCAGCTGTTCGGGTCAACTTAGAAACACCTCAGGTCTGATGTGAAACTAAAGTGATGTATCAGGCTGAGGTGCAATATTAAATTACCTCACTATGGAGGGCAACATTTCTGACCTCATTTATGGCATATGGTTTTACTACATGCAGTTTCATAAGCCAATCTGAAGATATATAAAAAGATGGAGACCGTGTGCAAGTGTGTTCCTAATCAAAATATTTCTTTTCCACAATTAGATGTTAAAACAAAATTCAAACTGCAGCCAAATAGTGCATGGTACATTTCAAGAACTGTCCCTTTTCAATTCGTTTCATTTCAGTTCACTTTAAGCCAACTTCCACTTTACAAATGACACGTGTAGAGCAAGCAGCTTACTGCTTTATGGAAACAAAACTTTATGTAAATGTGGTCAAATGGGAATTAAATGAGTTGTGGCGACTGAGGTTTTCTCTCAGAAATTCAAGTTCAAATCCTAACATTACCCCGACATAGACTGGTGTGACTTATGTACACACATGCCTTTGCCAAGTGCACAGCTTATCTTTGCCAGCATGTGTGCGTGCCGGCCCTCTGACGACGTCAAAGTCCCATCAGCATGAAGGAAAGGAATTCTTTCCAGTTTCCTCCTGTAATGTTCCATGAAGTCGAAACCTCTTAATGGCAAAGGTGGCTATCCTTATATATTTATAGCTGTTGTCTGGAGGTGAGATTTTACAGATATTTTGTTAGTCCCGGGCACTGCTGCTCTTCCTGCTGGCGCTTGCATACTGTTTACTATTCTGGTGCTTGCTTGTGACCAGTGTATGAGGTAGATAGGGTTGCCACTCAGAAATCTTGGGTTGCTGAGGCCAGGTGTCAACAGACATATGACTGCAGCAATGCGGAGACCTCAAAAAGGGAACTGCCTGCCAGCGCGTGTGTGTGGCAATTGAAAGTAGCAGCGAACACAGGCATCGTACATTCAAATATTTGTGTGTTTTATGAGCACTTAACATTCATGCAACTTTGACAGGCATGTCTCCCGCATACACACAATCATGCAGCCTAATAAGTATAAATTTATGACTTCATTATTTATGTCACCACAAATAAAGGTTAAGTCCTTCTTGGATCCAAAGTTTCTCAAGTCTAAATAAAAACATCCTCTTTACACGCTCCAAAAGCTCTAAATAAAAACAAAAATAAAAAAAAGAACACCCAGCATGCACAGCAGTAATAATGTAATGGTCACCTCAGGTAGGAAACACAGTGTTCCCCCTTCTTTTTTTTTAACTCAACATGTACCAAGTACGAGTATTGAACTTCGTATCCTTATTTTCAATTGTTCTAATAAATAAGTAAAGAAGCAAAGATATTAACTATTAGCATTATATTACTAATAAAGGTGAGTGTTTACTAATTGATGGATGGGAAACCTTAGCACAGAAACAGAATCACCTCAGTTTCATGCAGCCTTTTTCCTCATTATTGTATCTTTTCTTAATGTAATGCAAATATCACCAAATAGACAATAAATAAATAAATTATGACAAATTCTGTTTTAATAAAGTTGATGAAGTGCTTTCTTTTGTCCTAGTTGATGAATCTTCAATGTTTGATTTAAAGAAGTTAAAACTTTGAAACAATCAGTTTAGCCAACGAGGTTTGGAAAGAAAGATGATCATCATCAAAGTTAACACCACAACATAAATATAGCATCATTTTGTTTGTCAACTACTTCACAGACGATGGTATGTGTTAACTTAACCTGAGCGATTAAATTCTAAGATTTGTGAGGTGAAAAGTGCATTTGTTGGACAAAAATACATGTAAAAGATGTGGTACCTGGCATCTTTCATTATGTGTAATGAGGTTACTTTTGTGCTTGTTTTTCCACCTTCTTTATCCCTGTGCAGCAGCTATGTGTCAATAGTCTTCTACTACCTGCTAAATGACACCTGCTCGTCTGCGTCATATCCTGCCAACAGATGACCCAAAATCCTAATGATGAGATTCAGACGAATAATGCAATTTTATGGCAAAACATCCTATTCAAGTGCTGCATTCACTTCTTGGACACAAATTTTAAATTAGACATCTTTTCCAAAGTTTCCATGATGTGGGAAGTTTGCTGTGTACCCAGGGAGAGAATAAGGGTCTGGCTAAAGTACATAGAAACTTAACAAGGCTGGCTTTGGTGATCTGGGATAGTTTAATAATAAGACAGGGACCAGTGTGGTTTGAGGGAGCTGTGAGTGATCATGGTCGACAGATTTATTTCCATAAGAAGAATGAGAGAAAAAAAATTCTGTGAATGAGTGAATGTTGAGTTGCTGCCCAACCTGAACTCGTTGAGCCCATCCACCATTCGACTGTAAGCCAAAGCTCTCTGGCTGGCATCAGCTGACCGTCGACTTATCTTCATAGCCTTGAGAATGACACAACACACATGCACCTTAAGATATTTGGCACGGAAGCTGTCAAAATGAGAAATTTGTGAGGGAGAAGAGGGAGGAGGATTGTAAATCCAAATTGAGGGCAGAACTGGAAGTCATCCAGAGCTGGACAGTGCCAATGACAGACACCAGTAAACAGAACCACAGATACATTTAGTATGATGACTGACTGGTTAATTGGACAGCAACACTACTTATTCCAGCAGGAGAGGTCATAAGGTTAGCTTAGTTTGTTTTTAATGTCAGTGCTTCACAGACTACATTTCACTGGCAGGCTTATCTCTATAGAACATGGAAATGATTAAAAATATAAATACAGATTAATTTATATGTCCCAGTTTAAAAAAAGAAGGAGAAAAAAGTAACTACCTGCTCAATGGCACCCTTAAGTTTGTTAATATGACTTTCAAAGAGGGGGAAATGTGAGAAGAAGAAATCTTGGAAGCGGCTGTTCTCCTCGAGGTTGGAGGACAAGGTAAAAATTACTCCTATGGCGATCTTCTTCTTCCGGGCGACGCCAAGGCTGGGACCCCCGCTTTCATCAGACATGTTGAAGCTCTCCTCTACCGACCTGATCAGAATCAGAACAGATTTCACAGGGAGTCAACTACAGAGCAGAAATTATGGCAGAAAAAAGGATGCAAAATAATACGAATACACTTTTTCTTTTAGTAAAACTTTAAATAATGAATAATAAATTTTAGAGCATCTACAACGCAGAAAATGTGAACAGTTTTAATCTTAGCTTCTTTTGTGGTTGCAGCCTGTAAACATGATGCTTGGTGCAGCTGAACTGGAGGATTAGCACTCTCTGAGCTTACAGTAACAGGCCAACACAGCATCCTGTCTAGTCACAGCACTGTGTGTTTGGCAGCAGTCATTAGCACATAGATGCAGTGTGTGTCATTTTCTCATCTGCCTGCTGGATTTCTGAGGAAGTCCTTGCAGGATAAACTTTACAAAAGCCAGACGAGGGTCCTAATCAGGGAAAAAAGGCAAAGGGAGGAAGTCTGATTGCATTACATTTTAAGTATGTGATGATGCGGGTGTTTTGAGAGTTGACCAATGAATCCATTCATTTAGGGGGCTGATAAGTAATAAACAAATAATTCAGGTATGAATTATGTTCCCAATCAATTAATTGTTGAGGTCAAAATTAATTGTAAGTTTTCTTTAAACAAAGGACTAAAAAGAAAGAAAAACAAATCAGGAAAACAAAAACAAAGCAATATACATATTCAAGCTTTACAGTTTCTAACTGTTAAAATACAGTTTGTGTGTTGTCTAATAAAATTCAAACATTTTTGCTTCTACATAAAACATCTTTAGACTTTTCTAAAACTATAGATAGTAGAAAAACAATGAAATTAAAAAAAGATGCAAAATATTTCAGTATTAGGATAATAATCCTTAAATACATAAAGCTAATCCCAGTCTTATTATTAAGGGCTGCATTCCATATATACAATATGTGCTTGTTGTCTTTACAATGTCGGTGCTGCAGTAAGGCTACACTTTAATATATCATGCAGGCCTAGTATTTTACAAAACAATCTTTCACAGTTGCAAGAACACTCAACAATATTTGCTTGACTTGTGTAACGTCCCTTTTACAACTAGTTGTTTGTAGCACCGTTTCATTTGCATGCACTTCCAGTTCTGAGAAATGGTTTCAAAAGGTGCATATTCATCTTCTTACCATCGAGGGAAGACGCCGTTCTCCAGGCTAGTGGTTTGACTGCGGAGCCATCGGCGCTGGTAGCTGGAGGCACAGCTACTGGTCAAGGAGGAGCCGGGGGATGGGAAGGGGGTGATCAACAGGCTGCTCAGAGAGGCTAAAAGGACACAGAGGGATGGAAAGGAGAGCAGAGGAGGGTAGAAGAGATGAATAAAGGCAAGTCAAGAGAGAAGGAATAAGTAGAAGGGGCACAGAAGGGAGCAGGGAACAGATGGAGGGAATGGTGGGTGACAGAAGAAGAGAAGGGAAGAGAAGAAGAAGAGAGTGAGTCAGACAAGTGCGTAGGGTTATTCAGTCTCAGTGGCACATCATTCACACACACACACACACACACACACACAGAGCTAGTCTGAATGAAGGACAATAAGTTTTGGTAATGAGACCCACTTGGCTTCACACTTCCTTTCACTAATTCCCTGAAACTCGCAGCCACATGTAGCAGTTGTTGGGCCACCTGGTTTTACACTAGGACTGACATAACGACAACCTACGCACACAGACACACACGTACAGAGTGTCGGCCCCTCATAATGGGTTATTTGCAACACAGGCAGCAACTGATCAATGGTAACATGAACCAGATGGTGTAGATGGTGTGTGATATGCGTCTGTGTAAGAAGAGACTTAGAGGCCACCTGTCAAGATAAATAAATGCTAAGAAAGAAGTCAGAACGAGACTACAGAAGGACGTCTATGCAAGAATGCCTGTGTCAGAGGTGGAGAAAAACATGTCCAGCTCAAACACGGTGGGGGTGGAGAAAATATGAGAGGACAGCTTAAATTAGAAGTTCATTTACTAGCAGGTTTTGAGAGCTGCTATATTTAATCTTCTGCATGTGACCTGTGTTTGAGCAAAAAATGCAATGCCAGTCATGCCAACGGGACATGGTATTTGTAGGGGGTAAAGGTGTAGGGCAGAGGAGGGGATTTCAGTGCCTGTCTAAATGTCTTATGTCCGCCTCTGCCTGTCTTCATTCAATAACGCTTCAAGGATTTTCTTTTCTTAAACATCTCTGATCTCGTTTAGCTTTGACAGCAAACACCTGTAAGTCTTTTCCATGAGAGTCAGACTGTAAGCATGTATTGGTAAAGCTGCAACTGAAACACCACCAGTTCCAGTTACTGGTGGTTTCATAACAGTTAAAGTCTTGCCCTTAATCATTTAAGTTGAAACAAGTCAGCCACTTTGACACAGGCAGTGCTTGTGAAAAAACCATACAAAAAAACCAACATATTAGCTGGATTGTGGATACTCCGTAAAGTCCACACTCTAAGAATCAGAGATTAAAAAAAAATACTTTTACAAATGTGTCATGTTTTGAGGTAGGAAAAATAAGTGACACAGCCAAACTCTTGATGTTCTTTTCTCTTGTTACTTGACAAGATAAAAACCTAAGCACAATTGAAAGTTCAGCTGCAAGACTGAAAGCTGCGCTGAGTGTAGGTCAATCCAGGCTTTGGATGCTAGTCTCATTAACGTACCTGACCTGGCGATACCACTGTCCCGCTCGTCGTACAGACCTCGGCCAGGCATGTCCATGGGGTGACTGTGGCCTGCAAGAAAGAAGGTGGAAAAAGATGTAGAAGAGAGAAAGTGGGGGAGTTGGGTCAGACCATGAGACCAGGTAATGAAACAACGAAAAAGAAAACGCATTAAGAGCAAACATATATGATCAACAACACGGACCACAAGTCATGCTTAAGATGCTTTAATAAGTCAGAGGGTTGTCTTGCTAGGATATTCCACACTTTCTCGCCATAATTTAGCAAAAACCTTTGCCTGTTGTACTATGAAAGGCTGTTACTCATTCTTAAGCTGGTGGTGCACCTCCTGTTTTGCAACTTCAGCACAAGAAAGTGTCACAACCAAAACAAAAAAGGCAAAAATGCACTGCTGTTGTAACAGTCTGTTGGCCACTCTGTCACTATCAACAACAGATACCATCGCTTTTGATAGTTCTATGAAAGACAATCTGCTTGTTTTCACATATCTATCTTAACAAAACTTTGAGATAAACTAAGAAAACTTTATCTGCTTTTAGAAAAACACAAATACAACATTGGTGTTTTAGGGTAGAGCTACAGAACATACCAAAAAAAGGATTTATTTACACAGAAGAGTAGGTGGTAAACAAGGAAAGGCTTGTTAGTTTATTGTAACAAGGGCAGAAGTTATACTCTCCATATGAAAGAGAAAGGAAAGGAGACTTAAGGCAAACAATCTATAATCAGTGAACACACTGTTTTCCAGAGTTTTTAGCCTCCTTATAAGATTAAGTCCCGATCTATCGTGCAATAAGCATCAGAAAGGTGTCTAGTCAGCCCTTAATTCCTTCACCAGCATGACAACAACCTTGAAGAAAAACAGCCATCAGCAGCAGCAAGCAGTAAGGAGTCCTTTAACAGTCCTAAGTGGCCTCTACAGAGCCCTGATCTCAGAATCACAGACTATCAGAAATTACACAAAGACACCAAAGAAATTTACAAAAAAAAAAAAAAACACTTGATTTCCACCAAATTTTGCACAGAAAATTATTATATTATTAAATGAATGAATAAATAACTGCAATCTTAGCAGAGCATCTACAAAAGAGAGCCGTCACAATTTTACAGAGAAACTTAGCTGAAGAGTCATAGAAAATAAAGTAAAATATCCTCTTAGAGGCTGTTCTGTTTTTTCCAGATAATTCGTACAAAGAAAAGCTGGTACTCAGGCGTTAAAAGAAAATATAAATAAATATCACGTTTAGGACTCATTGGAGGAAAGCTGAGTCAATTACAGTCATACATGGACAAAGTTTCAAGCTAAATTGTTTGCAGGAACTATGCAATGAGTGTTGTATTATGGTAGAAAAACTACAGCGCTAACCACGCAGGTTTTACACATTCAGGAAAACACTGCAAAACATTCACCTTGTGTCTTTAAAAAGCTTCCACAAAGTTCAGTATTTCATTTTTCCATATTAATTCTGCCACGTTATTTCACATATAGCCTTTCGAATAAGTTCCCAGTGCCCTAAGACAGTTTCTCCAACTGTGCAACTGCAAAAATGTCAGTATTTTAGATTTTAAAAAAAAAACAATTTTCTGGTCGTTTTTGACCAATATGTTTGATAGAAAAAAAAACTAAAGTTGTAAAATGTTACTACCCACAGTATATATAAGGCCTTAAAGCACTATGGAAGAATTGCGCATACAGTAATAGAGCTGGTCAAAGCATCTAAGTGAGTAACACAAAGAAGAGCAGAAAGAAACTGCATGAATATTACAACAAGTGACACCAGTTGACCCCCATGCATTTTTATGTCTCGGCAATACACCTGGGTCAGATACTACTGGCTGATCTCAAAAGGATTTCTTTTGCAAAACTTTATTGCTTAAGTTGTTTTATTATACCTTAGAAAAACAAAGGAAAATATGTCAAACTATAAACTTTAGGATTTTCAGGTGTCAATTGAGTGTTTTACAATAGATTTTGGCTTTTGATTATGAGTATGCGTGTATTTTAAAAACCAAATGTTCTGACTTCCCAAATGAAGTCTGGTGGAAACCACATCAAAGTTTTTGTTTCCCCAGCAGCAGTTATATGACCCAGGTTATTTGCAGTCATGCTGTGACTACTACTACCACTTCCAGTGCAAGATTCACCACACAGGCATGCACCCACTGAGAGTCACGTCTTGAACAGCCAATACTACTCCAACTACAGCCTCTACACACACATGCAACTGGCACACAGCAATTGCTGCCAGTTTTAAGGGCCAACCTGAAAAGAAAGATGCGCTCTTGATGAGGCGCAACGGGCCCTGTTCAGAGAAGGCCCGTCGAGGGCTGCAGAGCTGAGAAAATCCTGTGCAGCACAACAAAAAGGAGAAAAAAAAAAGGGGAATAGAAGGAAAAAAAAGGACAAAAACATAAACCACGATTAGTGAACAAGGGAAGAGGAAAACTGCCTGTGTCTTTTAATCTAGAAAGAAATAATTGTCATCTGTTGAACAGAGAGACAAACAAGAAAGCGCCAACACACAGAAGACAGTTAATCTCATACTACTAGTATTATCCTTATTATAAATAATACATAACTAAAAGGAACCATTTCTCTCAGATGTTAAAAACCACACCTTTTTGTCTTTTTTTCTGTCACAATAAAAGCGCAAATGTTTTTGATACCTCACTTTTGAATAGCTGTATTTTCTCCTCTAAGCTTCACTTGTTGGTGTTTGTGTAAACCTGCTGCGCCTGAAACGCTGATGACACTTTCACCATGAGCAACATGTGCAGTCATGACATTCATGGAAGCAGCAAAAGCATCAAGTGTGTAACAGGCGAGCTGAATCAGCCGATTTGTTCAGGTATCACATGCCTCCAACTGCCTTAAGCAGAGTCTGACGAGTTTCTTTTGTTCTTAAACAAGAATGCTAAAAGATCTTAAGGTGAGGAAAAACCTGCAACAAGCCAAGTACATCAACTGTGTAATAAAGAATTGTAAAAATCCCAGTTGTAGTCAGCCATTGAACTATGTAACATGTAAGCTGTTAGTAGTTTTCTAGAAGGAAAAATCTTGAAACATGGACTGATTATTTCATTATTTAGAAGTAAACTGCAGGGACAATCATGGTGGATCAAGGGGCTGAGTTAACAAGTTGCTATGGTTACCTATGTTCCCTAGTAGACTGTTGGGCCCTGTGTTTTGATCTGGTCTTGAAGTGTTGCAATCGTGTCCAATGAACTCCAGGCTGTCTTGTAATCTGTCCGGGATGAAGCAGAATGACAGCAATGAAAATCAGGAGATGTATTTGGATGTTGTTATGTGATTACACCACATAACATTTTCTTTACAACTGCTGCAGCCTGCAGTTTCTAAACAGCATCTCGGAGGTTATGGAGGACACAGAGGGACGCACAAAAAGAACGTCATAGCTAAAATAAATGCACAGGATATCCATTATAACTGAGACAGATGCAACAGGAAAGATGAGCATACCTGCACTTTTTAGTTTACTACCCCTTCATGTCTAAATGTATTTATAATTTTATTCAAATACATACTGTAAAAAAAAGGGGGGGGGTTATAGACTGGAATAAACACAATTAAATATTAAATAAATTAACAATACACAAATAACATTTGTAAATTAAAATAAATGAATTAAATGTAAGAACAAAAAAAGGTCAGAAAGAGTCTATAGCAAATTTGCAATAATAGGTGTTAAAGGAGCTAAACAACAAGGGGTTAAAGACGCTGGCACCAGAAGGAGAGTGAGACGTGTGTGTGTGTGTGTGTGCTTACGTGTTGAGGCTGCCGTACACACTGCCTCCTGTCCTGGCGGTGAAGACCTTACTCAGCAATAGCTGAGGCGGCGATCTGATGTGATAATAGCGCAGGGACAGTTTATCAGCATGCGAGTTTGTTCCATATGCAAACTTGTGTGCCAGTCAGATCTGTCTGCTTGTCTGCTTCCTTCATTTAGTGTATTATTTATTTGTTTAGTCGGGCACATATTAGGTAACACCATATATTTTCCACTGTATTACAAAAAAAATCTATATCCTTTGTCAAATGTCTAAACGAATTGGTTTCACCCCCAACTCATTTCAACTCATAGTAAGTATTTTCTAAGGACCAATTTTATTTTCTTACTCTAAGAGAAATCAAACTGGAAGGAGAAAAATGTTACCTGATTTGGTGGATTTTAAGTGTGGAGCCTTTGTAGCTCATTGCCACAGAACCAAACATCATCTCCCCTAGCATCACAACATCAGATGAACACCTTGAACCCTGTAGAGGAACAGCAACCTTTTGAAACTGTTACACCCTAAAGTGCAAGAACTGAATATAATCCTGTGCAATCCATCTACTGTGAGTGTATGGGTATGCATACATACAAATGCAGAGGACTGAACAAACGTCATGCAGGAATCGGGGAAAAAGCATTACCTGGAAGCGGAGGCCATGGTCCTTGGTTTCTCTGGTTTCAGAGGCACAAGAAGAGGAGCTGTCCAGGGAACTGCTGCTGCCTCCTGTAGGACGGCGCTGACAGCATTTCCCAAACATTTTCCCCTGACCATCGGTGCTCTGCAGGCAAAGAATAATGAAAGTTACAGGTCAGCTGCCAAAAACACAAGTTCATATGACTCAGAAGACTGAACTTAATTCACTGAAAAGCAGAATCTGCTTCCTGTGATGGTAAAGGCATCATCCATAACGTTTGTTTTTTGAAGAACAAAGCTAAATAGCAGCAAATTGTCTTCACCTACAGAAATACTATCATGCTGGAAAAGTGCATTCAGCAGCTTTAACTCAGCTGTAATTAAATTGATTCATTTAGTTTTGGTTTATTATAATTACTTATCAAAATAGTAAAAAAAAAATTAATGCAGCAATTAATGAGTTTCTACAAAAATATTTATGTAACCCACCCCTACTTTTATTATTATTATTATCATAATAATATTCATAATAAAGACTTATGGTAACCAAATTAAAGGCTCCTCGGGTCAAGGGTTTACATAGAAAAAAAATATAAATGAAGGATGAACTGTGTGGTCAAAAATCACAGAAACCTGATCCAGAGGCACTTGGGTAAACAGCTAACTAACAGCAATGTGAGCCCAATCAGTCTGAGTCATGTGCCTTCTTAACTTGGCAGCCTATTCAAGAGGAATGCATTTGGGAACTTGGGGAAGGGGAGGGGGGCATGTGTGTGCCTTTTAGCTTAGCTGTGATGGCTCACTTGAAACCACTGTTGGATCCAATGTAAAAGGAAGAATGGGAGGAGAAAAAACAAGAACGGGTAAACTTAGCAAGAATGATAAGTGTTGCTTCACCATGATGCACAGATAGTTAACCTTGTACAGCTATTGTTTGCATTTTTTAACAAGTTGTTCTGTATCACACAAGCGTAAATGCAAATTAAGCCACTCTTACCAAATCCATGTTTGAGTACGCACATGCCTGTGTGTGTGCGTGTGCCTGTGTTTGCTGCAGTGCAGTGTGAGGTATGTACACAGTCCAGAAGCATGTGACTGCCAGTCATATGACTCTTTGAGAACTCGTGACTGAGCAGGGCTGCATTCACTCCCTGCTTCTCCTTCCCCTCCCTCCAGCACCAAATACGTGTCTGTCCAATTCCTGCAGATTTCTGTCTCCCTCTCCTTAAATTCACCGTTTTATTCATTCTGCACCCGTTCCTTGCGCTTTCTTTCTTCTTTCCCTACATCTCTCCTCCTAACCCATGCCATGTGTCGCCTTGATCTTATTATTTATCCCTTGTTACTCTTTTCCTCATTCTGTCTGCTTTGCATTTTGACACTGTTGATCTGTCTAAAATAAATTTCAATGCGTTGACAAAAGCAGTGGTCATGAGATGAAACTGGCTAAGCCTTTGCATTGCAAAATGCACCAAAATTACTGACACCAGCACAACACACACTGCACTGAACTTTACTAGATTTGTCTTTTTTTTAAAGCTTAATTCAAAATTAATGTTACAATGCAAGTTGGTAGAAGGTGGGCACAAATTTGCAATGGCAAGGTTATTGTTATGATAATGAGGCCTGTAGACAGACAAGGGAGAGAAGGGACAGCAATACGTGGGGACAACCCGGTCAGTAGAAAGCGTCAGACCACAGACGGAGGTAAACTAAAGTTAAAATCATCATGACAGGAAATATCAAGAAGAAGAGACAAATTAAGTGAGAGGCTCAAGAAGCAGAAAAAATAAATAAAAGTTGGGAAACAAAAAGTTAAAGACCTGTACAGTTATTTTACGTTCATATGGGCAAGACAGAGAGAAATCCAAAAAAAAAGAATATTAATCACGTATGAGAATTAGAAGTTTTAAAGGAATAGTAAATAAATAGCATTAGTGGAAAGTTTTATGGGTGAAACTAAACAAGTCGGAGAGTAACATGCCTGTCATGTGAGGATGAAAGAATGCTGCTTACACACAGGCTGTCAGCTGAGGCTCTTAATATTGGAGATAACATAACTAGAAAAAAATGGTCTGGGTCAAACACCAACAGACAGCAGGGTTACAAAAATATTCAGCCTGTTATTCAGAAAACCAGGTAAGTAGTAGTTTGCAGGAAAAAAATACAGCTGTCAGGTGCACTATGGGTGATACCACAAAGCTGGAAGTCTGAAGACAAACTGGAATATTGTTGCACATTTCCTGATAAAGATTGCTACACTGTAATAAAAGAGGCTCGCACAAACAAACAACCTGTTAAACATACTCCTAATATCTGCCTTCAGGACCTGCCTTGGAAAAAAAACGATCACAAGGCTTGAAGTAACTAAGCAATCTTTATATAGCTGTTCACTCAACTGGTTTTTGTGGCTAACCCAGTTTTGGTAAAAAAAATAAATAACACTCCCAAAAACTGGACTAGTGAACAGCCTAAACAGAAGCACTCCCTGTCTTTAAGTTTTGATCCCACAGACATTGAATGGCGTGGAGCAGAAAGGTTTCCAGTGGGTTAAGGTGCAGCTTGTGTCCTCTGAACTTCATGAATTAGGCACATGATGAGTTGCATGTCACACCTCTGATTTTCATTCTGTAATGAGCCAAAGTCTGACTCTCTTATCTTTGATTATCTGCTCTGACTGCCCAAAAGCGCTGAAGGCAAAGCTTTCGACAAATTATACAATTAAAACAGACCATTTTACAAAAACCTGAGCTTGCCTTTCAAAAAAAGACATGGCACCAAGAAAAAGGGAAATTCAGCTCATAACCAAGAGTACACTGAAAGAGGAAAGTCAAAAAACAAAAGGGCACATTAAAGTATGTAAAGATGACAAAGCTTCCATAAGACAAAATACAAAAAAAATTAAATAAAAAATTTACGACAAAAAAAGACTCACAGTAATGGGGGTTTCCTCTGTGCCCCTTTTCTTGGCATTGGAGTCGAAGAGGACATTTCTGCCACGCCTCTCACAGTCCTGGTACACTATCAACCTGATCTGACTGGGCTCCAGCTGGGGAAGTGGCCAACTAAATGGAAGGAATGGTGGACAGAGGGAAGGGGGATCAAAGGGAAAAAAATAAAGGAAGATGGATAAAGTGATGTTGAAAGATAAAGATAAAAGAAAAGGGATGAAAAATTAGGAGAGAAAAAAAATTAGCGCATAAACTAAACAAGTTGTGCTGGACAAACAGAATAAAACTGAATGAAAAAGTGACAATTTAGCTCAATAAGGTGGCAATTCAGTGACATAACATGTCCCAAAACAAAGAGATTCTGCATAGTTTCAAATAAACATAATTTGAAACACACAAACAATAAACATCAGAAGTGACTAAATTAATATAGTTAATTTAAGATTTTCCAAAATCTACTGATAGTGATTACGTTAACATTACTACAAGGGTATGTAAAATACATCTTTATCCCTCATAGATGTAAACAAACTTATAAAATGTGTTGTTACTTTTTAAAAATAGTATTTAACCAAAAACTGATTTGATTGGGTTTCACCTCATATTTAGTTCCTGCAGCAAGAATCGATGTCAAAAAGAGTTTCAGATGAGAAACGAAACCTCAAGCATGACCAGTTGCCTATGTTGGCCACCTAAATATACCATGACTTGGATGACAGAATTTTCACAGATGCTAAGCATGAGGAGAAATGTGAATATGATGTACTAGCAAGCTTGTAATAAACACGGTTTAAGCTGTCACCCATCCTGCTGGGCATGGCAGAGCCAGCACGGTCCATGCCACAACTGCCTTTCATCTGTGTCATACCTCAAACAGCAGGGAGTCACAAAGCGTGTAATAAAACTTGCTGCCCACCTACCTCACATCTACAACATGCCCAAATAGCAAGCAGTTGCACATGTAAACCATGAAATTTATTACACTTTCTTTCTCTCCATTCATTAATCTTAAAAATATTTATGTATTGTTTATATGTCGTGGCTTCCTCTGCTTTAGATCCACTCGCACAAGTCAATATAACCAGACTGCTATTTCACCAGATTAGTCATCTCTAATAATTTCCTTAAGTCACTGAGACATTAATCACAGTTACAACTGCAGAGTGACTAAGAGTCATGGGATTAGCTTAAGTCATAGATGGCTTAAACCAGAACTGGAATACAGACACATACAGTAAATTGTGCAGATATCCTGTGACACTCCTCACGTCTAAGCTATTCAGCTTATCTTATTATAAGCAGACATCCCAGATTTTACTGTAATGTTACATATTTACACCTTGCAGTGGGTATAAGTGGCTCTTCACTAAACTCAGGGCCCTTTTTGTTTGCGAGAAACCCTGACGCATGGATGATTTAGTAGAAGCTATAAAGATGACTGGACCAACAGAATGATGGTCAAGAATTTCTATGTGATCCGACAGATAGCTGGGTCGGGCAGATGGACGCAGGACTGGATCTAAATATAGCCTTTTACTGGGGAGCAGGGAGCATCTCCAAACAATAGTGTTGTTAGTGGGGAGGGGTAGAAAAAGAACGCTTAAGTCGGACAAGCTCACATTTAAAAACAGCATTTCAGCTGCTGGTCAGTGAGCCTGGACAGCAAATACCTGCTGCAGCAAGATTATGGGTGAGCGAGAGGTGTTTCACGTGTATCATCCCAATGAATGGGAGTTTCTGCTGACCCCCTTTTAGGGGGCAAAATAATTCAGTCACACAGGGGAGAAAAGATACAAGTTATCAAACTAAGGTTAGTGTGTTAAGACACATGGTACAAGTTTTCAGTCAGGTGTCTCAATCTTTATCCTTATCTACCATTTAATCCTGCAACACTTTAAACACGCTGCCTATCAATGCGCACCAAAACATACAATCACAATTCAAAGTAAATTTAGTTGATGTAACAAGAAGAGCTGTATTGTACCTTACGACATTTTTTTAATTCCAGATTAAAAACATTTCTTTTCTCATGCGCCTATGCATAAAATCTGCACGGTAACTTTTTAACTTATCTTGCTTTTGATCATTTTAATATAATTTATGATTTTATTGTGATTCTTGCTATTTGTTGCTGCCTTTTACTACTTCTTACTATCTGTAATGCTTTTAATGTTTTAATGTAAAACACTTTGAATTTTCCTGTATA
This sequence comes from Rhadinocentrus ornatus, assembly GCA_037177495.1. NCBI lineage: Eukaryota > Metazoa > Chordata > Actinopteri > Atheriniformes > Melanotaeniidae > Rhadinocentrus > Rhadinocentrus ornatus. The sequence continues at coordinate 17,163,138 of JBAMHW010000017.1, read as the reverse complement.
TAAAATGTGCTTTACAAATAAACTGCGAAGCCATGTTCCTTTCTTCTGGTATTGCCTTCTTTCAGATGATATTGTTTTGGAATTTAACATAAAGTCGTCTATTTTTGCACTGTTCTAAAAGCAGCCCACAGAAAGCACTGAAACCATCTTAAAATTCATTATCTCAGTCTTTAGTAACGGCACATAACCTCACTTGCAGCATTAACAGTAATGGAGTAGTTCCATAACTAAATCTACGATAGGCGCTTGACAAAAATGGTTAACCGCTACCTGTACCTTGCTTTGCCACCTCGATGAAAAGAAAGAACGTGAATTTGCCCAGAGGACTGACCACCCCTAAGACAAAAGAAAAAAAGGAGGAAAAAAAAGCTACACTTTTTCTAGAAATATTTTCTACTTATGTCCCCCGCAGCTAGAAAACACATTCTCCATCTGTTCAGGAGCTTCCAAATGGCTCTAACCTTTTTACGTCTACCCCCAAGACTTAACAAGTTCTTACCGAAACACCTGCAACTCTTCACATTGCGTTTTAGGATCTGAGTTTTATATGATGGTGTGACCCCTTTTCAAAAGACCAAAACCTTCCTCATTTGTCTTTTCTTGGTCTGTGCCCAAGGGAATACCCAACCTTTTACCCAGGGTACTTAATGTTTGACATAATGCCTGCCTGGTTCACATAATGGGATCAAATTGCATTGTATGGAGTAGGGTCAATACTCGGCTCACAGACTTGAGTGTAAGATTACACCGGCTGTTGTTAAAGTCTATCACATGCCTCCTTGCAAATGGACTACTGTTTCTCAAGAGTGGTTCTTTTACAAATTTGCCATTTGTTTTAATGTGTTGAGCTTTTGTGAACACTGTAAGGTCTAAAAATTTCTATCTTAGCCATATTTCCATATTTTTCCCCTGGTGGACATAATTGTGCATGCTCAGCAGAGATAGGAAAGAAGACAATGTCTCACTCTGTAGGTTTTTTGTTTGTTTTTGTTTTTTGCCGACAAAAGTCAACAGGTAAATTCCTTGTCGACTATTTTTATTGTCGACTACTATCGACTAATTCTTGCAGCCCTATTCAGAATTAAATTTAAATCCAAAGTAAGCGGCTGGTTTATTCTGATTGTTAATCCGAATTGAAAAATTCCTTGATCATGTTTACATTCATTCCGCTTTAAATTAATTCCGGTCGTTCTGTGCATGCTTGGTCCCTTGTCCTGTCATGATGACGGTAGGGTACTTCCTTCTCCTCAGCTGACTAAAGTGAAGTAGCATAATGCTGCTTCAAAACTAGAATCAAAATCAGATGGAAAATGGTTATTATAGGGTCTTATGTGCCCCCCTTCCAATCAGAACTTTTCCCAAGCCTCAGATCTTGAGCGGAATTGAATACGGCTGATTAAACATGTTTATCATCTAAACCTCAATTCGAAATAACTATTTCCATGTAAACGCGAAGGAAAACACTTTCATTCCGAATTACTTAATTCTGAATAATTTATTCCAAATAAAAAAAATTAAAAACAGAATGGGAATAAACAAGGAAGGAAAGCAAGAAAAAAAGAGAAATGGGCAACAAAATGATAAATGTCTAATAAAGAAGCAAAGACAAACCAAAAATAAAATTTACAAAAAGAGGAGATATAAAAAACTAAGAACAAAAGATAAGAAATACACCAAAGCAAACAAATTAAAACACCCAATAATTATCAATTAAAGCAAAATACAAGCTCTCTTGACAAGATTATAAAACAAAAGCTTAAAATGATAGAAGTTTAATAAAAATGTAAACATCTGACAAAGAGCGAAAAGATGAGAAAGAAAGACGAGCGGAAACCCAGCGAGGAGGAAGTATCTATCAGTGAGCGTGTGACAGTCACAGCCCTGACAGGAGAAAGAGGGGAGTCATTCATAAAAGCAGCACATGACTTCATGACTGTTACATACTTGTACTGATCAGATCTAGGCCGTCTACGCGACAATGAGTAAAGTTTTCTCACACAAAACAGGTATAAAAAGTATTAATTTCCTTGATCAACCTGTTGAGTAAAAGGAGAAAATACTAACTGCGTTACATCTAAAAGTCCCAAGTAGAAAACAGGCAGGATTCTGATTAACTGAATGATAACCAGCATTTATCAAATTTAACTGAAACAATCTGTAAAGCAGACTGAACTCAACTCTACACAAACACATTTTTATTGAAAACAAAAGCTAGGCTTCACCACAACTCCAGTAACCGACATGACTGCAGCTGGTAAAAATCGATCTTGTTCATCACACTGAAGTTGACGATGACAACTAATGCGCTGCTACTTAAACTGCATGCGCTGACCAGATGAGTTGCTAAGGCTGCTAGCACTGAGGCAAAAATCACATCAGAGAGTGCAACTATTGTCCCCAAACCTCCTTTCACCAACATGTTACGATGCCCGCTAAAATGCATGTAAGCCTAGTTAAACATTACCGACTCCTACCTGAGCATCATTGCGAGTCTGCCCTCTCTCTATTCCTCTGGTCTCTCCTCTCTCCTGCTCTGCCAGCTGAAGCAGGGTCTAAGAATAGCGTGAACTAAATTCACACAACATGAGACTATCAGGTGATCACAGCAACAGTGTGTGCGCTGGACAGTACAGAGGCGGCAAGAGACGCAAGACTGGACTGCTGACAGCCAGAAAGCACTGTGATAAGAGAGTGACAGTGGGGATTTGTTTGTGTGTTTTTCTTAATCCCACTCTCTCTTGTTCCTCTCTCACTTGTGTTCCCCTTCTTTCTATGTTTCTTTGTCCAGATTATGCAAATGCACAATTCATCCTCTCAACAAAGTGCTGAAAGACAGAGACAAACAAGAGCTACAAGACAGCAAACAAGAAAAAAAGTTCCCAAGCTGTTGATTCTTTTTAAAACTATTATTTTCTTTTAAAGACAAGGTGGTCAGTATGTGGATCTCTGAAACCTCATTCTTCACATGTAAAAAAAATTATACCACTTTTGCCATTAAACAGCTTAACTTTAAAGTCAAAAGAAGTCAATAATAATTCAGAGATCTACATATGCATAATGTACAGTTTCTTAAAACATCTTGAAACGGTTGACAAATAAATGACTTTTATTGAGTTTGACTGTTAATTTTGTTTTGTTAAAATTGTTTTCTCCCCCCAAAAATTGCATGGTCCAGGGGTTTTGTGTGGTGAGCAAAGGCTTCTCAGATCCTACTGCTCAAATGTGATAAATACTTCTGCAACGTTCAGTTAGTCTCGCACAAACAAGCAGCTAGCTAACCGTTAGGACTTCATCGCTGAAATGGGCCTTCCCTGGATGCCAGAATTTGCAGAACTTGGGCTGTCTACTTACACTGCAGAGGAACATGAAGCAATAATAAACTTTCTTCCCTCCAATTTCTTATCCACTGCAGACACACACACACGCAAAAAGGCATCATAAATTTGCTGACCCAAGATGTTTCAATGTGTAATATCGATATTGGTGAATCCCAATCAATATCTCTATTTAAAAGTTGGATTATTTTTCGCGGAGTTACAGAAAGATCACATAATTACATAAGTAACAACACTGAAGTACCTCGAAAGATCTTCACAATGTCTGATGGTCAAGAGACATGTTCTAATTTTGTTTTATAGGAAACAGAACTAGGAACCCACTCATTAACAAATTAGGAAGTTAGGAAATCAGGGAGGTAAACAATTAGAAAACCTATAAGTGGGCATGTTGCGATAAACTTTGTTGTGCGATAAATTTTCGGAGAAATTATTGCGATAAGCGATAATATTGTCCAAAGCGATAATGTTCTCATTTTAAGACCATTTTCAACTAATAAAATGATAATGCCATAATAATGCAAGTATAACCTTTCAAAGATCAATAAACTTTCATTTCTAAAAAAAAATTTACACTGGAACTGGAAGAAATTTTAAATAACAAAACAAGAACAATAAATAGATGGACGCTCAGTCTCATTAAAAATGAATGAAAACCTAATAACCAAAAACAATAAGTATGATGGATAATAGCATTGTAGGCTACATGTGTGTGTTCTACCTACATGTGGGGAGCAGCGATACAATAAATGAGAAAGTGCTCGCAGCTATTTTTCTCCATTTAACTTATTTAAATGATGAGAGACACGTGAGAATCGGAGAGCGTAAGAAGCCACTCAAATGCATGATTCTCACGGCTAATGTGTGAGAGTTGGCAGCCCTGGAAACCTGTTGTCATACACAGTCTATGGTAAAGTAAGATATATTAAAAAAAAAAAAGAAAATTATCGTGGCCGGCAAACTTATCGCCCTAATTTTTTGTTATCGTGCAATCAATTGACTTGTTGCTTATCGCGACAGGCCTACCCATGAGGCCAAAATAATGCCTCCTGGCCAGATCGCAATGTACCAAAATTGGATATTAAATGAGTCCAAAAGCAAATCTTAAATAAACAATCATTATGATCAATTGTTCTTCTTTCAATATCTGAATATATGTTCTACATTCATTATATATATAACTAGTCAATGTTAATGCTTGTTTTCAAAGTCCTTTGAATGCTTGCAACTTGTTGTCACCTCTAGTAAACTTGCATGTCTACTTTTTGTGCTTACATTTAGAGATATAGGATATGGACAGTTTGCATTTAATTTTTATTAACATGTAGGCTTATTCGTTTATGCAACAAATCAGGACGATACCAAGCCTGTTCTTTTTTGTGTCACTTAAAAACTAGCAAAAGAAAAAGACAATACATTTCAAGAACTAAATCAATAAGCAGTATCTGTAAGAGGAGCAATACTGCTAAAAATCTAAAAAACCAACACCATCCATAGTTATCACAAAGCTGTCTAGTTTCCTAGACTACTATGAGTCTGACATCAGCCTGTACTGACCTCAAAGAGCCTTAGCTCACTCTCCACTGCCACTGAAACACTAGTGTATGTGTGTGTGTATGTGTCAGAGGCAGAGGAGCAGTTACATAAACATCAGCCCAAGCAGCGTGACGTTCTTCCGGCTGTGCAGCAGAGGGTTCTGTTAGGTCCAACGACTTTGTACATTTCTGTGGCTTTTCTTCTGCAGGGGAACAACAATGTCTCAAAACTGATTTGGAATGAAAACAATTCAAAATACAACAGTAAGCGAAACTAAATTTGAAATTTTATGCAAGCTTCCCACAATGGCAGCGTGAACTGTGGAAGTCTTTAGCCCTGTCACACAACAATACTTTCAAAGCACCGTTCCAACAAACTAGCCTCGTCTCCATGGCAACTATTTTGCTGCATGCTGCTGCTTACATGCATCATAAAATGTGTAGACATGCTAACATTTCACATGGTGTGCTTATTTGTTTAAAAGTCCGTGTGGCGATTGGTGGATCTGTGAGATGTCATATAAGCTAGAAATTACCCCAGAGAAGTAAGTTACTAGACAGAGGATTAATCAGCAACTATTCTGACAAATAAATAATTGTTTAATCATTTTGAGGAAGGAAAACTGAAAATATCTTATGGTTCCACCTCTCGGGCAGGACCATTTTATGTTTGTTTTGGTGTGCATGGACAGGTCCTTTAGACAAGATAATTAAAGACATTGTTTTGGTAAAATTCTAGTACATGTTGGAAATTCTAAACATTTAAGAAATGGGTTAAACAAGCTGAAGAACAGCTGATTGCTAATAATCACCTACTGTCAAACTGTCAAAATGTAACGTGCCTGCTTCTGGCCTGACCGCCTGATTTTTAAGTAGTATTACAGATGTCTGCATTTCAGCAATCATATGACACTAGGTTAGGATGCTTTAACGTTCTGAGGTTACTATAGGTAATCTCTACTCCAGGTAACTACAGGTTACAGGTGTAGTCACACCTGCATTAGATTCAAGCAGTCAATGGATGACTGATTCCCATAGTATGTTGTCCGGAATCAATCTGTGCATTTTGAGGGAACAGCAATTGTAAACATAGCAAAAACAAATATAGGTACAGAAATAAGAACCCAGAGCATACAGTTTTTAATAATATAAAGATTTCATAAACACTTTAAAACGAAGCTGATATCTGAGGAGTAATGTTTAGCAATATATTTGAAATTTATTTCAAATATATTGCGTCACCAGTCAATTTGATTCCTTATGCAATAAGCGAAGATACACTTTTGTTGATTTGTGTGTCACCTCTGAATCAGCAACTCGTGACAGAGGAGGGGTGAGTGCTGACACTAATAAGTTTGCCTTACACAGAATCACATGAGCAAATCATCGAGTTCAAAAGGTGTGGTAGGAACCGGACCCCGTGGAAACTGTGTGAAATCTGTATGAAAGGTGAGCTTTATGGGGCCAAAAAAAAAAAAAAAAAAAATTGCTATTTTTCTAAACAATATTGCAATTTGGTTTGCAAATTAATCTTAACTTCCAGCTTCTGTTCAGTGTAAATAAGGTTAACTGAGCTCTCTGATGTGGTAGGTGAGCAGTGAGTTGGCACCTTCCACTCGCCATACATGTTCATTGTGAAGACAGCCAAGATAAGAATTAATAAATAAAAGCAGCATCTATCATCATTGCAGTCATTTCTGAGCCTTACTGTGGTTTCAATGGATCCAATATTCTCAGGTTAAATTAACTTAATTTGAGATCTGAATTCCACTCAGTAAAACTGTCTTAAAAGGACGTTTCAGAAGTGTTTTTGTCACAGAATTTCACAGGCTTTGAAAATGTGACGTGACTGAACAGCTAAGTGTAGCCATCACATGATATTTAAACGACTGTAGCACAAGAAATACGACAGGAATCACGACTGAAGCAGTGGACTTGTGAAGCGGTGGACGCTACAGGTTTGAAACCTGAATCAGGTGCCATGAAAATGAATTTCTCTCCTTTGCGATTTACTAACTCCAACCTCTTAAATTGCTATTACAATTTAATAGTGACTAAAAGAGAAATAGAAAGTTTTTACTATCAAAAAAGACACGTTGCGTGACTGAAATGAGTAACTGTTCGGCCTTGAAACAAGGAACCATCACCGTCAGCCAGCACAAGCCTGTAACTGTGTCAAACCAGATCCTAAACCTCAACCCTTGTCATTCCAACATGAGACTGAAAGCAGGCGAATTAGGTCATGTGACAGTCCCAGCTTCTCCGGTAGTGCAGCCGGGAGTTATTGAGGATGGTTTTGTGACGGTCAGGAGGAAACGTAGTGCTAAACGCAAACACTTAGATCACCCTAAGCTTCACGTCTACAACAGGTTTTCACCCCT
>JBAMHW010000017.1:17144716-17155787 GCA_037177495.1 Rhadinocentrus ornatus | reverse complement strand
TACACCTCTCTCTGTAAAGTCCTCTGAGACAACTTTGTTGTGATATAGGGCTATACAAATAAACTTGACTTGACAGTCAACTTTTAGGCCTGCTCTTTAGGCTCTGAAGAGTGAGTAGTTTATCTGTGAACACTGTGCACCATCATCTGTTCTATGCCCCCACCCCCCTTCTCTGAGCTAACAAATAAGCTAAAATAAAGTTCATTGTGCAGCAACCAAATGACCACTTTAAGGAGTATCTGTAAAATAGGACCCCGTTTGTTCCTGTTTCTGCACCAACAGAATTATTTGTTACATCTCAGCATGGTGTGGAGTGTGTCCTGAAACATTTAGAGGAAACTGGACAAGTGGAAGACAGGAGAACTAGTAACAGACCTCTGGCCCCTCAGTATGTCTATCTACTGTTGAAAATCAGTGGCAGCAGCTCTTATGGAGTGATGAATCCTCCCCAGATCTCGAATCTTAAAATTATTGAGGCATTGTAGGTTTATTCAAAAAGCTTGGAAACTATTCCTGAAGACTACTTAGAAATTACAAGAAAGTTTCCCTTTACCATTTCATGCTGTGTTGAAGAACAAATAAATAAAGCAAAATTTTGGTGTTTAAGTTTGTCATATTGGTAGATAATAATTTTCCTTATGCATTGCATTTCCATTTATGTTTGCACATAGTTCAATAAATTTCTTCCTTATGAATTTCTAAATAAGAAGTGGCTCAAGACTTATACACAGTACGATCTAAATTAACTTTTTCTTTCATCTGTGGTATTATTCAACATTTGTACAAGCGAACTATCAAAAAGCAAGTGGGAAAAGGCTCTGTACTGGGGGTGGATGATATTGCCCAAAAATTATATCACGGCATTTTTCCAAAATATCTTATTATGATATCATAGACAATATTGATGTCTTTGGCCAAACAAGAAGTTACAGCCTCGGTCTATCATTTGCCCAACTTGGCATAAGGCGTACAGCAAAATAAAGTCTTAAAGTCCAAGTCAAGTCACAAATTACTTTTGGTTGTAATAAATAATCGACCATGCAACACCTGCTGTCTGGTCTGCTTAGAAGATGCATTATAGTCCAAGGAATTTAAAATCTGTACTCACCCTGTCACTACCAGCATTTAGTAATAGCACTGATCTGTAGCTTAAACTGAAATACCCTGTCCCTCTCCTCTGGATAATTTCTTAGCTTTCCTAAATCTAGAAAACATGTAGATGAACATGGAAATGTATTCAGATTAGTAAATATGTTCTTAACATAACTTCTTCAAGAGTTTTAAATGTGAACCAAAATCCATCTGGAACCACAGAGTAATTTAAAATACTGCAGTTTGATGCTTTTATGCTGCTCTTTAGTGTAGGATCACCACCTGTCCTACCGGTTTTAGGCATTTTCATGCATCAGCATATCTGATCCACATCATACCTGACCCACATGACAACTTCTGCACAAGCCTCTAATGATCCATTAAAAGTTTGACTCAAGTGTATTGTAGCGTGTAAAAATGTAAAATCTGATCCCTGCACCAGTGCATTATAAGAATCCTTTTTTTTTTTTAAGGGACTTGAAATAACTGAGTACAGAAAATATTCATTATAAACATTTTGAAATTTAATTAAAAAAATATTTTAATTTATATCTAATACTTGCAGGTCCAATAAATATTCCTTACATTCCCAAATCAGCAACAGCTGGATTTTTCTGAGTAATGATGCCTGCCAGAACGTGTACCCATTGTCTAACTTTCGTAACTGAAGACATACATTTCTCATGTATGCTGCAGTAATCTTTATATAAGGAATATATAGATGCTAACACGTAGACGTAGAATATAAGTGCTACTGGCTGGGGACACAGATCATGGTGGACTGCACCCTAAGAAAACAGGGATTAATCTTCAACAGATTTTAAAGTGCTGCAAAATCATGTGACACGTGTATAAATTAAACGCAAACAAATTGTTTACCCAAATACAAAGTGGTGTTAATAGAAGCCGGATTTTTTTTAAGCAACACATAAAAGCACATTGTCCTTTTTATGTTTTGTAAAAAAAAAAGAAAAAAGGAACCAAGAGCCTTTCTTAATATATGTTGAATAAAAATGTGAAACTACACACTTATTTAAGGTTGGAGGATTGAAAAAAGGTTACAAGACTATTGTTTTAGTGTTTTATGTGTGTGTTGTCACGTCATTAAAATAAATATTGCCCCACGATACTAAAAAAAACTAATATATCGTGCTAAAAGCTACGACAAACTTGGCAGAACTTCGCTCGCAGAACAACCATCAAACCATAATTTGAGCAACAAGCACGCTGTTTTTGTTTTTTTTTAAGTTTACATGGTGACATCCAGCACAATGAAGAAACTAACGCTAGAAGCAATGAGTGCGCGCTCCCACGTCAGGAGATACAATTTCTGTCGGGGTAACTGCCTTGGCACGACACCGGAAACGTGCGATCATGCAATGTCACAGTTTTCCATTTTCTACCGGTATTACCATGAATGATATGACATTGCACACCCCTACTCTGTACAATTTGTAATGTCTCCTTCCTTTATTGTAATGTATCAACACCAGTTCTTTATGCAGAAAATATATTTTTCAATATATTACAGATTATGGAAATAGTTACGATACCTGAATATCATGAAAAAAGAAAAAAAAATTATAAAATGGAAAAATCCTAGTACACTGTAGCCAAAAACTGAATGATAACCTCGCAACATAATACATAAAAGCCAGTACACTCAGATTAACAAGAACGTAACCTTGTGTAATTTGTGTTTAAGGAAGTCACAATTACTTGATTTCACAATCATCTGCAGGATTAAAAGCCACTATTAATTAATCATGAAGATCCCTAAATACAGTCACAACCCAGGAAAGATAATACCCAAAACCTAAAAATCTGCTTAACTCACGCACTCACTACAGCAGTAGTTCCCATCAAAGGATGAAATATGTTGCGTTTCACCACAGCCCTGTGATGGACGCACAGCCTGTACCCTGCTTCTCACCTGCAAGTTGCTGGGACAGGCTGCAGTTCCCTGCAACCGTGCATTGGAATAACCAGGTTTATAACATGGATAGATGCTTCGCTATCTGCAAGATAACCACCAGCTTTGTAAGCTAAAGTAAAAAGTAAATGTACTATAACTAGGTTAAATTATTTTATTTACCTAATATAAGACTAAAACTATATGTGTCATTTTGCCTTTTCCATCTGTTACTCTAAAATACTTTAATTTATATGTAATATTTATTTATTGTTTGTTGACTTTTTGGTTACTTTACTTTAGGTTGGCATTAAAAAAATAGAAATAAATAAAACTTGAAGACCTATAAAAAAGGAGTGTTCTAGTGATTTTACATATTTTTATGTTATGAAATAAATGCAAAATAATCAGGCTAAGTGTGATTATTTCTCTGACAATAATTGTACCAAGAGAATCTACAATCTTGACATTCCCATTTGTGTTGAGCTTTTATGTAAAATAATACTATATCTTTACCATGACCCTGCAGTTCTGAGAAGTCAAGAGTGCCCACTTGAAATAGTCCTGATAGGAACCTGATGACAGCTACACTCTTTACAGAACCTTGGGAGGGTCTGCAGCTTTCACACACACACACGTGTAAAATAGAGTGAAAATATGCAAATGAATCTGTGATCCTTACTGTGTATAAATGTGCACAATAACTGCTCCTGATAAAAAGAGACACTGTTTTGAGTGATGTTATGACATATGAAGTGGAGTGTAACCAAAATCCAGAGGGCTTTAGTATCACAGTTGAAAGATAGTTGATGTGTTCTTAGTCTGGATAAGAATCACTGGGTTAAAGTCACGTGTAGATATTAGGTTACGACAGGCTACATTGGTGAAATGATTGATGAGATTATGGGGTTAAAATAGGATGGGAAACTAAAAGTAGTTATATTCAAGAGGTTATTACAATGAATACGTATTCATCTCAAATGCAGCTGGTAAACAGGTTAAAATGTTTTTGTTTTTTTACATCAACATGCAGAAAAGTTTCTTTCTTTATTACCCTCGCTGCTTTGTACTAGTGACTAAGCATGTAACCAAGTGACCATCCCATAAACATGACACCCTGAGATTGATGAAAGCCTCACATGACACACACCCATTATGAAAGCATGCAGTGGAGGAAGGCTGTCATGCCAATCAGGAACATGAGACACCACTTTTCTTGAACTATCAAGAAAGAAGTGATCACTATAAATAAGTCAGATGCAAGTTAGAAATTTGAAAGGCAGCATGTAATAAACACATCTCCAGTTTAGGTTATACTAAATAGAAAAACAGGTAAGACCCGGATTTAACTACAATACACATAATCACACAAAGCTTAAATGTCTAAAATAATTATTAAATTATTATTCCTGGTAACAAAAAATCGGCAAAGCTTAATTATGACCAACTTATTTAAAGAGTTTAAAATGAAGGTATCCTCACCCACACCTTTGTAAGTATTTCTGCCTTTGGTTGAGATTTACACATTCCTTCCTTTGCACGTCTCAGTGCGAATATATTTATTTACAGCCGTATCCCCCAGGTCAAGAAGGAAGTTTCTTCAGCAGGCTGCCAGGACAAGCAATCCAAGTGTGGGTGAGGGGGACAAAGCTATTGCCTGATGAGGCCCCTGACTGGCTGCAGGATGAGCCAGAAGCTCTCGGTGTAATGTACTGTGTGCTGTCCCAGTCAGGTGCTGCAGCCAGGGAAACAGGAGAGGCTTTTTAGGCTTTTCTCCATAGGGTTAGCCAACCCGGTGCCCTCTGTGGTATTCTGGAAGCCACAGTGATGTGCTTTGACAGTGTTTTGGGTGGGTGGTGCATCATCAGGGCGACAGGACAGCAAAATAGCAACCTTTTTCTTTTTTTCCATTTTAGACACAGCCTGCAAGGTTTCTGTTGGACCTTGTATAAACAGAATTTATGAATCTGACATAGACACTCGCATCTTAAAATTTTTGATTTTCTCCACTTAAAAATTCAGAGTGAAGATTAAGATCATAATAATGTAAAATAATATTAATAAATCAAGGTCAACTTCTGTCATTTGACTCAAGTAATGCTTTAATCTTCTCTTTCCTCTGTCCACTCCATTTTTTTTTTATCAGTTCCTGCAACCACTAAATCATCCCTAACTTTTCCATCATCTTTTACACCATTATTAGATGGTCTCTGTTTCTCTTTTACAAATTTATTCATTCACCAGGTTTCCCTCATCTTGAATCTTTTATCACTTAGTGAAGCAGTCTAGTCCATTTGTGATACTACCCAAGTGTCCTTTCCGACCATGTCCCCTCACAGATTTCCCTCCAGAGCTGTTTCACGCTTGATGAATGGGGAGCTTATGCCAGAGGTATGAAGAGCACAGCTGACCACTGAGTTAACAGAAACGCCTGCTGCCTGCCCATTTGCTCTAGGATTGATGCCAGCCAATTCCTCCCTCCATTAGCCCAAACACACACACACACACAGCATTTATGTCACCGGGTGCAGGCTTCCTTTGAGGCCATGGAACGTGCTCTGGCACCAACACGGGGAACCAGCACCACAAGATGGTGAGCTTTAAAATCCACTGGTAAATGTATCCACCAACGTTAGAAGGGTGGGAGCAACATTTTCCAAAGAAAAAGGCTACTTACAAACAAAAAGAGAGTGCTTTCCCCTTGGTAGCATACCTGACCCTGACCGAGAATGTGTGCAAGAACATACCAATGAGCACAGAGACTGCAAATCAACTAAGGGAGTATAAAGTTTCCTTCTAGTGTATGCAACTATTACAAGTAGTTATGCAGCTTGGTGCTTAAGGATATCACATGTGAGCTTTTTTTCCCCTCACATTGCGTGATGATATTGCATTTACTCAACTCAAGAATTGGCTCCTTCTGCTTGGGATGCACAATACCCGAGTATGCTTGTCAGCATTAACTAGGGGCTTGTTAATCAAATGTCCATGCAAGCCAGTGTAATGTCAAAATTGTGTTTTATGCCAAAATTTGGCTCAGATCTCAAACTATGTTGGATGTACAAGCTATCCCGCTGACATGTAGCCAGCTGATTTCTAAAATGTCGTTTTTTGTTTTATTTTAAAGTTACACAAATTAGGTTTTTTAAAAATACAAAGAAAGCACTAATTGGCAACATTTGAGAATACTTATCTAAATATTGAATCAAGACTGCCACTTGTTACATTATGTTGATTGTCTGAGTTGTTACATTTTTTCAATAATAATTCAATTGAAATTAATACAAGATAATGCAAAGATTTTTGAAGTGTTAAATCGGGCTTTAAATGCAACAGGTGTGGACTTAAATGACACTATGTGTATTGACTCTGTATAAATTATAGTGCGATTGTCAAAGATAAACGTCCCGATTTTTTCTTAATTAGAAACTACTATTTGTGATGTAAAACTTAACAGTTATCTCTTTTACTTGCATACAGTAAATATTCAGGCACTGAAAAATGGTAGTTTTAATCAGCAAAAACGTCTTATCCATTTGAACAGGTGCAAGAGTACTGACATTATGATACGCAATCTCGCATTGTTTTCACCATCAGTGGCGTAAATTAGCTATGTAGAAATCTGCTTTCACACCAGAACAGAACACATCAGGATACACCATCTTCTGTCCGTCCAAATCGTAACGGACAGAATATAAACTACCTGGCATTGATCTGCCTGTATTAAAGTGATAAACTGAAGCAACCCCACGTTCCTCCGATACCAGTAGCACACAGCGTCTTCCTCTGCTGTCTGACCGCTCTGACAGACCAATATCGTTGGCAAGACAAAGACAAACCACTTGTACTTTGCTCCAACTTAGCTAAAGATAAGCTGGGGAGGGTGGCTGCTGTGTGGTGCTTGCTTCGTCTCCTTACTGCCATGCACGCTTATCTGCCGCTGCTTGTATCAAAGACTCAAAGGGAAACATGGGGTGAAAACAAAGAAAAGCGTTGGACGCGGCTTCTGCCACTTCTAAACGGTGAAGATTTAACTAATAACACTACGACACAGTAGTGTTACTAGTACAGTAATCAGGCAATACATTCTGTGTAATAAAAGGGATAAAAAACAACAACACATTTTTAAAGAAAAGTGCTAATGAGGAAAGCCAAGTCTCATCAAGAGAGCGCGTGCAGTAGCCTTGCTGTAGGCTAGCTTTAGCATGCTGGCTAACCATACTAACAACACGTCCCCTGCACTTTGCTTCACTGATGTCAAATGATCCCCAAACAATACAGTGCTGATTTGTAAAGTAACCTTGAGCTCAAGACATCTCTCTAAAACTCTGTCATGCGTCCAGACATGCGAACGTGACAGATTACGTTGGTGTACACAATGTTACACGCAAACATGCACACGAACGCACACACACAAAGCAGCTACCTGAAAGCTGGGTCCTCTTTGCTACATCTCGGGGGCGGCGACGAAAGCGCATTTTTCTTGTTAAAAAGTTTCTGCAAGAGAGTAGGAGGCATTTTGTACCAAAGTAAATTCGGTACAGGTTTATTTTCCTTTCCAGATCCAGGAGCAGATCTTGTTCCTTGTAACTGCCTCCATGGGTGTCACAGTCATATGACAGGCATTAGTCACTGGAGCTGCTTGGTTACCCACTGCATTTTTCTTATTGGTTGATCAGAAGCTGCTACTACAACGAATTACATGATTGGTTGATATTTTTGGCTAGGTACCACGTGGTAAATGCGTTAGCTGTGTTGATGTTTTGTCCGTAATCGTGACAGCATGAAATTTATTCACAGAAAAAATTCAAGTGCGAGTTCTGACCGACCACAGACCAGTACATGAATAAGATGGAAAATACCGCTTTCGGGAAAATGCTTAAATATAAAATGAGTAAATGAAATAAGTTATTTGGCCCGTTATTAGTACATTTCTATTTATTATTAAAACATTTACTTGCGCTTATATATGTACATTTGAATGCAAATATAGAAAACAGCATCCTACAAACATTTAAACAAACTTGAAATTTACATTTAAGTTAGATTAACGTTAAAATTATGGACATTACATAGCAAAAGTATAAATACAAATATATTTTTCCCCTTAATTAGCATTCAAAACGGATGAGGAAAAATAATTGTCATGAAATAAACAAAATACAGATCTGCCATCTAGTGGTCATTTTCTTTTTGATTAGGCGGCATTTAAGGACCATACACTGATTCAATTGCTCACAAAAAAGACATCCATTTAAACTAGACAGTTAACAGTTAAGTGAAGGAAAAATACAAAGATGCTTATAAACTTGAATAAGTTATTTTTTTTTACACTTTACACTTTTCCCAAAACTTTAATCATAGCAATAATACACAGACAATCCAAAAGGTATACCACATTTAAATTTCATTAGCCAAACATAAACAAAAGCTGTTAATTATTTAAGATTAAAAATCAGCACCCTTTGATCAAATTCTTTCAGCTTTCTGTGGTAGTAGCAGTAATTCATCCACCCATACTCTAATCATCCACCAACTCCCCATTGTGCAAGTCTGCTACCATGAGCTTATGCTTTAGAAATAAACCACTAACTGTCTGTAAATCTTACAGGGCAGAGGGCTCCTGTGTGCCCAGCATGAAAGGAAATAAAACAGGATTTTTGAGCTTGTCACATCTCTCTTTCATCCACTGAAAGTATGCATCCCATTCACTGTCATTGCCAAAGTCAAAAAACTTAGCTTTCACTTGACTGCTTTTTAGTGGCCTTTTCAGCTTCAACATCAGAGGTAATGTTTCTTCTCTACAGCTGATGTCACCCATTTTGGATGGGTCGGCATGTTGATCTGGCTTCACCTGCTTATGTAGGTTAGACAGCTCACTGGTTGAGAATGGGGTGGGTTTTGCTTCGAGGGTCTCAGCAATGTTGGGGCTTTTAAACCAGACCTTCTTCTTATACAAAATGGGCTTTTTCACAATGAGCTATAGAGAAAATATGCATTTCATTTGGAAGATGAACACATTGATGCTTTTGAAAACACACCAACAGAATTTCAAGAGGTTTTCTTACTTTTGGTGGAGTTTTACTCTGGAAGTCTTGTATACAAGGAATTGCAAACACACACACACACACAAAGAGAAAACACTATCAGAAGTCATTTTAGAAAATGTTTGATGAAGATATGCATTTTGTTAATTACCTGATTTGAATGAGTCTGTTTGTATTTCACCAACAGACTCAGTTTTTTGGTGGTGGCTTGATAAAGAAAACACAGTGACAGAGTTTCGGTTAATATACTAAAAAGCCTCTACCAGTTGATTGACCCTGACCAACTGACTAGGTTATTTTAGGATGAATTCAGCCCACACACTCACCTGGTTAAACTGCTCTTTTTAATACAAATGGAAGAAGTATCTGCAAATAGAAAAGTAGTTGTAATCATGTGGAAACCAACTGTTTTAAGATCCGCAAATGACATTATTGTCAATCTCAGTTTGTAAAATGTTTTCCTTTATATATATATATATATTTGTACAGTAATATTTTAATATACCCTTAACAATTAAAAACATGCTTGTAATTTTCTCTCAGTATCACCTTTGATGGCAGAAAGGTTGGGTGGTTGTTGCATCTGGATGCTCTTAGCGTGGCTAACATCCAACAAGGTGGAGTTTTTATTGTGACGATAGAGACTCAGCTCTTTACCAAAAAAATCTGTTGATATCTCTGTGACGACAAGATAACAAATATATGCACATTATTATTTGCACACACACTTAAAAAAGGACGAATACAAGCAAATGAGCACACACACACACACCATTTTCCTTTCTGAAGATCTCTGGGGAAGGAATGCTGCTCAATGTTGCTGAGCAACATGAGAAACAGTTGCTGCTGTAATGGTCTACATCCTCTTCTTCAGAGCTTAAAGTTGTGTCTAGCTCCATGCTGCAAGATGTAACACTTTGTGGGCTGTCACCATCTTTAAATTCCTGAAGAATGGGTGTGTGAGTGGTTGGATAACCTGCATGTGACGTGTTTTGGTGGCTGGATTCTTCTTTAGATGGTGTAGCATGTGAGGTAGTTTGGTTAATGGGGTTTTTGGTAAATGCACAGTTGCTGAAGACTGATGCAGATTTGCAGTTAAACACAGGCTTAACCTGTGAGTGTAGAGTATACATGGAAGGAAGAAAGGAGAGGGAAAATGGTAAACTAGTAACAGCACCACAACTATTTTTATGTCAAAATTACGAAGTTATATTAAAACAAATATAATAGCTTAAGTGGGTGTTACATAAATACATACATATTTTTATTTATTTATTTATTTATTTATTTATTTTTTTTATTTATTTATTTATTTATTAATCATCACACTCACATACTCAAAGCTTGCTGGTTTGACACTGGACTCATTCATGTTTTCCTCTTCAGGTTCCTCTGGTAACGTGTAATAACGTTTCCTGGGCAGAAGTATCCTATTTACTTAAAGTTTGGAAACAAAAAGGTGTAGAATGTCTTCATTCAAGCATTCAGTTAAAATTATAAATTACCGTATATAATTAATCTTTCTGCCTAACTGCTCTGAATGTGTTGTAAACACTTTCTGCAGCTTGATGTCAGTTTCTTACCCTCTCGCCTCCTCTGCGCTGGTTTAACCGGTGTATCTCGTTTGTAGGTAAACACGGTGTCACGACGGCGTCTAACTCCGAACTTGTACAGGTCCATTTGCAATCACATAGATTTACACATAGGATTTTAGATTTATTTTTCACTTACTTTTCGTTCTTGATCTATTTACAAGAATTCTAAGTGTAGACTCAACACGCTATTAGCGATTCCCTTCTTCCGGTTGAGAAGTAGCCTAGCAACAGAGCACAGCTGAGCCAATTAACTGCTAATGACCAATTTTACTGCACAAACAAAACAAGTTTTCTTTCTTTCTTTCTTTCTTTCTTTCTTCCATACATAACTTTACCATCACTGCTTACGTTTGTTAGCCTAAATACAAATTTCAATTACCCTCTATTTAAGGAAAATTAGAATACACTTGAAAAAGATATATATA
>JBAMHW010000017.1:17128156-17144616 GCA_037177495.1 Rhadinocentrus ornatus | reverse complement strand
TATATAATTATGATTATTATTATTTTAACTATTTACCTTTTCATTTTCCTTAACTTTTTCTTCCATTAAAACACCATGGCAAGCAGAATGATGGTCTGATGAGGCGTTAATGCTGTTGTGCTAAGGGAGAGTTTTGTGTTTATAAGGGTCATCTTTAAATTTAAGTACTATTCTTAATTTTTAAATTTAATTTATTGCTAAATTAGCCTACATATTCATGCTGGACCTACAGTGGGGAAAAAAGTAGGGAAAAGTCAACTGAAAAGGAAAGTGTGAAGAGAAGACAAAGGTACGAAAGATAAAAACAACAACAGCAACCAATCAACAATCAAAACTCAAACATAAAACCTACAACCAGCTGCACCACCAGCAAAGAAACAGAAAACATCAAGCAGCCTCTGCGAGGAAACAAATAAAGCACAGGAGCATCAGGAGCACCTAGTAAAACAAACTGAGAAAAGCAGGAGGGACGTATCACAATATCAGCAAGAAAATGAAAACTGTAGCTTCTGGCAATTAAACCTGATGCTAAATATTTTATCAAAATTTTCAGGCTTCTTGTCAAGTGGACTTTTAGTCAACTATAGAAACCGACGAGCAATTTTGACATACTTGGGTCTTTTTAATTATAATTGTACAGAAAACATTATCTTAATATCTTACCTTTTATAAAGATGCGACAACCAAAAACTTGTATTCTTATTAATATCCAAGTTCTGAGACTTGGTACCATGATGTGAAGACAAAAAAAAAAAAAAAATCCAGCAAAAATCATCTGAAGAGGGGATCCTAGACAACTGAAATTATTCAAGATTTACTAAAAACCAAAATTAGCATTTTTTGTCTTTTTTTTAAAGTCTAATATAACATATGATCTCTTCATCTTATAATATTTTCACCTCATTGGTTACTAAACAATTAGTCTAACCATAGTAATCTAAGTTTAAGTGGATTAATTTTCATTTTGATAGTCGTTTGATAACATGTTGCTGATTATATTTCTACATTACATAAGGTTTATTTTCATATTATGGTGAGGGGACTTCTACTTAATAAACAATCCAAGTATTTGTCCCAGTTTGCTATGCCATCTTCTTCTTTTGGGGCTGGTGTGGCTCTGGAGGAAGAGCAGTCTTCTATCATTCAGTAGACTGGTGATTTACATCAATGTTGAAAACACACCATACCCATATTCTCCAAAGTGTGTTCATGAGTGCGAGTATGATGGAGAAAAAGCACTGAAACGAGTAAGAAGTGCTGCATAGATGTGTGCCAACAGGTAAATGTGGCTCATACTGAAAAGCAGTTGAAGTGCTCAAAAAGACTAGATACTATATATATGTATATAAATCGATTTCCACACAAGAGAAACATGTTACATTAATCAGACAATAGAAAAAAGAAACACCAGTTTAAAATCATTCCAGAATATTTTTTATTTCACTGCCCTCAACCAATTCCCCACCCTCCCTCTTCCTATTGCTGCACTCAATCATTACAAGGATATGGTGCTGATTCCATTTACAGCAGAATAGATAAATAAATAAGTACAATTCGTCTTACTACACGCAAAAAGAGGGAAAAAATTCATTCAAACCGTTGATTTAATAAATATGCTTACATCTAGCTGTCCTCATTTATGTACATCCGCATTGTTTATGCTTTGGGACGGTAATCAACTTTAAAAGCTTATACATTACTTCTACATGTAAACCCCTTCAACAAAATAAGGTTTATTTTGTGTTAAAGTTGATGCTTGTTCTATTTGCCTTCATTAAATGAAATTTATCATCAACTTTGCCTAAGTTACATAACCTGCACTTGCAACTGTGGCTGTGTGTGAACAGCCTCCTTTTAATGGCCAAAGAGTCCCCCCACCCCAAGTCCAATGTCAATGGTCCCAACATTGCAGGGCAAACTGCATGCATTGCCCTGAGCCCTGGTTAAGCTTTTTTTTTTTTTTTTGACCTGACATACTCTTTGTGCAAGGCCGGGTAAACAGAAAGTTGTGATTGCACCAGCTGTAGAGGTTGATGACAGTAACTCTGGGCCAGTCTTTTACTAAACAAAGTGCATGCATGCTGAACGTCTGACCACGACCACGTAGCGGTGACTTACTGCAATGAACAATCTAATGACATGAAGTGTGATTTTGTGGCTCAGGTATCGTGATGCTCCACATGAAATAGTGCAGACAAAATTATTTAAAAGGCAGAAGCTGCTGCTTTATCTTAATCATCTTAAATCGTGACTCAAACAACAGGATGTACATTTTTTTGTCTAAGTGCACAATGTCGGGGTTATACATAACTTTCCTTGTGTCAGATCAGAATAACTCTTCCACTGGCAACCCTGTGAGCAGGTTTCTTATTGAATGAATATCATTTTTGACTGGAGATGAAGACCGTTACTGTCCGACAGGGAGCACATTTAGAAATGTCCTGAACTTGCACTACACACTACAACATCACACTTGCCATTATACAACTGCATTACTAATGTCCACTTGTTGTTGGCTTGTAACGTTAAACTGATGAGGAAGAGAGGAGAACGATGGGAAGTAGAGATGGTCTGCTCATGTTTTAAGCGAGACAATTTCTCTGCAGCATGAAACTGTGCAATGAATTGTTGGGATGAATAGCAAAGAACAATGTTGGGAAGAGTTAACATGCCTATATTAGAACAAATCAAAAGATATTTTGAATACATGTAACAATACACATAGTTATATAAAAATATTTCCTCTATATACACATTCACTGTGTTGGAAAATATGAAAGTATCTGTTAAAAGGACAACCTATTTATTTGATTAAATTTTGCTCCTACGTGCTCATATCGATGCTCATGTTGGCAATGATGCGTTACCTCCTCGTGTGAATCTGAGGAGCTGTTTTGTATTAGGTTTCCAGGAATATGCTTCCCTCTGCTGGATGACGCAGAGGCGCTCTGCACCGCTTCACTTTTCATTTTCAGATCAGCTTTTTTATTTACTCAATTACTAAAAGACAAAAAAAGGTGAAGATCTATCCTTTTAACACACAATTTCATTTTGTGACAGTAAATGCATAAATAGGATGAAAATAGATATAACAATATACACCGTGTTTGATTTTAATTCAGGTTTTGATTCGTTTTTAATAGCCATTTTAATTCTTCCACAGTTTGGCCAGTTTTGGTTTACTTTCCCGAAGCATGTTCAGCCTTGAGAGACACGTTTTAGACCCACAGCAGCAGGTCACAGGTAAAAAGTAGATCTTTGTGTCAGGATGCTCGAGGTAAAATGAGATCCGCTGGCCTTCACATGGAGATACTGCTATAAAGCTGGTCGATCTTTGCTTTGAAGAATTCCTTCAGTTCTGGTCTCTTGGCCTTTAGCGTCGGAGTCAGGAGGCCGTTCTCAATGGAAAACATCTCGTTATGAATGTAGATGTTCTTCACCTTTAAAAGGGAAACAGTCAAGCATTGGAAAAATGGAGAATTGAACCAAGATTATTGTCAATCTCATCTGAGCTCACTTGGTTGAGTCAAAAATACATAAATGTTCCTAATTAATGTTATTTCAGACAACACATTCTTGTAGACAACTCCAAATTTATACTTCCAGTATCTCAAATAAAAATCTATTTTCATTTTTACACACTGTATATATAATTATCAGTCAATTAAAATTATGTTATATCATTCTGGTTTAGGTTAGAGCCTAATGTATTGATAGAAACAGCTTAAATGATTATTTTCCTTCTCTTGTTAAAAGCGGTTCAAGAGCTTTGAAAAGTGTTACTTCCTAGACTTTTGTGTCACTTCATACACATAATGCCTATTAATTGTAATCATCTGCATGTAATTGTTAATGTGGCTGCTTGTTTAATCTTTTACATCAACATGAAAATAGCTAATATTACGACATACATGTATTAGAAAGTGCTCTCTACATGTTATAGCGTTGTTCTGCCACTTGGGGGCAGTGTAAGAATTTACATCAGTTCATGTTCATCGGCGCTGTTGATAGTTTTTGGCGTTTTTTGTCTTTGTATTAAATTTGGTCCTTGTTTGCTTCTAATGGTTTGTGACTTTTTCCAACATTTCTATCAATGCGTGGTGTCATCTCTCGGGCCTATGAGCTTTTTGAAGAACTGCATGTCTAGATGCAGATGTTGATAAAATGACCATCTGTGGGGTTGATGGCACTGCAGAAAGGTATCTTAGTTTTTTACTTCTATTTGTAGAAGAAATATTGCTTGGCCTTGCCGCTAATAAATTCAAATTTCAACAAGAACAATTTTTTTCCCCAGATTATTTGAAATCTTACGTCTTTTTTTTTTTTTTTAATGTGTTTAATGCATGTTTCCTGCCATAGATCTTAATTTCATATACATTTATATCCTACTGGGGGAGGTTGCCCTAATCTGAGTAAATCAAAACACGATTCATGCTGTAGTTTAAACCCATCATTAACTGTAGCTTTGAATTCTTCTCTATTCAAAGATCTCACTGAAGCTTAGGAGACAGGAGACACATTGCTTCTCTTATTCTTAAAGGACAACGAACTGGTTTGCCCATATTTTCACAGGTTATTAGTTGGCAGTGGGAACAGAGACAACCAGATTAAATGATCTTTTAGTACCTTGAAATCAGATCATGGGATTAAAGATTCCTGGTAATTTGGGAGAAAATTGTCTCCATACTGTTTTCCTACCTGCTCAAAAGAGTGGAGGCCACTGGCTTTGCCCAGACGCACCAAATCTTCAATGATTACCTTTTTTAATTCCTGTTAGCAAATAAGAAAGATGTCACTATTAAATCTAAATTCCTCCTAGTGTAAACTTGAGTATGAGTGTTTCAGTGATTTTTTTCTTATTTATTTATTTTTACCGTGTTTTTACACAGGTCTTTGTAGGTACCCAAGATGCCTTTTTTCTTGGCCCATTCAGGCATGACTTCAGGGTCAGGAACCACAATTCCTACCAAACAGGACTGAAACAGCAGGGAAAGCACTGATCAACACAAAGCACACATGCAGAATACTTTCTGAGAAGCCACAAATTCCATTCAGGCTGTGGAGACCTACAATCAGAGCAAGAGACCTGATCCATATTTAAGGTTTCTGTAATATCAAGAGATTGGTTGATTGCTGACATGGACTGATTATGTTGATGTCCTTACCTGGAGACTATCTCCATGAACATAGAGCTGTGCCACTGGTTCACTCCTAATGTAGATGTTCTCAATCTTCTCAGGGGAGATGTACTCACCCTGCGCCAACTTGAAGATGTGCTTTTTCCTGTCAATGATCTTCAACGTGCCATTCTACAGGACACAACAGATTGCAAGGACTTATGATGAGAGGGAATCAATGCCTTATTGTGTTGCAGTGCTTAAAGTCCGATTCACATACAGGCAACCATTTGCCGATGTCTCCAGTGTGGAGCCAGCAGTCTGCATCTAGAGTCTCAGCCGTTCTCTCTGGGTCTTTGAGGTAGCCCTTAAACACGTTTGGTCCCTTCACGCAAACCTTGATGAAAGAGATAGGCGGTGCATTATGTTCAAGATGACAGGTGGGGTATACAGTCTCACTCTTGAGATCACTTTCCTTACCTCTCCTTCTCCCTTAGAAGCAAAGTAGTTCTTCTCAGGAACATCCACTAGTTTGATAAGGTTACATGGCAGCGGGGCCCCAACATGACCTGTTAGTGCATTAAGGGAAAAAAAAAAATGGAATAGGTGTTTTTCTTTTTTCTCAAAATTTGAGCTTTTTGGCCCCACAGCATGGTTTACTGTCACCAGAGGGAATTCAGGACTAAATCATTGACCACATTCAGATGATGCTCATTTAATCTGATATACGAGTTTCTTACATGAATTAAAAAAATTTTTTAATGGTTTTTATTCAATCTAAAAGAAAATTAATCAACAGCATATCAAAAATTTCTGAAATGCAAAAACTAAGCAGCAGGGGGCGAAACTAGACCACATTTTGATGACAGTCCTTACAGTAAGTGTTACATAACAGTCTCTTTTTTCCATCCTAAACAGGTTGAGGAACATAGTTTGTACATTTTGGCACGTTGTCTTTTTTTTTCCTTTTTTTTTTCTTCTATACATTATCTCATTTTCAGTGTTTGTTTCAGCCATCCCCAGCTTCTTATTTAGGGGAACAAAGGTGGAAAAAGGCCTCTAGTCAAACTTGAAAGTGCACTTGTTACAGAGTGGGAATTGTAAAGTTCCATCTCTGTTCGATAGTTAAAGAGACACTTGAAACACCTCTCTCTGTAAAGCATGTCATTTCATACACAATTATGGAAAAAAAAGACCTGATTGCACGCAGCTTTCTGCTATAAAGAGTCAAAGTTGTGACTCAGGAGATTATTGCATATGCCTATTGTGACTAGAAAGATATTAAAACAAATAATCTTGTCTTGTTACTTTTAACTCTTTACGACAAGACTTTACCACATTGATACTGGGATCGGAAAATAAAAAGGCGATGTGTTTACCTGCGGAATGACTTCACGAGCTTCCACTTCCGTGAGTAAGAAATAGTTAAAATTCTAGTGATCACTAACAAATATTTCACATGCAGCAGAAAGCTCCGATTAACCTGAGAACAGAAAGAGCCAAATTGTGCCAAAATGGCCATTTTGGAGACTTCACCTGAAATGTCTGTAATAAAACCTGCTTCACTTTATCATAGTTAAGCCTTTGCATACGTTTACATATTCTATGATTTTTATAAAGGTTAATAGCTATTCATGTTCATCTGAAAGTGTTGGTGCTTTTTCAGCTTGAAAGCTTTTTCATTTGTGCTATGTATCACCTTTATTTATTCTTTACCAGTAAAACATATAACGCTTTTTACACATCTAAACAAATCCCACAAAGGCCTTTTTAGTATGACACCAAAAGCAGTCAAACAGACCTTGTGGTTGCAGAAATATATTCATTTTATTAGTTTGCAGTTCTTAAGTATAGGTCCAAAAAATATGCACAGGGCTCAAAGATCTATTGCAAAAAAAAACAAAAAAAAAACAGATCCTTATGTTGACTTTTACTACATCCCTGTCTCAGAATCCTAATTTATCTGTATGTTCATGAATGAAGTGGGTTTAATATGGAATGTAATAACGATCAAGGTCGTCACTACAAATTACCTACTAGAGCCTTTTATACCAAACCTTGTGGTGTTAAAGCTCTGCTTACAGACACAATTGATTTTCCCAGGAACATTGCACAACTGTAGCTGAGAGTCATTCGTGTGGAATTTCATCTCCAGAATTATTGTGTTTGCATACACTCTGCCAGTGTCAGTCAAAGCCTCTGATTTATGCATGCAGAACCTTTTTCATTCGCTTTGTTGATTGATCAGCCATGTCATGACACTGGTATTGTCCACCAACAATGTCATATTATATAATAATTCCCCTGCTAAGACTATATAAAGCTTGAGAAAAAAAATTTCCTCCAGTTCATCAAGAAGAAGTTAGAAGTTAAGTACATAAACACACCGAAATTGGTCCTCTGCTTTTAACCCATCACTAGTTACGCTAGGAGCAGTGGGCTGCCAGATTGACAGAGATGACAGTAGTCATATATTTAGGCAGTAAAAGCTTCTAGTTCTTTGTACCAGCTTGTTGATATAGAAAATAACCTGAGCAGACTTGGCAGCTCTTTAATTTTTGTCTCATCCTTCCGGGCCTCTCCCTTTTTCCTCTTAAAGATTGTGGACAGGCAGCCTCCCACTCATTCTTGCCCAGTCACTGGGGGTCGAGCAAATACAGCTTGCAAGGGGTTTCACCTGTTAACACTACGTAATCAGCTAAAATCTCCCTTCAAGTGTGGAAGCTGTTTATTCCATACAATTATGATACATAGTCTTCACTTCTACACCTTTGAACAAACAGTTGGATCAAATAAACAAGTCTGGTGTTTTGAGACGAGATAAGAGTCAGTCTGTGTTTGCAAGGCTCACACACTCACCTGAGGTGCAGTCTCCAGGTGTGGTGTAGGTGCAGCCTGCTGTGCACTCTGTCTGGCCATACGCCTCGTACACCTACACAGACAAGCACAACGCTGAGGCTGTGTAGAATCTTGCTGTTATTGTGCTGAGCTAATGCGCAGAAATTAGAAGAAATTGTGGTCACATGTAACTGTGCATGTTTTCCATTTCGGTGGTAGCCATGTTTGGTTCTATCATTTGAACTGTGGACGTTGAGTGTTTTTTAACTGCTTAGTGGGTCAACCTTCAGTTTTAATGCTCTCCCGAGAAAAAAATCTGTGTCTCTATTGTCACCACTTTATCTTTAACAAGATGCCTGCTGAGACAAAAACCCACTGACAGCAGTCAAAGTTGTGGGACAGCTGACTTAATTTGACAGTTGTAATAATAAAGATTGAGTTTGGGGTTAGGCCATTGAAAGGTTTCTATGTTAAAGAGGCTCCTCACTAATATAAAAATAGAAAACATGCAGTGCAAGTGTATGCATGGTTTGAGTGGTATTGAGGGTCTGACCTGGCATCCCAGAGCTGCTCTGAGGAATCCCAGGACAGTGGGTGAGGTAGGAGCTGCTCCTGTTATGATCATCCTCAGTCTTCCTCCCAAGCTAGCCTGTGCAAAGTGTGAATACAAAATTCATTCAAAGGACTCTTTGATTTGAAATATTCTAAAAGGTTGCTGGCAAAAGTCTGTATTTAAAACAATATTTAGAAGAATCTGAAAAGCTGTCAAAATCCAAACAAGCCAGACCCGCAGTCCTAATCAAACAAATAAGCCCTTACTACATAATACTAAAAGTAGATTTTCCTTTTATTTTAACCTTTCCTTTGTCATGAATGCTTAATGTTGTAGGGAAATGCTTGAGGACCATGTCATGGAAGATTTTTATGCATTCAATTGACCGCACTACAAGGTAACCACTATTAAAGCTGCTTGTCTCTTCAACATGTTCTAGTTACTGCTTGTAAATGAAAAAGAAATACTTTAAATTGTTGCTGGACTTCGGTTATGGAATACTTCATCCTGTAAAAGGCCATAGTTTTTCCAGTAGCACTCTTAGTCACAGTTTGGTTAGATCAAAGCCTGACCTGCTGGGCTTCCACGTTGTGTTTAAGGGAAGAAAAACCCTGTTTACCTGAATCTTACTGAAGAAGATTTTGTCCCACATGCTGTCACTGCGAATGATTCCCCTGGTGAGTTCAGCACCTTTTCTCTTTGCAGCAAAGTTGAGCAACCAACGCTTCAAGGGGGTGTTTGCCTGGCTGAAAATCTGTGGAGGAGAAAAAGACACCAGACATGTCTTCTCTGGACACAAACCCAGCTATTTTCTGCAGTTTAAAGCATTTAGCTTTGTTTATGTAAACCGCCCTGAAGTACAGGTCTTCTGAGGACTCATCTCATATGATTCTCCTTAACTCCCACTCCTAAATTGAGGTTTTAAAAATCAAAAGAGGAATCTGAGGGAACTAGACATGTCATATAAACTACAGATTCAGAGCTAGAAAAGATCTATCATTTTATTTTATTTTGATGTTTGTGTCAGATCAATGGTCAGTTTTTGAAATGGTACCAATTTAAACTTAAAAAACTGACATTGAACAGGACAGAGTGTGGTTTCTCCAACAGCCTTCGGTGTCGGTTTATCTTACCTTGTCATACATGCGGTTCAGCAGTCGAGGCACCACGGGGAAAATGGTCGGCCGCAAGGCCTTCATGTCATCTGACAGGAGGCGGATGTCACCCTGATAGAAACCGATCCGTCCTCCATGGCAGTAGACCACAGACTGCACAGGCAGACACACATAATATTAACTATCAGGTATCTTTGCGCAAAGAAACAACAACATAGAAAATGTGTATACCCTTTCTTTAAAAGAAATTTATCCAAGATCAATAGATGAAAAATAAAACTTTTATCCAAAGTGTGACACATGACCTGACGAAGAAACTAGGATGGGAAGATCTAATAAACTTCCAGACATTAGTCTCGGTTTCAATTGCAGTTTCAGCCTTTGTATATTTCATCACACTTTTTGTAAATATCCCATTTTTTTCACAGTAAATATCACTTGTGAGTGTAGGTTGTCATTCCCACACACAAGTTTCAGGTCATTTAGATAAAAGGGGAACATTACACAGGACATGATTTTACATTAGTGTTTAAAGGACCGTGTTGTGTTTTGCACATTATAATCTGCAAACAATTTTTTTTAGAAATACAAAAGAATTTTTATAATAGTGTTGCAATATCTGAATTTTCTATTTATTTTTACACATTATATTTATACTAAAACAACACTTGTGTAAATCTACAGTTACTTTTCAAATACTGAGTAAAAAAAAAAAGAAAAAAAAAAAGAGGAAATAGCTGCCTTGCATAAAAAAAGGTCCTATGACTAAATCATATGATTGTAATCACAACTAAATGACAGATTAATGCACATGCAACCCTTTTTTCTTTTCTTTAGCTTGAGCAGCTTTAAGTGAAGTTAGTTTAAACCAGCGTTCAGTACCGTATTTCACTCCGTTTCTCTCCGTGTGCTCAATCACACACTTAGAGGTTCAAGATAACTAAATGTAGAGGAAAGAAGAAAAAGCAGCACTACACAAAAAAAACCTGATTCATACATTTACATGCATGTTATTTTATCTTAGGTGACTGCTTTGCAACAAAGCATTGTGATGCATCTTGTGGTAAGAATTTCTGCGATACGTTCATAAAGTTTGTGTGACAGGAAGCTAACTTAAATTGGTGCAACTTTAAATACTCTAATGAGTTGCTTCTCATCAGTAAAAATGAAGACAGTCAAACACAATAAAAACAAAAGAGTAATGCACCAAGAAGTTTGCATCTTTAACATAAGGCTTCCTGTGTGCTAAATTAGTCTGGTCTGCAAGTATTTGTTTCTCACAAGCGCCACAGACACCTTTGCAAATTATTTCCAGGTTAGGAGGTTGAGGTTAAGGGCCGCTGTTGAGTAACTATAAAAAATAAAAAGAACAACATGCAGATTGTCGTTTTTTAAGCTATGTAAGGATAGAGTAAATAAAAAACTGCACTTTTTTTTCTACTTTTGTTTTCTTTCTTCATATGAGGTATCAGATCTTTAGCCGTGTGTTTATGTGACACTGTAAAATTTTGTTGCGCTGCTTTCTGGGGAAGTTAGGTGGTTTCCTGCTTGTCTGTGTCTGAGTCTCCCGCTTCTGACATTGCTGCTGCAATCAAACAAATTCGATCAATTGATCAAACAAGTTTGACACACTAAAAATAGAGACCTGAGATTCACAAGCATTACAAAACATTCTGCGAAGCTTACTGTTGTTTTAGGCGAATAAAAAAAAAAGAAAGAAAACACACAAACACAGATGACAGATGTTTAATATTTCATTCCTGGTTTTATACTTCACTACTGAATGAGTGAGTGAGTGGGCATTATAATATTAGTACCTGTGAGCTGCACGGAAAAATATTTCCCTCACACCTAAACTTCTTGGCTTATATAGTCAGCTCTGGTATTAAAATTTTCAACACACATAATCCCTAATAAAAGGACAGCCACTCCTTGCTAACTATTGCAATGCATTTGAAGAGATTACAGGACAATACAAAGCAAGAAAAGGTTTATACTTCCTGTGTTTATATGACTGATTAATTTCATTTCTAGTTATTTTGTTGATTTTTTCAAGGTTAAATCTTCAGTATATTTTCTATAAAACATTACTTGTTACAGTGTATTTAAAGCGTTGATGCATTGTGCCGTCACACCAAGCACGTTATGTTAATCTGAATAGGTTAAATAACCTGATCTGTTCATTTGGAATCTTGGTGTGGATTTCTCTGCTTATGGGTTTTTGGTCATACTGAAGTAACAACTATCCTCACCAATCCTCAACTACATTTCATTCCTCCATCACCTCACTACTAAATGCAGAGATTAAAGTAATCAGAAACTTGGTTACTGCCAAGTTTTTTGCACTAATCAGATGTCTTAACACAAGCTGAAGACAAATGCAGTTTTTGCACAGGGGTGAAGGATCTTTGGAAAATCTCTGGGCATGTAAGTACTCATCTTCTTATCGTTTTTTACATGGCATGCCTGTTACTATTGCGCCTGCAGGCAGGCAGTAGGATGGAAAATATTATAAAATACTACTGGTTTTCCAACAATAAAACTCTGACTAACAGTGAAACTTAAAAATGGATGTTGCCATTCCAGTCTTTGGCACTTACAGTGCATGCTCTCACCACAGAGCCTCTCAGTGGAAACATTCCTACACAAACAATAAAACGTTCTTCAAAGTATTGTAGGAGACAGTAATGGAGGAATAAATTGGAGGTAAATACATGTTTTGCTATAAATGAGTTCTCCCCTTCATGTAATTGCTTTCTCTGATTATCTGCCTCAACCCGATAACTTTCATTAATACAGTTTCTTGTAAACAGGTGAAGCCTCTCTCATTCCTTTGTTCTCTCTTAGGCTTTATAGTAAAGCGACACGTCATTTCTGGCAAACGAAACTGAGGAAAGGATTTTAAAAAGTGAGGACCAAGCCTCTTTTCCTGCTCACCCACTCATCAATTATCCCTTCAATGTCTTACTTCATACAAACATTCTTCCTTTGCCCACGCTAACATCCTGAAGCTAATAGAGACATTTCAGATTACAACTCAGCCAGTTTACCTCAATGAGTCTCTCAAACATGTGAGCCAATGGCAGGAAGGAAATGAGGCAATCATCTTGATTTGGGAAAATAACTTTCTGCAGGACACAAGGAAGGAAACAATCTGATGACTTAAAATTGATAAATGCCACATACCAACATTACAACAGAAGCCGTTTCTTAAAACAAACATCATTTGAGAAAAACATGTTTTTATTAACTCATCTGAAATGATGAAAAAGATAAACATGAACTCAAGGGGGGAAACAAGTGAGGGCAACTCACATCTGTCACTTTAAGGAAGCCTGAGAAATCCGCCACCACGTTTCCATGGGTGAGCATGACTCCCTTTGGATTTCCTGAGTAAGCAGACACACATAAGAAGAAAGCACACAGAATGAAGCACATGACTGATCTTGCTCTTGCCAAAGGTGCAAAAAGTCATCCAAGTTGGCAAAAGGAGCCTAACTTGGAAAACACACTTCCCTCAGGACTTTTCTTGGGAATTTCACTCACATTTCATGTCCTTAAAAGTCTAGATTGAATTACAAAAGAAGGTTTTGTGTTGTGTTCTGGTTGTGTACAGTGAACAGCACCAGGTGTGGAGTTAATCAGGTGTCACACTTATCTCTCCAGTTGGTGTCATGGTGCACGACATTGATGGACATTTGACAGACAGACAGACGGATGGATTTGCCTCAACAGTGGAATCAGTCATTCTGTCACAACTAAAACATCAGTTTACCTCTTAAAAAAAAAACAATTCCCTTTGAAGTATTTGGCATTTACTGTTAAACATTATGATGCTTATTTACTCAATTATTGGTCATACCAAGCTTAGTCACGTTGGCACAGACAAACACACACATTCCCACTGTGTTTTTTATGAAGCAATGACTCTTAAAATAAACCTTCCTCTTTTTTAAAACTGCTACCCACAGCTGTAAGCAATCATTTCAGCCAAGAGCCGAATAGATGTCGCAACAAACAAGGAAGGGATTCTTAAGAAATGCTGGTTGAGGATGGCTAATGAAACCTACGCTGGAGTGGTTGCAGATGTCTCTCCTACCAGAAGATGGCAGAGTTTGCTGCTGATGACACTTTGTAAACTGACACCAGCAAGTCCTCAAATGACCTGTTTATTGGCATCAGCGGCTGGCGCTGGAGCAGGATGAGATCTTCCCTAAAACTAGAGCTACTTCTATGTTTCCATGACTAACATGACAGAACATGTTGGAGTTTCTGGAGTGGGGCCTTTATATCATGAAGGGAGGGCAAATACCCTCTTACTGATGATTTGCCTGCTGTTAACAAAAAAGATCTACAGTAAATGCCTATTTCTTTTCTCTAGTTTGATTAGAGTCTCAACTGCTCACCAGAAATGCCTTAAAACATTTAATTCTAAGGAGGTCATAGTATTCTCTTGATAGTTTATAATTATTTATCTTTGTTTTTTATTATTATTTTAACCTGAGTGATGCCAGTTTGGATGGGTTGTTTGCCAAAGCCCAGTAGTGTATATGCTGTTTCCGATAAGTCACGTGTTATCAGCATCTAGAAAACATAGTGCAGCTGGTTTTTGTCACGGGCAGGTTCCTGTTGGTGGGGACATGCAACATTAACCAGTAAGTACCACAGTTTACATTGTTAACACATGTTCTTTCTTTAAAAAAAAGTGTGTACCATTTAGGAATAATAAAAAAAAGGCTTTGTAAATGTAAACTGCTTGATAATCCTGTCTTAAAGAAAGACTTTCAGCTGGGAGAACAGGTTTTATGTCAAAGGTGGACCAGTGAGCCTGAACCTTTGTTTATATGCAAATGCTGTAGCTAGATGTATGCACAAGTAAAATCTAATGAAAGGATAATTCAAGTATTGTTGAATTTTTAATTTGCACTTATTTAATTTTCAGAACTTTTGCTTTGGAAATGGTTAATTTAACCTTTAATATTCTAAATTTGTTTAATATTTAAAGCATAACTACACATCCTACCTTTTGTGTAACTCCACCCACTGCTGAATTTGAAAAATGCCTTAAACTGCAAGGGTTGGGGTGGGAGTTGTTGGGTGATCAGGGAGTGGAGAGTGGGCAGGATGCACCGGCAGAAATGATTGACAGACAGCAGCTCAGCTTGATGGAAAGATGGAAAGCGAGATTTACAAAGCACACCACAGAGCGGTCTTTGAGATGGAAGACTTTTCTCCTCCTGAATCTCCTCAGCTACAAATGAGCAAGGTGGTCCTGAACTGTATCAGTCTGAGCCGCTCTGGAAAGCTGTGGATACTCGCAGGCAGGTTGTGTCTACAGGAAGTGCCATTGGACGTTGCTACGATTTGAGCTGCCGCCTGTCGCCAGATGAGGATCAGCAGGTAAAGAATAAAGTCCGGTGTTACTTTTACACCCCACATAAGCACAAATCCATCCTATTGAAGGAATATTTCATATTCCAGCAGCAAACTATGTGAAAGAATAGACGTCTGAAACAAGCATATCTACACCATATAAGTTCACATCCCTTCATTTGTGTTGGTAGGCGTGGTTTTCTATGCCTGCTAGGAGAGGACCCATCTGTTTGCATCTGTGGGGTTTTTAAAAATTGGTAATTATTCCATTAATATGTTAAAAAAATATGGAATCATTCACATAGAGTAGGCTACTTGTATCTTAATTACATCATATCTTCATACCAACATAAGATGAGCCATAGTGTGCACGTAATGTCCAACACAACATGTGAGGTAACAAATATCTTGTAAGAGTATACCACATTGTTAAAATTCTGATTCATTTTACATATGCGCTGTAGTTGTGTGACATCCTGGTGGTGGGTAGGAGAAGCTGAGCTTGTTTTAGTGTTTTAGTTTTCTGAGCAAGTACAGTTAATAAGAATTTACTGGCTTCTTTCTCTCAAATGTTTTGTTACAGCGAACTGGTCTGGCTGTTGTGTGATAAGAGGAAGACTCCGATTTTTTTTTTGTCTTTTGTCAAACCAAGCAGGCTTTCCTTGATTGATCATTTAGACATTGGCATCATAGCACAAAGAAAGAAATGCACAGCTCAAAATTAGTGCTCAAAATAAAACTTGTGGTTAATATCCTCTGAGTTAGACTACAGAAACAGGTGTAGCTGATGATAACTAAGGATAAAAAGTTAGCTTTAACACCTCTGAATATGAACTTTTTTGTCCACTGTCTGTCACAGTTAGAAGAAGCAGCAAACACTGATTTTAAACAATCAGAAGAGTATGCATACATACTTTTTTGTTAACTTGGCACAGCTAAATGATAAAAAAAACAAACAGAGGTAGTGCGCTTCATAATGGCAATTGAAAAATGTTCAAAGAAACAAAAGGATGATCTTGGCAGTGTTGTCTAATGCCAAGCCATCTTGTTTGTACCTGCTTTTCAACATGAACGCAGCAATTCAAATGTGTGCCGTTTTATAATTCATGTCAAATTTTCAGTCTGACATGCAGTTCTAAGAACTCTCTTCATCCAGATTTAGTTTGCTATATTCTTACTTTGTATTCAACAAATTCAAACTCGTGTCCATATTTTCTTTAAACATGAGGTATTCAGCTAGTTATATACGAATGCAAACTCTCTCATTAGGTAGGGTGTGAAGTAGTGCTGCTCGATTATGGGAAAAATTATAATCACGATTATTTTGATTAAAATTGAGATCTCGATTATGTAACATGATTAGAGAAAGAAAAGGAGCCATTGGGGGGCATTTTAAGCATTGTCTGTGGTAATACAGACTAGTTTCTTTCCACCAGGTCCCAGTAGCTATTGTTTGTCTCAGAC
>JBAMHW010000017.1:17102887-17114932 GCA_037177495.1 Rhadinocentrus ornatus | reverse complement strand
AGCTGTATCATACAAATAAATTGTTACAAAATCATACATTGTGATTTCAGGATTTTTTTTTAGATTATGTCTCTCACTATGGACATGCACCTACGATGAAAATTTCAGTGGGAGAACTTGCAAAATAGCAGGGTGTTCAATTACTTAATTTCCTCACTGTATCTGCAAAAGTTACATTACCAGCACTGGAAACCCAATTGTTGTTGATATTCAACTTTGTTTTTTGGTGCACTTTCTGCACTATTATTTATATCCCGTTGTCTCAATCTATTGTACGATATTATATTAAAACTGCTGATGCAGACTTCTGCTAGAAAGCAATGAAGACACCTACACAACATGGTTGTTTTATTCTTTGACAAAAAAAAAGTTTTAATGTTTAATGTTTTGTTCACTGGTGATTGTGTGGTGTAAAACAGCTGTGAAGTGTGCCGCAACTGAGTGACCAATTAAAGAAAATGTGTTTCACTTGCTTTGCTGACTTGGATGATTTTTAGATGCCTAGAAAGTATCATATTTATTTTGTGTCCACTGGTTAATGTATTTTGGCTGCAGTGGTGACTGAGCCACAGCAGAGTAGTTGGTGTTTAAAAGGAGAGGAAGAGAAGGAGAGACAGCACTGGACCAGTTCTAAATATAGACAAGACTCCATAACCCACTGACACCACTGTGCAGATAGCTGGAAAAAAGAAGAGTGCAGCTGGTTACAAAAGCATCTTTGTGCTCTAGTGCACATATACACATACTCCATCTCAATCTAAAAACAGTGAATAGGGGGGGAATAGAGCAGGGGTCAGACCCAGCAGTAGTTAAAATAACAATCCTACTTTCCAATGTCATTATTTCAAGTTTCGTCTTATTTGTCTTTTGACTGAGTCTTTGTGGTATTTTAATATATTTAATTGCTCAAAGCAATGATTCAAAGTAAATTTTTACTCTTATTTGTTGTCATTGTAGATTAGACTGTATTAGTCATTAGTATTATTACCTTTAGCTCAAACATAGGCTATGATACTTTAGTAAATCTGGACAAAAATGATCAAATCAAGAAAAAGTTATAATTTACAGAAAACATTAGTAACAAAACATTTTGTTAAAAATATCTATTATGCATTTACAAAATACCAGAAGCTACTATTTTCTACTACTATCAATACATATGCTTAAAGAGCTTATATAACATTCATTTACAAGTCCATAATTTTTTGGAAGTCAAAGGGAGTTATGTAAAATAGGCTTATGTCGCTTATTGTTTTTTTCCTTGGTAATGTACAGGGCTTGAGCACTTATTATCTTCTGTCTAAAACAATCCATTTAGTTTCTTTCCCCTTTAAAAACTTCCCTCCTCCTGACAGGCCAGGTCTGCTCTGATTGGTCAGCTAACTGGTCAAACATGGGAGAGTGCCAAGCAGCTGCTCATTCTTTAAGGTGTGCCAAAGTAGCCACTGAGCTGGTATTATGCATATATATGGAAGTAGATAAGAGGAAGAACATGCGAAAATCTACTGCTGACTAAGGTATTTCAGGCAGTTTAGCAGTGTCTTTAAGAGATTTATTTTTCTTTTTTGATGAGAATTTTCTTTTTGCAACATTGTAAACATTTAGTGTAAATATTACATACTAAAGGAAAACCTCTTCAGCAACTATTTAAAACCTGACTGTAACTGACTTATTTTGAATGAATTACCTACCTAAGTGCGATGAGCAATAATCAAATGCAATATCAATTTCAAAAGTTTACATTAAAAAATTTATACTTTATTTACCTACATTTTCTAGTGTCTCATTTTATGCAAAATTAGAAGGAGTCTTACACAAATTTAATCATTATTTGGAACTTTTGTTTCTTCATCCTTTTAGAGCAGTGCTAAATGCAGTTTTTTTTGTGTGTCTTATGTTTATAGGTGGATACGAGAACGCATCTGCAAATGTTCCACATCTACTGATCATTTTGAACATCCACTTTCTGCACCTGTGTGATATGGCCTTCCAATTTGTGCTGCAGCTTCATAGAATTTCAGAGATTGACTCTTGGAACTCATGAGGCCCCTCTAAGATATGCTTTTCTCTATTCTGGTTAACAGTTAGTATCTTTGGCATAAGGCGAGAACACACAGGAAGATGTTAGACCTGAATGGCCACACTAAATCACTCACAGACACATGTTAAAGTCATACACACCACTTCCCGAATTTATTTTACAAGTTAAGATGAGGTTGCATGCTTAAATTTGCATGATTACTTTGCATAAACAGAGTAGTCTATCAAATCCAGTCAAAAACTCTGCATTGTGTCCAGTCCTCTGACCCATAATAACCCCATTTGCACTCAACAGCAATCAAAACACACACACATCCAAACAGGCACGTCCACACAAGTCTTTAAGTTCATTCCTGCTGCAGCCTTCAAAGACTGTTGCTTCAGCTGGAGTGACAAAGGAACAGCCCAGCAGTATTCCCTGCAGAAACAACATGACCTTGATATGAGAGCTTAGTTTATTTTTGGGGGAAATGAGTAATAAATCACACCATAAACTCACGAAAGTGACCTTCATCGCACAGAGACCTGGTACTAAAGTGTTTGACTGAAAGATATATATGAAATAGCTGAGCAATCCTTACGTTTTGCACAGTCTCTGAATGCAACACTGGCACTTGCATTCTGCAGTTTGGATGAGAGAAGCTCTTTTCACAAAGCAGAAGAACAATATTCTGACTGCAGCCTCTTACTTTGGCTCACATCCCTTTCTGCATAGAATCTGCCTGTTGCTTGTTTGGGTCATGTGACTGGAAAGCAGCTTCTTTCATTGGCTATGACCACAGTGCAGCATACATGCCATTCACTGGAAAAGAAACAGGACTGAATATACGCATCTTTGACATGCAGAGTAATCAGACAACCAGATATAAAACTGTGATAGAGCTGATGAGTGAATGGAAGACGCTGGACTAAGGGCACTGTTCACTCATATAGTGTACTATTTAATACTAGTCAACAAGCTGGTCCACAGATCCGGCCAAACATCCATCTGCGTATTGTGCCATCTTTGGAAATTTGATGCGACGTTCATGAGCGAATCGATTTTTTGAACGGCTCT
Organism: Rhadinocentrus ornatus; assembly: GCA_037177495.1. Taxonomy (NCBI): domain Eukaryota; kingdom Metazoa; phylum Chordata; class Actinopteri; order Atheriniformes; family Melanotaeniidae; genus Rhadinocentrus; species Rhadinocentrus ornatus. The sequence continues at coordinate 17,111,835 of JBAMHW010000017.1, read as the reverse complement.
TTAAAATGAACGATGGGAACCGAGTCAAAGCTGTGAGTCATTCATTTGTGAGCCATTCTTTGTATATACAAATTTTCCACACTGCCTTCATCACATTTGTGACATCTCAGAAGTCTGATGTCCAACACATTCATGTGAAGCATCTATGGGCAGCTTTGTTCGGAGACAAATAAAGAGTTTTATCCAAAACATTTACTAGAATTTGGACTGACTGCTCAGGTTAATCCTTTTTTATCTATATTTTTCCTATCATTTTTAAAATCTTGTATAGTAGATTTTATATAGGTACATATTTTGATTGTTTGTCATTCTTATATATTGTGACATTTTGTAAGATATTGTAAGAACGAGCTAGTCTTTTGAATGACTCTTTGAAAGGAATGGCGTCTCAAGATCCGGCTCCCTTCAAAGAGCCATAGTTCTCGTCTCTATTTGGAAATCCAAATCAACCTTATCTGACATAACAATACACAACATCAACACTTACACTAACAGAACTATCTAGTATAATAGAACATGCAGATTTTTTTTATTTTTATATATATAGATAAACCTTGCAACAGCAAGCACACAACTGACCCACTTACATCTTGTGTGGATCTTGATTTCTCATTCCTGGCTAAAAGTTAGCAAGCTTAAGATGGATATTTTCCTCAAAGTAAAAGTGTGACTTATTGTTCTGGAAAGAGCTACTAATAAGATTTTTTTAGACTACTATTAAGGTGTGTACATGTCTGGTAGTGGGGAAAAGGGAGGGTGAGGTGCATCTTCATTTACAGAAACAACTGTGATGGCTTCAAGGAAAATAGACTGGAACCCACCATTATATACTCTAACACAGTTTTAGTAGAATATGGTATTTAAATATTGATATATTATAAAGTCTGCCTAGAAAAAGACTTTATTGTCATAAGCAAATATTTTTGCACAGTGCTATATATAGAACTAGGGATGCACTGATACCAATATTAGTCCGATACTATTTGCATGTACTTGTACTCGGTGTTCATAAAAATGTTCTGATACTACAGAACCCGATACAATCCGAATTTGGCATTATCTCAGCGAGAGAAACAGATTTGGGGCATGTAGGTGTGTCGTCACAGCAGCAATCTGAATCCACTAAAAACCATATTATCCTTATTTATGAAGATTCTGATAACTTCCAAGCCTTATATTTAGAGGATGCCCGCAGGTTGACCCATTTGATATATCACATAATGCACCTGGCATTCTGGTTCACACTCCTTACCACTTAAGATCCTTTAAAATGTGGTATCTGTGCATCTTTATTTAGGACAGAGGTTTGTCAGATCTTAGCTTGCTTAGATTTTTTACTTTATTATTATTATATTGCTCATGCTGTTCCATAAACTTTGATTTATTCAGTCAGCTGTATATTGTGTTTTGAAATGCAACAGAAGGACCAGATCAGTATCACCTAACTATGAAATTTAATCTAAGATATAAACTCTATTGATTATCAGATTAAACAGAACTGATACTGAGCTAAAATGTTGGGAATATAGATAAATGAACAATTCAAGGAACATCAGTGAGTAGCTTGGGTTTAGTAGACTTGCTGCACACTCGCATGGAAAGCTTGACAGATGTGCACATTTAAAGACGGTTAAGGGGGAACATAATGGAGACTGCATTATATCAATTACAAAACATCCAGTGCACATACAGTACACAGAGGACTTGTAAAAGGTTCGAGGAACATACCACAACAAAAGCAAAATATATATAATAGAAATCAGAAGCTCTGAAGGCACCGGCTCCTCATTTCATGCCACCTGGATTTTTCTTCTTCTCTGACGAAGAATCCCCTCAGCAAGGATTTTGCTGCAGTGTGAGTAAACTGCAAGCTATGCAGTGGAGAGGCTATGCTTGTGAATGGGCCAAACACACTTCCTGTATCCTGTAAGGCTTAAAGTAGAGGAAACTCAACCTGTCATCCTTAAGCCCCGCCTCATCGGCCCATCCGAGGGCCGTCACCAATGATTAGAGTCCAGCGTGGGGAGATTACACCCTTTTAGCACAGAGGCAAATGACCAGTATTAACCTCACTACAGCCTCCGTATACATTATTAATCTAAAGACAACCTGCTCAGCTTCAGTCTTTAAGTATTTCCTCTGTTTTGCAGCTTCACTTGCATCAGTGCAGTCTCTTCTTTATAAAGCAGCATTTTTTAATCATACTCCTAAAGTAGCCTCTTTTAAACAGTAGTTACCTCTTGTTGCCATTCCTGTACTTAAACCACCCTAAAGGATTTGAACCACCATTTTCCTGTCATTGTCTCTAAGAGATAATCATATAGACACTGTGGGATGCATGCACACAAGACAACCACATTCCCTAAAGCACAACAGGTAACTGCTGTTATTCATGAAAAAAAAAAAAAGAGCTAAAGATACAAACACAAGAAAAGAAAAGACTAGGGGTAAACTGAGCAGGAAGGACTGCTACTGTACATACAAGGAAAAAAAAACCTCAAAACAAATATTATGAAGACACACTAAGAAATTAAAAAACAAATCAAGCCAGAAATCTAAAATGTAACTGCAGTGCAGAAACAAGCAGCTGTGTTTTAGGCAGCGGCACTTACAAAGGTGTCCGGTAGCCAGTGAGGCGTGATGTGCGTCTGCGTGTGTGTGTGTGTGTGTGTGTGTGTGTGGTGTGTGTCAAGGGGCATCAGGCGGATATCATATTGCCCTGTGCAAACTAGTGATTACCTTCCCTCTGGCACCAGGCAGATTAAGCTAAGGCAAGCAAGGGAAGGGCAGTGAGATGCATTTCAGCCTAGTTTGGGCCTTGCTGGCTTCCGTATCACACCACCCTGAGCTCAACAGACGCTGCACACTCTCACCACACCCACCCCTCCCTTTCTCCTTCCACTCTCTCCGTCTCTGACGCTCTGCACCCATGCTCATCCTCTCCTTTCATACAACAGGCAGTAGCATATAGCGACAGAGTGAAATCTATGTGCAGCCACATACATGCAAATAAACCTGGGCTCACTTTGCTGAGGATTTAACGTCTAAACAAATTGAAGAGTGCTACATTAGCTGAGAATGTGCTCACTTTGATTTGACTATCCAATTGCAAGGAAAGCTGGCTTTTAAATGTCAGTATAGGGGATGAGGACTACAGGAAACAGGACTATTTCAGGGTCCCTTCCTTTTTTTTTTTTTAAAGATAAAATCACTTTTTGTGTGATCTTGAAGTAAAAGCTATTTCACCACTGTGAAGCCAAAAAGGAAATAAAACAAGTGGCAAGCAAAATGGCCTTTATTACTTCTGTATGCAATCATCTTCCTCTTTTTGGTAATTTGTTCGTGAGGAAATCTGTTCATTTGTCAAAATAAGGAAACAAATATTGGTTTCCGTGGCAGCCTGTCTTTTTTTTTTTAATTTGCAAACACAAACCTTCAGAAAGATAACATTTTCTCCCACAACAGTGGCTATAAACTCAACCTAAGCAGTTCCCACAATCTGCAATGTGAGAGCCAGGCAGACACGCTTCAGCACTTTAGGAGAAATTACCCAGCACCCACAAAATGGGAAATAGTAAGCACAGAATGCTGAAACAGCAATAAGACTCTCAGACAGAGAGCTGCCATATGGCTCTGAGAGCTCCTTTACAAGCCAATATTAAATTATTTGATTTTATTTGTACAAGACATCATTCTTTCAAATTATTTTCAGGACATACCAAGACAAAACATGACCTCTTCAGCTGAATTTGCACCACTAGTTCTCTTACAGTGCACAGTCACTGACATTTATTTTGCAACAAGCGAGAGTGCTTTTAAATATTGTGCCGTCACGCAAAGTATCTTTTATATGTATGTATGTATATATTTCAAAGTTTCAACAATCCAGCATCCTCTTTCCTACAGTTTAAACTCAAATAAAACTGCTATCTCTGCACTGTTGGTCAACAGGACAATATGTTATATAGTCATGAGTAAGTTTTCCTGTGGAAAGCATTGCAGTTATGTTAAATGTGCAAATATTTGAACATCATTGATTGGTTCCTGTCAAAAGGTATAGTTAAGTCACCCCCAACTTTAATTAAATATTGAGGAAGGAAAAAAAAAGGGTTACGGGCTGTGAAGGGTTACAATAGCTGGAGTTCACAATAAATTATTTATACTGAGGAGCAGCAGGGTGTAAGGATGTAATGTCAGGTAAAAGATGTCATGAATCCTCCCAAGAGGCCTCTCTCAGTTTTACTTTACTGAATATTTTTCAGTTAAACAATTCAGCTTCAAACAACAGTGGGTCATTTTCTGTTACAGGGTTGCAGGTGGGGCGTATTTAATGACAATGCAGCCAATGAGAGCACATTTTAATATTAATGTGATGGCCAAAAAGCCAGCTGTGACTGGATGTTTGTTCCTTAGCAACAATGTAGTGTAAACCTACACTGTATTGGAGGAATTAACATTAATTAATGATTCCTCAATGCAAAGCCTAATGGTGTGCGTGGGTAATGTCACTTCAACCTTACCGTACACACAGCTTGAATAGGTCATTACTTTTAAAAAATCTCATCAGGCATATTAGAGGTCAACAATTGGTCTCTGTTAAGCTCCACAGCCCCCTACAAGTCGTTTTGCGTTAACAAGGGTGGGGGTGGTGTCGGCTAAAACCGGAGCACACCGCGCGATCCAGTGTGCCGGTAGGCCGCAGGATTTCAGCACCCATAGCTCCTGGACAGCTCCGTCCAATCAGAAGCACGCTTTAAAGCGCGTCATCCTTCCTCATCCTCCCTCCATCACTGCTGGGGCATGGCGGAGGACATCTCAGTTAAAATGCTGACTTTCATGACCGGCTTCCAGTTTCAAAGAACCCTGTTGTAGTGAATAAAAACCCGGGATCTGGACCCTTGCGCTGCCCCGTTTTAAGTTAAACACGCTGTGGCAGATCAGCAGGTTCTTAATAGGACGTGAGAAACGAGCTAATGGGGCTTTTAAATGACGTGTGTCCGGTTTCTACGCACAATGTCACACGACCTTAGCAGCTGGCAGGCCTTTAATGCACACGCTTATCCCACCTGTCTCGTAATAAGAACAACCTTTGGTTTAATAGCTGGGTTTCATTATGAAACCTTGTCAAACACTATCCTTGACAAGACGAGTTTAATTACTCATTTCGTGGATGTCCGCATGGACTCAGCCGCATGGTAGCCTGTCCTGTCTATGCACCTGATCAGAGGAAGCCACAGCCAACCTGAAAAACCTCCCTTGATGTTGCACAATTTATCGATGCAGCTTGAAAGCAGAAAACCAAGTCTTTCACAGTTATATTTGGCGCAGATTTATGTTGCGTCAACACACGTGTAGCCTAGTGTTACAAAATAAAATAAAAAATGCCACCGGCGTCATTAAGGTACAGGCGAAGCAGCAGCAGTGTACCGCGATTAGCTTAAAAAATGTAGGTTGATTGAGAATGAACAGAAATATCGCTGCCTCTGTTAAATGAAAAAGCCGGCTGCGAGTGAGACACAATGTGAGAGGCAGGTGCATGGCGTTTAGCTTCTGCCCGGCTAGGCTAGCCCTCCTCTAAAAAAATGAATGAAAATGGCCAAACGGATGTCTCAAACTCACCTAATATAATCCAGAGCGACCCAGAGACCAAAACGAATGCGAGCATGTCTTTCTCATTAGCTCATGTGTCCCGGTCCAGGAGCGGCTCAGAGCTGCAGCAGCATCGACTGCAGAAAGTCGCCGACAATCTGGGAGATTAAAGAGGGAGGGGGTTGTATGGAGGAGGGGGCTGACAATATATCTAAGACAGACCACAGTCGGGGAGCCGATTATGTCCAGCAGATCTTACTGTGCAGATCTCGCCCGAAAAACAGAAACTACGCGTTGACTAAAGAAACAGACCTAAAGCATCCTTCCTCCGGATGGATTTTCCACCTTCACCTAGTTGGCTGCTGCGCAATGGAAGACACGCTGACATTAATACGCTTGTATGTCGGACGGTCGACATCAAGGTTATTAGGGATGAAATGCCTTTTCTTGATGTTAAAGTATGAACATCACATCTAATATTTAAATTACCAAACAATTCTCCCGCACTGACTGAAAGCTATAATTTGGGCATTAACGGTTTTTTTTTTGTTGTTTTTTTTGTTTTGTTTTTTTAAAGCATTTAATCTGCTGTTGCGCAAAACGTGTATCAGGATGTTTATACAACCATTTGACCTTTATTTATTTTAAATTTTTTTATTTTAAGGGGTTTGCTCGGTAGGGTAGCCTACATCACGCCATCCCTGCAGCCTCGGACACTGACACGGAGTAACCTTGCAGCAGATTCACGTGGTACAATAAGACACTCCCAATGAACTAAAGTAACCTTGAGAAAGGCTGACACAGAGACTCGTAGGTGAGTGGCATGATTTGAAACACATACAGTGCAAGAAATTAGATTAATTTAAAAACTCACCAAACTGTTTTCTAAGCACATTTATTTGTAGATGCATCACACATGCAGCTGCTCTGACTTTCTACAAAAATCATTCCTTGCAGGTGTAAACTGTCTTATTGTGAAGCCGCATGTAACTAAACATTTAAACTAGGACCAGGTAACCCATCTCTTTTTGAGGCAAAAAAATCAAGATAGTACTATAAAATAAATTGCCAAGCAGAGAGAGAGTGAATGCAATTGAGTTGATGGCACCAGATTTGCTTAGATTGTTTATTTTGCAATGAGATCAACGTACACACAAAGGAAAAAGTAAGAAAAATCCTAAGTTTAGTATTGTAGAATTCTCAAACGTTATATTATTGGATGGATGAATGGACCAGACAGATGCGCAGAAACAGAGAAATCTGCGAACAATGTGAATATCCCTAAATAAAATTAAATGAAAACAGCAATGAAATGGATCGTGAAGTGTGTGGTCAGCCAGTGAAGAGAAGATTAATCCTTGGTGATGTGCAAATATGGATATGAAAGACTTTTATAGATTTAGGTCATCATACATCGCCTGGCCCAAACAATTAAAAAGTTTCCAACTGGATTTAACTAAGAAAATAGGTACAAGCCTCCACAGATAATTACTGCATGGATGATGATCTTTCAGATTGCAACAAGTTATTTAACCCCAACTGATGCATTGAGTAGTTTCATTTTTTTTAAACAACCATGTGGAAAGACACATCCTGTTGTCATGGAAAATATGTTAGTCTGTTTAAAAAGGGTCAAATCATTGGCATGCTGAGCAGATAAAACGTCTAAGGAGATTACAGAAACTACTAAAATTGGGTTAAGAATTGTTAAAAACTGGAGGGATAGTGGGGGACCATCATCTTCCAGGAAGAAATGTGGTCGTAAAAAATCCTGAATGATAGTGATCAACAATCACTTGAACTTTTGGTAAAATCAGATTAAAAAAAAAAAACAACACAATAACTCAGGGCTATGTTTAATGGTGAAAGTTAGAACTTTTCCGCATGAACAATGCAAAGGGAACTCAAGGGATTGAGAGTGAACAGCTTTGTAGCGATAAGAAAACAATTCATCAGTGAGACTAGATTGATACTTGATAGAAAGATACTTTTATTGATCCCAAAACGGGGAAATTAGAGAGTAACTGGGGGAAGGGGCTTCAGTTTACTAGGGAGCATAAACATTGGGTCATGTGGTTTGGTGAGTCCAGATTTACCCTGTTCCAAAGTGTTGGGTGCATCCAAAGAGTGGCAGATGAAGGGATGCACCCATCATTCCTAGTGCCTGTACAAGCCTGAGGGGGCAGTCTATGATCTAGGGTTGGTGCATTTGGTCTGGTATAGGTTCAGCAACATTATGTGCCCAAAAATTAGATCAGTTGACTACAGTACCTGAATATACTGAGTGAACAGGTTATTCCATTTTCCCTGATGGCACGGTCATATTCCAAGATGACAATGCTAGGATTCAACAGGCTCAGATTGTGAAATAGTTGTTCTGGGAGCATGACACATCATTTTCACATATGTATGGCCACCACAGAGTCCAGACCTGAACCTCACTGAGAATCTTTGCAATGTGCTGTAGAAGGCTTTGTGCAATGACCAGACTCTCCCTTCATCATGGGGTTCGGAACTCTGGGAGGATTGGAGAATGATCAGCGGCAGTCCCGGTCAGAATATAATCCACTTCCGATCTTAGTGGGTGGCTTACTGAATCCTGGTGAAAATCCTGAGTGCAGGGGAAGGTAGCTGCTGCAATTCCTGAGCTGGAGGATGTGGGACGAGCAGGCAGGTAGATGAAGCTAGCAAGAGAATAACCAACAGAGGAAGACTGGAGGCTGAGGTAAGATGAAGTCAATGATCGGCAATGCAATGCTAGGAGGGAGAAAAGAGGCAAGGCAGGGTCAGATACTTTTACTGGAAGTACAAGTAACACTGGTGGAGGCCTGATTTACCAAAGGAACAGTGAGACAATCTGGCGAGGTCTGACTGCTCCTGCAGTCCTCATAAAGGAAGGCTTGATGAGGGTAGATGGAAAACAGATGTGGAAACAGGAGCAGAACGGATTCCGCTCAAGGCTACCTGAAACCTGCACAGCCCCACCTTAAGCTCAGAAAAAGGAAATAGAAGCAGCAGAATCGTGACAGTAGCCCCCCTCAACGGAAGAACCCTCCCCCCCAGACCGGCAGAAGGCAGCGATGAGGGAAGGGTCCAAGATGAACCAACGAGGGACCCAAGAATCAGGACCATGACTCATCCGAACCCTCCCTGTCAACCAAGTACTGCAACCCACGCTTTCGGGGGTGTACGCTCAGGATGCGGTGAACGGAATAGACAGGATGACCATCCACCAGCCAGGCGGGCAGAGGGGGATTGGCCGGAGGGCACAAAGGGCTGGAAGACTGTAATGAAACACTTTTATTTGTTTAGGCAGGATCGGAGGAGGTCGGTAAATAATGAAAACAACAGACAGTTCT
>JBAMHW010000017.1:17091966-17102787 GCA_037177495.1 Rhadinocentrus ornatus | reverse complement strand
CCCCCCCCCCCCCCCCCCCCCCCCCCCCCCCCCCCCCCCCCCCCCCCCCCCCCCCCCCCCCCCCCCCCCTCCCCCCCATACCCTATGAACGAATGAGATTAGAACTCATGTGGTATCTTATAAGAAAACATATATTTGTATTCTTTAAAAATTGCTACTTATAATCTGTTAAGCAAGCCTGTACATTGATCGGTCTCTGGGCTAATGCTGCAAATTTTAATAAAGGGAACTTGTCTTTGTTGGGGAAACATACTAGTGAATGATTAGTGGCAGTACCGGTCAGAAAATAATCCAATTCCGATCTTAGTGGGTGGCTTACTCCTCCCATTCAGGACTTAGTGCATTTCATTAAAACCCCAGCAGTTATGGACGTCGCACCCGTGGGGGATGTGAGTGTTTTGACACCCACAATTTTCACTGTGAGAGGGTCCACCACCTGCACTTTTTCTGTATTTTTTTTTTTAATAACGCACAAATGTTGATGCTCTAGTCAGGCTCTGTCACTGCGCTGCGTGACTGCCTCCTCTCCCTCTTGCTCTCATGTTGCTCCTTAAATCATGACTATCAGTAATCAGCTAACTGGCTTTTCTATTGCAGGTACCGTCTCTCTTGTTTGTTTGTCATTCAACTTGTGTTGAGGTGGAGGAAACTAGCAGGATGTTGAAACACGTTTTTAGTTAGATAGCCTATTGTTTCAATTTATTTTATGTTATTGTTTTAATAATTAACTGAGGTTTGCAGTAGCCACAGCTGTGAAATAGTTAATAATACATATAATAATCCTTCTTTAAACAGGTGGTTGACAGTTAATAGAATGGATCTTGAAAACGTTTTGATGAGGGGGCCAGTCAGTGGTACTGACCAGGGAAAGGGTGGCAAAAATGAGATTTTTCCTTCTTTTACATAAGGGCCTAGATTTGACTAAATACTGCGATAGACTGGTGACCTTACACGGGGGTACCATGCCTCTTGCCTGCTATTTGCTGGGATGGGCTCCAGCTTCCCCGCAACACTGAATTGGACTAAGCTGTATAGAAACTGAATGGATGGATTTTAGTAAATAATTTGTTCATTATTACAATTTAAGTGGTCACCAGATGTTAAATATGTAAAAACAAGCAGCCAATGGCATTTTTTAGTGTTGATGTAGAACGAGTGCATTACATGCTGCATTCACTGACACTTGGGACATTTGTTTACTTAAGTAAAGGTTAGTTAACACTTAATATTTGTTAGCAGTTCATTACAATGAACCATACTCCTTGTTAATTACATTAGCCTTGTTAATTTGTTACCTCCAAGCCACAATTATGGTTCTGAAGAAAATTCTGAGTTTGTTGGCAGTGTGATGCTGAAAACACTGGATATCTTATCACCCCTGCACCAACCCATATCTGTCACATGTTTGAAAAGCTTGCTACACCCCTGCCAGCAGTGCATCATTTAATTACTTATACACAAGCAAATACTGAAAATGTTTTATGTCCATTATTAAAAAAAACTATATGCTTTTGCCTTTTGTAAAAAAAAAAAAAAATTTTACATTCCAATTTCACTTTAAGAAAGCTTTGGTCATTTTATTAAATTTTTCCCATTATTTCTCAGGAGTTTATGACATTCACAAAAAATTGAAGGAAAATAAAACCCCAAAAAGTAATTTATATACTAGGTTTTGTATGTGGTTCTCTGAAACAAAGGCTTTGTCAAACAAATGGGAAAAATAAAAACTTTGGCTTTCACTAAACCAGATACATCTTTGAAAAGGTCTTCATCTGGAGAGTAACATACATCCGTATGAACACTCTCCACTGACCTTTGATCATTGACCTCAATGCATAAAGTAAAGACATGGGACAGCTGTTACAGAGAGCTCTTGACCTGAGCTCATGAAATAACCTGTTTCATACCCATCAACTGGGGGTGCTGTCAATTAAACATTTTCACCCTTTTAACAAGATCTGAATCTAAAGTTGTGTTCAGCATCCCTTTTAACTCCCTGACATGTTGTAAATTCAATATTTACAACTTTATATTCGATGCAAAATACTCCTCTTATGTAAGAACTACAACTCCCTATAGCAGCACCATGCAGCTGAAAACTAACCAGCACCATGATTGTAGTTTTTCCAGTTTTAGAGCAGCTCTTAAGACGTGGTAATGAAAATGTATATAGTTTTACATCCAAAAACTTTTTTTAAACTTAATTTCCTGCCTCCTGGAGAGAGCATGTATAATTTAAATTGGTTTATAAAACCACAAGTCATAAAACAAGCACACACACACACGTTATAAAGAAAAGCATTGTGCAAGATGAAAATATTTAGAGCTAAAATATCTGTTTGTACGTCATTGTGAGGATCACAAAAAGTTGTTACACTACTTCTAGATGATGATTAAAGGTAAATATGATGGTTCATATAAGACGTACAATTTTTTATTAAATAAAGTTGGTGTAGCCTGGTCAATCTTCCTGTTTTGCTGTCATAAAAAGGGTCGTAAAATCAAATGCTTGCTTCATATTTCAAATATAATGTGCAATCATTCTAGTAAGTATTCAATAACTACACAATCTAACTTGAGAAACAATAAATATTATGAATTAAATTAAGAAATCCTAGCCAAACATTCCGTAAATTATAGCTTTCACATGACATCTATGACATCTACCAAGAGACGCCAATAAGAAAAGGAGAATGTTAAAACAAAAAAGAACAAACTCAATCTAGAGTCTTAAACAGGAAGATGTCCATGTATAACAGAATGTAGCATCATAAGGTTTACTAATTATGACTGTAAAGCCGTAGAAAAAAAAACAAAAAACATCCCAATGTGATGCAACAACCATCATACTTTACATGGAAATGGTGTTCTCAGGGTGATAGGAGGTTCTCGGTTTGATGCCAGGCATAGAATTTCCATGAATGGTCGAAAAATGTAGTTTTAGTTTAATTTGATTTACTCTAATTGTAAGGTTATCTAGCAGGAATAATTGATACATGTGGGTATCATCTGCATTACAATGATACAAGAAGGCATGCAAGCAGATGACTGGGTCCAAGGAAGTGGTGTTTGTTCCACAAAGAAATGATCCCAGCTCTGAGCCTTCAGGTAATGAAGGATTAAACTGGAATGCACACTATGTCGGTCTAGCTTTCAAAACTGGGTCTAGAATCAGCTTGTTTTAGTGTAAGGTAGTCTGGTCTTTGCAAAATGACCATGAAATGCACCAATCTGAAGGATCTCTTGATGAACAGACTGTATGCCCTTAGTTTGCGTCTTATTATACTTCATATCCACTGCAAACACATGTGGTACTCTGCCTTTCAGTACTGTACTGGTTCCATCTTGGTTTAGCTTGATTTAGCATTAAAAATCTCTTCTTAAACATCTTCGTGTATTCAACACAAATATAATGACAGCGAGGATTAAGTGAAAGCACAAAATGAAGCAGATGCTGCTATGTAAGTGTCAAATTATAGATTGCACTAATAGAAGAGACATGTTGGTCTCCAGTTAGATAAGTGGTCTACATGTTTTAAACATGTCTACAACTCTAAAGATAAAACACTTCATAGAAAGCATGGTATCACTTTGACCTGGTGAACCTCTGACAAAAAGACAAACATCCTTTTAATCATTTAACCACATTATGGCAGTACAACGAGGTTATGGTAGTAGGTCAAAGAAGAGATTAATTACAAATATGGGAAGAGGAGGGGATAAAATCAGGAGGAATTATGACAGAGGTTGATTCTGGAAGTTTTACATCCAAAAACTGTTTTTAAACTTAATTTCCTGCCTCCTGGAGAGAGCATGTATAATTTAAATTGGTTTATAAAATCACAAGTCATAAAACAAGCACACACACACGTTATAAAGAAAAGCATTGTGCAAGATGAAAATATTTAGAGCTAAAATATCTGTTTGTACGTCATTGTGAGAATCACAAAAATAAATAAATAAATTAAACTGTAGCAATTCAATCAATAATTTATTGATGATAAATTACTGAATGTTATCTCAGCACCATTTTTATGGCAATCTTTAGAAAATATCATTATTTTTGCAGTTTCCATTTGTTTCAAGACAGATCTTTTAAGAATTCTTCATATTAAACTTATTTTTTCAGTAACAATATAACCAATAATCATTATCAACAGCTCCTTTTCCTTACCAATATCTCCTTAAAGTTAATTAGCAATTGCTAAACCAATAAATGTTTAATAAATGTGTTGCCACGCTGCAGCTCAGTACACAGACTGGGCTGATGGGGGTGCTAAACTCTGAAACTTAGGAGAGTGTTTTTCAGTCAAGTCAATATACAGTAAAAATAACTGTAATCCCCTTTATTCTTCTTCTAATTCTTACTTTCCTGCTCTTATTCCTTTTTTTAAAAAAATTATCAAATTATATCTATCTACTCTTTTTCTCTTATTCAATCAACTGATGGAAAACAAGAGAAATTTGGATTTGCACGTCAAAATTTTGATTCAAATTGTGAAAACACAACAGCCTAATATTACAGGGTGAGATGTATGTGTGTGTGCGTGGGTGTGTGTATGGAGGTGGGTATGATTCCTGGGTGAGAAAGAAGAGAATTACAGAAGAGTGTTGAATATATTTTCTAATACATTTATTAAGTAAAATTTAAGCATGCTAGGTCTAAATAAGCCTGCTAGTTTTACAGGTTGGAACATTTTAACACCTTAGAAACAAACTTAAAACAGGTACAACCATCATGCCGGTTTATAAAACAGCAACACAACATTTTCAGAAGCAGGTGGTGAAAAGTGCTGGAGGACCTGACTCTTTGGGGCAAAACATTTTATACATATAGAAATTCATGAATACATTGTCCCAACCGCTCAATGACCTTTTACCTGAAGTCATCTATAACAACTTTCAGCATTTCTGAAGAACAACTTTTACAATACCATCATTTGTTCAAGTTAAACATAAAGACTTTTGACTGCTGGTTAGTGTGGTTTGCAGCAGTTTGGATCAGCAGTTCTTCACTCCTCTATCTGTGCCAGAAACAGGCTTCAGTTCAAAGAAATCATAGACAGTCAAAGATTTATCCAAATTTTGCAGATGCTTGTAACAAACGCAACTAGTCCCCCTGCAGCTCTCATGCACATTTTGGACTTGTTTTCGTCTAATAATTGAGAGTTTTTGTACAGCTTATACTTTTGTGGGTGACCCTCATTCCCACCCTGCCCTCTTTAGTGCTCCACATACTCACATATTACCGGCTGAGGCATGATGGTGGCTCTCTGTCCCCTGCTAACTAGCTGCTTAATTTTACTTCATCCCTGACCAATGGCCGGTGGGCCAACAACGTCTTAAACAACTTAAAGCTGGAGAGACTAAACTTGGAACTCCTTGCTTTTCATGATAGAGTTACTAGAAATCACACACGAGGAGACAGATTTTGAGCTCTTCATTTATCTTTTTAAATTAATTATTTTTATATTTGTCTTCAGTTTTCCCTTTCTAATTTTCCTTATTCTTTCTCTTGTTCTTGTTCTTGCTCTGTTTTGATTTGACTTTCCTCCACCCTTTGTATTTATTTATTATAATGATTTTTTATTCATTTTATTTTTTCTTTCTTTATCTTTGGAAGTGAGGGGGGCGGGGGTTGGATGGGATACTGGAAAACTGAATTTCAAAGCACTATTTTATGTGAGAACACGTTCCTGCCTGCTCTCAGTCTGTGTATACATGTTGTATTGATGATGCTCAATAAAGGTAATTTTAAAAGAATTACAGAGGGATGTTGAACATATTGTAATGGGTTTATTTCAAAGCATGCAACAGTTAATAAAATCCTGATATTTTGGCAGGTTGGAACGTTTTAACATGCAGAAACAAGCCCAGAACAGGTACAACCATCACACTGGTTTATGAAACAGTCTCATCAAGCAACACCAGAGTCCAGAAGCAGGTGGTGAAAAGTGCTGGAGGACCCGAAACTTCCAGGCAAATGTAATTTTTTGGGGGGTCCCAAATAACATATTTGGTTTAAATAGTAATTCATAAATGGTCCTGACCACTCAATGACCTTTCACGTAAGGCCATTCATAAAAACTTTAAGCATTTTCTATAGTTAAGCGTCACTTTTTCAAGTTTAACATTTTCAGAAAGGAGGTCCAACTAACTCTGGGTTTGGGTTTGGTTAGAATTTAAATAAAACTTGCTTTCTGAAACGTGTGGAGGGTGGCTGGCAGTAGATTATTTACACTGTTTGGTGTGAGATCAAGTCAGCATATCTTTGTCTATTTTCAATTCTCAATTTGTCTTTACTGATGCCACAGACAACAGTGAACAAAAAATGTTTTGCTTTGTGAAGTTTGGGTTTGTTTATTTCTTGTTAGGTTTCTGTGTGTTAGTCCTACATTCTGTTTTATTTAGTAGAGTTTTGTGTATTCTGTTTTGTCTACTTCCTGTCCACCAGGTTCTGATAGTCACACCCACTCCTTATTAATCATAAGTCCCTCACTAATAAAGTTTGCATGGTTTCTTTTGCTTTGCCAGTTTTGACATCATTGTTTGCCCTTAGTACAGATTTAGTTCTGGGTCATCCTGACCTTGCAGCACCCTTTGTTTATTGCTTACATAGGATCTTAGTTCTAATGTCCCACTTGCCTCCTCATTGCATGTTTGGGACCGTTCTTTCTTTTATTGTCCTTATATTGTGTCAAAAATAATCTAGTTTATTATGTTTTGTTTATTTTTTTTTAAACTGTAGATTTAAAGTCCCCCCTTCATGCTTGACTATTTTTCTTATTAGTTATTTTACTATTGCTAAGTTACATGTGTACACTGGACAAGGGGAAACAAAATGAAGGGAGAGAGTGAGAAAAAGAGGAGAGTGAAAAGGGACAATTCGGAGGCAAAGATACAACAGATAGCCAGAAGAGATAAACTAAACAACCAGCTGCTACACCTGTAAAGAAACTCAACAGAATACATCCTACAGCCTTGGTAAGAAAAAAACCCCCAAAAAACAAAAAACAACAAAAAAAATTACAATCATCGAAAGCATCTTAAAAAAGGCTGAGAGAAACATCGCAACAACAACCAAATCACCAGCAAAAAAACCCAAAACAAAACAAAAAACAAAAACTGTAGCTGTTGGTGATGAAACTTGCAGGACAACACTGTGACCATATAAGTGTGCAAATTAGTGAATGTGAGTGCAAAATATGAGAAATTAACAGTGTTAAGTGATACGTATTATTGTGCAAATATGACTATGATCCTGCAAAGATCAGAGGAAGACCAGGGAGGCCCCATAATCCCGGCAACCAGCGGCCCCCCCTACAACATGAATTCCAGGCAGCCCACCACAGGGACGACCACGTGCCCATCCAGAAGATGGTGAAAGAAGGTTACAGACAAAGCCCCCATAGCCATGGAGTACAGGCCCCAGCCACCAGCCCCACCTGCCACTCAGTAGCATGTAGAGTGCAGATGCAGGGCCCAAAGAGCCAGATAACCACCCACCACCACCCCAGGCAAAAGCCCCACTTGATTCCCGTATTTAATGAATTCCTAAATATATGTTTCTTTTCTTACTGGACAGCTTCAGATCAGCAACAAATATATTATTAATATGGTCTTCAGTTCTTTTGACAGCGTTTAGTTGGATCAATACACAGCCTCCATCTAGATGATCTTGCAACATAGCACATATCATTTATACCTTTTGGGCATGAGGTATTTGTGTTAACTGCTTCTGTTCCTCTGTAGTAATTAATACATGACAAAAGAAGGCGGCTCAAACATCCTGCTGGCAGTATGGACCAGATAAATGACATCAGCACCACTGGTTAGGCTGGGAAGTTCCATAACGCCAGCTTGGTCTTACACAAACATTTAATTTTACCATCAGGGGGTTCTCATCTTTGACACGCTCATGCTGCTTCTGTGCTTTATTACATGATACTGATGTGACTTTGTATAAGGAAGGACTGATGTGCCTTCCTTATACAAAAAACATTTGTAAAAATATCTCAAGAGTCTACAAAAATCTCAGCAGCATTGGGGTAAATAAAGCATTGATAGGTGGCAGGTCCCTGCAATGGTTTTCCACACTCTGATTGGAGGCCATGAACAAAC
Source organism: Rhadinocentrus ornatus (assembly GCA_037177495.1). NCBI lineage: Eukaryota > Metazoa > Chordata > Actinopteri > Atheriniformes > Melanotaeniidae > Rhadinocentrus > Rhadinocentrus ornatus. The sequence continues at coordinate 17,094,666 of JBAMHW010000017.1, read as the reverse complement.
TGGAGGGAAAGCTCCTCTTTATGCAGTCTGCCAGATATAAAGCGGGAACAAACCTAGTTTACGTTTGACCAAGAAGCAAACTTTATGCTGAACATTGTCTGAGTCTTTTTGAACTTTTTTAATTTCTATTTTGATCAGTGGCATAGGAACATAGCTTGCAACTCAACAAGGTATAACAAGTAATCAGTAATGAAAAATTACTTCCTCATTAGCCAATAATAGAAAGTAACATCTAAAACAGCTTATTATTTTATTTAGTCCATTGTAACTTTTTTACTTAGCCTTGTCTCATACATGTTAACACACCCATCTGTGCCTGGCACATCCCGGTGAACTCCTCTTCGCATCACCTATAAATCTGAGAGGCTAATGATGAGGGATTCAGCTCTCACTACTGTATATCAAACCCAGCATTCCTCATTTATCTAAATACTTTGCTCTTCTTTCCTCTGTTGCTAAATGCTTAAGATAAACATGGCTGTCTCAAGCAAAAGGATGAGGCCATGCAGGAGAAGATGATTGATTCTAGCTGCATCTTGGGTAGACAAGTTGAAAGTCTTGCAACACTGAACCAATCTGTGAAAATATAATTTATGTTTATCTGCTCCGTGTACTGTAATGAATACAGGGGTAGATGTTTTAAAATGCATTTGTAATAGTTGATATATTGTATATAAAACATATAGTTGATAGTTAATTTTAAATCTTTAAATGTTGTCTGCAAATACAAGAAAAGCAAGACTTGTGATCCCAAAAAATTAAAAGCCAGCTTCCGTTGTGCAATGAGCTCACAATGAGTTGTGCAATGAGAAGGGGAAAAACTGCAGCGTCAACGAAGGCCACAAAGATGTACGCGTCTTCAGAATGCTGCATCAAACTCCCAAATGTAAAGGTAAGACTACTGCCATGACGTGATAGAGGATGTTTTTTGTGTCAGTTATGCTGTGCAGCATCTGCTGACTGTTAATCTTATTTTGTTAGCCATTGCTTAACTTAAAAAGGGAATTTGTTCCATCATCAAATTTCAGATGAAATTAGATTTTATTTTTTTGTCTCTTCATGGATGAACAACACAAAAAGAAGGAGACAAAGCAAAGAAAGAGAGTAAATACTTTAGATGTTGTGCTGTTGCTCTATGCAGTAATTACAAGGGCTATATGTATATATGATGCATCTTTGCAGTAAGATACCTACTTACACAGGAAAACACAATCGACTGCACCGTGAAGACAGACCAGGAAGGTGAGTAGGAAAGTTCCAAAAGCATTTATTAAAACTCTCAAAGAAAAAGAGAGATTTTTCTGAATAACATGAAAATACGCCTGTGCTTTGTTGGGTACTTTTAAACAGAGTATATGTGGCAAACATGCCTGTGAAGCACTACCAATACCATTTAGGACCTCCATGTCTTCAGTCAGGACACCATATCACCTTGCTTATCATCGGGCTGTGCATGTTGCTTCTTTCTGACATGTGTCCCATCAGGTTCCTCCATGATGACCCATGGACAACTATAACATTATGATAATGTAGCACATGGTTTTGCCCCAAAGGACTTACAAATGAAGAACATATTGGGGGGCAGTGTTCAGTATCTTGACTAAATCCGCTCCATCCATCAGTTTTATGACTGAAGAACAGCTATTCTACCTCGTGAGCTACAGCTCCTTCAGCATAAATGATGTGGATAACAATGTATTTGCAGCTCAGTAAAACATTTAAAACAAATAGTACATAATTGAGCTGGTGCTCTATGTACTCCTAATTCCATCCAGTGGCCGTTTTTTTCATGTCATCCCCCCTATCTCTCTCTGTCCCCCTTTCTGTCTGCTCTGCACTGCGTATAAAGGCCACTAGAGCCAACAAAGATCTTGAACAAACAACTTTGACAGGTTATAATAGCTCCAAAACACACAAAGCATGACAAAACAAAACATATTGGGGGCATTTGTGGCACATGCTCACAGTCTCCTGAAAACCAAAGAGCAATGTTTTTATATATATATATATCCCTTAACCTTTCATGATCAAGTGACATCTCTGCAATATTTTCCTCTTGTGATATATATTATTTATATTATATTTTAGCCATAATATAGATACTGTAAAGCAAAAGTTATTTCATCTTTGTAAGAAACAATGGAAGAAGGAGATTTGAAGGAAACCTAAACATAGAAGCTATGTCCAAATTGAAGAAGAATACTATACAGAATCATATCTAACATTACACTTAGGGAGAGGTCAGAGGTCATTGTGTGCACACTTAGGATCTGGTACGTTGCCCATAGTGACTGAAGTGGGCAGATATTAGGGTATACCCGAAGAGCATGTTTTGTGTTTTGTGTGATCTTGAAGTTATTGAAGATGAACTTCATTTTCTGTTCTAATGTCCACTGTATGATGAACTGAGGAAATCTCTGTTTGAAAACGAAGGAAGAAACCGGATTTGTTTTGAATGTCTAAGAATGATATTTTGAGTTGGTTCTTCAAGAAGATTCATGTTTTATCTATAGAGTTATTGAAAAAGCATGGACATTAAGACAGAAAGCTTTTTATCCTATAAGAACACAATCCTTTCATTTGCATATTTTATTTTATTTTTATGTTGCTGCTGTATACATTTATGGATACATGAGTATGACATTTGTGCTTGACACCAAAATAAGCAAATCAATCAATCAATCAATCTATATACAGTAC
>JBAMHW010000017.1:17078792-17091866 GCA_037177495.1 Rhadinocentrus ornatus | reverse complement strand
ATCTTAAATATATATGAGTGTGTGTGTGTGTGAGTGTGTATCTTCTCATTTTAAAGCATAAAAACGTTTCTTTGACTTGAAGAGTTAAATTGTAAAAATGGGCCAATTTTAAATGTATTGAATAAGAGAAGAAGAAAAGAAAAAGAGTAAGTAAAAGTAAACTGAGGATGCAATGACAGGTTAAACATGAAAATATTTCAATTTTTTTTCTCCTTTCCAACTCTGTTGAATCCCAGTTACACGCTAGCTGTCGACATTGTGTGCATTGATATTCAGTGGGGAAGTTTTGGTGATTAATATTTGATATTTTGGAGACAGAAATATGAAATATGTTGGTTTTAATCCCAAATCAAGGAAAGTTAGTAGGTAATCACTGATAAATCCTTGAATAGAGACACTGGTTTATCCACAAGAGGGCTGAAGTGAGAGAAATTCACAGAATTTACTTGCTATTAGATTTTTGTTATGCTCTATCGCCATTATCTTTCTGCCCTCTTCGTTGCTTTCTCTATTTCATCTCCATACATAAACAAATTAAAACTACACTATCCCTTTCCTTTTCTCCACCCAATCACACACATACCAACAACAGTTTGGACATTAGTTTCCATCCCTTCTAACCCACAGAGCAGTCTTGTTGGGTAATGCCTGCAGCCATGGAAAACGAGTTAACTGGAACTGCTGCGTGCAAACACAAAAGCCAAATGCAACACAAATTTACAAAGATGAACCAACCCTGCAATGAGAGCTGTAACTGCGTGACTAATGCGTGACAGCTTTGACTTAAACTGGTGTCAGTAAGTTGTCAAAGCAGATGGTCCAGAGGGAGACCGGACACTCAAGCAGCTGTTTCATCATTTCAAGTGCAGTGACCCTCTTTCTGGCTTGTGATACCAATGTGTTGTTAATTTTGTTGAAGCAGGTGATGTGACAAAAATACTTTCAGGTAAAAAGAAGAGCTCCAGACATTATCTTGATGTATAAAAAATGATGGTTTATTACAAAAAGTGACATGTTAAACAGATATGCATTTCTGTGAGGTCTCCTGCCAATTTTGAGAATCCCCTGAAAACCTGTGTAAAGATCCCTTATATACCTTTCAGTCAAAGACATTCCTTAATCCTAAAGTGACCAATCCTGTGAAAAAAACATATATTTACACACATGGTGTTGTGCACTGAGTCAAGTCTTCAGGGCACCTATGACCCTGAGAACTTTATATGGTAAAATTCCTGATGGTGCCTTACATCAGCCTGTCTATACATGGAGTCTAAAATTAACTATTAGCAAATTGCAGTCTGCTTAAGGTGCAACCACATATAATCCTAATCTAAGTAACTTGAATCTATTCTAATTATGAAATACTCAGCATAAGATACTTCACAAGTGGCTTAAATAATCAGACACAGAATACAGAGAACAAAAAAAAATCTCCAAAATGTTTTCAGTGCAGCTAAAACACAGAAAAATTGAATTGCCCAATGGTTTTGCTATTTTTAGTCACCTACCAGCTTCTGTAGCAAAAAACACACATTTGGGTGGCTGGTGGACGCCTAATAATGCTGAGTTTGTAATAAGCTAAATTGAAAGAGGAAATAAACTATAGACTACATTTAGCCTCATCTAGAATCCGATAATTCTCACATTTCAATCCACGTTGCAGAGTTGAGTGGCAAGTGATGGAAAAAAACAATAAGTGTATGGAAAATAGGGAAGAATTTCCCGTACAAAATCCAGATTCGTGCCTTCATTGGAAAATCCCACACACTTGACTGCCTGGTGAAAACTCCGCAGGAAAACTCCCTGCCATTCCCTCCCCAGTAGCGCGCGCACTCGGAGCGCGCAGCCGGAGAGCGGCAGTCACACGCCGCCGCATACTACGGCGCGCGGGAAGCCCCTCAATTGACAACAGAAGTGACCTGATGTGACAAGGGAGGCAACTGCGGGGTTTCCCAAATTTTTGTGCTTCAATAACGGCCCTCTGCGTGTGGTAATTTGGAACAGTGACGTAAAGATAAACACCATGGCAAAAATTATAAATGATAGAAAAAGTAAAGAAATGATAAATAATAACCACGACTGCTTGTTTTTATTCACCCACTTCCATTTTTACACTTTGTCTCATATCTTGACATAACGGGCGCTTGGTGAATTGTTGTCCCACACAGGTTGTTCGAGGTGATGTATAAACACGTGTGAAACTCTCAGTAGCCTGTCTGTGTGAGTTGAGTTCACACAGGCTACTGCTTCCGCATCTCGTTTCCCGCTGTAATGAATGCCAGTGTACATGTCTGCAGTCTGCTATACTGTATTACTGTGAGAAAACCTGTATCCACACCGCTCCTACAGGGCAAAATAAATTACTACATCATTTCTTGTAAATGCCTGGTTTCTCAGACCGGCTGCTGTTTACAGCCTGCTAAAGGGCTTGTCTCGTGCACGTGTGTATCATTTCATAATGTAGGGTGAACTTCGGCATGTTGAAGGCAAACGCGCGCTTATTTTGAGTCAATGCAAAGACGTTGGCCTACTTTAATGACACTTTGCACTTTTTCAAAACAAAAAAATATATATTTTATTTTACAAATCACTGTTTACTGCAAGTTATGTGTAGACATAATACACAACAATACATAAAAAGCACCCACTTGTGGTGATTTACTATCTAATACTTATGAATTTCCCATTATATTAAATTGCTTACAGATATCTACATCAGGGAGAATGCAGGTTACATGCAAACCATGCATCTAATATTTGTAGCCTAAATGTAAAAGACAGAGTGTACATTTTATTCATTTTTGTGTAGCAGGTCTACGTGAAGCGGACAACTGTATTAACTTTTATTAACTTCCCTCTTGGTTTTAACAATGTCATTTCTGGGAAATGGGTCCGCTACTGAAGTAAGCCTCATGGACGCATGCGCAGTAAAAAACCGCTGTAAAAAATTGCGATTATCTTCCGATTTTGAGAAGTTTCATCATGCTTCCATACTTCAAGACGTTTTTTAAATGTATCATTATTACACCCCCACCACCACCACCAAAAATAAAATAAAATAAAATAAAATAAATAATAATAATAATAAACATTGCTCTTTGTTTTCTTGCAGTAAAAGTAACTTTGTTTTTTTTTAAGTTATTAAACAATCACTATTATTCTGTCTGTACCTAAACATATTTGGATGAAGAAAAAAGTGAGAAGACACACATGACGTGGATGGATGTACTTTAGAAAACATTTGCAAAAATTATTTTCAAGTAACAAAATCCCAGCTTGACTCTTGCTCCGTCTTCCGCCGTGGATTTCTTTTTTTTTTTTTACCATCACTTTTTGCAGCATTCAAATCGCTGTCTGAGTCGGGGAATACCCGCAGCGTTGGTCTGAATGTATAAAAGGAGGAGAGGAAATAATCTGAACTATCAATGCTCAACTCAGTTCAAGAGAGGTGTCCAAGAGGATAACTTCGGAACGAGGAGACGCTGCTCTAACAAACTCAAACCAGTTGGACTATTTTTTACTCAACCTTCTATTCTCCGATCTTAAAGGGAAAACAGCCTGTAAGTGACTCGATATTCAGCGATCAATTCTGTTCAAGGAAAAGATGTTACGCGCATGCATTTTTTTTATTTTGCTGCTGTCTTATTCTTTCTAGCAAAAACGAGTAAATGTATTGAACGATAACGTTTACACGCGCACGAATAAACGCTTTAACGTTGATTTGTTTCCTACGTGTCCAATGACAAACTTCGTATTTTGTCGCTCTTTGGATTGAATCGGGGCCCTATTTATTCTCTGGAAATAATTTATTGACTGGTTTATTTTGCTGCAGGTGTGCATATAAAGCACATATGCATGCACGTATCAACTGAAGGGAATTTTTTTAGTTCTCTTTCTGCACTCTAAATAGTCTTCTGCATGGGGGAAATATACTTTTACATTTAAAAAAAAAACTTTTTTCATTATAAATAGACGAAAATTTTAAAACTTTCAACTGATTTTTATTAATTTGTTTACTCATTTAGTCCGTTGTAACTTTATAACGCAGCATAGACTCCTACGCGTAAACGCCCCCATCCGCGCGCCCTGCACGTCCCGTGAACTCTTCCTCACCCCCTCTGCGCGGCGAACAGGCAGCAGCACTAAATCTAGTAGAGGCGGATGGGCGGGAGTGTCCGTTTGCTCTCACTACTGTATATAAAACCCAGTTTTCCTCATTCCTCTAAACACTCTGCTCTTCTTTCCTCTGTTGCTGAATGTTTTAGACAAACATGCCTGTCTCAAGAATGAGGATGAGGCCATGGCTGGAGATGATGATCAATTCAAACGCCATCTCCGGCCTGACATGGATGGATAAGGTAAGTCTTGGCACATTGAACAGATTTGTGAAAATTTTATTTACTGTGTATCTGCTACCAGAATGAGTACAGGTGTAGACATTTAAAAAAATGCATTTGTTATATCTGATGGTGCATCTTATCGTGTGAAGTGATCTCTACAAGGCTGCAGTGGCATTCTTTGTGTTCAGTTGACTAGAAATTTGCATTTTGCACGAGGAAGTACATCTTGTTTTGAGTCGGCATGAATATATGGTATTCGCTAAGAGTTAATTACTGTATAATTGAAGTTTGGTCTCTGCTTTGAAGATAAGGACATGCAACAGAAAACTTTTAGTCTCCGCAGTGATACCAATATTTAAAAAATAGATCATCTGCTTAAATGAAGTTTAATGTTAATGTAATTTATTTTTCTTACTCAGCATTTCGTTTTTATGTTTCAGGAAAAGACGATGTTTTCAATTCCCTGGAAGCATGCAGCTCGACATGGTTGGGAGCTCAATAAAGATGCATGTCTGTTCAAAGAGTGGGCCATCCACACAGGTAAGCAAGCACGGACTGACATGTCTTCTGTAAAAAAACATGTAATTTTAGGATTGGAAAAATACTTCAAGCTATAATATTCAAATGTTGTCAGCAGGAAAATACAAAGAAGGCCAGACTTGTGACCCCAAAACATGGAAAGCCAACTTCCGCTGTGCAATGAACTCACTGGCTGACATTGAGGAGGTGAAAAACCGCAGCGTCAACAAAGGCCACCAAGCTGTACGTGTCTTCAGGATGCTGCCTCAGAATCCCAAATGTAAAGGTAAGACTACTGACAGGACGTGTTTTCATGTTAATAAACATTGCTGTGCAGTTATTTGTTCAACTATCACTCTAGTCAACATTTTAGATGTAATCAGAATATTTTTTTCTCCTCTTTACAGATAAACAACGTAAAGTGAGGGAGACAAAGCAAAGGAAGAAGGTAAATATTGTTGATGTGCAATTACTACAAACTCTTTATTAGAGGCCCATTCAAATTACAGCACATTTACGTTGACCTAGATGAGGCTATGTAAATAGTATCTCACAGGAAAATTGAGTGGCACATGTGTTTTTTGTTGTTAAAATCTTATTGACTTTGGCTTCTCTTTGTATTTGCAGAGCACAGTGGTCAAAATGGAGGATGACACAGACTACAGTGACACTCAGTCTCCTGTGAATGCGTCCCTGCCAGATGACACCTTGTCCACACAGGAAAACACAATCGACAGCACTGTGATGCCAGAAAAAGAAGGTGGGCAAGAAAGTTTCTGAAGCACTTAATGAAAACTCTCAAATAAGTGGAGTTACCAGTGAACTTAATGTTGTTGTTTACTATTGTTGCAGAATGTTCTTTACTGACTCCAGCCGAAGTTCCTGATTGGTCTTTGTCTGTTGAAATTGGGCCGGAAGCTTTTACCAACTGCTTTCCTCACAGATTTGAGGTGTCCCCCGATCACAGCCCTGGTAAGATAACAACTGATGTATCCAAACTGCCAAATTTATAAATGAGGATTTTCTTAAATGAAGTAATACTGTAGCACCATTCTCACATCTGCTTTTATTTCTGTCCCCCTCTCTTCACTGTGATCCTCCAGCTTACGACTATTGCCAAGACATTATTGAGGTAAGCATGGCCTTAAGGGCTTCCTCTTATTTGCATGCATTTTCATTGACAGGATTACCCACGTTTGTCTTGTTCTGCCTGTTTGGCTTGTTTAACAACACTATAAATCATAATTTTGACTGTCAAAGATGACTTAAAATGCTTGAGTCAAGTTAAGCAAAATATAGCCATACTAAGTCTGGTGTTGCTCTTACAGATTTGCGAGCAACTGGAGAAAGAGCCACATTGGACTTACAGTTCAGACGGCAATGGGTTCCTGAGCAATGAAGTATGCACCAGTCCAGGAAGCCAGTGGAGTGAAACTTCTTCAGGTAAATATTGTTAGCTTATGACTCAGATGAATAAAGGCATCATTCAGTTTATAACTTTATACTAGTCAACCAGCTTAGAAGATTTAAGAGTAAACTCCAGCTGTTCACGCAAACATAACAGCGTCACTCAGTATATGAAGTCAAACACACATGGTCAGTTTTTGCATGTGTTGTGGACGAAATTTATGAGCAATTAATAAATATTAAGCCACATCACATTTTGTTGCTTGTTATTTTTTTCACTTTCATTCATGGTGGATTTTTGTTTTGCAGCAGAGGACCTAGAAGACATCCCACAATACACAACTTTGGGCACAGACTTAGGCTCCACAGATGACATCTGGAACAGCTTTTGTCCACAGACACTTTCCCTGCTCTGAGGTGTCCAGAACCCCAACCCGGACAGGAGAGTGCTTGGACACTGAACTTTTTTTTGAAGAGCTCTTCCTGTCCGCCATTTTTCCCCACCCCCTCCCCTCATCTGAGACCAAACCTCTTGCTCAAGTCTGCATCCCTCCAGTGTCAACACATTAAGCTAAACCACCATCCACTCCCTGTTTATTGGAACTGTGTTTATCTCTCCCATCCATTATGTGAAGTTATGAAGCAGACTGCTGTGTTTGTGGAACACACGTGCTGTTCATTGTCTATGTTTTTGGCTGGTTCAAAGCTCAGACAGGACATTACATCATAAACATCCACATACGGAGGTATACCTACCTCAACTGCAAATAGGCTATCATTTAATGGCTTTTGGCATTTAGGTAGTTACTGTTTAATGTAAAAAAATTAACAAATACATAGTTTTTTTTATCCGTTATGTACCAGTGAACCTAGGTTAAATGGGGGAAAAATACATTCTTACCTGTCCTTTCTCTTTACACTTCTAAAGGTTATGGTGATCGCCCTTACTTGTGCCTGAAGATATTTCTGTATATAATTGTTGTTGTTTATTTGTGTCTTTTTAATTAAAAAAAAAAAATGTTGTAAAAATCTGGATTAATGGTGACTTTTTATACAGAGAGTTTAAAATGAAGTGTTCTGTTGTGATACAGATCATCTGTTGCATGTGTAGAAAAGGTAATCCTTGTCGAAGGCAACAAACCTATAGAGTAACATCATTTGTTTTTAATCTATTTGGATTTATTCATTAATTTTCTATTGCTTAGTCCATTATGGGTCGCGGGTAAACTGGACCCTATCCCAGCATTTAACAGGTGAGAGGCAGGTACACCCCGGACAGGTCACCAGTCCATCGCAGGGCCAACACAGAAGTGGACAAACAACCATTCACTCACACTCATCACTAGGGATAATTTAGAGTCACCAATTAACTTAACATGCATGTCTTTGACAATGGGGGGAAGCCGGAAAACCCGGAGAGAACCCACGCATACACGGGGAGAACATGCAAACTCCACACAGAAAGGCAACCACCCCCGAGGTTCAAACCTCCCCCCGAACCAAGGCTTGAACCGGCGACCTTCTTGCTGTGAGGCTGCCGCACCACCGTGCAGCCCTATTTGGATTAATCTTCATCTGAATCCCAAATTTGCGCATTGCATTATTTAATAAATGATGTATCCTGAAATTATGGAATGTTTCTGAAATAGGTAGTAAGTAATTGCAGATGAATTTCTCCTTTCCCATCCGGGATTTCCCTGTAATCCCCAGTGAGATTCATAACAGTGTCATTGTAAATCATGCTGTATGACAGCACTTAATAAGTATAAATAGTAAATAACTAAGAAGTTAAAAGGTACAGATAGTCTTTTATTTATTCATCTTAGGAAACTTTTCAGGTTTGTCCAGATGCTTGTTGGTGACCGTCAGTGAAATACATGGGTTTGTTTCATCTATTATAAACAAGTCTATAGATTCTCAGTCATCCAGGTCACCATAATCCTTAGTATGAACAGAAATGACCTAGTTGCTTTCCATTTATATACCTACTTCAAAGATTAAAATGTGAGTACAAGCATGCCATCCAGACAAAGAAACCAGTTGAGTGCTTAGAATAATAGAAGGATGAACAAACTTTGCAATATATCATGTAACTGTATTGACGCCTTGTACTGAAGCTGACTGAGGAAATTGGCACATTTCCTGGATAACAGATTAAAGGTAAAAGCTATAACTTGACTTTTTTTTTTTTTTTTTGCGGCTAAAATGGCTTTAAAACGTAATTTGGATTAGATTACTAAAATTATTGAATACAAACAGCATGGCAATATTTGTTAGTAAAACTAAGAGAATGTGATGAAAAGTGACAAATTTTGCACACATGCATTTATACTTACAGAAAATTAACATGACACTAACAAGACAAGCTGCAAGTGTAGCGTGTCCATTCAGCAACATCTAGTTTTTTGAATGACGTATTGTGGCTGTTCCTATAAATGAAACTCATATTTCTTTAACCTTATTTGCATTTATTCTCCTAATGTTATCATGGCAGGGAGCCTATTTTATGTCTTAAAGATGAGGTAGAGTTACTAATGTTGTTCAACTTTGCTCACATATATATTTCATTAAAGTTTTGGACCTGTTAAGAAATATATGTATCAATTTGGTAATTAAGAGTCACATTTAGTGGAATTTGCTCTCTAGAAGCATAAAATAGCACAAAACAAAATATTTGGTTATGTCTTGAGAAATGTTCAGTCTTTTACAAAAAAAATTTTTTAACATCAAAAAGGACAACCCAAAGATTTATGTGACCTTTAAGAAAAAATCTTTTTTTTTCCAGTTTACTTTCCAGTTCATAAACATCCCAGTCTAACTGCACATGCAGGGTTTTATTTCATGCATAAACTGCTGTTTTGTGCCTGCATTGCTCTCTGGTTGACTGAGATTACTATTATGTATAAATAGATGCTTTCCATTCAAGCCGTTTCTTAAACAATGTAATTACTGAATTTGTGGTACAAGACGTGCTCATATTTTGATAAAGAGAAACTTAAAAATATCAGTTTTTAGGACTGATGACAGTAGACAAATACAAGGTGTAGTTTTAGCGTGGCACTTTGTATTTCAGTTGCATTTTGTCCTGGCTCAACAAGAAAAGAGATTTCCTACTTCCCAGCCTCCCCCCAAAAATACCAGCAACCAGATTGTACTTATTGAGTTTTTATTTTAGGTAATTTTGCCTCTGCAACATAACAATCAGAGAGAAATCAAATAAGCAACATTATTTTCCTTTGTCACCAAAAAGAAATAATTGTTTCTTTGCTTCTAAGTGAAAAAAAAAAGACAAAACATGAAGACAAATCAGTCCCAGACTCCAGCGAGGAAGATGGTTGCTGGAGGTGGAGAGTCAGTGGGAGACATTGGAATTTCAAAACCAGCGACTGAGAGGTTGCGGTCTTTTGACAAGCTTTAAACACCTACGCAATCACTCACAAACCAGTCCAGACCTGCAGCTCATTTAGCATTTTACAGATGTACAACTTTGTATTTTTCCTTATTTGAACTTCTAACTCACAAGTTTTCTTGAACTTTTTTTCTCTGCTACACTTTTAGCGTTTGAGAATGTCTATGGGCACTTTAATGGAATTCACCTGAAAAGAATCAATAAAGTAAAACTTACATCTTGAAGCCCTTCATGGTTGAGTGTGTAAATATCTTTAAACTGTTGCAGCTATTTCATGCCGACCACACATTTAAATAAAGCAAATCAACTAAATAATAAGGAAAAATAAAGAAGAATACTTCATTTTCTATTAATTTGGCACTGAAAATTTTAAAAGGTAGGAGGTTATGATATGCTTCATGAATGATAAGATGATGGTGAACACTTTAGGTTATCTGACAGTATAATAAAAATGCCCGGTACGTGCCAGAGCTCATGCTCTGAAGTTTGGACTTGCGGGAATGTGATATAAATGTCAAAATACTTTTGTTAAGCGGTAAATGGGTAATCTATACATTAATCATTAACAAATCAAGTCCGGATTATGACATAATAATATTATATAAATACATTCTTTAGGGAGAAATGCAGATTTAAATGAAAAGATGCAGATGTATTGAAAGTATAGGGCTCATCTCCTGTTTTTTTAAAAACTAGAATGAACAAGAACAAAAAAACCCAGATGTGAAACAGACTGTAATTTGCTGTATGTTGATAATTTTTGCTGAATATACATTATTGTACATTTTTTCTTAACGCCCAGTTGGTTTCAGTCCCAGATGAGGTTCCCTTCAAAACAGACAACCATCTTCACCCTCGTCTTCCTCAACAAAAGCACCAGCTTTCATCCTTATCCTGAAAACAGAAGAGAAAGAGTCATGATTAAACAAATTTTTGTCTCATTAGACAGCAAAAACCCCTTGTGACCTTGAGGATAACTTCACCAAACAGGATAAAATTATCAGCAAAAGAATCTGGAGTAATGAATGTATACAGATAAACATACCAAGTGAAGTCTAGCAGCGTAAACACAGTCGGGAATGGAGTCATCAGACAACACACACACACACATACTGAATACCAATCAATGACAAAACTAAACCCACAATAAGCAGAACTGCTTTGGAAGAGGAAAAAACAACAAAAACTGCATGACCAATTGAATGATACACAAGTAGATACCAATCTGATGGGATTTGTTGGAAGCAATCCAAGCCATAAAGACTCACCCCATCACATACAGAGCCAGAATGACCTTCATCTAATGTCCCAATACCTTTGGATGTTTTGTGTTCATGCCCCCACTCCTGGCAGTATGAGAAAAACCTATGCCAGACAGAAGGACTTTGGTATGATACGAGTGTGGTTAGGGATCATGACAAACCAAGAGATATTTAGGGTGATTTCAATAGCCAGCTTTGGACATATTACCTTGATCTTACATGACAACAATTCATGCAAAAACTGCTTATCAGAGTTGATCCTTTCCCTCGGGACCTCTACTTGTGAGTTCCTTCTGTTTTTTTTGGAGGGCAGCACAAAAGATGTTGGATATAATGTGAAAATTTAGTTATCTTCCAAATCATCATCTGATGTAACTCTCAACAATAGTTTACACAATGTTAGTTGTGCGATGATGGTGAAGCAAGGTGGAGTTGAAGTGACTACACATAAAGTATAACAAAGTGAAGTGGTACAACAAAAGCGTAGCAGCTCGATCCCCACCAGTATAGCTTAATGAGCAAAACAATGACTGGTTTACAACTGATTTTACACCTTATATTAGTTTATTTTAGGTTTTTAAATATTGGCCATTGAGATTTTTGCTGTCTTGAGAAGAGCATGTGGTGGTCACATGTGTTTGTGTTATACTTAACAACTTGTTTTGCTTTACATAAGTCAAATGTTTTACAAAGTTTATATTCCACTGCCCCTAAAACCTGGAGGATATAAATGAGTGCATGTTATGTTTATTTTGTATGTTGAAAAGTAAAAACTAGATGTGGGGTGATGTCACTCAGTGCATTTGTTCTTGTAGTGCAAGGGTCAAGCTGAAAAGCATCATCTTATCATTTGTGGCTGCTATAAAGCACTTAAACCAGAACAGAGACATTATAACTACAGTTTCATATTTCATAGGAAAGGAAATGATGCCCTTTGTGCTTATTATATGTATATTTTTTAAATTGGCAGCACTGGCAAAAAACTTAAGGTAACGGTCAAGCTTAATCAGTAAAGAAAATAATGTCGTGACAGGAGCTTTTGCCATATCACCAGCCCTAAAGGAGAGCCATAATGCTATAGCTGAACAGTGTACATGTAAAACAGAGAAGGATAACAGCAAAACAACAGTTGACTTCCAATAAGTGTAAATTAATGCAGTTAACAAACTGTGAAACTTTGACTTCATTATCTTAGCATGAGACTAATAATGTGTTTTTTAATGCTAATGTTCCATGTTTCCAATTTCCAAACAAGCTGCGAAAAGTAAACTTTAAAGGTAAAGAGATATCTCCAAAGATTTATTATGTATAAAACTGAGATTCTGCTTAATAAATCTTAAAAAAGTCTTACATAAAATTAGTAAATAAAAGCTTAAATTATGGCCATTTTCATCTACTACTGGTATGTAAAATGTTCCTTGTAACAGTTCATTTTACAGCCAAAAGTTGAGAGGCAATGCAACAAAATGATGAAAGTAAGCGTGATAGTTGAACCTCTAAAGGTGAACATTTTTGAATAAATTCAAATGATAGAAAAACTGGAGAGAGTGCAGTATACAACAAAAAAATGAGGCTCTTGAACAACTTATACTTCTTTTACAACTATAAACTTATCTGGTATCAGAAATGTGTGCATAAATGACTTAATGGTATAATTTGCTTTTTTAAAATCCTAATTCTCTTTTCTGCCTCTGCAAAGTCTGACAAAAGGTTAAAGGCTTATAAAAAATGTTTAATTTTTCTTTTCTCATCATGTATCTAACCCTGCGATGGACTGGTGTGTACCCTGCCTCTCACCTGATAAAATGCTGGGATAGGATCCAGCTTACCCCATGACCTGTAATGGATTAAGTTGTACAGACAATGAATGAATGAGGATCATACATCTATCTGTATATATTGACAGGGTTAAAAACTTGTTGCCTCTATGTTTACATTAGGTCTAGTGAATAATAAAATGTGCTAATTGCAGTTCAACTAGAATCAACTAAAAATATTTTGTATATTTACATTTATTTTATATATTATCTAATTTTGTTTAATCAAAGAATATATATATATATATATATGTATATATATATACACCAGCATTAAGGGATGCCGTCAAGCTGAAGAAAGTGTCCTATCGGGCGTTTTT
>JBAMHW010000017.1:17056436-17067990 GCA_037177495.1 Rhadinocentrus ornatus | reverse complement strand
CTGTCTATCAGCTAGAATTCTGACCCTCAAAGACTTGTTAGTCCGCCTTTAAAAAGTCCACCTCCACTCCACTTATTGACACTTCTTGTATTTAACATTTCAGGTAAGCAAATATATCATCCTAATCAAAAAATAAATAAATAAAATAAAGTACAAACAAAGAGGGGTGTTGTCTGCTAAAGTCAGAAATGCATGCACGTTAATCCTGGATTAATTAGTATGAAACCTCTCAAAGAAAGGGTTGGCCAAAGATAACAGACAACGTACCTTAGGAGGTGGATTTTCAGGTTTGCGATGCCAGCTTGTGTGATTTAACGTGACTCTTAACTTCTAGCATCTGTCAACAGACACTTACAATACATTACAATAAATTCCAGGTGATCAAATACATGCGTAATAAAATGTGTATGCGGTGGTAAGTGACTGTGGCATAGCGACTTGACATTTCAAAGCAAATAATGGATGTTAATGTGAGAAGTACTTGAAGGCCACATAAAAAGCAAGACCTATAAATAAGGAAGGTCTCGTAGAACATAAAATATGTATTTTCCTGCATGCTAAAAAAAACTACATAAAATTAAATTGGGAACAGGTGTGTTAAGATCTAATTTTAAGAAGCTTCTGATTCACCTCTTTTACATCGCTTTCTATTACATCTTTTTTCACACAAAAAAAGATTTCTGCCAAGATCTAAAATGATTGGACTCAACTAATTATCACCCGGGGCATAAAAATGACCAAAATAGAAAAAAATAATTGCTTGCAGTTATTTCATAGTTTCATGATGAATCATACCGAAAGACAACGCTCACTGCAGTACACTCATAATCACACAGATTCCACAACTACAAACATCACACCTGGAAGTGTCATTTGGAAAACACAGTAACTCCATGAAGACAAAAAGTTAAAAAAAAAAAGAAAAAGAAAAAGTATTGGTTTAATTCCCGTAATAAAACCAAGTTCTTCATCATGATGTCGTGAATAAACAGTATTTTTTGCAGCAGACATGATTATACTTAATGAAACAAAGAGCAATCAGAGTATCCATACTCTCTTTACTGGCAAAAGTTTTATACTTAAGTTTCTTTCTGAGCTTGCTTCTGAGTGCAGTAACTGAATGGGCCTTATCTCAGTGATGATAAAAAGCATTCATGGTCAATATGCCTAAGGATGGAAGACATTTGGTGGGATAACAAAACGACTAAAACAATCAACAACAACAAAAATATGTTTTGTAGTGAATTCAATGATCTCTATGGGATACTCCTCCAACAAACCAAACCCCAGACCCACTGTCTCACATCTTGTATCATCTATTATAATTTTATGCATTGTGAGGGGGAATATTTAGCATTAGAAGACATAGTTCCCATTCAAGGTCTATAACGGGATGTTAACGGGAAGACCCCGACACACCAAACCAACATCAAGAAACAATCCAAAGCTCATTGTTTACTTAACCCAACCAGCAGACAGCGAGGTGATCATAACCTGCACAAAGACAATTTATATTACTGAAGAAAGTAGTCCATAAGTCATTAGTTTTCACAAGTCAGTGCAGAAAGTACATTTAGTAGCTACGTTTTCTTTACAGTTTTTCGCAAAATAAAAGCAATATTTCCAAAATTTTAACTGAATGCATTTGCGGTTTTCAGGTGTTTCAGTTGAATGGTGGTTAGCACATTAGCTGTTATTCTTTTAAAATCTTGTCCCTCGAGACTCCACTTCGAGGAGGATGGAGATTTCTAATTCCTTGTAAAACTCTGCGTTTCACTGTTATTTGCTATCAAGGATGGCAGTTATATATTTTTCTTTAATAACTTGTAAAAATTTCCATCTCCTCCTGCGTCTACTAATATCTAACTAATACGCCATCTTTACTTGAAATGAATGCTTTTTATTGAGATATTTAGGTTTTGCACAATTCTTGGGGCAATGAAAATGCACCTATAGTTGGTTTTGAAAACAATAAACGGGTGCATTCAGCATGTTTTAATGAGTTACTGCACTTTAAATCTTCTCATGATCTGTTCAGAAAATTGTATTGCTTACACCTAGCAATCTAACCATAAAGCACGCTAAACCAAAAGTACATGGTAAGTGAATGAAAAAGGAGAGAGGAAATTTGCCTCTCAAAGGCAGACTTGAACTCCAGTCTCATATAGGTCACACCTACATGAAACTGGATTTTTTTTACTCTCACTTCCTTGTAGCCTCTGTATGAGGTGGTATGAGCTTTTGCTTTTTCAAAGCTAAATACTCTAACATGGCTGCATTTGCTCTTGGCAGCAAAATGTTTTTACGTACATGACAGTCAATAACAGGTGTACATTTGTAAACATAAATCACACTTTATTTAGAAACATGAATCATCTTGTGTGCTTAGACTTGACAATAACAGACTTTTTAAGAATCTTCAAGAGATATGTGCCTCAACTTTTTTCAGATTGAATGAGTAACTGTGGTAACACAATGTGTGCCAGAAAATGTGTAACACAAAACCATCCGAGGATTCATCAAGCACTTAAAAAATGCTGAACAAGAAACTAGACTAAACATTAATCACTGACTTCAACTAATTGTAACAGTTCTTGCTGTGACAAGTTGGAAAACTTTGAGTCATAAAGAGGACACAAAAACATTTTAAAGCAAAGAAAAACAAATCCACTGGTTTAGGTTTTGCAGCCAACAAAATCTTCATCAAGAAAATAATTAAGCACGTTTTTTTTACTATGGCATAGTACTACCACAGCATGAGTTTGTGATGGGAAAATAGATGAATTACTTTTAAAGCTGCAGTCTTAAACTTCCCCACCACCCCTTAAGATAACGCACAGCTTGTGTATGCCAGTGTGGCAAAACACAGAAATCCATCTAAAAGCTAGATGTAAATCACACTCTGCTGCTGGGTTGCATGTGAAAACCTAAAAACTAAGTTGAAGAAGGAGGACTTCAACTGACACTGATATAATTTGTAGATTTCTTGGTGTCTGTGAGTGTGTCTTTGATTAATATGGGGAGTAAGAGAGAGTGAAAGAGAGATTGCGTCTGCATGTTTGTAGTCATGCATCAGTGCATGTGTAACAAAGGGAGGGAGAGAGCAAGAAAAAGAGAGAGACAGAGAGAGAAATAGAGAGACAGAGCGAGAGGACAAACAAAACAAATGCTGTTATTATCAGACTGCTGATTTAGTGGAAATGGCAGAGATGTTGGTAGACAAAAAATAAAAGAGGATGCTGTGGACCTGCAGGATACCACATCCTGTTGAGAACTTTTAAGCAGTATCGTTCATCAAAACCAAATATGACCTAAAATAAAGTTTTACCCTAAATAATTTAAGATGCACTACTTAACTTTTGCAATTTTTTCAGTGACACACCCCGTATCGACGGCTAATTAGGCATCCATCTTGCATCCTACTTGTACTATGCCCTTTCTTCTGACAGTAAGAGTTTTGCCATATCTCTGGCTTTCTTTTGTTTCCCCTCTTCTTTCAATAATGTCTTCTAACTTTTCTTTGCTGAATCAGCCACGAAGCTCGTTCAAAACGGCTGCTTTGTTTATATCTGCTTGCTAGCTTGCGACGTGTGTGCAAAGCGAATGCCAGATGCAACAACGTCACGCAGTGCCGCGGGATGCTGCTGGGCAGCGACGGCTTCATAAATACACATAATAGAAATCGCTGTGCCCTCAAACGAGTCTGGAATGTGTTTTGAGATCAAAAAGTTACGGAGTGGGTCTTTAACACTGCATAATCCTAATTAAGTGAATTTGGCTTAATGTTTGTAACATAACTAACTTATATTGACTATTTATGTGTTTGTCGAGGCTTTTTAAACACCCCCCCCCACACACACACACATACACACACTTTTTTTTTTGAACCACAGCTTTCTGAATATCCGCATTGTATTAGCTTCTCTGTGCATATTATTTATTTTGGTTTTGCTCACTGTTCTGTATTCTGAGAAGTGATTTAAAGTTTAGGGACATGAGTGCTCAGAAGATTTGAAAGATATAAAACTTTTGCAAACAAATTTAGCGTACAGGTGCACAATGGAAATTTGCAACCTGTTGGTGTCATGCTATTTCATAGCTAAAGCATTTTGCTATCAGTCTGATAGTCCTCTTCACAGGAAAGGTTATGGTTGGCTGTGGGAACGCCCGACCAGCACCTGTTGACGGAAACACGGCTAAAGAGTCTCTTGTTTATCTGGTGATATATTTTTTTTCTGTATAGTAGAATGTAGAGTAACAGGATCCTGAGTCCACGTACCAACTTAGGTTTTGAGAACGGTGCCCAGTCAGTGTACCAAATTTTAAATATTTTTTTGCATTACTACTATGAGCTGCCATGAGCTCAAATTTAACAGTAAAATAAAGTTGAAGATAAAAAAATGTCTGATAATGACAGTTCCTTACTCAATGAAATGACCAAAAACTACACATGTAACAGCCAGGATAAGGGCTGTTTCCATTCTTAGCAGAGAAGCATTGAAGCTTCCTTTCTTATCTCATTTGGCACAAGATACATGAAAGCAAATGAGATAATCCTGCCAAACAATTTCTCACAGAGCAACATGAAAGCAACTGTTTTGATTTTTACTGTACACAAAGCATTTGGAAACCATGTAGGCATATATGAGGACAGGACTCATATATGAACCATCCTCATTGTGACAACAGTATTATCCATCCATCTATCCATTTTCCGCCACTTATCCAGGGTCGGGTCGCGGGGGCAGCTGCCTAAGCAGGGAAACCCAGACTTCCCTCTCCCTGGCCACATTCACCAGCTCATCCGGGGGGATCCCGAGGCGTTCCCAGGCCAGCCGAGAGATGTAGTCCGTCCAGCGTGTCCTGGGTCTTCCCCAGGGCCTCTTTCTGGTGGGACGCGCCTGAAACACCCCACCAGGAGGCATCCTAACCAAATTCCCAAGCCACCTCATCTGGCTCCTCTCAAGTATTATAATCAGTCATATAATTAAGGATGATTTTTACTGTTTTTTTTTAATTTGTTTGTTTTTAAATCAAACCCAAGTAGCAGACAGGTGCGTGTGTGGGCAGATTTTGTGGAAACACAGAGTGTAGAAGAACTATGAAACCCACAACACTCCTCATAGTAGCTGACCTTATCTGTGCAATGTTGTTTGTGTTTCATTAAACTGTCAAAACATCTATGCTTAAGTTTTGAGTTAAGTTTGCAGTTGTACTAGAGTGAGTTGCAACACATAATAGATATTCAGTCTTATTTATCTAGTTCCAAGTCAACAAGAACTCTCAATGTTAGTATTACTGTTTAAATGTTTGTTAAAGGGTCTCTGGGATTTGTGCACTTAGCTTTGCTCATTTAAACCTGGCCGGTTTTTAGGTTTAACACATACTCTAAGTGCAGAGACGAAAAAGCAGCCAGTTTTTCTTTATATTAAAGGTTCCATATTATACTTTTTTGTTTTGCAATTTTATATGGGTATCAGAGGTCCAACAACATGGTTTTCAAAGTGTAATACCCTAAATTTAGCCATGGTCCGTAATTTCAGCCATTCCAAAAGTGGCTGTAGTGAGCTCTTATAAGAACGGGCTGAGAGCGGTGCATGTCTACGCCCCTCTCTGGAAAAGGACTTGGCTTTTGCTGGTACCCACTCAGTGATTTTAAAGGGCAGGCTCAGCTAGCCATGGGGTCGGGTCAATGACAGTAATCCACTACCGGGGACAGTAGTTATTTCCCTTCGTGAGGTCACAAAGGGAAAGATCTCAGACTCACCTGATTGACCAAGCGGCAACCTCTGCCAGTAAAATGTGAAGCCTATGCGGAAGTGCAAAAAATTGCAGTTCACCACTCATCTGCTAGGAGAGGGGTGAAGTCCCATGCAGACTCCCATGTAAAAAAGATCACATTCACAGCCGAAATAAACACGTGTAAAGCCTGCCACAAAAATCCTTTTCACGATTATTAGGTCAAGTTTACCTTCATGGCAACTATGAGGGGGGTGATTTTTTTTTAAACTCATCCTTCTTGAAATTTGACATTATTAGGGGCGTGTCCTTTTAATTGACAACCTGTATCCAATATCCGCAGCAAGAAGGGAGAGTGTAGCACAGCCGCAGTTTTTAGCTAAGTGCGCCTTAGCTTTAGCCCACCTACCTCTGTTAGCTGGTTAGCTACAGTTAGCTCCGGGTTAGCTCGGTTTGCTCTTAGCTACAGGCAGCTTGGAGTTTAATGGGTGTCAATCATCCACCCCCACCTTCAGAGTCCCCCTGTCAGCTCCACCTCTTTGCACATTTTAGGTTTTTTCTGGGAATGACGACATGCATTACGCTGCCAAGATGGCGATGGTGGGAACCGCCCAATGAACTTCAATTCAGCTCTTCAGAAAGCTACGGGTGACGCCACGGTGGCTCCATCCATCTTTTATTTATAGCCTATGGTTTGAGCCCACATTCACTAAAAAGTAGAGCAAGCAAGTGAGAGAATCTTTCCATTTTCAGGCCTTTTGCACAGGCTAGGAGGACATATATGAAAACCGAAAATCAGAAAGTGAGTTTTATATAATATAGGACCTTTAAAATTTGTGTATTAGGTCTGTTTATATTTATAGTCCAGGATGTGATGGTGCAACAGTAAACATACAATAAACACACAAAAAGTTTTCATCAAACATTGGCATCAGCCTCACAGAGAGGGCGGGACAATGATAGAAGTCAGCTGACTTTCTGTAAAGACCAAGTAATGCTTCCTACTGTATTGTGGGAGGTTGCACAACAGGTCAATGTTTCTTTTGGCTTGTGCAGGTAATGCTTTGCATGTTTTTGTGTGTCATTGTGTCTTAAGACGAGATGGTAGTTTGATAAAATCACCTGACTTACTTGAAAGACCTGAACCAACTCTCTTACTCTTTGTGTTTATCACACACACCCACACAGTGGATGCCATCCACTGCTAAAAAATCAGGCACCACCTTCATTCCGGACCCAACACCTGTGGAAATTATAGGTAAACAATAGCCTTTGCATTAGGCTTTGCATTACACGTTGCATCATAAAAATATATCTTTTGAATAATTAATTCATGATATGAATGGCACACTGAAATAATATAACCTTTGAATAATATCAAGATTCAAACACATAATTTCATCTAAGTCACAACTTCTCTGTCTAATATTTTGAGGGAAATTAATCCCTACAAAGATTAAAATTTATTTCTGTCTTCTTCTTGACAGCCACGTAATTCTTCAACTGCCAGTACACACAGGGTTCACACATAAAAGGCAATATATATGTCACAACATATGTAGACATACGTGCCATAATATATGCAAGTCAAAAGTTTATCTGAATAAGCAGATCCCACCACAGCACTCAAGGAATGAGCTACAGCCGTTGCCAACAATGTGGTCCACTGTTATTTAGCAGGCTTGACACATTGCTTTTCCTTTGAGACAGGAAACAGAGACCACCACCCCTGTGAACACTTCATTCCCCACTATAATTTTCAAAACTTGTCATGTGCTTGCAGCATCTGTCTGTGTTCTTGAAATAAAAGCTTGTGCAGATGAAAGAGCTGAGTCAAGAATGCTTTAGAACTGAGTGACGATTCGGCTTTTCTACCACACATCTAATTTTATTGTTTAAATAACTTTAACGTATAAACAGTCTTTGCGTGAGAGCCAGTGTACAATACTACATGGCCCATTTAGGTCAAATCACCTTACAATGTTAACTCGTTTGCTTTGCCGTGCCATCTGCTGGGGGTGTGGCCACAGGTGTGGATTCATGTCATAGCAACAGCAGCAGGAAGAAAACAAAACGGTGTAGTACTAAACAAAAGGGAGGCCAAATCTGCTGTTCTAAACAACATACCACAGCAGTTTTATGGTGGCTGCTAATCTTAATCTCAGGCTCAGTGCCAGGGGAACAACTGGGACCTTCATTCTTCATTTTCATAATGCTATTAAAATCTACATATAAAATATCCATAAATCTGTACAAACACCCAATGCCACTGAAAAATGTAAAAAAAAACCTAATTAAATAACCACCAATGGCTAACTCATGAACTGAACAGTTTCAGGTAGACAGCCACACTGAGACATGCTTCAAGCTGGAGGCTCGACTTCTTGTAAATCACGTGACTTGAAGGAATGCTCTAGTGCAGTTCTGCTGTCTGACCAGAAGGTGGTGCCACTGAGAAGTGGCGGCTGAGGCATTTATAAGAAATGCCTCTAGAGCTGGGAAATCCAGCATTTCCTCACAGGCTCACAAGCTCAGCTGCACCGTAGTATTTTCTTTTTCACAAAAGCACTTTTTTTTTTTCAAAATCTAGAACAACTCTGGCATATACTAAATCACCTCAATTATGTAGTTCATGATTTTATTTAGTTATTTATTTATTTTTTTGTTGGCTGCTACACTGAATATCAAAGTTGGATTACATTGTGCTTGTAAACAACTCTGCTCAAGACTTCTCAGTGTCAAGTACAGTGAAAGATAAAATAAGAAACAGAGGAATTACAGGAAAGAGGCAGGATAACAGATGTGGCTGTGGATAACATAAATGTTTTAAAGAAGTACAAAAGAAACTGGTGTACTAAACCAGTGGTTACCAACCTATTTTTCTTGAGGGACCCCCTTCATGCATATACTAAAAAGCCATGGACCCCTGCACCACTCCATACTGAAACCATGCTTGGTTTTATGCTTTCAATAATGCGATTCTGACCATAAATAATGTATTCAGGCTGAGTCCTGTCCTTTGATAAAGCCAAAATAAAATAAACAACATATAGTCTTACTTTAAAAAAATAATTATAATAAAGACAGTGTGTGGACATTAATCACAAAGCAATAGCTTCTGAATGTTCAAAGCCTCGATGAACCTGTGTGCTCTTTGGGGGGTGCCTTTGGGGGGCCCGGACCCCAGGTTGGGAACCACTGCACAAGATTATTAGTGTTATTATTATTAAGTTATTATTAGTGTTGAAAATATTCTAGGGCTTGTTTTTTAAGAAGATGCTGTGAGACTTTAACATTTTAGAATTCAAGAGTGAACTTGTCATTGAAGCATAAACTGTCTGGGTACTTGGAGCAGAATGCCCAGCTCTCTGGTGGAATGTGTGGCAGGCTGTTATTTATCAGTAAGAATGATTTACTGATGAGAACTGATAAAAGAACAATTCATCTACAAAAGACCGTCTGCAAAAACAAAACAAAAGGCATGCCCCAGCCACAAGCATTCATATACTGTGACCTGTGTAGATGTATGACTGTCGGGCCTAAAGCTTTTATGTCAGATTAATCTGAAATGCTGATTAAAATGCTGATTGTCTTTTGAAGGGCATTCATGGCTGAAGTGTTGTCTGGTCATAGTATGAGGAAGTTTGTAACATATTAAGTTTATGAAGTGCAAGCTCCCCTGAGACGCTGTTATGTAAAGACTGGGCGTGGCCGGATCAGTTTAAAGTAGGTCATGTTTCACTGCAACACTGTAGAAAAATAATTTTATGTTTAGACTGTTACACTCTCGTTTAACCTGATTTCTTCAGCAGGGTGAATGTACTGAAGACCTTTAGATGACGTCGTCTCTGTGTAGAGCTAGTGTGGTCTATTTTTTTGTTACAGATATTTACAAATATGCAAATTCTAAAAATGAGCGATGAAAAACAAGTGTTCAAGTAATACCGAGAACACAGTGCTTAATTTTCTCCAGCCAGTAACAGAAAAATAGACATGCTGATTATTTTAAGGACTGTGGAGCCACCTGATGGTCATTGTTATGCTGTTTATCTAAAGTTGGGTCAAAGGCGCCATCTAGAGTCAATTTATGAAACTAAAAAAAATAAAATAATAATAATAATAATAATAATAATAATAATAATAATAATAATAATAATAATAATAATAATAATAATAACAATAATAATAATAAAGTAAAAAGTTTTATCCCCCCAAACACACAAATGAAACAATGATTTTCCTGTGATTTTTAGCAAACAAATGCAAGAATATATTAATATTAATATAAAAATCAATATTTAATTTCTGTTACTCTACTTCACCATTCCTACTGGAAATACTCCTACGGTAATAAAATATCAGAGTATTGATGCTATTTATAAAATCATTAAGCAGAAGGACATATTTTCTGACTAATATGTATTTATTAATGAATAACAGCATTGACTTTACCTTTTTATTGCTGCTGCTGGAAAAAGTGGAGTTGTTTTCTTAAATGGTGCTAGTGAACTATCCTCTCTATATCAGTTAAGTCTTAATCTACAAAAGACAAAATATTATTTAATTTATTTGAGTAATAATTGCTTTATTTACCTTCAAGCTGCAGAAGAAAAAAATACTCAATATTTAATGTCAATTAAAGAGGATGTTCTATGTTAAAGAGGTTCCTGGTTTAAATGGCTTCTTATTTATTACCAGTGATAAAAATCTTTTTAACTTAATTAAGTCAGTCTTTATTACAAATCTAAATAATTTTATTTCCATAAAAATGCTACCCAGCTCCTCTAAAACTAAGTTGCAAATATTAACGTATCCGTTACTATCTATTTATCACAGACCTTCAATTATTTACAAATAATATAAACAAACCCAATTTAATTATCATTTTAACCTATAAACATGTTCTCGTGTTCTTTGGATATTGACATTCTTGGTGGCACAGATTCAACAAGGTGTTGGAAATGCTGGATCTCATTGTCATGTTCTACAAACCAGTTGGAGATTATTTGAGCTTTGTGACATGGTGCGTTACCCGGCTGGAATGAAGGCATCAGAAGATGCTGCACTGGAATAATTTAATTTTCTACCTATTTAAATAAAGCTAACAATGCTAAGAAACAAGAACTTATGTAAGAAACTTATCTCAGAAACTTTGTAAAAAGAAAAAAAATCCACAAAATAGCTCAAGAAAATACAGAAAATTCATCACCTGACTTGATTTGCAGACTCATCAGCTTTTATTGCACTCTCGCTCCACTTACAACCAGCAAGAAGAAAAAGAGACAGACTTTAGCCCAGTCATTTGAGGTGCCAAGCCACATCTCGCACCATTCAGCTTCAGAAAGCCTCGGTTGTATCGTCTCAGACCCTAAGCATATAAATGACTTTACTCTTACTCTGCCCCCATGAGATGCTCCAGACATGAGTATTTCTGCAGCAACTGGAGATCCCAACATGTGACTCAGATGTTTAAGACAATCTAGATTCTCCACTAAGCTTAAGGTACTAGGTGGTGCAATTAAAAAGATGCAAATTAATAAGGCTGGAAAAAATGTGGGAAAAAAGGACAACCCTACTACTTACGTCAGTCTATAATGAGTCTCTGAATCAGCGATCCCTACCACATACAATGACCCAGGCAGCTGTAACTTTACTTTTGAAAAGTGACCGGGGAAAGGCAAATTGGTGGATTTGGCGCCACCGAGTGGTTTTTTGTGATATGGCAGTTTGATTTTAGGGAGGGAAAGAAAGAAAGAAAGAAAGAAAGAAAGAAAGAAAGAAAGAAAGAAAGAAAGAAAGAAAGAAAGAAAGAAAG
>JBAMHW010000017.1:17040085-17056336 GCA_037177495.1 Rhadinocentrus ornatus | reverse complement strand
AAGAAAGAAAGAAAGAAAGAAAGAAAGAAAGAAAGAAAGAAAGAAAGAAAGAAAGAAAGAAAGAAAGAAAGAAAAGTAAAATGGCTGGCTCCATTTAGCTTTTTACAAGTTTCAGATAAGGATGCACAGTGGTGTGATGCATAGCACAGCGGCCTCACAGCAAGAAGGTTGCTGGTTTTCCGGCTTCCTCCCATCGTCCAAAGGCATGCACCTTAGGTTTATTGGTCACTCTAAATTCTCCCTATAGGAGCGAGTGTGAGTGTGAATGGTTGTTTGTCTGGTCCTGCGATGGACCTGTGACCTGTCCGGTTGTTACCCTGCCTCTCAAATGCTGGGTTAAGGCTCCAGCTCCGAGCACCCCTCAATTGGACAAATATATAGATAATGGATAAATGATATGAATTACCCTATGAATGGGAATGCTTTACATGTCATATCTGCAGTTGCTAGGCAACAGTGGACTGGAGCACTATGGGAAATTCTTGTTAGGGCCAAGAACGGTAAGCGGGCAGACCCAAACGGCACAAGCGGCATTGCCCAATTCAATCAGGCCTGTAAGCATCCATTTAAATACAATTACAGAATGGACGATTTTAAACTCAGTATGTTTTTATTTGGATTGTTAAATCTAAAACAGATCATTTATGATTAATAGGTCATTTAATAGGTCATTTAGGATTAGGAAACATTTTGAGTGAGAATAATCCTTTTAGTTAGCTAGATAAGTTTTCCCGAGCTCTTTCTAAATATACTTTCAGATACAAATATTTTGTTAAAACATCCCATTAATCATAAAAAATGTAATGTAGCTTCTCTATCAACAAATTATTAAGTTACAAATACAACAATAAAAAGGCATCAAGAGAAAAGGATGGAAAAAGCAAACGAAAACATCAAAGTAATCTAAGATGTCTTGGTGATGCAGCAACCAAGACCAGCCTGTTTAAAAATAAAGCGATTCAATTTCTGCGTATTGACTAAAAAACGACACCAAAGCTCTTGTGAAAAAACTAATCAATGCAACCGTGAGGGAAAGGATGCTCGCGACAAATTACGGTAAACAGAACAGCGGAAACTCACCTTATAAGATGCGTCCAACATATTATATTCCATGGAGGTAAACCTGGAAACAGTAAAAATAAATTCACAAGTCTGAATAAAGTCTAGATAAATTCAACAAAGAACCGAACGGTTAGGCACACCG
Source organism: Rhadinocentrus ornatus (assembly GCA_037177495.1). Classification (NCBI taxonomy): domain Eukaryota; kingdom Metazoa; phylum Chordata; class Actinopteri; order Atheriniformes; family Melanotaeniidae; genus Rhadinocentrus; species Rhadinocentrus ornatus. The sequence goes on along the minus strand of JBAMHW010000017.1, from coordinate 17,055,132 downwards.
TTTAGTTTCACTTTTATTATAAGCCCTCCTCTGTCGGGAAATCAGCCGCAGGGAGATTCATCAGCTGCTGTTGCTGCTGGGTGTCCTCAGTTTATATATAGCCTATATTTAAATAAGCAGAAGGAAAATACAATACAGCATCATCAGATTAACTGAAATACTTGACCATCAGATGTATAAAAAACAAAACCGTTTAAGCCTCGTCTAAATTAAAAGTAAAATGATTAGCATTTAAAAAAAAAAAGAAGTTAAATTATGTTAAACTTCCCACGGTAGCAGATGATGCCTTTATGCTTCCATATTCATTACAGCCACATGCGTAACAGTTCTCAAGCAATGTTGTAAGTCTCTTTCTCCTCTTCTGGTTAATAAAGGTTGAAAAGCGAAATAAAAGTGAAAGCACATTTTAGGTGGTTTACTCTACTAGCCCACACACGACTGTTTGAAAGCGTCTAACCACAAGCTGCAGTTAAACTCCTGAATCCTTTGTGGCTGTATTTCTTCTTCTTGTTGGAGAAAAAAACATAAAGTCACTGCATTGATTAAAGTATTTGTGTCTCAGTCCGTTAAAGCCCGTGAGGACAGCTACTGTCCACACCCACTGCCATGATTATTCTTTAAATTGGCTTGTGTTTAACTTATTTTGCATGTTTTTCTTTGCTTACAAAGGTTACAAATTCAACTCACAGTAAGGTTTTACCTTTACCTCTGTAAACTAAAGTCTATACTAGAGCCAGCCTATATAGTTTTCATGAATAAAATGATTTAGACTCCTCAGTGATAAATTCACTGGGTTATTATACTTGTACTTATATAGCGCTTTTCCAGTCTGCTTGACCTCTCAAAGCGCTTTACACTCCCTGTCACATTCACCCATTCATACCCCGATAGGCAACCTAGGGTTAGGTGTCAAAACCGTCTGGTTGAAAGATGACTGCTCTTCCTCCTGAGCTACAGCCACCCATTTCCACCCGAGAAACATTATCAAGTTCCTTCAGACAATGAGAGACAAATGTTTTACCATAAATAAAAGAGCAGACTGCATATAACTCTAAACAAAAAGTAATTGACTGTACTGTTTGCATTTTAAGACAAATTCACAAAGTGCAAGATCAACTGTGTAGCTAAGAATGCAGTAATAATGAGTATATATGAACCCATATTTATTAAACTCCTCAAGACTGCACAAAAAATATGTATTTGCAGAAAACATGTTTGGTTATTTGTACAGTTCGGCTAATCAGCTGATGAAATTAAATGCAAATAAAAAATAGTTCCAAATTCAACGATGAACTATAAAGAGCAAAGAGATTAACAACAAAAAGACAGATAACGAATAGATAAGTTCAACCTTCACACTTAACAATTTGTTATTACTCAAGAGAATTTTTTTTACTGTAACAGAAGCAGAATTATGAAATCCCAGAAGTGGTTTGTCACTTAAAGACTAAAGAGAAAGATTATGTCGTGGTTAAACCCAATTTAAATCCAGCTGAAATGCAAAATACGTGAAGCCAGATTTACATCAAATGAGTTTTGTTAAACCTTTTTTGGAGACCTTCACACCCTGTGTTGTTCAGTTTAAACACATAAAAGTCATGACATCATCATTAGCAGCATGTCCCACTGATCTGCATTACTTGTATTGAAACTTTGCTTGTCTTTCTTTCAATGCAGCAAAGTGACCTCATTGAAGTCCTGCGTGCACCTGGCTAGTCCCCTTTCCACGCAAGCATGATCAGTGCATTTAGACGCCCCTGGTTCATTTCATTTTGTAGGAATGTCTTCATTGTTTTTAATGTTGAGAAATACCTCTCTGTTTTAGCTGTTGTCATGGGAATGGTTATCAGGATGTTCAACAGAGTCACAGTCTCAGAAAATGTGTCCTGGAGGTTGGATCTCTGTAGAACCTGGTACATTGCTAGAGCGTCACAGCAGCCTTTAAACTCAGGGTTCTTATAAGAGACAGTTCTGTCTTGACCTTTTGCTTGTTCAAATGGGGTTTGCCCTCACAGTAGCCTTCAAAGCCTGTTTGAGCAATGCTGCTCAAACATCTGTGCTTCTAGCAGTGTGGCACTCACAAGGTGGTCGGTGAAGGAGAAGTGCTCTCTGGTGTGAGTCAGGATTGTGTCTCAGACTTCTTTACAGAGTCTCTGCTTTTCCTGTTTACCCAAGGCTCTCCTTGGTTTTGTGGCTCCTGTAGCGTTATGTACCATTATGGTCTGATCTTATTGCCTGCACACTGCTCGGAAGTTCTGAAGGGGTATGTTTGATGATGACTGCATCATTCTTCTTCTGCAGTTTGTGGTACATGTCAAGGTGAGGCGGGATTTTGTGAAACAGCTGCAGAAAAAACTGCAAATCCTCAACCTGCTGCATCCTTTAGCAGCCAGATGCCTGCCTCACTGCATTGCTGTCAAAAGAACCAGATGCCCCGATGATCTCAAAACACTGTATGAGTTAATCTCGGTTCTCATACAAAGTGTTGACAGTTCTGGTGTTGAATTTCCATCTTGTGGCTGAAGCTCTTGGTAACTTTATTGCAACAAACCGGGTAAGAATGCTTGTGCATCAACACATTAAATATTAAAACTCTTTCCTGTTTTGCTTTTAAGCTAAGATTGGAAGAATTTAACCGCCAGTAAGTGGCATATTTAGTTGGTGAAAAGGTGATTCACCTCCTTATAATCATATGAATCAAGTTAATTTATTCTAGTTTAAACACACAATTCCTGCACAACTTGGAGTCCTTTTATCTCTAGAATTTCTCAAATGACTACACTTGTGGAGTGGCTCAGAGGATGAATACAGATAACTGGTGGATCACTGAATGGCGTGTTGTGGGGGAAAAAAAAAATCAAAGATAAAGAGATTATTTCCTGCAGTACTCATTTCATAAAGAGATAGGGAATGGTTATGGATTCTGTGAGGACTTGAATAAGCTGAAATCTCTTGCCATCCTTGGAGAAGGGTGGAAAAGGACTACAAATATTTGTTTTTTCATGCATGGTCACCAGACTGGATTGGAAATGCAACAGTAGCTAAACATGTCAAGTATTGGAGACTGTACTTAACAAAGAAGCTTAGGTCTTTTGAAGTTTGCAACAAGATGTTGTAAATCTTCTATAAGTCTGTTGTGGAGAGAACAATTGCCTTCTGTTGGGGCAGCAGCATCAGAGCCAGAGACTTAAATAAACTAAACAAAGTGATCAAGAAAGCTGCCTCTGTATTTCCTGAATCTTATTTGGAAAAGAATGTTTTACATGCTTAGAGTCAGCATAAAAGTCAGCAATCCACTGAGATTGAGTTGTTTAAAAATGCATAGGTGGCTGCGCATCCAAATGGAGGCTGTTGCATCACCGTCTTTAAAACCAGTAATCGAAAAGGGACAAACTTGTTAGCCTTACGTGTTTTACCTGCAAATCCCCGTGTGTTTCGGGGGAGGGGGTAAACAAGCAAAGACGACCGTGGATCATTTAGCTTGCCAGTTTACATTGAAATGGTGGACCATCCACACTCTTTGCCCGCGAGACGGACGAAAGAATAGTCAAGAAAAAAAATAAATAAATAAAATAACTGGGAGAAAACGAGAGTGTACGTTGGTGGAGCATTTACTATTTTGGAGGCAATTGATGAAGGAGAGAGACTTCAAAACTGACGCCGAGGTTACAGGTTTTCTGCTGGATAGGTGAGTTAATTCAATCTAACAGTGAAGTCTATTTTAGCATTATGTTAGAAACAGGGCAGTGTGGTCCAGCAACTACGTTATCCTCCCGTTTAAGTCGGATCATAAACTGTTACTTGCTATATCACCAAATACATGGAGGGCATGCTTGTAACTCTTTGGCATAAAAAAAAGCAGAATTATGTATCTGTACCTCATCACCTGGCCGGCCACTTGAACTTCTGTGAGATTGTTAGGGCCCATGGCCTTTGGATAACCTAATCTGGCTTTGTGATCCACCTGGACAATTGGACAGCTGTCTGGATCCTCCCCTGTACCCAATTGGCTGACTGTGGCATCCTTGAACCAGGATCGGCTGCTTCCTCTTCACCTGGTCGTGGCTAATCAGCCCTACTTAAGGAGCGGGCTGCTGATGATTCAGGGCAGCTTTGTGGTTTCAGCACAGTTTGCCAAATTTTGGGTTTTATTGTCTACTCTGTAGAGCTTGTAATCGGTGTGCTTTTTGAGACTTTGTACAACTTTGTGGATTCTTTTGTGAACTTTTACTTACACCCTTTGTTTGAACTTTGGAGAACCTGTGTTTAGTTATTTGTGAGTTAGTTGTAAGCCCTGGTAGCCTCTTGTGTTAAGTCCTCCCCTTGTGTGTTTAGCATTTGGCTTGTAGAGCCTCTGGATCATTTAAGACCTCGTTTTCGGTTAATTGCACCGTCTAACCTGCCTTGTTGTCACCTAAAAATCACCTGTAAATAAATACTTTTAATTAAGAATTTATTTTGGGTTTAATGCTTACGACCCCTTTTCCCTAGCGAGCTGGGGGTTTGTAACAGAGATGTTGACATTTTTTACATTTTCTCTCTGTGTCTTCCAGAGTTGTAATAACACATTTAAATGGTGAGGCTCCAGTAGAGCACTACTCGGTTGCTTGCAGTATAGTAGCGCACCACTAGATGGGAATAATTCTTACACACTGGGGCTTTAAGGTGGACATAAAACTGAAACATTCACATTCTTTAATTATACAGTATTTACATTTACAACCTCCAGTTGAAAAGTAAATACAAATTTAAAATCACACTAAGTAAATGTGATCAACATAAAAATAAATAAACCATTAATAACTGCTTTCTAAATCTTTTTACTCCATTTTTTCCCCAAAAGTGTGATTAACAAGCTTCACAATAACTTATTAGGTTACATATATACTTAAAGATACACTACGTATGCATCATTTGAAAGCTCAGTGACATTTAATACTGTATGTAGCCTACATTCTGGAGCTGTCGCTGTCCAGCAGTGTTCGGATGCTGAGAAACCGCACGTCAAAACCTAGCTAGAGGATATCAACACTCTGGCAGCAAAGAAACGCAAGAGGACATCATCAGAGGAAGAAAGGAAAGAAAAGAGAGAAAAGAACAGAGCAAAAGATAAGACAAGAGGCAAGAAAGACAATGTTATGGACTGGAGAGAGCTCTCAGCACAGGTAAGATGGGGGCCGAATTAGCCATCGATAGATATACAAAAGTTCTGTAGTCTGTATTTAAAATGAGAAACATTTAGAAACAAAACATTTAAAAACAAAGCTGGATACACAAATAGGCCAATTAGAAATATATACAACAAACAACTTCTCTTGCAGGCTGTTTATGCTCCATCATGAGCATTTTTCACTTTAAGCAAGAACAGCGCAAAAGTGCAACACAGACAGAAACCATAAACTATAGAAAACAGTGGCTTTGGGCTTCTGGGTCCGTTGTGGTTTGCCTCGAAGGTGCTGCTTTGGTCCTTTGATGTGTTCTTTTCAATATAATGCAAAGCAAAATAACTTTTGTATTTCTTTAAACAGCAAGTGGCTCAACTGACTCTGGTGAAGATTCAGTTGATTGCAATGCTTTTGTCTTTTTTTTAAAAAATTGCCATGTAAAAATAAAGGCTTTTAATGATTTTGAACCAGCTCAACAGTACACCTTTGATCCTCTTTCTAGGCCGTTAGCTCTTTCAAGAAAAGCAAAAGTTCTTTCACATTAGGCTTAAAACCTGAATAAGTTAAAACAGACATAGACTATAACTTGGTTTCAGAAGCTTTGCAAAAGGACGGTATTTCCTCAGTTTCAGCATTATTTCCTTTTCTCCTGCATGAACATAAAGAAAACATTTAACATCAGTGGAAAAAAAATGTTAAATGTATAGTTGAGAGTTGTCTGTTAAAGTGACACAAACAAAACATGTGACTTATGTAAATATTTCTAAACTTACCCGCATATTGTCTGCATCTGTGGTATGGTCTCTGGCAAGTCTTTACCAAATGTTTCTGGCAGTATAAAACATAAAGCAGCACCACAGAGGGCTAAAACGCCCATCACTATGTATGGGAGGTCTTTGTAGAATCTCCCTGCAAACAGCAAACGAGGGAGGAAAACAACACATGATTACAAAGATGTAATATAACAAGATTGGTGACAGCATTCAGAAATATTCCTTAGGTAAAATGATTAAAGGTAAGATAGGAGATCTGTTGACCTGATACCTGCCATTATAAGTTAATATACAGATATTTTTCTTCATAAATCATTAAGCATATGAAATGTAAAAGTAAGAAAAAACTGGTACTGTTTCAGTAATTTTAAAAACACCATAGAATAAGCAGTTAACTAATTCAATTAAAAAATTAAATAAATAAACTAATTGTTGAGAACTTATTTCTGTTACTGCTATGTAGTTAAAATTGTTATGCTATGGGCCATTTGATTGACAAATAGAAAAACTACACTCTTACCCAGATAAATGATAAAAGGGGAGAGAATGGTGGCTATTCGTGCAGCCATAGAGCAACAGCCCATCGCTGTGTTCCTGAGTACTGTGGGAAACAACTCTGATGTGACAGAATACACCACGCAGAATGCGGATGTCATGCCAAACTTTCCCAACATCTCAAGAAACACAGCAACTCCTGGAAGATCTGGAGAAATAGACCATATATTTTGAATTTACCGCACATACTGCAACATCAAAAGAGGGTTGCAGACAATCCAATATGGAAAATGTCAGAGGAATGTTTCCAACACATAATTAAATATTATGCCATGAAAACTTCAGACAAATCTGAAGGCAAAAGCGACTTCAACCCCTTACCAGCAATGTGTTCCTAATGAAACGGCCAATGAGTGTAAATATGTCAAATTAATCACACCATTTAAATTTGGGCATCTGTGTCTGTTTCAATCAGCTATGCAGTGCTGTAGTGGTTAAGCAGGATTTAGCTTAAAAGAGGAAAGTTTGCTCTGTTTATGTCAACTGAGCAGTAAATCTGAGCGATGAAAATTAACCCCTTGATTCTTTCACAGTGGCTGCATTTCACAGCACAAATAAAAACATCTACATCCCACAAAAATGTACATCAATGACAGATTTTTACTTTAAACAGCTGATATTGAAGCACATTTCTTGGTTTGACTGTTCTGTAGAGGCTGTTGTGGGAGCAGCACAGTAGCCCCACCTTTTACATAGTTATATTCTAAGTTATACTATATAAGTTATATAAGTTTTACTCTATATTTCAGTTGATGTAATTGGCCTAATCTACCAGCACTTCCATTATTATGGAATTTTAAAACTCTGACCCATTACATTATTACCAGTTGATTTCAACTTGGACAAACAATTTTGCATCACTGGAGTTATATCTACTTCCTTGTACACACCTGTGGTTAAATTAGTACTCCTCCTCTATGCACATCCTGTTTCACCATGTTTTTAATTATTATATTTCAAAGCAACACCATGAAAACAATGTCAAATCCAAACTCAATCAAAACATTGTGGTGAACACTTGAACCGCCACATAAACTCCAGTTAAAGGGTTTCATTCAGAATAAGTTAGGATATTTTAAGTAATTTGTTCAAAGAATTTAGTTTGGTTTTCGGTATCTTCTTCTTTTATGGTTTTAGGAGAAGTTAATGGTTTAAGCCCCCTCATGGAGCCCATCTCATGATATTGGCAGAATATATTTTAATGCAAGATATTAATGGACAGGACTGACACAATGAAGCTGTGGCTACATGTTGAAGTCTTGTACAGTTAAAGAAAAAAATCTTATTTGCTTGTCTTTTCATGCTGACAAAATGATTGCATAGCTGAGTTCAGGGTAAACGCACAGGGTGGAGTCTTATCCTAACAAAGCACATAGCATGAAATTACATGCAGTATAATAAAGAATATGTAATAACAAGTGACATGATTTGGCATGTTACTTGTTATTTCTGGAGACCAGACTGTTCAGACTTAGATCATGTTGCAGAGGTTCATAATGAAGGGGGATTACAGGAGATATAGAGGGAGGACACCTGGAAAAGGGAGATGGAACTAGTTTTGCCTTAACAGTGACAAACTCTCTTTGGTTACTCTGCGAAGGATGAGGACGAAGAGAGGATGTCTGAGAATGACAGTGACATGGATTTCTCTTTTTGGAGGTAAAAAAAAAGGTAAAGATCGACCAGAAGCCTGTGAGGTTTCAGGTCGATCTTTACCACCGTTTCTGCTGCAATGTTTTCCCACTCTCCTGTTGTACTACAGATTTTCTCTTGTCCTTGGCTGGGGGAGCAGAATGGTGATGACAATAGTGAAACAAGTTTAAGGTAAAGGGTTTTGTCCAGGCAAATGCCACCTGCCTTAAAATGGTGCCAGGAAAAAGTTAAAACTGTCAATAAAATGTAATGAACTGGCAGTAAGAGCTGTTGAGCCACATTCAGTGCCATCAGTTTCTTGACTGCATGATAGTATTTATTTTGCACACAGCATGCACATGCAAAGTTTGAGGCCATGTCTATGGGAAATCAAATCACCTTAGTGCTGCTGCTGATGTAGTCTTTACATATTTTGCTGCAAAATAACTCACAATCAGAGCTAATTTAAGCCACAAGAGTGGCCATTGTGTTGACAAATCATTCCCTGATTGGCACATCATACACTGTTCGCTTAGGCTTTCATACTGTATCATCCTCATGTTTAATGAAAGCAGCTGAGTGTTATGATAGCAAATAAGGTTAAGAGGGTTTAAAAATGCAAGAAGTGAGATGCAACAGATGGCTCCAGGCTCTGATACAATGTCCCATGAAACAGAAATTAATAAATACTCAGGGTTAGTTTAGTTTAGTTTTAGTTTTCATTATGGATTAATAGTGGATTGAATACCATAAGTAAGAATAGGGGCTTTACACTCCATGGGAAAATTATTTTTTCAAACAGAGTGACTTGCTGAGGTTTTAAAAACGTAAATGATTTGGATTAAAACACAACCTCTGTCAATTCTCATTAATCATCAACCTGTGTAAGAGGCTTTGAGCATTACCTGTTGGAATGAGACGAACACACAGGATCATAACTCCACCGAGGGACAGCGTGGAAGATTGACAGATGTGTCTGGAGCAGAAGCGGAGCAGCAACAAGGCAACTATGTATGCTGGGACCTCTGTCACAGCAGACAAGAAGCAGTTTAGGTAAGGGTCACCATGCAGGTTTGAAGTGTTGAGGATTAAACCGTAGTAACTAATGGTGATGATCATCCTGCATAGACATTCAAGTTTCGGATACACATAAAATAAAAATCTCAGATTAGTAAAACACTATGATTGACACGTGAATTAGAGTGACATAACTTTTTAGTTATTGATTTACACTGAGGACATACCACAGACTTGCACACAACAATGTAATTGAAGCAATGTTGCAGCTTTTCAGGATGGCCATGATGTTGACTTTCTCATCCTTCCTAGCCAAAGCAAATTCAACCTGAAAAAAAAAGCCCACAGCAGTGTTCAAACTTTGCCACAAAAAATAAAAATGTAAAGCGATCAATAATTTTGCCACAAACAACGATATACTGGATATTAGCATTTCCATATTTACAATACAATGCAGTACAACTGAAACACACCAACAGTGCATGCAAAACTAAATAAAAATGACAACAAAGAGCATAAAGTTAATATTTCAAACTAGAACAGAGTATAGATTATAATGGTTGCTAATAAACTTACCTCAGCTTGTGTGAAAATAGCCTGTGGAACCTCGACTTTATTTATCTTTGCAACATGTTTCAATAAGGCTTCAGCCTCCTCTACTCTTCCCTGAGAAAGTAGCCAGCGAGGCGACTCTGTGATAAACCTAAAAAGACAAAAATCATCAGATAAATTTACATAACTAGCAGCCTGAGCACATAAGAAAATGATATAAATATAGAAATCTATTCTGTGTTTTCATGAATAATGTTTGGAGCCTGACTAGTCTAATCAGTCTAATTGAAACTGAATTGCTGTGTTAAGTAAAAGAAAAAGACAAAAAAAGCATGATGGTCATCTTTGTTAAGCAGGTTTTGTTGGAAAATGAGGAGATATAACCCTTAATGGAGCACCTCTGGTCCAAGTAGTTTGGAAAAATGCTTTTCAGTTCGGTAAAACTATAATAAACAAAATGTTAATCATATAAAGATGGGACTTCAGCACTACTCACTTCAATACGATTCTTAAACTAAACACAAAAGCATCTCAAAGGGATAGCGTCAAACTACCTTACACAAACAAAACCAAACAATACAGCAAACTCCTAAACAAACCCACTGAGAGTCTTTTCTCTAAACCACTTCAAACTGGGGAAACTCTTACAACTTGGAACAGTCAAACCAAGCCCACACAGGGATGAAACACTCAGGGTAACCCAGACTGGAAAACTGTGCCCACGGTACACAACTGCCTCGAATGACGCTGAAGAGGATCTTTTATAGGGCAGGTGTCCCTCAATCACCTCCACGATGATTCCCGAACAGTAGTCGGCCAATCCCGAATGAGGAGGAAGACCGAAGCATCCCGAGCAGCAGGTGGCCATGACGGAAGATCCCGAGTAGTTAACCAATCACAACGGAGGATGAAGGAGGCAGCAGAGCCAATCCCACGTCAATGCGGTCCACACGTGGATCTTCTAATACCATAATTACGGCTGCAGGCTGACAAGCCAGGGGCCGTGTTATATATATATATAAATATATAATATATAACATGTTGTTATATATTAATACAGTAACTGGATCTGTTTGATTCTACAGAGCAGCTGATTGTCAATTAACAAGCCTTTGCTGTGCATACCTGTAGATCTGTATGGCTGCAGTGGTTCAGACTTTTCCCACATTTAAAAAGAAATGTATAATAAACTTTTTCATAACTAGTTACATTGCTGTTGCAAGATTTCATATAAAAGTACTTTTACAATTCACTGACATGTTCAGTTGCCACCAAAGAAATGTAAAGTAATGTGGGACTGAAAAAGCATCCCAGTGTGGTTGAGAAATTTTGGTATCCATCTAAAAAGAAAAATCCAGAAGTATACGGCAGAATGTGGCCTCTAGAGTCAGTGATTGGCTTATTCATTTGGGACTTTGGTAGAATTATGGTGATACAATTTTAGAGATTCTGCAAAAGAATTTGTAACATAATTATACAAGTAAAATCAGTTGCAGCAACTCTAAACTATTTATAAATAAAACACTGAGTTTCTGCCCTGAATCCCTTATCGCTGCATCTAAAGGCTTCAAAGATTTCCGTATTATCATGGCCCCCTTGGTGTCACAAATCAATTCTAAGGTCTTAGGTATTTTCTTTAAGGCAACTTGTAATTGTTAATTTTCTCATCATGTTTCAGCATGTTTGTTTAAGACTGACAATAAATGTGTTTTTATAACAAAAGCGCCATCATTTTGTATATTAGCTATTTTCAAAGAGTCAAGTCATTCTTTGGAATGAGCAAAGCAAACTGAAACAGTTTAATTTTCCTACCACCACAGAGGCACGTAGATGAGTCCAGATGCAGCCATGGGAATCAGCAGCAGACGCCAATCACGGAGGAAGTAGGCCACTAGAGGCAGTAGCATGTATCCTAAAGCTGAGCCCATAAAAACTCCAAGGGAGCAGAAGACCACTCGCATTCTGGGGCTGAGAATTTCCGATCCTGTAGATGCCATATTTGAAAAAGAAGGACAAAAAAAAAACTGAGACTCAGGTTTTCAGTTATTGGTAGGAAGCTGAATAATTTTCAATCCACTACATCATAATCTATTTCACCAAGTTTTCCTGACGCTAAATATGATGGTAGGCATGGGTGCACACATTCAACCATTAACATAACTCAACTTTTAATTGGGAAATTGAGTCTGCCTCTTTCAGACCCCATTTAGAAAAACATGCCAGATCGTATAGGTCATAACAACATGATTCAGCAGGATTAAATAAAATTAAATGAATAAAATGAAAAATAGTCAGAGGGAAATTTAAATGTTGTAGTATTAAAAAACAAAACAAAACAATAATTATTAATTAGAAGATGAAGAAGAATGTAGTGTCTTATTTTGGAGGGTGATGACTGCTGGCAGGAATTATTTCTGGTACCGTTCTGTCCTGAACTAGAGTTAAAGAAGTCTCTTACACAATACACTCTGTCTTTTTTTTTACTGTGTTGAAGAGGGTTACATAATTTTCAGCAGCTTGTGCAACATCTTTTCTGGACAATTAACTCCAGCGGCTCCAGAGGTATCCCCAGTACAGAACCAGCTGTTTTGATCAGTTTGTTTAGTCTCTTTAAGCCTCTGACTCTGATGCTTCAGATGTAAGCAGATGGCTGCAAAGCTGATAGTACTTTCCACAAGAGACTTACAGAAGATATACAACATTTTGGCGAAGACATTGAATGATCTTAGTTTCCTCCAGAAGTAGAGTCTGCTCTGTCTCTTCTTTTAGACACCTCTGTGTTGCACTTCCAGTCTAGTCTGTTGTCTAGCTGAACTCCAAGGTACTGGCATTCCTCCACTTCTTCTCTAGACAGTGCTTTGTTTACTCTTGTTCCTCCTAAAGTAAAAAAAGCATCTCTTTTGTTTTGTTTGTATTCAAGATGAGATGATCTGCACCAACTCACAACTGGACTGACCAGTTCTCTGTACTCAGCTTCTGCAGATAACAGGACTCAGGGTTGTATTGGAAATCTGAGGTGTACAGTGTGAAGTGAAATGGTGAGAGTACAGTCCCTTGTGGTGCTCTAGTGCTGCTGACCACCATCTCAGTCACACAACCTTTCAGTCCCATAAACTGTGGTCTGTTTGTTAGCCAGGTGGTTGTTGAGGTATCCACCTGGAATTTATGGAGCTTCTTACACGATAGAGCAACTGAGTTGTATTAAAAGAACTTGAGAAATCAAAGAATATGATCCTCAAAGTGCTGCCTGACTGGTCCAGATGAGAATGCGCTTTCTGAAGCAGGTATCTGATGGTGTCTTCAATTCCATTCCATTACGATAAGCAAATTCTCCCTATTTATTCAGGGGATCTCTTAAGGACTTTCATGATGTAAGATGGTGGGGCAACTGGTCTGTAGTCTTTTGGTTGAGATGGTTGGGATTGTGACTGAGCTGCAGGGTGACAGAGTGGAGGTGTGACAGGAAAGCTGTGGGCTCATGGAGGGTGTTTGGTCCTTTGGGCTGGAGGCAGGGGGTGAACTGGACCTAGACTTCTGTCAGTCTGATTCCTCTAACTTGAAACCAGGGATCTTTTTCATTCCTGACCACACATCCCTCATGTTGTTTTGCTGGAGCTGACTTTCTAACTTATTCATCTAGCTCTTCGTACACTTGTTAATCTTTGTTTACATTTTTTATTTTTGTGTTGTCTTCAACAACTCCCTGCCTCCCTCGCTAAAAGCTTTCTTTTTGATGTTTAGCAGTTTTTCAGGTCACTGGTGATCCAGGGTTTGTTATTGGGAAAGCATTTTACTTTTCTTGTTTGGATGATTCTGTTTACACAAAAGTTCATAAAATCTGTCACACAGTCATGGCATCGTTGCCGTCTTCATGTGGTCCACAGAGGACATTCCAGTTTGTGGCCTCAACGCACCTCTCAGAGCATCTTCAGCTTCACCAGACCAGCATTTAATAGTCTGTGTGATGACTGGTTGCTACTAAATGATGGATGTTTTGGTGGAGGTGCAACCGCACCAGGTTTGACACAAATTGCTAACAGAATAACACAAGTAATGTCTCTGGGAAAATTATATGGATTATGGCTGGGCGATACAAATTTTTTTAGTAGTGATCCAATACCAAGTAAATACAAGGCAAGTATCGCCCACACAGATATCAATACTGATACTTTTGGCTTGAAAAGTCACAATGATTTAATGATTTTGTCTTCAATTATCTATCATTATTATTATTATCATAATCAAACAAAGTAAAAAGATTATTGACAAATAAAACATTTTTAATTACAAATTAATGGCACAATCAAAAAATTATTTTTAAGCTTTTTGTTTGTTTTTGTAAACCATATAAAATAATAACATCAACAATGTAAAAAAATAATAAATTAACTCTGTTAATTTTGATCACCTCCCGTGGGCTCACCACCTGCAGGAGGGCCATAGGGGTCGGGTGCAGTGTGAGCTGGGTGGCTGCCAGAGGCGGGGACCCTGGCGGTCTGATCCTCGGATGCAAAAGCTAGCTCTAGGGATGTGGAATGTCACCTCTGTGGCGGGGAAGGAGCCTGAGCTGGTGCGCGAGGTTGAGCGGTTCCGGCTAGACATAGTTGGACTCACCTCAACGCATGGCTTGGCTGCAGTTCGATGATCGACTTTGTAGTCGTATCGTCGGACTTGCGGCCGCATGTCCTGGACACTTGGGTGAAGAGAGAGGCGGAGCTGTCAACTGATCACCACCTGGTGGTGAGTTGGCTTAGATGGTGGGGGAGGATGCCGGTCAGGCCTGGCTGACCCAAGCGTGTTGTTAGGGTCTTCTGGGAACGCCTGTCGGAGTCCCCTGTCAGAAGAGTTTCAACTCCTATCTCCGGCAGAGCTTCAACCATGTCCCGGGTGAGGCGGAGGACATTGAGTCCGAGTGGGCTGTGTTCCGTGCCTATATTGTTGAGGCGGCACCCGCATCTGTGGCCCTAAGGTCGACGGTGCCTGTCGTGGCGGTAACCCCTCGAACTGGTGGACACCAGCAGTAAGGGATGCCGTCAAGCTGAAGAAGGAGCCCTATTGGGCCTTTTTGGCCTGTGGGACTCCAGAGGCAGCTGATGGGTATTGGTGGGCTAAGCGAAACGCAGCTTCGGCTGTCGCTAAGGCAAAAATTGGGCATGGGAGGAGTTTGAAGAGGCCATGGAGAATGACTTCAGGATGGCTTCGAGGAGAGTCTGGTCCACCATCCTCAGGAGGGGAAAGCATTGCTCCATCAACACTGTGTACAGTGGGGATGGGGAGCTGCTGACCTCGACTCGGGACGTTGTGAGGCGGTGGAGGGAATACTTCGAAGACCTTCTCAATCCCACCAACACGT
>JBAMHW010000017.1:16980037-16992798 GCA_037177495.1 Rhadinocentrus ornatus | reverse complement strand
AAAGCAGTGCCGTGGGCAGAGCTGGGGCTGAGCTCTGAGAGCTAAGCACGCAGTAAAAGGAAAAAAAACTGGGAGCCAGCTCTCCAGCTCTCTCACAAATTGATTAATATAACATTTTTTCACACAAAAAAAGATGGCAACATGTTATGTTGCTGTTAACAAGTTTCCTCTGTAAAACTGAATAAACAAGAAAAAACAAAATTTACAATAACATTGACAAAAAAATCTTTAAACCTGACCATCTCTGGTTTTCAGATTTCTCTACTAGAAGTACTAAATACCCACAAATTGTATCTATGATTTTTTACAGTAAGACATACTAAATGGAATAAGAATTTCAAATCCAAATGATGTTTCTTTTCATTTACCCTAATTAAAGGTTAATTATTCATGAATATGTTTAATACAACAAAAAAAGTGAACCATATAAAACAACACAATACTTATGTAGCCTACAGGTAAAATTCTTGCACATAAAAATGACTTTTTATTTTTAAATATATGTATTTAATTTTTATTATTTAATTTAGTTTACATATCTGTATTGATCATATTACATTTAATCTGTTAATGTCCTTTCAATTTCTGCAATTTTGTGATAATAAAAAAATTTAAATCTAATTATTAGTAAAGGGCCCTTTAAGGTCCTGAAGCACACAGTTTACTCACTGACCAATTAGAATTCTTCTCCCGCCTCTTTAATTTACATACAATATACAAGTGAACCATGCTGACTTTAAGATTGTACAAGTTAACTAGTGGCAGCTTATTGCTGTTTACATGTTAATTATAGAGGTCCAACTCCTCACTATAACTACACTAGTTAGGGTCTTCTTTGACTGATCTAGTAATATGATTTTTTTGATGATTGGTTATGATGGTTTTAAGAGGTTACACTTCAACTTATCAAGACAAAAATGCCAACTAGATGACAAGCTGAGGCTCAATTTTGATCTTGCTAGGTAAATAGTAAGACAAAGATTTACTTGTTAGCTAGTGAAGCACAATTTTTTCACTAGTTCCACTTTTGTTATTTTACTAGTTAACAAGTAACACAAATATAATTTTGCTAGTGAACTAGTAAGCTACAAAAACAGTGACTTGTAAACCAGTGACACCTATCTGTTTCCCACAAATAAACAAGTCATGGGCGTTGTCTTCTACCAGCCAGACTGTTTGTCACACATGTAAAGCCTTTGGCATGACATGTTGGACATTTTCCTTACATATAAGGTCTATCCTTTAACTAGTTATTCTTTTTTTGTCACTTATAAATGGGTATATGCAACTAGTAAAACATTTATTTCTCATGTTAGCTTTTATTTCACAGTTAACATTTCCATTGCGACAGTTTACGTTCAAATCTTTCCAGTCAAAGAAAAGTGCTCACTGGTCAACATGTGCTGCGACTAGTTAACTAGTTTGGGAAACAGCGTTTTACTTGTTAACATTTGTAACACATGCTAGTTAACTAGTTGTTGGTACACGCTGACTAGTAAGCAGTTTTATTTAGGTAATAAGATACGCATGTTAACTAGGTCATCTATAATATCAACTAGTGTGACAAAAAGCCCACATGTTGGAAACAAAATCTTACTAGTCGTTTTAGTTGTATACTTGTGCTTAATGAGGGGGCAACTATTTAAAGTTGAACATGTAACATCAAAGTACACTTCAGCTTGTCAAATAGTTGGCACTTTGTCTTTACAAGTTTACGTGTAAGCTGCAACTTGCAGCCACTAGGTGGCTATTTGCAATTTGACTGGACCACATGCTAGCTAGCTAGTGTCTCACATGTTAATGAACTGGGTGGGCTATCATGAAATCCTGGAGATATGATTCGTTGGCATTTTAAATTTTGAACTAGGGTGTCAATAGGATGCCTCAATGAGTCTAACATTTCACCTATTTATTTACATATCATAAACTAGTTGAACTAGGGAGCACTATGTTTTTAACTAGTCCACTGGTGATGATTTTGTCACTCAGGTGTTCACAAGCTGAGAAGGTATGTTACTCACTAGTGTTACTAGAGGGTATTTAGGCTTCACTAGTTAACTAGTAATCATCTTTAGTCACACTTGTTCTCTAGTAAGATCAAAATTGGTATTTACTAATTAAATAGTAAGATTTTTTATCTTTACTAGATAATTAGTTAAACATTTGAGCTTCACCTGGAAATTCAGTGCATAAAATTGCTGATCACCAGTTAAATAGAGAAAAAGACCTTACATTTACTAGTTAACGTGTCAGATATTGTGCAGCTCAATAGTTGACTAGTAACAAATACTAGTCAACTAGTTTGGTCCAAAAGCCTACTAGGGCAAATAAAATGCTGACTAGTTATTCATTTTATCCAACTATTATAGCAAGTGGCCTCACTAGTTTAGCTTCTGTTCATACTACTTGCACAAAAGTGTCACTAGTTGCTGAAAAATAGTTACTAGTCAAATTTTGAGTTCTACTAGTCTATTAAAATTGCCCCAAAAATGTGAGCACGTTAACTAGTTTGTGCATAATGGAAACAAGTGAAGGAAACTAATGTCAGATATCAAGGATATGGAATAAATGCTCAAACGGCTTGCCATATCTCCTGGGTGACTGACCACCTGACAGGCAGACCACAGTTTGTTTATATGGTCAGTGCTCTGTCTGACATGGTGTTGAGTGATGTAGGACCTCCATAGGATACTGTGCTGTTGTCGTTCCAGTTCACACAATATCAGTACGAGCCACCTGCCTCTAATGACTCTGCAGTGGTGGGGTGTAAAAGTGGTGGACAGCAGGGGGAGTACAGGCAGGTAGTGGACAATTTTGTGGAATGGGCTGGTGAAAATCAACTGATGCTGAATGTGGACAAGACCAGAGAGATAGTGATTGACTTCAGGAAAAGGACATGGTCGACATGGTGGAGAACTACAAGTACCTCGAAGGGAACATCAATAACTGACTGGAAAACCAACAGAAGCTGTACAGAAGAAAATGAAAAGCCAACTATTTCCTGAAGAAGCTCAAATGCTCCAATGTGTGCAGCAGGATGTTGGAGATGTTCTACCAGTCTGTTGTTGCCACCATCTTTTTCTTCACCCTTGTTCTCTTGGGGGAGCAGCATCTATTTTGATCTGGATATTTGTTTCTATTTTATTCTTGTTCTTTTCTTATTTTTAATGCTGCTGTAACAATGAAATTTTCCAGGCTGGGATTTATTAAGTATGTTGGATTGTGATCGATTCTGATTAGACACACATTGAGTAGAAAGTAACAAAACTGCTTAACTCTCTTCTATCTCCACCACCTGCTTAGCCTCCCACTGTGGTGACTGCAGAAATGTTTGCTTCCTACTTCACTGAAAAGGCTACTACCATCAGTAACCGATTCCCTGAGCCGGACCAACTCAGCCTAACTAAACCAGCTACTGGTGCCTCACTCTGCTCTTTCAGCTCTCTAAATAAGGACGAAGTCTCTAAACTTCTATTTAACTCAAAACCCACGACCTGTCCTCTTGATGCTGTCCCTACCAACACCCTGCATAGCATTCTACCTAAAATCAAATCTGCAGTTACCAATATTATCAACTCCTTTCTTAAATTGGGTGTCTTTCCGTCTGCGTTAAACCCAGCCCAGGTTGAATACTACCAGCCAGTTTCACTGCCTCTGTTCATGTCTAAACTACTACGGGAGTGTGCTGTCTTCAGTCATGTCTCACAGTTCCTCCAAGACAACAATCTGTTCGATCTATTTCACTCTGGCTATAGGCAGGGCCACTCTACTGAAACTGCTCTCCTGTCAGTTACTGATTCCCTACGGCTTGCCAGATCCTCTGGTCAATCCTCAATCCTTAAACTGCTGGATCTGTCTGCTGCCTTTGACACGGTCAACCATCAGATCCTCCTCCCCACACCCTCGGATATCAGCATGCCTTGCTGATATCTCTGCATGGAGAAAGGATCACCACATTCAGCAAAATCTGTCTAAGACTGAGCTCATTGTCTGTCCAGCCAATCCTTCCTTACTTACTTTACAAATAAAAGTAAGACAAAAACAATTTCATATTTGTGAATTTTTATCTTATCAAGTGAAAGCTGAAATTTAAACACTCAGAGCTTTTGTCAAAATCAACAGATGTTACTTCTGTTATTGTTATTTTTAAATCTACACAGCCTGACAATGTACGTTTTGGGGTAATTTTGAGTCTTAACATGTCTTAACATCTCAGAATCAAGTGATTGTCAGTAAAAACTAGTGATGTTATGTTCTGATGAGCTTCTGATAGTAATTAATTTGTTTTGTCCCTAAATAAATCCCAAAGTGCTGCTGCTTTCAGCTCAAAATGTTAGTCCAGGCTGCTCTACGGAAGTGTGGTGAAGCTTGGAGGACACGGATATTGTTGACGGAGCCCCCTTAAAGCAGACAGGACTGCATCTTTGTGTCTGCAACTTATCTCTCCCAGTCCCAGTGGTCCATATAGCCTTTATAATTTTCATTTTTATTTTCAGAAGACAGCCATAGGCGTAATCACTGGTACATGCTATTAACTAAAAGCAGCGCACACACTCTGTGGCAACTCAGACACCAGCACGCATCGTATCACTGCGCGCAGGCAGTTGACTCACAGTGTTTTGCTCATAAGTATCCCACATTTCTGTGTGTACAACAATAAAACCGAGTAGAACAGTGGGGAGATGGAGGAGTCCCTGAAAACACCTTTATAAAAGTCTGGGTTTATTATAATGCATATACAGTAAGGTCACACATTCTGATGGCTATCAGAACTGGTGACCTGGGTTATACTGGCTCTGACAGGGTCACATAAAATGTTAGATGGGTTCAGTTTGCAGTGGGTGTAAGGAAGAGTTCTTGAAAATGGGGGAGGAAAATGAGAGAGTGATAATACTAATATAGTTAAACACTACCCAAGCACCTCCCTTTCCTTTTTCTGATGCATTCCTCTTTCTTCTCTCTCATTTTGTCAACTTTTTTGTTCTGCTTTCTTCTTTCCCTGATAAGCATTTATAGCATCAACTTTTTTCCCTCCTCTTATACCAAAACAACATAGTTTCCTGAAGCAGAGGCGTAATTTAACCAAAACTCAAGGTAAGTTAGCAGTAGCATCTGTGCAAACTTGTACTTGCAGCTGATTGCAGGTTTGGACAATGGAAGTATGATGAAATCTCTCTTCTCTCTGTGACACTGATTAACAGCATATGTCCACCGTCCACTAGTTGAATGCGATCTGATGTAACCAGTTCCCACCTTTGAAGATCTGACCATGGAAACTTTGTCAAGACCACAGCGGGTGAAAATGGTTGTATCTACTTTTTTCAAAATCCCCCTTCTCTTTCTGCTCCTTTACCTCTTTGTATGCTCCCTTGACATTTTAAGTTCTGCCTTTCAACTGGCTGGAGGTAAGCACACATATGATCATTTTAGTTTCCAGTACATACTTTATTTTTACTTTTTAAAGTCCTGTCTGTCTGTCTTTGTCTCGCCCTCCAGGCAGGGTAGCTGGGGATATCTTCCAGGAGAATGCTATTCTGTCTAACCCAGTGGCAGGGCTGGTTGTGGGGATACTGGTGACAGTGTTAGTTCAGAGCTCTTCAACCTCTACCTCTATTATAGTCAGCCTTGTGTCCTCCGGTTGTGAGTTTAAGTACTGAAATTTCTAAAAACAGAGTCTAAAAAGTCTAAAAATATGACTAAATAGTCATTTCAAGACAAAATCAACAATTACGTCTTTTTGCACAGTGCTGGATGTACAGTCGGCTGTTCCTATCATCATGGGCTCCAACATCGGAACATCTGTCACTAATACCATTGTTGCCCTGATGCAGGCTGGGGAGAGAGAGGAGTTTGAAAGGTATTACCTGTGCCCTGCATATGTTTATAGGTGTGTTTACTTAGCTAAAACCAAATCTGAAATTGTGGTTATTCCAGGGCATTTGCTGGAGCGACGGTCCATGACTGTTTTAACTGGCTGTCTGTCTTGGTGCTTCTCCCTCTGGAAGCTGCGAGTGGGCTGTTGAGACGACTGTCACAGGCTGCTGTCAACACACTACATCTCAGCAGTGGAGAAGATGCACCCGAACTTCTAAAAGTCCTCACTGAACCACTGACTAATTTAATTATCCAGGTACAGTACTTACCACGCGCCATCAAGTAAGAATCAAGGGAACAGAAAACTTTTTTTTTTATTTTACTATATAATGCTGCAGCCCTGCAACAGTTCTACTCAGCTAACATAAAATGCTTCAGAAAATAAAGAGAAAAAGTCCTTCATGAAAACATTACCTATTAAGGAGACTTTACATAATTTCCATACATTAAAAGGTTATTATTTAAACTTATTATGTATAATCAATCTATAATAAAACATCTCAGAGATGATGAATATTAGAATCTGTATTATTATTAATAACAAAACTTTACACATAAAGTTTTTATTAAAAGAAAAGGCAAAGAAAACAAAAAACATCACACCTCCATCTGGGAAATAACCCTCAACAATGCCTCAAGTTCTAGTTAATACAATCTATAATATAAAATAAAGAAAATAAACAATTCTTTTCCAAAGACCTCCGATAATATCACATGCATACAAGTATTTAACCTACATGGTGTAACGATGTCCTAATATTTCTGTGTAGCTGGATAAATCCGTCATTACAGGCATTGCTACAGGAGACCAGAGCATGAGGAACATGAGTTTGGTGAAGAAATGGTGTCAAACCACAATGATCAAGGTACAGTATCAATATCATTGTCTTTTTTAGATTGCTGTTAGTTTCTAAATTTATTAATTAACTAATTAATTTATTTAAATGCAAATAGTGCCAACTATGTGTCACTGTTTATGAAAATAGCTACCTGTGTATTGCAGACATTTAGAAGTAGACCTGGTGAGGATTTTAACAAATGCATTGTTCCATTATGCCATTGCGTTGGTTATCATTGTCAACAGGAAAATGAAACATCATGGGGAACACACAACTTTTCTCAACAAATGCAGAAATGTATGCCGTTTTGTCAGATTTTCAATATATCTATGAATTAAAAACTTTGATCAGTTTGTATGTCATCATTTTACTTCAATCACAACAATTAACTTGTCAATCAACAATCAAGCATGAGCTCAGACTGTGAAAGAAGCTGATTACTAACACTGACTTTTGTCTGTTGTCATTCCTTCATATTCTGATGATTAAATCTCGTAATCCAACAACCTTTTCTTTACATACTTGCTCTAAAATCACATCTTTCTGCTCAGGCAGGCATCTATTTGTGGACTGCTCTTTGTCAGACTTGGTCATAGGTCTGATCCTGCTGATGTGCTCGTTGGTGGTCCTGTGCAGCTGCTTGATACTGCTGGTTAAACTGCTCAACTCCTTACTGAAAGGCCAGGTGGCGAATGCTATCAACAATGTGGTTAACACAGGTAATACAGCATTAATTGACTCAATAGACCCTTGCTTTGGATATATTCTTGATTATGACCTCAGGGTTCACTTTATTTTAGTTGTGCCACTCCAAAACTCAGAAGTCTCATAAATATATACAGATAAACATAATTAAAACAATTTCTAAAGTATGTTTTTTTTTTGTTCTGTCCTATAGACTTTCCTTATCCTTTTGCCTGGTTGGCAGGTTATGTTGCTTTATTAGTAGGAGCTGCAATGACCTTTTTGGTTCAAAGTAGTTCTGTGTTTACATCTGCCATCACTCCACTGATAGGTAATCCACACAAACACACACAGACACATACATACATTTATGCAACATTTTCAAAATTCTTTCTGTCTACTTCAAGTGTTGATAAGTTACAAACTCAGTTAGAAATACTGCTTGTGTGGTTCAGCATTAACAGCAGTTAACATTCACGTGTAAGAGATCTTCACCAAAAGCTTTGGACAGGTTCTGCATCTGTGAATGGTTAAACGAAATGTCAGCTTTAACTGATGAGGTTCCACTGCAGGGGCATTATGTCACAGAGTATTATAGATCAAATCCACCCTAGTCAGCTGATTATCCCTTCTCAGGATCAATAAATTCAACTTGAACAGATGTGAGACACATTTAACTACAAGGCTGTTGTAAACAACAGATTCTTCAGTGTTTACAATGTTCCAGTATTTGTAATTACTTACGTTTATTCTAAAGGAAAATCTTTTTTGATTATGCAGAAATATTTTGAAGTTCTATTTTATGTGCTTCATTCTGAGAGCAGACAAATGATTTTTGCAAGCAAGAGTTACAGTTTGAGCTGAAAACATTTGTGCACAAGGAATAACTTGATTTGAGCAAACACACTTGCACGTAGAGAACAGTGAGAGCAGAAGAAAAAGTGCACGTCTACACGGATAAGAACAAACAGAAATACATTTTGTGTGCACAGAATTTATTCTTGTTTGCTCAGATAAAGTTATTCAATGAGAAACTTGCAGTTGCAAAAGTCTCTTATCTGCTCTCAGAATGTAGAGTATCTTTCTGTTCACTCAGATATGCAATCATTCTGTGGCCCAACAGGGATTGGTGTCATAAATATTGAAAGAGCCTACCCTTTAACCCTGGGGTCCAACCTTGGAACCACTACTACAGCTCTGCTGGCCGCACTGGCAAGTCCTGGAGATAAGCTAGCAGCTGCCACACAGGCATGTTACCATGCACAAAAACACCCCCCCCCACACACACACACACACACTTGTGTATCTCCATTTTTGCAGAAATTTTATCTGGCACACTGCCCTCCCTGCCCAATTATCAGAAGAAAGCATTAAATCCTAACCAAATTATTTAATTAATATTATTAGTTTCAGCTTAAGGATTTTTGTTGTTTTTTAATATTACATTTTTTGTTTCTTTGTTACTTACTGATCACTTTTTGTCTCATTATTTTGCTAGTTAAAGCTTTTCTAATCCTCACAACAATTTTTCAGGTTGCTTTATGTCACTTTTTCTTTAACCTCCTTGGTATCCTGCTATGGTATCCTGTACCCGCCACCCGGTTGCCCATACGAATGGCCCGCGCTCTTGGCAAGTGCACTGCCAGGTAGATAAACGACAGTTTCTGTTCATGTTTACAGATGGTAAATAATTTCAAGGTTAGTAAAAATAATAAGAGGGACTGACAAAAAATATATGTGTCCATGCACACAGGTACCGCTGGTTTGCTATCCTCTACCTCCTCCTCTGTTTTGTGCTCTTCCCATCCTTGGTATTTGCCCTCTCCATGGCCGGTTGGAAGGTGATGACTGGGGTTGGCGTACCAGTCATTATAGTGATTATATCTTTTGCTACTGTAAACATCCTCCAAGTACACAGACCTGATTGTTTGCCACTTAGACTACAGAACTGGGATTTTCTTCCCATTTGGATGACCTCATTGCAGCCTCTGGACGACCTCATCACCAGAATGACCGTGTGGTGCAGGCAAAGTAGAGGTAAATATCTCTGCTGCCATGCCTGATATTAGTTTCTGTTACATACATTTAGATACTGATACCACTCTTTGTATCCACTCTTTAACACTGGATTCTCTCCTTGTTAATTTGCTTCTAGGTTGGAGCTTTAAGGATAATAACAGACCTGTAACATTGTTGGAGAGCACTGCTGCCAACTCTGAAGGAAGCATAAGGGGAAAATTGAAGCTAAATGGAAAAATAGATACTGCTGAAAGTGGGATAAAACAAAGAGAATTAAATATTCTTGGATGTTCTGGTTTACAAAATAATGAGGATAATAACAGAGAAAATGCAAACGGCATGCATCACACTGAAGAGAAAGACACAATTTTTAATAATCAAGACATTCAACTTTATAGCACTCAGTTGTAGTGCCACTACTGTGTCTGACACATCTACAACCACCTTGTGTCAAAGCCTGCAAGAACGTGATTAACTAAAGCGTGTATTTCACTGTGGTCTGATTGATTTTAACCGTATAAATCATAAACAGTGTAAAACCTCCAAAAGATCGCATCAAGACAGCAGAATAGTCTCATCTTCAAAGACATCAAGAAACAACTCAAAAGTGGACAAATGGTGATGTGATTTGTTGCATGATTAAAATGGAAACTATCTGGGGCTTTTATCAAATGTTTTCTTTTGCTCTTCTTTTCTTCCAAGTTTTTTTTTTTTTTACTGCAACATAAAGAAATAGGGTTTTTTTAATTTCTTATTTTTAACTCTCAATCTTACACTGTTTAGCTCTGTAAAAGACAAAGTTAACACGTGCTGTGTGTAAGTAAGCTGTTGTTTTAATCTTGCCATGTGTCTCAGACAAATATGAGAGGTGTGTTTGAATTTGATTTATTGCTATTTGATGAGCATGCAAGCTGAGAAGCATGTGAAAAAAAATGAGCAATTCCTTGTATGATTACAGACTGCAGATATGCTGCAGTTTATGTTGCATGCAGATACTGTATACATGTCTCTGTACCATAGATGTTGTAAAAACTGCAATATTTGTCTTTGGGATGTAGTGAATTAAAAGTATACGATGTTGAAAGCTGGGTTGTTAGGGTTCCTGTCTCCCGTGTGTGTGTGTGTATGTATATGTGTGCGTTTAGCTCTCTCTGTCTGTCTTTGTTTGTCATGTCCATACCTGGCCTGAGGGACTACAATCACTCCACCTGGGCTGATCACCACACCAGGATCTCATCTAGCATCAAGCCACCTTCACTGCCTGCAATATGTAAACAGCAGACCATTCCACCATTGTCGCCGGATTGCTTAGTTACCTATCTGGTATCTCTTGGCCACATTTGTCTGGTTTTCGGAAGAGTCTGCTTGTGACTAACAGCATCTGTTTCCCTGCTCAGAATACTGGTGTATCTGATCCTGCCAGCCTGTCCTGTGCCCAGCTTCAGGATCTGTTCCTCCAGTCCCAGCCAAGCCTGTCTCACTGCCTTTTCAGTAGCGATCCAGGACTCTGATTCCAGAGCCATAAATAAACCTGTTTCTGCTTAAGCCATCTCTGCCTCCTGGTGGGTCTTTGTCTGCGCCTTGGGGTCCAAACTCATCCCTGTTGGTGCCACCGTAACACGGGTAGGGTTTTGACTATAAACATCTGTTTTCAGATTTCTATGAGACTGTTTAGTATGACATCTTGTTTGTGGCGGGTTAAAAAACTGAAGAACTGTTGTACAGATGTGGTAAAAATGATGATATGGCCAGTGATTTTTATTCCATATGCAGCAGGGATGTTTATGTAATTTTCCTTTTAGATAAAATATGTATGGTGAACTAGAAATTTAGTCTAGAATATCGATTTAGATATTTTAGGAAAGAAAGCATATTTTCCTGAGAAGATCATTAAAATTAGAATAGAGTCCAATTAAATTTAGATAACTTTTATTTTATTTAGGATAATTAAAGTTCTGGAGGGTAATTGCTGTTGGCAGGCCGCCTGTACCTTTCTGTGTTAAAGCAGACCAACACAAAGCCTCATTAAACACACTTCTGTTTGCTCACTGTGTTGTGTAGGGGATGTGGAGAATTATCTATTATGTTCAGCAACTTCTGCTGTTTTGTGATAGTCATTTCGAATGCAGAGCTAAAAGTTCACACTTATGTAAGCATGGTCATTCTGTCTCAGGACGCCATAAACAAATGCTTTAGTTTTAATTAAAAAAGGAAATAAAGTACCTGCATTAACAGTGTTGTTGCATACTTTAATTATGTCTAAATATTGATGTTAAACATGTTTTGTGTCAGCTAACAGAAGCTTTGAGTCAGTCCAAGGCTGAAAGGAGGATAAAAGCTGTGGTTTTTAGGTATCAGGCTACACTGCAGTTTCTTTTAGTGCTACTTCTGAACATGTGCAGATATTTTTACTGAATTCACTGATGTTTTTTATTAGCAATGTTTGCTACACACAGGAAGTGTTTTTGCTCCATGCCTCTCTTCATATGAACACACACTCACAAAAGGGTTTCTGTCCCCTTTTTTTTTTTTTTTTTATAGACTATTTAAACTGTTTTCTGTACAAGAGCAACCTAAAGCGACACCGTCAAGTACACAAAGTAAACTACACTTCTACTCTTCTCTCTTGGGCAACACAGGTAAATATGTTGGGACAAAATACAACTACCCCTTCTATTTTATTTATTTTTTTTAAGATTTCAAGCAAATAAGGAAAATACGAGGTATCAGCAAATCCTGCATTTGGTTGTTTGAATAAGAGCAAGATGGTTTGTTATACATTTTACATGCTGAATCAATGTAAAGATTTCATTTGGGGGGGAAAAAAAAGCATTTTGATTCCTTTTCAAAAAACATTTACCATGGAGACTCTCTGATGGCTCAGATGACTGAAGGCTCAGTGCAAAAATGCTTAGCGTTCTTTGATCTGTGATGTGAGCTGGATAAATGAAGTCCTGCAAACTTATAGGCCCATTCTCCATTTTAAAAGGATTGCTTTAAATACCTGACTGATTCACAGCACCTTCTCCAAACTAACTTTCAGAGAGTCGAAGTCAATACCAGCACTTGGAAACCATACATATGTAACTCCCCACCCACCTTCTATAAGTTGGTACGTGCTTTGTCAAAGAATTAAGCAGAGAAGCAGTGCGAACATGAACAGACATGACGAACATGCTAGAAGTGAAGTGATGAGACCCAGTCATTTCCCACACTGTCATCGTCTGCTGTAGTGAACTTTATACCTTGTTTATAATTATTAACAATACTTTAGATTCAGATTCAGATTCAGATTCAACTTTATTGTCATTGCGCATGTCACAGGTACAAGGCAGCGAAATACAG
>JBAMHW010000017.1:16917414-16932000 GCA_037177495.1 Rhadinocentrus ornatus | reverse complement strand
CTTACATGACGATGTCCCCTAGTTACATCTCTCTAATGTTTGTAATGTTTATACACATTTGCTATTGTGTCTCTGAAAATATTTCTACAAGTACCAAATTTATTCCAAAATGTGCTATAATATCATACAATATCTAAAACTGGCTTTATATGTAGGTCTTGTGGAAAACATTTAGGAGTTCACAACTTTCTCTCACTGCCACCTTCATTTTCTCTCCCCTCTGTGTTTTTACAGGGTGCCTGTTGGAGAAAGAAGCAGGGCTTCCCCCTCTGCCTGACATCCCTGCTTTTAAAACATGTGGCCAGGGAATAATTGGGTTACAACTGCTGCAGTCCAATGAGTTGGCCTTGATTTGGAGAATGACTCCATTTACTTTTGTCCGACAGCCTGCTGCTTCCACAGCTGCAGCTTTCATCCTGCATTCAGTCTTGGGATTTTACTGTAGAGGCCTGGCAGACGGACAGATGAGAGAGTGGAACACAATCCCAGCATTAATAAACTTGCCCACATCCAGCGCATATGGTGACAAAATGCCATGAAGCCTTCGCTGGATAACGTGCTGAGAAATAACCTTTGACATTTTTTTTCTTAACATTATTTTACTGAAAGCTACTGCATAATCATCCCGTATATTAGTTTATAATATATACAATTCAGTGTAAAAAAAATCCACCGCTTTGGCAAATGATGATAAATGCATTTTTTTATAAAACTTTGAGGACCTTATCATGATTGGGAACGGTTCAACATTGCTGGTTTAAAACGTAAAAGGATTCAAGTGAAATGCAAAAGGCTTTTAGGGCATTTGTAAACATAAATTGAGCATTTAAGGGTACCATCAGTTATTAGTCTGGAGTTACTGCATTTTTATTGTTTATTTTGTTCCTTTAATTAATAAAAAGTCTGACTTGTCAAAGCAATAAAAGCACAGGTGTGCTTTATAACGTTATAAACAGTCAGTTATAAACAGTCAGTCAGTAGTACTTTCAATAAATATCAATTATCTATACCTGTACCTGACCAGCTATGAAGAATTATTTTGGTACTTTCAGTATTTTTTCTTTGTGAATATCATACTCAAACGCAGCTAATTAGCACGAGCTAATTGTGAAACGGCAGTTGAGTGAGCCAGTATTTGCCAAAATTTACTAACTAAATCTGTCTTACCTGGGTTTAAACTGGGTGGCACGAGACAGCTTTTATTCCAGAGTTTGGTGGCATAACGCTGAAGTAGTCACGTGACCAGCCAGGTTATGATATTATTGTCATGGTAGGCATCGTAGTAGTTCTTCTTCTCAGTGGATTTTGTTTATTTAGCCAGTCAAAAGGTGCTTCTAACAGTGGAATGTCAGAAATCATGACTTTGTTAATGCTAATTGTTTTGTTCATTTCTTTAGTTTTAAGGTAATCAAATAAAATAAAATAAAACTCTATTCTCAAAGCTATTGCAATACCAGGTCAAATTTGAATATAAAATATAATAGGACTACCAACAAAATGACATTCAGAACATTGTAATGAGAATGGTTATGCTAAAATGAAACCAGAAATCATGATTTCGATGACATGCATGTAGTAAAATGTGGTGTGAGCTTGTGATAGTTTTTAAATGGCCTGTAAAAAAAAAAAGTAAACTTTTAAACCTGTATTTCTAAAACGTGACCTTTTTTTTTTCTTTTTTTTTTAAACATCTCTTTATGGAGAGATGTTCACTGGCTGTGTGAATAGATCATTCAGCCATAATATTTAGACTACTGGTTATTGTGACGTAGAATTTTTATCATCCCAGTTTCAGTCAAACTGGGTCGTCTATACATCCTGAATGGACTGTTAACAGTAGTCCTATGTAGCATGTCATATTCAACATTTCCGCCATTAGATTATTCCCAAATACACACTTTTAAGGATATTCTAGAGCTGGTCCTTTGGATTTGAAAAACACAAAGATGGCAACCTGCTGGATTTGTAGAAAATATACAGAACACAATTAGGACTAAATGTTTCTTATTTTCATCTAATTTTGTACTACATTACATTTTGGCTGTAGCATGTTAGTTATTCCCATGGGTCCTCGACATGATTCTCCCAGGTAAGTATGGACACAGTTGTCTGTCTGTTTGCCCTGTAAAGGTTTGCCTATTATCTAACGGCAGCTCGGATAATGGCTCCAGACCCCATATTTAAAAACTTTTAGTATTTACTGTATAAGCTACCACTTTGGATAATGGTGCTGTTAAACCTGGAGATAAGGATCAAGAAACCTCCTCTAGGAGAAAATTCCTACTTAATTTAAGGATGTCATCAGATTTACTTGGATAAAGCTATTGTTCCTTGTTTAGATCCGGGGAATTCATAAGTGTACAATTGCATATACTTTGTTAGTGTTTAAAACTTGTGTTCACTTTTATTTATACAAATATAGAATAAAATAATTTCTGTGGATAGAGTGAAGTCATGCTTGGCGGATAAATTGAGAATAATGTTGCTGCACCAAGAAAACTGCAAATACCCAGAAGGGGAGAAACATTTGAATAATGTGGTGGATCGAGATTTAAGGACAGAATTGTCTGTACTGTTATACTGTAGTGAAATATAAAGGAGTGAAAATGAAAGTTTTACTGACTTGTACTCATGGTTCAGATAGTCAGGTCTGTCACGAAAGTACATCAGCTGTGATGGTTTTGAAAGGATAAATATTTTATAATGAACTCAGAAGAATGTCTTAATGACAAAGAAAACAAATCAAAAATGTTTCCTGGTTTCTGTTGAGAACAACAGAGGATGCACTAGTTAACCTTCCTTCCTGATCATTGTTGAAATTATGTTACGTCTCTCATTGGCATCCTTGTAATTCTTCTTTGTTTTTATGGCAGTCTTTCAGCAAACCCTGCTTGCTGATTGGTCCATTCCTCATTTATGATATCAGAGGTCAAAGTGTCAGAAGATAGCCAGATACCACTGGCTTCATTCTGCAACAATGAGTACAATCCAAGGTTGTGCCAAAAAGTTTCCTCTTGTCATCCATCTTTGTTATCAGAGACTTTCCCACCCATCAAAGAGGCCGAGCCTCTTCATATCCTCCTGTTTTCTTATTGAAACACAGTAGCTGTTGGTTTCTTCTCAGCTGGAAATAAGATTAAATAAAGGTCATGGTCTGTGCACACTGTTACCACAATGTGACCTCATTAACTTTTAAAGCACTAACCGGATTGGTCTAAGTCCAAATCTCAGGGTCATTCAAACAATGTAACCTCTTATCTCCAACAAAGCTCCCTTAGTTAGTAAACACAATAACATGTGCATCGAGGAGCCACTTGAAGGGATAAATGTAGTAGTTTGTCAAAAACACAGTTTAGCTAATTTACTTTTTAAATGTTATTGCATGCAGTCTCACAGTTTTGCAACACATTAATAAGTTTTTATGGTCATTACTCAGCCTGAATAGCAACTGAATGAATTGGTCTGGAAAGCAATGTGGAGCACAATTGATCCTGTGTAATGTCGCTCCAAAAAAGGGAACCACTTTGTTGCACAAGCAAAACCTGCTGGAAAGTATTGTGTCATTTTGGGTTTCGAAGCACTGGACCAGTAAACGAATTCATGTTCCAAGTGGTCTGAGTGGTGGAGAGGAATGAGACATTTTGTAGCTCTGCAGGCCAAATCGAAGTCATTTAGACTCAAGCCCACACAAGATCGAAACCGCATGCACGTGCTGAAATGTATGCATGTTCATGTAAGAAAACAGATGCATGTGCAAACCCTAAAACATTTTCCTTTCACTCTGTCTCAGTTGTCCACACACAACCAATCACACATGTACATACAACTCTTCAAAACTGCATCCATGGAAAACCATGGAAATGCCAATCAAACAAGAGCTCTCATTTTGTCATCAGGCAGCTCACTGGCTTCTGTCTATGGGAACTACTGTGCCAGGCTGCTGTATCAGATGGATGGGACCCCATTCAACCCTGACTCAACCATTAAACTCCAGTAAAACCGGTGTAACCAACATGGACGCACTTGCTTGAGAATTAATTCCACACAGATTAGCAGCCAACTTGTGTTTTTGATGCATGAAAATTATGTTGTCTGCTTTGGTGTGAGCTGTGGTGGCCATATTCTTTATATTTGGTCAAGATAAGTAGATAAACTGAAGTCAAAATCAGAATTTAAGGATTTCTGCGTCTTAAATTGTCATTTTCCTTGAAAGCCTCATAAAACTTACAAGTGGTGGTGCTGAATATGACTAAATTAGTGTGTTGGATGGAATTGATCCCTCAGATTCATGCATCACTATGGTGCTTTCAGTGGTCACGAGCTTTAACATTCATTTCCATGCTAATTTTAGATTCTTTATTTAGAGGACTATATAACAGAGCATACCAGGATACTTGGTTTTGGCTGCATGGTAACAGCAACCAATTTGGGGGTATTTGAATCTTTCTCTCTGCCAGTTATGGGTTTCAAGTTGTTTTTTGATTGGTTGGTTTTGGCTTTAGAGAATGACTTATTATTTCGTTGTTGCGGCAAAACTTGATCTGATGATTGTGGAGAAAAATGCTAAAGGTTAACAGATTCACCCCAGCACTCCATAATGTAACCAATGGCTTTCAGTGAACTAAATCTTTCAGACAGTCTTGATGGGACCAATTTTCTCCGTTTATCTGCTACAAATAGAAACCTCTACAGTAGAAAATAAGAAAGCAGCCTTTTTTGTTCCTTAGTATTTGCAGATAAAAGTAGTTCTGATTTCTAACACATAATTTTACAGCAGTTGCTCTGCACCTGAGGGTCCATGCAGCCGATCCAAAAGACACTTTAATGCTCAACAGTTTCATTTCAACTTTAGAAAACAAGCTTCACTGTCCCATCATATCTAATTTGTGAACTAAATGTACCCTGGTATCAGATAAGGGAAATGTGTGAGACAGATTTGAACCGACAAAAAGAAAAAACTAAATTTACTGAATCTGTGGGAGAGAAAAGCAGAGCACCTTCACCAGCAGGTGAACCAGCCTCAGTCAGTTTGAACACGTTCCCGAATGAAGAAAAGAAGAAGAAGAAGAAAAAAGGTTACATTTACTATCATTGTAACAATTAATCTGCACAAAATTTACATTTTCTTATTTCTAAACTTCGACGACCATCTAAGTACTGTGGCAGATTAAATAGATGCCAATTGAAGCCATCCACTGTCCCAAACTATCGAGATGGTTCACATTATGCAAGTTTACAAGCTGTTTTTATTGATCCTGTCACATCACCATAAAAAAGGTGGAAAGGCTGAAAAAGAAAGGCAAGCCGGGCTGAAATAAACAGGCAAAAGGCAAATAAAAGGCTTAAGGATGACAAGGTCAAATTATCAAAACGTACAATTTTTTTTTAAAAAAACTATAGAACTGCGTACTCAAGGCCAAGTCTGGCTCTGTTGCCATGCATAATGTCAAATAACAAGTAACAGCATTTCCTCCACATGTTTTTAAAAAGGGAAATTAAAAAGCTTCTTAAAGAAAGTAAACTAGTATTTCATTTGCAGTAAAATAACCCTTCATAAAATGATTTTGTAGCCCTTGAGTGGGAAACAACCCCTGATGATGATCTCAAATTTAATCATGAAGGACTTGATAACTGGAAGGAAAGACCTTTTAGCAGTATAATTAATGGAAAACAAGTTCACGCAATTTGATAGAAAAGCTACACTAAGGTGGCCTTTTCTGCATGAAATGTAGATGCTTAGAGGCTTTTGATTTTAATATTCTGGATTAAAGTAGAAAATAGATCTATCAATGTGCTCCATTGCAAGCTCTATAAGAAACTTAATCAACATTCAGTAGCTAGGTGTCAGTGAGACAAGCTTCTCCATAATGAAGAACAGAAAGCTCATTAGCCCAACAGAACCAAGACTTTGAAAACCTGGGGACAATCAACTGGGGGAACTTTGAGAACAGATGGTGGCAATTTTGGAGACTTTGTCTGAACCTTCTGTACTGAATCCTCTCTAATTTTGTACTGCTTCACTTTATTAGGAGCTGGTCTTTGCAGAGACGATTTGATGGAGATTTAGAGCTGCAGCTGCTTCATTCCACAAGAATATACATATTTTTCTTGTTTAAGTGAGCCTGAAACCTTTTTCATTTGTGTGATGTGTCATCTTAACCAGTAACATGTATATTGACATTGATAATCTTAACTAAACTTACTAATGTTCCCCCTACTCTGATTCCAAATGTATAGTAATAGACCTTGTTGTCGCAAAGATCTCTTCATAATGAGTATGTGATTTTTGAGCAGAGGCCTAAAAAGAAGGCACATGGTTCAAAAGGTTGAAGGTCTTTTGTGTGAATGTGTACTGAAAATTAAATCTTCATGTTCACTGACAATAAAACAAGGAAATAAAACTGAGCCACAGAAACCAGCACACTGCTCTGTCTTCAGTTCAATAGCAGGCCTTGTTTGAATTTAAATTAGGAAATTAACTTATAAACTACAGAATAATGAGGACTGAACTGCTGGTAAATTTATGCAACATCGTCCTCATTGGTCTGGCACGAAACTTTAGGACTGAAAGTTGGTCCCAAGGGGGCCTTGTGTCAGAGTGCATATATGTATTATCTAAAGGCTTATCATCTGCTTGCTTTAATGTGCAGAATTTTATTGCATATCTTAAACTAGTTCAAAAGATCCTAAATGCATCATCTTCTATTTGGTAATGTGAAATGTTGTATTTTTCGGATAAATCATCCTTTGAAGTGAGTATGACTTGAAAGGAACAGACAGGATTACGGTGAGAGATTTCTGTTCTTCTTTAGGCCATCAATCAGCAGCAGATTGAGTTGGTGCATCTGGACCACAGATCCTGCTCTGATCCATCCGTGTTTACTGCCAAGGATCCTGAAGCCTCTATAAAGGCCATAATGCACCATGCGTTGCATTTAAATATAATAAAATCCTAACCTGTGGCATTTGCATCTTGTCATAAACAATCTTTTAGGTTGTTTATGACATAGGATTTTCAAAATTAGGATGATGGATTGACAGAAAGGCGATGCAGTTCTTATGACTGTTTTCATCTGTGTAGACACATAAAGACAAGAATTGTTGTAGTTCTATTACTTACAGCGGCCATTGTAAAGCAACAGATGGCAAAGGACTTCTTTTATGAAGTAACATCCTTATATTAAGTCATTTTCTACAATCGCATCCCACAGAAGAATCCAAACCAGCTTCAGAGGGTGAAGGGCGTTTGTTGCAATCTGAGATTTCACCACTAGATGTCACTGAATCCTTTAAGTGTTTTTATTCATGCTTTAATGTGCTTGGGAAGAAAAGGGGACAATACAGTTATATTTTATACGAAATCCACAACTTGTGTCCTTCTTCCTAGTACAAGCCTGTCTTGTATCTAAACAGGTTTTGACAGAATTGCCAAAGCAGAACTTCGAAGGAAGGTTCAAGTACTGTTTTTGCTAATAGATATTTTTCTTTGTTGTGTTGGATGACCTTTGAAATAACATTTATATGAGGTAACATTACACTTCTACCATGAAGCTAATCAATAATACTGAAATTCTTATTGTCTAAGTGGCTGCCAGCTCCTCCAGGAGAGCCCACACCGATAACTCAGTGATGGCTTGAAAACATGGGAGTCTTTCTGAACCCATTAATCGTAATCTAAAAGAAAAAAACAGCTACTAGCAAAAGTGGGTTTTCTTTTCTTTTAGAGATTATACTGCAATGTGAGAGTACATTAGAGTTAATTTGTTTCATTACTTCATGTCTGAGAATTCATGTTACGCAACCTGGGCCTTGTGGTGCAGTGAGTTTCCCTCCATGTAGGCTAATGTAGTTTCTCAGCTACAAATCTCAATTAAATGTGCTGAATAGACAAAGTGATATAAAATCTTTTGCTCTTGAATGCACATAAATCAAAATTTAAATTGCAAGTCTGAGTCATGGTCCTAAATGTGGAGATGAGCTCATGCTTGCCAGAGACATAGTGTAGATGGATGGAGTTTTTTTGTTTTTTTTATCCGTAAAAGACACCCACACATCTCTGAAAGTATCAAACACCCCATCATATAAACTAAAACTATAATTACACAATCCCCCTCATTTACATAGGCATGGGTTACCGTAAACTCAGTGAGTGGGAAGGAATGGTTTTGGAGTTCTTTTAATGAACCATCTACACTGGGACAAGTAACACAAACAAAATGTGAGGGATTTTTTTTTTTTTTTTTTTCTGATTCTTAACCATGTTTACTGAAAACATTTTCCACAACCACAAGTTTCTAAATCCTGTTGATTGTATCTGATTTAAATCATGGTTTTTGACTTTCAACTAACAAAAACAAGTTAATTTCTCACTGAGGATTATGTGATAATTACGGCACTGGATGAGTTATTGTTTAAAATTAAATATAATATTCTGCAGTGAAAAACAAGAAATGCATTTAAAATGGAGTAAAAAGTCAAACAAAAATGAAAGTATGCATAAGTACTGGAATAACACACTTTTCTGTACAGGTTAAGGCGTGCGTTTGAGTGTGTCACATGGGGAACCGTCTGCTGGCTTCCCATGACTTATAATATATCCAGTAAAGACATTATCAAGTTTAATAAAGCAACAATTCCCCCTAAACTGACAATAATATACATTTTTGGGTGTTGATCATTCAATATCATCATGTCTTATTTGTCTAGTGATATTTTGTTTCATATTAGTTCCTCTGATTTGAGAATATTGGCTGTGTTGTTACACTCTAATCAAAGTAAATTGTAATTTTTAATCATCCTTTTTTAAAAATATTTTTTTCATGTAAGGGCTGCACAATGGTTGGGATAAATGGGGGCCAAAAATGAATTAAAAGCTGTCCTGTTCATCCCCTGTCACTAGATTAGGTTGTTATTTCTAGATTTGTCTGGGCTCGCAATCATTCCCCTTGATCAAACATTAGAAAGAGAAAAAAGAAGCAGAATTGAGTGCATAATTTAAAAATAACAACAGTGTTTAATTTGGTTTAAAAGTGTGTTTTTGTTTGGCAGGATGTTGAGAAACTGATCACAACCCAAGGGTCTTTGGCTTCTGGCTGCACTTCTGTTCTGACCTCTTGTTTCTGTATTTGTTAGCATTTCTTGGATGATGGCTGTGGAAGTAATCCAAGCGTTTAACAAATAGCCTCCTGAGTAACGCAGCATGTTAGGCAGGATGTTTTAATTTGCTGTTACTTTTAAGTGTTGAAGAAATGGATGCAGTCCCAACTGAAGCTGATGCATTGTGCAGGGCCTTGGCAAGAAATGCAGTCGACAGGCTTGATCCACCTCTCTGTGTCCCTCTGATGGAATAATGGCTCTTTTTGCTCTATACTTTAACCTCAGACAATTGCACCTTCTGTTAGTCCAATTTAAGAGGTTCTGACTGGGTTATTTGGCCAAAGAAAAGCTTCTTTTTTTTTTACAGATTTCTAGGATGGATAAAGGACATAAAGAGGAGAGAGAAAAAGAAAAGCTGGCTGACTTTTCGTATAGTTGCTATGGTTTCTGCTGAAACACGTTACTACTTCTTATTAGGGTATGGTTGGGACAGAGAGGAGGTATGTGAAGACAAATGTGTGGGAATGTGTGCACCATTAAGACCATTAAAAGACAAAAAGAATGGAAGCGAAGTAAAGGAAGGATGACATGAAAGCCCAATCTAAAAGGCGAAAGAGAAACTAAGAAAAGTTAGAAGTAAGGCCAGGAAAGGAGACTTCTTTAAAGTTGATGATATCTGTTTGGAGTCTGCTGTCTTAGGATCTACTTGGTTCATATTCTATTATCTCTTTGATTTTGCCTGAATGTCCTGAATAAAGAGCCCCAACCAGAATTGGGTTATATTCTAACTCAACATAGGGGTGCAGGTGCAACACTCAACACGCAACACTCCTATTCAGTATGCTGTATTTGCAGTTAAGTGGTTTCTGACTTTTAACAGCTGATGCTACATTCACAGTATGTGCTGAGAAACAACAGAAGTTCATAGAAGCAGACAACTTAGAAACTGAGATTCATCTTGAAATCTAACATGATTTATGTGTGTTTTAATGAATAAATTCTATGTTGTAATTCTCTTGATTTTACTTTCAATTCAGCTCACATCATCCAAAGCCAGGTTTTCAAGCCTTTTTTCTTTTTTATTTAAACACACTGGAAAGGTGCAGACATGTGTTGCATATGTGTAAATTCCAATAGATAATGTATCGGGGTCTACCGGGAAACATGATAGAGGGCATTCTGGTTATTTATATTCTTTTGAATAAACATGAGACAACAGAAGAAATTCCCTTGTTTATTGTGCACTTCTTTTGCAAGGCTATCATGAATAAATATTGACTGTAAAATGAAATGAATCTTCTCCCTGACTGGTTTTGCAAATTCCCCCCAATGTCAGCTGACTTGTATCATTTTCTGCATTTTTAGCTGTCTGGCTTCAGTTACACAAACACAAAAGACATGTTGTCCACACCATTTCCAAGAAAATCTCATTTCTATCTAGCATAATGTTTTAGTATGTCTGTTGTATTTTCATGCTCAGAGTTTAGTGTAAACAGCATCAGTTCTGCCCAGGGTCAGAGGATATTTCTTTATAACTGCACAGGTAACATAGAAATCCTTGTACATTGAGTCAGCATCAGACTAATGATAAATACCCGATGGATAAATGTACCAATGTGGTTTTAATTTGAGTTTCTTTTGTTTTTCTAAGTAATGCAAACGTATTGGACTGAAAGGACTTACCTAAACATGTTATACACCATTGGAAAGCTAAGATTCTGTAGATTTAAATGTTTTTCCTTCCAGGCTACAATCATACCTGTAGATTTATTAAACACTTATTTCAGACCAGACACCAATGCTATTTATCTTTGAAGTTCTTCTATATTCCAGTAGCAGGTTGTGCTGCAACAAAAATGTACCTGTTACAACAGCAAGGGCAAAAACTAGTCTAATAAAAAAGATGGCTCATAACAAGTTTTTTGTCCATAAAAACCTGTTGTAGGTGAAAATTGCAGGATTTTCAGGGGTCAGACTCTGATGCTGCATCATGTGCATGTGCATAACGTGGCATATAGGATAATAGGAAATGCCTGGAATCTGGATTTAGAAGAAGCAGACCTATGTTAAGTCGCCACCTTGTGCAACTGCAGTGAGATTTAAAAAGAATGGAAATGGACTGATTGGCTGGGTGAGAGAGGAAGCAGAAAGACCACTGGACCAGAGCAGTGACATCATAAAATAATGTGGAAGGTTTGACAGCGTTGAAGGCAGGAAATAGCTCAGAGCATAAAAAAAAGTACAAGTGGCATGAGAAAAAGGACATAAGATGTATCAGATCTCCTTCACTGAATTTTTGCCAAAGCTTTATAACATTGGCAGCAGTTTTTTGGACTTGTTAATTGTAGAGTAAAGTTTCAGTGGACTGGGCTTGCTCAACCAGACGCAGGATCAGACTGAGATCTGGGTCAATGCTTTAAGCTCTTTGTACCATCGTCATAAATACCAAAGGTTTCTCAGCACAACATTGCATTAGAACCAGATTATTTGTTTAATTCGCTTCACCTGTCAGTAGTTTTCATGTGGCTGATTGGTAGATTATAGCAGAAAACTTTCTTGAACACCACCTCCGACGTGGTGAACCCCATTTTCTATTCACCAGTCTTTTCAGGAACCCCCTCCATCTTGCTTTTTCTTCCCAAGATTTATAGCTTATCTGAGCAACTAGGAGGTCATCCTGTTGGTGTCTCATGATTAGCTACTGTCTCGTTTTAAATCTCCTTTTAATGAGAATCACAGCAAAGCTCAGTCTGAGCTTCATTCCTTCAAAAGGCTAACCAAAACATGAGTAGGATCCAGGGGGTCACAGGGATAGGCATAAAAAAATACCTGAAAACAAACCATGAGGGAGTGTGCTTCTTCAGCCATGTATTAAGATTCAGCTCTCTTTGACAGGATTAAAATTGTCAGCAGTGTTGAAGCAGAAGATTCTGTAGAAACGTCTGGAAGCCACACAAATACAGTCCATGGGATTAGTTGGCATAAAAATAACACAATACTCCAATGTGTTGACTCTAAAATGCATTTCATGTTTGAAGGGGGAGCTAACACTCAATTGGTGCATAGCAGAGAGGAAAGCAACAGGTTTTATATTAGAGACAAACTAAACAACATTGCAAACATTACATCTAAGAGGATTCACACCCGCCATAGAAAACACCTTGCTAATACCAGGTTGGCCTTCCTTTTGCCTACCTACAAAACTTCATTGCTTCTTCATGGCATAGATTCAACAAGGTGTTGGACACATTCCTCAGAGATTTTTTTCCATTTTGGCATGATAGCATCACACAGTTTCTGCAGATTGGTCGGCGGCACATCCATGATGAGAATCTCCCGTTCCACCACACCTGACTCTGAACTTATTGTGTGGCAGTGGTTTAGGTGGTGGTTAATGTCAATCTGCTCTAGGCTGTGTGGTTACACAAGTAGCTTAGCATCACCAAACGTATAATGGGTTCATTGTAAAGTGCTCTGAGTGTCCTAAAAAGTGCTATAGAAATCTAATCCGTTATTATCGGCATGTCCAAGAAACCATTTTGAGATGATTTGAGTTTTGTGTCATGGTGCATTTTCCTGCTGGAAGTAGCATCAGAAGATGCTACTCTGTGGTTACAAAGAGATGGACATGGTCAGCAACAATACTCAGGTATGCTGTGGTGTTAAACCATGTGACGTTGGTACTAAGTGTCCCGAGAAAATATCCCCCACTCCATTACACCACCAGCAGCAGCCTAAACCGCTGCTACAACACAGGATGGATCCCTTCTTTTATGTTGTTTATGCCTAATTTAACTGTACATTCATGTTGTTTATTACTGATTCTGTTTGTTTATTTACACCTCTTTCTGTAAAGTACTCTGAGACAATTTTGTTTTGTAATAGGGCTATACAAATACACTTGATTTGATTTGATTTGATTTAATTCTAACCCTACCACCTGAATGTGGCAACTGATATCAAGCCTCATCAGACGAGGCAACATTTTTCTAATCTTCCAGTGTCCAGTTTTGTTAAATCTGTTTATAATAGAGCCTCAGTTTCCTGTTCTTAGTTGGCAGGCTTGGATCCTGGTGTGGTCTTCTGCTGCTGTAGCCCATCTACTTCAGGGTTTGACATGTTATGCTGTTAGAGATGATATTGTGCAGGTCTTGGTTGTATATAGGTTATTTTAGTTATTGTTGCCTTTCTATCATCTTGACATTGACAGGTCATTTTGTCTAGGCAACTGCTGCTCACTGGTTATTTTCTCTTTTTCTCTGTAAACCCTTGAGACGGATATATGTGAAAATCCCAGTAGATCAGCGGTTTCCGACATACTCAGACCAGCCTGTCTGGTACAACAACCATAATATGTTCAAAGTCACTTAAATCCTCTTTCTTCCTCTTTCTGATGCTCAGTTTAAACTTCAGCAAGTTGCTTTGATCATGTCTACATGCCTCAATGCATTGGGTTGCTGCCATGTGATTGGCTAATTAGCCATTTGTGTTAAAAAGCAATTGAACAGATGAACCCAATGAAGTGGCTTGTTTATATTTTTATTCTTAGAACAAAACTTTACCGTTTAAAATTGAAGTTTGCAGGCTGGTCATATTGGCATTTGATATATGGCGAATGTCTGGAATTCATCTATCTGAGAGAGACTGGCTAGAGATGATGCATATGCAGTTTTTTACATTGCTTGAGATTAAAAATCCTGGCTGTTAAAGGCAACAGACTGTTACCATATGGAAACCTGGAATGAATACAATGTATTATATAAAGGAAATCAGGTACACTGAAAAAATTGAAAAAAGAAAAGATCACAAGGTTTTCTTCTTGTTAAATGCAGACATTTTTTTATCTGAGACTTAAGTTTTTGTCAAGAGAAAAGTTTAACAATGAATGTAACCGAAACAAATTTTCTTTTAATTGTAACTAAATATGTGCATAGGTCAGGTTAGACAGAGGGGGATTAGTTTAAAAGCTATTTTATCTGTTTGACTACAAACTGTGTATGAAGTATCGATCAGGTAAAAAACAA
Organism: Rhadinocentrus ornatus; assembly: GCA_037177495.1. NCBI lineage: Eukaryota > Metazoa > Chordata > Actinopteri > Atheriniformes > Melanotaeniidae > Rhadinocentrus > Rhadinocentrus ornatus. The sequence continues at coordinate 16,917,880 of JBAMHW010000017.1, read as the reverse complement.
TTAACTATTTTCAATTCAAGTCAATGAGAAGGATTTGACTCTGGAGGGAAAGGAGATGAACAGTTCAGTGATTTGTTGGGTTGTGATGCTGCAGTCTGCAGAGCACAGCAAGCTCTGTTTTGGAGCGACTCTTAGTGTTTATCTTTAAAGTAGACCGATGTTTATAGATGTTAGAGAAGAAGAATTCTTTCCAGCAAAGTCTCGGCTTCTCTCTGTCTTTTATTGCCTTTACATTTGGTTCCACGTCTCTGTTTGGGTCTGTTGAATTTTGTGTCAGGTGCCCCCAAAGTTGAGATCATTTTCATATTTATTGCTCAAACATTTAGATGCATTTAATGTTTTACTATTGTCAATTTCTGAACTTTAGCACTGACACAGATGATTCTTCTACCAGCTGAGAAGCATACTAAAATACCACTTGCCTGTTTGCTGAATACAAATTAGAGTTATGACTGGATGATTAGAT
>JBAMHW010000017.1:16899147-16914230 GCA_037177495.1 Rhadinocentrus ornatus | reverse complement strand
TCATCAAATATCATTTCCTGTAATTTGTGGTTTATATGTTGATGTGGTTGCGGTCACGCCTGGGAGAAATCATTAACCAGATTTAAATTGACTAGTTTAAATAAATAAATAACCCATCCCAGACACTTATAGCCAACATATTGTTAGATGGATGTAAAGTGGACAGAAAAAAAGTGACAAACTGAGTTTTTTCCCAGTTTAAACTTCATGAAATGAGAGATACAGACTGGTCATACAGTTAGTTATGAGTATTTGAAATTCCACCCTAAACTAAAACAGACGACTGTAATTAATGTGACTTTGCTAAATGCATGCTGGTATTTGTAGTCTACGGTCTTTATAAAATTAGTCCCAACAGGTAACAACACACCCTTTGCACAGATCACCTCTGCAAACACACTAATCAGCAATTAAAAAGCTTGAGTTGGACATCAGACATTTTACTAAAGAAGTGACTGAAAAAAGACGTTAACATCTCACCTACTTTTCTTTTCAAGCTCTGGTCTCTGCTACTAAAACTGAGTTTATGAACTGAATGTCCATGTGAGCTTGATCTTTAACTGGTTTAGTATTTTTCTTGTATGTAGAGTTGAATGTAAACATAATGGATGAGAAAGGCCACGTTTCAGATTGGGAAATGGTATTTATGCACAGCTTTTATAAATTTTTTAAGGCGTTTGGAGTTTAGGGAGACTCATCAGCCCCGAGCCTTAATCTGGCAACATATTTCAAAATGCTCCATATACCAAGTCTGTCACTGCGGAAGTGCTGATCTGGGATCACTAAAATTTCATCCCACCTTCCAAAAGGAGAAAATGATCCAAGATCAGCAGTCCTACTTGACAGAACCTGATCAGTGCTGGCGAAGATGCTCAGTAGCCCTATTCTACCAAATAGTTTAGTTATATTACAACAATGTCTTTTCATCTCAGACTAACTCCACCTTGGAGTTGGGGTACACAGCAACAACATCGTAGCCCTCTGGAGGCTGGACGCGAGCCTTGGCATGGGTCTCACAGTAGAGATTATCCTCGATGAAGAAGTAACCCCTTTGCTTGAGGTTGATGCCGCAGTCGTCACATATGAAGCAGTCAGGATGGTAGAGCTTGTCCCGGGCCTTCACAATGGTGCCTCTGCACAGAGAGAGGTAAGGGAACGAAGCTGAGATAGCGATATGAGGAATGAAAACTGATGCTACTGTTAGTGAATGCACATTAGGAAGAAAACGTGCATATCAGCAAACTGTGTACAATCTGTTTTATTGGGTTTTTTGCCCCCTTGGTTCGTGCAGTTGCTGCATCTGAAGTAGAAACTGTCTGTTCATACATATGTATATTTTAAATTACATGTACCGTTGTGGAAAAGCATGACCAGGAGAAAACTACAGGGTAAACACAAACCAGAAAGTATATATAATGTGGGGTTTGACCCCTTGGGTTTGTGCTTATGTTGTAAAAAAAAGTGAAAAACGATGAATACTTAATTTTTTTTAATTGGACACCTAATAAATTCTTTGGAAGCTAATAAACCGACTAACAACCAGTCTATTAGGCCTCTCTGTGTCACAGCAGCTGACTGTTTCGTGCTACTTATCACTCTTCCTGCTAAAGGAAACATCCTTATATGTAGAGAACAGAGATGTTATAAAAAATAAAATGTCTGACTGGAAAACACTGAAACGATAAGCAAATTGCAACATGCAGATAGTCTTAAAAAGTGTTTGACTATGTCCATGCAGGTTTTAGGGAGGTGACATCATTGCAGAGGGTAGACGTTAAACACTAAAAGGAGGAAACTAACTCAGTTGTTAATTCAACTTTCTATCTATGCAAATGAAAAAAGATAAGTGTTTAAAAGGCACTGCAACCCTGCAGGTATTTGAATGCAACTCTTTATATGTCAAACATGAGGGAAGTTTTTAAAGAACTCATTCTGAGGGAGTTTTTAGCTGGAAGGAGCATGACTGTCACACCTGGGAAGGGAAAGTTGCATATTTCTCCTGCTGGCTGGCAGTGCTTTACATCACCCAGTCCCTCAGTTGCAGCAGCTGTGAAAGGCTTTAACTGTCCATTCACTCCTCCCAATAACATTTTACTTCCTGGACTGTGGATTCAGGACGGCGACCATTCAGTTATAATCCTGCTTCTTTTTTAAAACACTTTCCCCATGAAACCACACGACTTGTGGATAAACTTTTGACACAGTGCTTCATGCATGCTCAAAAGAGCCTGTAAAAATCTCCCAAGGTAATAACAGGCTTATTGTGCCTTGCAAGCCCCCACAATGTTCGCTTGTTAACAAGTAAAGTAAGCTCATGACATCACCGCTTACCTGCAGCTGCTTTTATTGAGGGGGGATTACCGGTTCTTGTAGTTACTTTGGCAAATGGTCTGTGTGTATGTGTATGTGTGTGTGCGTGTGGATGGTTCTGCACTCAAGTGTTAGTGTGCTGTTTTATGTATTGAGTGATTGGGAAAGGGTGTGGAAGATGGCTTTGATTTATGATTTAAATTAATTTTCTGTAATTTCATATCCTGTTGCTGCAGGTTGACTGGTGTGAGTTTATTTCCTCTGGGAAAGAATCTAGATTAAGCTGGAGATTATTTTAACAGCCATTAATTCACATTCCCTGCATCATATTTCTGGCATATATGTTTAAAGCGGTTTAAGTAATATCTTTAGTTAAATTAGTTAAAAGTATATAAACACACATACACACACTTTATCTTTATCTGTGTGATGCTTACACAATGCCATTAAAGCAGCGCGTGCACTGGGGGAGCTTCTGAAGACCTGACATCGGGCTGGGAATGGGGCTTCCCAGTTTTGGGATTGGTGACCTGACTGGAGACTTCAAGTTTCTCATTCTCTCTGTTGGTGACACACCTGTAAGTAGAAATATAACCAGAGAGTAAACATAGGAACTTCACAATGGTACAAAACAAAAGACGCATTTATTTTTCTGTTTGCATTTAAGGTTGAATAAATTCCATAATTTATGGAAAAAAACTTGCAGGTTCATGGGAATGTGCAATGTGTTTGGAGGAAATTCCCCCGAGTTCCAGTGAGTCAGACCTGAATGCTTTCCAAATGTGTCTGTCGGGTTTGAGGCAAAAAAATAAATAAATAAAAAAGCTGGAATGTGACAAGATGGATTAATGTTCTGCACACAACATTTCTGCCACCTTAGGTCTATTTAAAGCTGTTGCTCAAACTGGGCTCTTGCCTTCTCTCTCTAGCACCTTGCCCTCTTCATGACTCCTAGGTGTCTCTGCCACCTTCCTGCATGCTCCATTCAAGTGTCAAATTCTGTAGTGGCATTTCCTAGTAAAAATCCATTAGTCAAATTGGCAAGGCACCAAGCAAGGAAAACATCCCATGTCCACAGAGTCCAAGACTGAACCATCACACTGCAACGCTACAATCACGAAGTGAGTGTGAACAACACGGTGATTTGCTATCACCTTTATCTGACTGGCAACAGCTACTGGATGCACCCTCTTTCCATTTCTTTTAACTTCAAAAATGAATGTTATAGATTTCTGACAGTTCACAAAACCACACATAAGTGATGGACGACGATGGTCATTGTGGTGTTAAGACACAGGTAACAGTTTTCCCATGCTTTGACAGGAGCTATAAGCTTGGAGCATCAAGTGCTTAGTTTTGCTCATAGACTATAGACTGTATATAAAAGATGGACGGAGCCTCCGTGACGTCCCCCATAGGTTTCTGAACAGCTGAAATGAAGCTCATTGGGAAAATGAGACACGGAGGAAAACGGACAAAGAGGTGAAGCTGAGAGGGGGACTGTGACGGTGGGGGTGGATGACTGACACCCATCAAACTCCGAGCTGCCTGTAGCTAAGAGCTAACTGAGCTAACCCGGCGCTAACGGTAGCTAACAAGCTAATGGAGGTAGGCTCCAAGCTAAAGCTAAAGCGCACCGTTAGCCAACTAAAAACCACAGTTGTGCTACACTCTCCCTTTCTTGCTGCGGATATTGGATACCTGTCAATCAAAAGGACACGTCCCTAATTATGCAGAATTTCAAGATTAAATAACATCCAAACGGATGAGTTAGAAAACAATTCACCCCACTCACAGTTGTCATGAACTTGACCTATTATTCCTAAAATGAATTTTTGTACCAGGCTTTAAACATGTTTATTTCTGCTGTGAAGTTGGTCTTTTTAACATGGGAGTCTATGGGGACTGACTGTTTTGAACCCAGTCCATAGCGGAAGAGGGGTGAACTGCAATTTTTTGCACTTCTGCATAGGCCTCACATTTCACCGCCGAAGGTTGCCGCTTGGTTTTGCCTGACAGGAAAGTATGAGAGTAGCATACTTTATGCCGGATGTCAGGTGGAGTCCAGCGGTTCCGAGAGCAGCAGGCCAGCTCACACAGCACAGCTGCAAACTGCAGTATATGATCTCCCTTCACTGATGATGTGCCAGCAGAGGATAATCAGGCGAACTACGCCTGCCACTACACTGTATAATTACCCTGTTTCTGGCATCTGACTCAAAGCACTCTTTATCCCTCAGTAACAGTTCATGTGACGGATCCATGCTCCGTTTAAGAGGAGGCATTAGTTTTATTAGTAGGATTAATGTCTCTACCACCTATTGATGTTCTGAAGGAAAACATTTAATGTAAAACACTTATGTGCCTTTTTACCAGAGAGGAGAGCTGACTCACTAATGTCTTATTTGTATAATTGAGCATTATTTTATGGCTGTACACACAGACCCACCATAATTTAAAGGACATGTTGTAAACAAAAATATTTAGTCCAGTTGGCTGTTTGCAACCAACATCTCTCCTTTATGTAATACCCGTGTGTTTTACACTGCCTGGCCAAAAAGCAAAAACAAATAAAAAAATTAAAAAAAAGTTGCCATCTGGATTTAACTAAGCAAATGGGTACGAGCCTCCTGTTGGATAATTACTGAATCGGTGACTATCTTTTAGCTGGCAACAAGTTATTTAACCCCTACTGATGCAATAAATAGTTTCTCATTTCTTAAACAACCATGTGGAAAGACACATCCGTTGGTTGTGGAAAGATGTTATTCAGTTTGAGAAGGGTCAAATCAGCATCAAGCAGAGCAAACATCTAAGGAGATTGCAGAAACTACTAAAATTGGGTTAAGAACTGTCCAATGCATTACTAAAAACTGGAAATACAGAGGAAAACCATCATCTTCCAGGAAGAAAATTGGTCAGAAAAAAATCCTGAATGACTGTGATCAGCTTTCACATAAACATTTGGTCAAATTAAATAAAAGAAAACCAGTAGAACTTTGGGTTTATTTTTAACAGTGATAGTAACAGCACTTAGACACACACAATGTGAAGGGATCCTAAAGGATTGGTACTGAACAGCTGTGTAGCCATAAGAAAACCACTTATCAGTGAGGCTAACCAAAGAAAACAGCTTCAGTTTGCTAGGTAGCATAAAGTTTGGACTCTGGAGCAATGGAAGAAGGTCATGTGGTCTGATAAGTCCTGATTTACCCTGTTCCTGGTGATGGTAGCATAATAAGAGGAGAGGCATATTAAGTCCCACTGCCATCGTACCTAGTACCTTCTAGGCAGGCTATGATCCAGGGTTGAAGCAACTGGTCAGCTCTATATTTAGCAGCATTATGTGCCAAAAGAACAAGATCAGCTAACTACATGAATATACTGAATGAGCAGGTATTCCGTCTTCCCTGATGACACGGCCATATTCCAAGGTGACAATGGAAGGATTCATTGGGCCCAGACTGTGAAGGAGTAGTTCAGAGACCATGAGACATATGTTTCACACATGGATTGACCACCAAAGTCCAGACCTGAACCCCACTGAGAATCTTTGGAAATACAAGATCTTGGTGAAAAATTTATGGAACAATGGAGGGAAAAAAATCTTGTAACATGACAGAAGCTTATCGAAACAAAGCCACAGTTAATGCTAAAGGTGGTCCAAATACATAATAAGAGTGTGTGACCTTTTATTTTTTTCTTTAGTGGTGACTCTGTTTTTGGCCAGGCAGTGGATAATGTGACTAATCTGAATGAATGAAATTAAAGGAATGAAATAAAAAATACTTTATTTATCCTGAAGGAAATTTCTTCATCAGATGGAAACAGTGGCACACCACTATCCAAACAGAGAGGGAGTTTACAGTTAACACTGTGTAACTTTCTGACTTTAAAAATATGTTTCTGACATTTATTACAGACATTCCTGGAGCCATTGTTGCCCTGCAGCGTCCCGTCGCTGTTTGCAACTATGTGTTCCAGTAGGGAGCTTTACGTGCCAGCACTTTCACTTTACACACCAAATCACACGCCAGCAACTGGAAAGCAACACGTTGGCTGTTTCAAATACGCACCATAGCTGTTTTAAAGAAACACAAGAGGACATTACTGAGGAAGAGAGGAAAAGACAGACAGACACAAAGCAAGAGAAAAAGACAAGAGTCAACATAGGACTGATTTGGAGAGTTGGATAATTGCAGTAATGGGGTTGTTGTAGTGAAGAGAGAGCTGAGCCGAAAGGCAAAGCTTTCCATTCATTACTCTACCTACATCCCAACCCTCATCTATGGTCACAATGACATTGAGGATAAAAGCAGCTAAAATGAGCTGCCTTGGGAAGTTGTCTGGGTCCCTTTCCTAAACCTGCTGCCTCCATGACAACACCTCAGATAAGCAGAAGAATGGATGGATAGAATTACAAAGTAAGAAACTTTACAAACAATGTAATTTGAACAGCTACTTTAGTCTTCTGTGAGTGTTTGATGCCCTAAAAAACAGCTTTAATCTTTTCAGAAAACATGTGGAGTTGGTTTGAATATATCCTGTTATGTCTACATATGCAAATTACACTATTAAAGCATACAGCCTCTTGCTTACAGCTTTAAACTAATCTCAAAGAAGGGCAAAATGCAGAAAAACTGAAAAAACAAAGCAGTGGGGCAGACTGGGAGTGGATTCCAGCCAACATCAGTGGGTAGGAGAAGTCTACAAGAAAAACAAGGAACATGACTATAACTGAGGGCAAGGTCATGAAGCATCTTAAGATTTATTACCAGACTTGCTGTTTATTTTAGATTTCGCAGAAAACCATCAGTGGTAATGTATGAGCAGCTCTGGTTAACAACTCAGCATGCAGCTGTATTTTAGCCAATGATAGAAGGTGGTTAAATGAGTCGACTCACAGAAGGGAAGCGATAATCATCACATTTCATAGCTTCCAGTTGAGACTTCCTCTGCTTTAGTTAAATTCATATCAATATAACTAAGAACTTGAAGGCTTTGCTTTCCAGATCCATTAAGTAAACAAAACAGACTCAATTCTATCAAAACAAATTGTGATGATTCTTAAGTTTTAGTCTAATGAAAGCCTCCAGCAGACAATGAACACCTAAAGTTTCCCCCTCAGAAGACACATTTTACCCTCGCTGGACATGGAAACTTGTTATGGCTTTAAATCTCACATCCTTTCATCACAGTCTTGCTCCTTATCATTTTTCTGGGAACTTCTCATTCAGGATGACAGTGTGACTGATGTAATGTTTATCAGCATCACTCCTTCTTTCAGAGTTATAGTCATTTGGGGTAAATCCATTAAACTGCAAGAACAAGACCGCTCTACTGATGGATATCTGTTTATAGAGGGTGTTTTGTGGAAAAGAACACAGCTTAAACTGCATGGGTTTGGTAAAGTCAGTGAAAATACTTTAGTAAGATATCGTACATTGTGTTTATTTCTTTCTGCAGGTGGTAAAGAAACTTATCCTGGCTGGTTTAACCAGTCTTCATATCTAAAATGTAAACTATTTAAATTTCAGTGAAACACAAAACAGCTTTATTCACAATTTTCCAGCATTTAACTTGATATTTTCTAAAACAATCACGTCTCATGCTGTCTATTCTGGAAAATTAATAAATTTCTTTGATCCATTTTCACCTTCTATACCTAACATTTATGGCTAACTAGTCAGTTTAAAGTATTCATTAATCCCATGTGAAACAAGCCCCGTTGGTTCCCCAAACAGTTATGTGTCTGTAACTCCAAATGTTGCTGCAGGTTCATGTTTTTATGAATCTCTTGTGTGAAAATGCTAATGTTGTATTGCTGCAACACTGCCTTAAACAACCCCACTTCCAAGCAGTATTTTAACAGTCGCACCACCCTAATTTCATCCACATTGCTATCAAATTGTTGCAGAGCCTGTGGAATTCTGGGTAAACTGACACTCTTGTTTGCTTTAACTTTAAAAGCCCCTGAAAGTCAACATGACCCCCGCAGGGGCTTTCACCTTCAAACGAGCACTAACCACACAGATTTAAAAGCCTAGCAATGAAGCACACATTCAAAAGAATGATGATCTGACTTGAACCTGAATGTCAAACGCGTTCGGCTGTCAATTTGACTTGTTGCCTCTCTATGGAGCCATTTAAAAACAACAGGAAAGACATGCAGCATCCCCCACCAGACTCCTCATTCTTACGCAGATTAAATGACACCAACAAAGAGACATGTCGCTTTTAAAATGATCCCAATGTAAACTTGAGGTGTCTCTCCGTCTCATCAAGGGCTAAACGTGTCAATCAACATGTCAGTCTCCTGAGCTGAAAGACCACTGACGGCAGACAACAGGTCTCTTTTAATCTCTCCAGTCTATCATAGGTGCTAAAGTTTCTCCCTCCAGCCGGCTTCAGCTGTCATTAACGTCTGTCTCCCATCTTCAGATCTCCTTTCTTTTCTTGTCTTATTGCTTAAGTGTTATGAAAAGTGATAAACTGATTGATCTGCTTGGTTTGGCTATGCTCCAGACCTCACTGCAGGAGCAGTTTGCATTGTTTCCCTTCTGCAGGGAATTATCTGGTCAGTTCTCACATCAAAGGAAGAGTCAGAAACAGGATAACCAATCATATAGTACAGGGAAAGAAATTCAGAAAAACTCTAAAAAAAAAAAAAAAAAAAAAAAAAATGCTTCCTCCATTTGAATCTCTTTTTAATGTTATATACATGAAAACTCAAACAGCTCCATTATCTTTGTGTATTAGTCAGTTGTATTGTGTTTCTGTTGAGCTCTGTTTGGCAAGAGATAATGTTGTTAAAGAGCTTTAAAACTAACTTATCTAACTGTAAGAGGAGACATCGGCCACTGCCCCCACTTCCAACATCTTAAAAGCCAACATGATAAGCAAATGTTGACCTCTTGCAAGCCTGTGGGAAGGGTTTAATGTGCTCATCACAGCCCCATACTCACAGGACCACATTCATGCACAAAGAGGAGGAGCTTTCTACTCTGGGATAGTGTTCTGCTGGATTAGCTCACATACATGCTCTGATTTAAAATGAGCAAATAATATAGGACCAACAGGCTTAAAAACTCCTTTGTCCATCGTGCCATCACGCTCCACAACTCCTCACTTGGGGAGAGGAGGACAGAGAGGAGGACATAGAGTACATTTACTTGTGCAACACATGCACACACAGAGATGGACACTTTTTCTTTGGTGCAGTAACCTCATTCTCATCTATAGTGCAATAATTTTAACCTATATTCCATACAAAGCCATATTCAGTTCTTTATATTTACTTTTACCACTTTATATTATAATAAATAAGAATTCTTATTCTTTTTTATTTTGTATATTTTATCTGTGTGCTGCTTTTCTTATGTGCTGCTGGAAATTTTAAATTTCCCTGAGGGAGTCATCCCAAAGGGATTAATAAAGTTAAGTCCAGACTAATAAATAAATATACTAAAATGATTCCCCAGGATGATTAAGATTTAAATATTTCTTTGTCTACATAATAGCATAAAACCTGAATCCTTAATGATTTGTGCAGTTCGTCTGCTTCTGACTGAAAGTGCCAACACTTTCCTCACATTTACCTCTACTTAAACTTTTACCCTGCTTCGGCAGCAAAAACAAGGAAACCTGAAGAGAAGGTTTTAGTTCCAGGGATTAGCCTTCCTCTGCTGCTGTCAGCATCACATGACTTCTCCTCAAATGCTGGGATGCCAAGTTCTCGGACAGGGAAGCCATATTTCTCACTTTATTGTCTTTGTGAAGCTGCTTTTGCATTAAACTGCCTTACCAAAGCTTCCCTCCCCTGCCCGCTCATCCGTACGCAAGCTATTTTAAAGTACTTCATCTTTCTCCTGCTTCCTTTTGTCTCAGTTTTTCCTCTCTGTTTCAGTCTCTCCATCACTCGTCCTAGCCGTCCTTTGAACCTCACTGTGTTTTTCTATAAAAGGAAAACTATGCTAGTAAGACAGTGGTGCTTGTAATAGTCAGAGAAGAGACTGCCTGAGCTGGACTCACAAGCTTTATCTGCATAGGAAGAAAAATTTACTCTGAAATCTCAACTGTTTACAGTGTGAGAACTGCATGAATGCACAAGCATATTTAAGAGTTTACTTTTAACCCTAAACTTAAAGGACACAACTGTAACTACCACGATCTGCACTGTTTTCTGAATACATTAAGAAGACATCAAGTTAATCATTTCCAGAATTATAAACTGTTTGTGTCTTTGCAGCCGTTTAATTTACCTTCTTATTAGTTATTCTCACATAATGTGGATAACATTTATGGTATAAATCCCCACCTCCATCCTCAGCTTCCAGGATCTCCTGCAGGTACTTGAATGAGCCAGACTGTTTGGGCTCAGAGACCGGCTCCTCGTAGTCCAGCAGCATCTTGTAGACATCCGACTGTGGGTCAAAACCATTACGGCCCACCGGGGACTGTGTGGGAGGCTCTGGACTGAAGAGCACAAAGAAGGACAGTCAGTATTACTGCAGATCAGTATGTAGTACACATGAGATGGATTTCTGTTACGCTGAATAGAAGGAATAGATGCACAGACAGGGGAATAGAGGTGTATTCCACAACTACATCCCACCACGACTCTACATGCTCATCCATCCATCAAATTATTTCCAAACCATATTGGAAGCTTTTCCCTCTCATTTGGCAGGTTTAAACTTTCAAACTTTGGGAAGATGATGATTGGAGCTGCTGACAGACATGTGCAAATTCAGATGCACTTAACAGCACATTTGTCTTCAAACTCCATTCCAGGAGCCAGGAAGTGCTACTACTACAGTAAAAGTGTGGCTGAGTGTGAGACAGTGTAAAGTAACAGTAATGAGTGTGTGTGAGAGAAAAATGAGTGACAGCAGGCAATGGAAAGTGTTAAAATAGTGTTTTACTACGTTTTTGTGTATGCTTCCACGCCTAGTAAGGATTAACAGTCTAGTCCAGGGGAACTCCGGGAACGCTGGAGAGGATGTTCATCGGGAGGGTCGGCACACATATTTACTGCCCGCTGGAGGGGATGCACAAAAACAAATGGCTTTTCCAGTCTACATGTCTATCTGTGCAGGTGTGTCAAGAGGCATCCAACCTGCATATGTGTGTGCGTCTGCAATGCATCTGTTAAAAGTGTTCTCTTAGGAGTAACTACATGTACACACACCGACATCTGCAAAGTGTGATGTACAGCTGCTCTGTTTTTAAATAAAATCATACCTGTTAAGGTTTTAACAACAGAGAGCTTGATGGATTTTAGAACGTCCAGAGTCACTGGAGACGTACTTCTATTTCCTTGTGTAATTTTCTCACAGCACTGGTGTGCAATAAAGCCGATCTGGGGAAACTCATGGAGATATTTTAAAAGTTGGTAAGTCTCTAGAGCTAAAAGCTACAGCGTAAAGTTAACCGTTTTTCCAGGTTAACAGTGAAAAAAGCTGTGTTTTAAATGGAGATGAACATAACAAACAGGAGCCTTTTGTCACAGTGACAAGTGTGAGGAGAAGATGAGTCTAATTCCTTCTGTTTTGGTGAAGAAGAAGAAAAAAAATCTGAAAACAGTCATCCTCACAACACGTTGAGATTAATCCAGTTTTCCTGACAATCATTTAACCTTTGGTCATGTGTAGGTCTTGTTTGTTTATTTTTTTAACCTAGTCTGTAAAGCTTTGATCATCTCACCTGTGTGTGGCGCAGAGGCTGAGACCTCCCATCTTGCTTGGCAGAGCTCTGTCTTCGTTGCTGCCATTGTGGGCGTAAAGCCCTGCTGGGTTGTTGTACTGAGCATGATGCCCGGTTCCGTTCCCGTATCCGTAGCTATGGCCGTTGTTGGGTCTGGAGTGTCCGTTATTCAGGTAAGTAGGCTGAGGAGCTTGAGGAGGTGGAGGTTCAGGGGTGTACGAAGGTTTACGGCTGTTGCCGCCATACCCACTGGTGATGGGACGAAAATTCTGGAAAAAATAAATAAATAAAAAGAAAAGTTAAAGCTAAATCTGACCTTTAAAGTTGGAAATGCCTCCATGTTGTTGGTAAGGGGTGAAGAATCAAACAGTGATGGATCTGTTGCGCAGGAAGGGACGGTTGTATTGTGGCTCAGTAAGAAAGACAGCAGGAGTTGGTAAACAAGCATCGTGGTGTCATGACTTAGAAAATCAGAGACTCATTCCTCCTTTTCCCCTCTTTAATACCAGGGCTTATTAAAAAAAGAGCTTGCATTAGATCTCCAGCAGATGCTTCTTTTAAAACAAACTTGCTTGTGTGGGCTAAACATTTAGTTTTCTTACCCGGCTACTACTTTGAACAGAAAGGTTTATAGATACTGACAGAGCTCAGACACTTGATACAGAATTTTTAGGCGTTTGCTGGAATTGTATGGAAGAATCTGCAGGAAAGATGAGTTAAACACATACATTACTCCTCCGTATGCTCAGTACTTAAGTGTGTTTATGCCAGGGTCAACACCCTCTTAATGCATCTGCAGAAACGGCTCGGAGACATCATCGAGACGCTCTGTGTTTACTGCAACGCTGCAGAGATAACGCTCCCCGGCAGCCTGGCTCAGCTGTCTCAGAGACTGAACTGCACAGATAAAGTTTTATTGCACCGCTTTCGCTGATGTCACCACTTCTGATAGTGTATAAGGGATTTGAATTTCAGATGTAGCCCATAGTTTTCAATGACTGAACAGGGCTGCACATTATCATTGCTTCAGACTATAAACATTTCAGCAGATAGAACAGTTTGTTTACAAGTTCAGCCAGTGCAGCAGGATGGGAGACAGACTTTTGTAGCTATAAGCCACTGGACTGAGTGTGTGTGTGTGTGTGTGTGTGTTTTAGGCTAGTTTATGGTGCCTTAGCCGCAGGTGGTGGAGGTTCACAGCCTCTTTAGGCAGGACCCCTGTCATTTCAGCTGATGGATCTGCTGGATGTCATCCTGTCCTCAGCCCTACCTGGACCACACACACTCACAGACAGACAGGTCTTCTGTAATCAGCACTTTTGAATGTGTTTGACACAAGCAAGCCCACATCTTGGAGTTGGAAAAAAGTGCTCCATCATTGACCAGCATGCTGTTGTTAAAACAAACAACTTTCAAAAAGAAGTATAAAACCCACCTACTGTCTCCCCCAACACCTCTGACCGTAAAGATGGATGAACTCAGAAACAACCAACAGATAGCCTTTCATGCTCAAAGCTCATGTTATCAGACACATTAAAGCCAGATTCCCACAAAAGAAAAAAACAGGCCCAACCAGATTCCATTTGTAATCTTTAACCGTCTTTGCACAAACTGTGTCCCCCTAATTTATTACGGTTTAACTCAACTTGCATGTTTTGTAAATCCTAAAAAACATGCAAGAATAGTTTTATTTTAAAAGTGAGGCGGGTTAAAAAAAAATGAAACCTAAAATTAAAGTCAATTTAAATTGGCCAAATCTGATTAAGTTTATTGAGGTCAGCTGGCCCTGCCATTGGTTTTGGGATGCCCACTAGAACCTCCCTCCTTCCAGAACATTTTATAACATCTAATACTTGAACTTCACATGATTTTTTTTCTCCTCCTTCTGCTGTCTTGAAGTGCTGTTGTATTTCGTCCCTTAATTCCTTTTAAATCTTTTGATTTCCTGAGAACACACCTATCACTGAGGGTGAAATTCTGCAAAAACAAATTACTGTCTATACGTGACTTTGTAGTTCTTAGCATTCATTTCTCATATTTAGACAAGAGCTTAATCTTCCGATAATCAGAGCAATAACTGAGGGCATTAGACAAGCTCATTCATGCCTGTGCTCACAGAATAAAGGAAAGTATTGCAGGGAAATCTGTGGCAAGTGATTCTGTTACACAACCCTGCTGCAGATTGATATCACCTCACAATTACAGACACCAATCTATATACAAACATGACAAGAAAGAATCAGATAATCCTTGGTCAACATATCAAGTGAAGTTTATAAAAGAGAGATAAAGAACCTAGAAAATAACCAAGAAAGATTAATAAAATATTACTTGTCTAATTTTCTTAAATTCTTCATAGATAAGCAGCAACATGTGACGTCTTTTATCCTTCTGACCTTGTAAAGGAAAGAAGAGGTGGAAACGGTGGAAGTCATTTCATTAAGTTTAAGATCAATCCTGTGGGCGAAGAAGCACCAATTATGTTTATACATCAAAAACTTGAAGGAACATCAATGTCATCATCATCTTTTTTTTTAATCTTGGTTAAGTATACACAGTCAAATGTAACCACAACAATTACATACCATTCAAAAACCTAAAAAGGACTAGGCTGAAGCTCATAGCTTTTACATGCCTATCACAGTGTCTTTCCCTAATGATTTAAATGGTAATCAGTGATGGCCCTGCAACATACTACTTATAAATTTAAATTATTTCTTTAAATAAACACAGTGTAGTCATCCACAAATCATTTATTGGCACACAATCATCATTATTAATAATCATAATCATTGATTATTTTCATTTTTAAGCTCTTTTTAAACAAAATCAGAAAGCTAGACAATTTTAGCTCAACTTGTATAAAAATGTCATTGTTAAATAAGTTGTAAAGCCTTTATGTGGGTTTGTGTAAAGCAAAATATAATTAACTTGTCAAACTAATTTGTGGATGTGCAAATGGAGATAGTGACCTGCCCAGATATCACTGGCCCATTTCTGTTGAATAAAGCTGCCAGCAGAAAAATACATCACCTGTTCCCCCGAAATAGAATAGAATAGAATAGAAT
>JBAMHW010000017.1:16888752-16899047 GCA_037177495.1 Rhadinocentrus ornatus | reverse complement strand
TCTTGAATCCCAGGCTCACCTAACAATGATAAAAAGAATATAAACCACAATAAAAATAGTCCAACACAAAAAGCAAGCAGAAGCACATACATGTAGGATTTTTTACCAGTTTTCACCTTTACACATGGGGCTGGGCGATTAATCGATAAAATCGAGTAATCGAATTTTCCATTTCTGGACATTTATTTTTATGAAAATCTGGATTTTTTTCCTTAGTTAGTTAGAAGCGGACTTCGCCCTCCCTCCACACCAGAACGGTGTTTGTCTGACAGATTTACAGTGAAGTGAGCCGTCACTAACGCCTGGGATTTAGCTGCACGTATAACTACAGGGAGAAACGCTGCTCTCTATGAGATGCAGAAGTCAACTTCAGCCCACAAACTTGTTAGGAGACGACCAACATCAGGGGAATTCTTTCCGCAGTGGATCTTGTATGATAAGGATCCAGATGGAAAGAGATCACAGATGCAGTCGTGTTGCATATTTCTATGCAAGATATGAAGTCATTTATACGGTGGTAAAGTTATGACATCATTTATTTTCTTTTAGCTGGCATTCATATAATTTATGTAAATGAATGAATGGCAGCTAAAAGAAAGTAAATAATGTCAGTGATCTGGAAAGCAGGACGGGAATTGCGGTACAAAATAAATAAATGTTTTCAATAAGTTTAATGATGTTTTTTCAGAAGAAAAGCAAAGAAAAGAAATTAAAATCGGAAATCGTTAGAAAAAAATTGGAGATTTTATTTTTAGGCCACATCGCCCAGCTTTTACTTACACACCTGTCTCAGATGCTGTTACTCCATCCGTTTTGATTGAGCTTAATCCTCCCTCCCCACCACCACCAGTCACTCTTTCCTCTATGGCTGTGCACGTCTGCTTCGCAGACATTTGCTTTAAATGGATGGTGGATTTATAAGGCAGCACATATGGTGCTCGCCTTATAAAAATGCCAGTTTGGTAACATTCGGGATCTGTAAAGGCTTTCAAGTTGCTGTAACGGTGCAGCGCTTCACTTTCTTTAAATTGCACTAATCAGTTTTAAGCCAACTGCCTCGTTAAAAAAATTTATTCTTCCATTTCATGACTGGACCACATACAGGTTTAATGGGGATTTTTGTATTAAGGTGACAGTCGCCTAAATGAAAGTGAAAACCTGATCACCCTAAGTAACCTTGTTGTTTCCTAATATGGTCAAAACAATTGAAAATTATTAAGGAGCAGCTAATATCAACTCAACATAACAAGAAAGCTTTAAACACGCCACCTGTGAGGTCACCTACGTTCTCATTACTCTCTCTTGAGAATGGACACACTTTCATTTTCTCCTGCATCTTGACTGCATTCCTGTCAGCTTAGAGGAAGAAAAGCTAAAAAACTGAGGAAGACATGTGGAAAAGAGCCAATAGCAGTAACAATCTATGAGAACCAGCATTGTCCATCACTCGTACATCCTGACTGACCTGCTCTTCTCTGGTAGCCAAGCATGGCAAATGGTTCAGGAAGATTGTCAATGTATGAGGGAATATATTTGTCATTGCACGCATGTGGATTCACCTTTACTTGCACGTTTGTCTCCAGATAAGGGTTTTTAACATCATCGTGCTATTAACTGAGATGTATGGAGGCTCTACTTTCATAACCTGTGAGTTATTCTGACTTATAAGTGCTCGAGTGGGAGACGACAGTACCTCAGTTCACAACTATAATTTGGCCAAAAAGCGGTAGACAGATGAGGGGAGGAAAAGGTGGAGGACCTTAATTGAAATCATATGTCTGTCTTTAACTAAGCACTGAGACCTCAGCCTGCTTGCCTCATCAGACACACATACAAGCTCTTGATAATACACTCACACATGCACACCACTTCCTCTTCTGCAGCATGGTTTAATCCCTCTGGACATTCAAAATTAAGCTTTTCACATGGTGCTCTGCACCACTAACCAAACACAAACCAGCTCTTTACGGTTGCCTGGGCCTGGCTCAGAGTGCCTCGCTGGGAGCAAAGACAGACAGTCCAGAGAGGAGGTGGCAGAGGGTAAAAGTGAACGACTGCTGTGGGGGAAGGTTAAAGGATATGAATGTTGGGCTTTAAATGTATGAAAAATGTATTTTGACTGTTTCTAACATGAAATAAATCACACTTCCACACTGATGTGAAATACCCACCGAGCAGGACCTTTTTAGGTGGGGAAGCAATAATTTGGCATCTATAGAAATTATCTGTGGATAGCTATTATTTTTAACTGCTGCATGATAAAAAACTTAAATAGCCATTTATAACAACCTGGCTTATGTTACTGTTAGCAATAATACATAAAACACTTTTAATAAGAATAAGAATAAGAATTTAAAAAAAAAACTCTGACAGTTGAGTTATTTTCAAATATACATTTTCACTTTGTAAGTTACTTTGGTATGTTACCAAGCAGTTAGCCTGGGTTCTAAACGGCCAGATATTCTCCTTCATTCACTGAATTTCTGCCTCATTATTGCTTGAAAGACACTTTACGAGGTGTTCCACCAGACTTTGTCATCAGGTTTCCTCCAAGCAGAGATCTGGTCTGGGTGACTTTAGAAAATGGTTAACCATTTGCTGTAGGTGAACATGATGCTGTACTGTATTGTGTTGTTCCTTCTATAGACAAGCTGCTCAATGACAAGAATCATTATCACTTAGCCAGATAAAATGTCAAAATAAACAGAATAGTATCAGAAAAAGTATGAAACATACTGAAATCTTCTAGAGTTGATTGAGCCTGGACAGGTGCAACCTCTGAGCTGTGTTTGAGTGAGTCTGACAACCAAGCAGAGCAGAAAATGCTCCATTAGGAAACACAGAGACTGATTTGGAGATTTCTGGGGGTTACCGGCTGATTTGTGAACACAAACAACCAAATAAGAAGGGTCACAGGTCTGTGAAAGCCTAAATGGTCTGCTGGAGTTTGATTTAAACCTTTGGATAACAGTATACAGTCAGAGGTTTTAAGTTGAACATTTTTATCCATTTTCCAAGTATAAACACGCATCTTTTACAACTTTGAACTCTGTTGTTCTTAAAATGCAACTGTTTCCTAATGACCGATGCTGGAAAGCGACTGCCTTGTTCCAAATATAAAACAAATATGCGTCATCCACACATTTAGATTTAAAAGAAAAATTTAGTTTCAAGCCAAAAAGACCTATGGTCTACAAGTCATGCAAGGACTCCATCTGTCAGCTCCTATTAATGTTAGCTTGGAGAATTCGTATTTAGCTGCCAACTCCTGCGTCCAGACTGGAAGTTTCGAGTGACGTCCGATCCAGACCTCTCAGCTTCCGCTTGCGAGTCCTTCATTCTTTCCACAGGACCACTGAGCTCAACCACTATAGCCATCACTGTAATAATGGGCTGGCTGCCACGAATGGCATCCTGACACAGTGTGCCAAAGAAAATGCTGTTTTTCTTGAACACTGAATGTAGACCCAAGGAAGGAATTCTTAAAAGCCGAAACGTCAGTAGCTAATGGTATTGCTTTACTGGTGCCTGGAAATGTTCAAAGAAAAAAAAAACCAACAGTCAAATGGTAAACGCAGATGTAAGGGGAAATAAAAGTTTATGCATTTTCCCTTAAAGACTGCATCCCTCAGCGGTATACAGCGATGTGGAAATTTGCATGCCAGTGCATTCAAAACAGCCAATGCCCTGCAAATTCACAGAATTACTTAGATTTGGCTTTATTAACTACAAACTTGAATGGACAATGACATAATGCTGCTTATACTTGGTTTATTCTTTGATGCAGAAAATTCTGTTTAGGAAAAACCCAGAACCAATAAACAAATGTGTAGTTAAGAGGAAATATTAACATCTTATTAAATAAAGTTGGAAAGTAATTTAAAGAATTTAATATCGCTGCACAAAGTCTGATTACAACATTGCTGTAGCATCTTATCACTTCTGTCCTAAAATATAAAATATGAAATATTAATATTAATATATAAAATATTTCTTTAAAGCTCCTTTATCTGACTGGTCAGCTCACTGGTCAAAACTGGCACAGCATACCAAACTAGCCACTCAGCAGATATCATGCAAATGGTATTCATGTGGATGTTGAAAAGTGAGGGAAGAGAAAAAGACTTCTAACATTTTGATGCTGTGCAGAAGATTCTCAGGAAGAGGATAACTCTGTTCAGTATGGAAGTTATATTAGAGCAATATCAAGGCTTGTTTTCTCTGAGCACCAGCACCTGCTCCCAATAAGCCGGGTGTATGCAGTGGCTTTGCAGAAAAATGCTGGACACAGCAACTTATTTTAGAATGTGCTGCACTTTCAGTGAGGCTGCTCTGACTAGTTCAAGTGGACAATCTCTGAAGTTTTCCCCTTTGTTTCCAGGTAATCACACACGTGGGCTAATTACCTGAGAAAACCGTCTACCTATCCCAGCTGGATGGAATCTGTGGAATGGACAAAGTGGATACTAAAGGTTGCTGGCGATGATGAAATATAATATAGAGACAACAAAGTCTGTCAAAATTAGGATTTGCAGACTTTTCTGTATATGTATGAGCATACAGATGCTCTGCAGGGCTTGGTCTTATAAATAGTTGTGGTTTGTGGATGTTACTGCCCACCCTGTGAAAGAAAAAACACAGAAGCCATCCCATGTTTAACCTAAAATAGGCTTGGAACGCAGCTCCTTTTATTGTGAAACTCCTACAATGATGAAATTCCCCAAATTGCTGCTTTATTCAGACTGTGTAATGAACCCCCTCATGCTACGGCTGTCAGAACGGTTACCAATAAGAGCATAAGCAAAGAATATTTCTTGTCAAAATATTGTTGCCACAGAAACAAAGAAAGCCCTGGTTCAGCACTCGTTTTTTCGACGAAGGAAGGAATTCTTCTCAAATCTCTGGCAGCCCCAAGTCACTGAAGGATCAGAAAACACCCAAAAACATTTCATGTCCTCTGAGACAAAACTCTAGCTACACGTGCAATTTATGTTGGCCTGCTTAGGACATCTTATCATTACTTCATCATTACCACCTCTCGTTATTACAATTGTTCTCTTTCAGGAAGGTATGTATGATATCCGGTAACCAGCAGCCATCCTTGCCAAACATGAACAAATTTCCTTTCAAACACATCATCCACTTATTGAATTTTCCGTACAAGTAAAAGCAACAGTCTACAAGTCTCTACAGTAACAGTCATATCACACAACATTCAGTCATTGCTTGATGTATGGCCAAAAATACAGCGTTTCCTCTTAGACTTTAATGAGAATCTCCCTTGTTCCCAAGGTGAAAGGAAACACCTCATAGCTTCCTTGTGTCATTTCCTGCTCAGTAGCAAATTCCCACAAGTGAGGTTAAAATTTCCAACATAACCGGTTGGTTGAATAGTTCATGAATAAAAAAAAGGGAGTTAAATACAGAAAGCACTGAAAGATGCGGACTAAAGTATGTCGCTTCAGCATGAATCCTGATGTTGCATGTCAGGTGACATGGTGAATGTAAGGCTTATTGGAGAGACAAATCTTTTACAAGCACAACCAGCCAAGTACATCCAGCAATTTGATTCAGTTCATTTCAAATAATACTGTCCAAACTGGCTCATAACTGAAAAAGGTATGGGCCAAATGTATCGCATCACAATGTTTGCGAAGTGAGCGAGGCCATAGTGCATATATGGTTTCCACAGTATCCCAGGAACAATCGTTCATTGTGATATGTTCAAGCTGCATCTGAAAACAGCAGGAAACAAAGAAAAAGAGAGCTCTGCACTATTTTATGTAACCCCAGGGAGCGGATGTTTTCTCTGTTCATGCTAAGAAGAATCCACCTGAGCGTGACGCTGAAGTGGCCCTGACTTGGTGGTTTCCAGCTGCCCAGGTTCACTTTGTTAAATGAGACGCCAGAGAGCATTTGTAGACTTCACTGAAGGAGAAAGGAAGGACTGGATAAGATGTTACAGACAGGAGAGAGGAGATGATTTGTTGCACTTATATTACCCATATGAAAAGCCTTTTCTGTCATGCTTGTCCATGTTTGCAGAAACAGTTGTATTTGACAATTCTGTTCACTCAGGTTTGGCATTTTCTCTTGCAATCAAAGCAAGACCCAAGCTAGTGCTTAGACTCAAGGGGGCGGGGGTTATTGCTTTTACAGCTCTGGGGAAGAAACTGTCTCTGAGTCTTTTTGTGGTTGCTTTAATGTTCCTGTACCACTTTCCTGATGGAAACGTTACAAACAGTGCATTGCCTGGTTGGGTGGGGTCAACTGCAATGCATCTGGCCCTCTTCCGGACTGGGGCAGAGTAGATGGAGTCCAGATCTGGTAGACGGTGGCCCAAAATTCCCAGAGCTGTTCTCACCACCCTGGCTAAGTTCTTCTTGTCCTGCGCTTTGCAGCTTCCATACCACACTGTCACACTGAGACACAGAATGCTCTCAATGATGGTTCTGTAATAGTTCACGAGTAGCTGAGAAGAGAGTCCAGTCCGCTTCACATTACTGAGGAGGAAGAGCCGTTGTTGGGCCTTCTTCGCCAGGTGTGAAGTGTTCACAATCAAGGACCGGTCAGAAGAAATGTGGATGCCCAGTAACTTAATACTGTCCACACACTCCACTGCCTCTCCATGTATGCAGAGAGGAGCGTCCTCATTCTTCCTGGACCTCCAATAATCTACTACAACCTCCCTTGTCTTGTGGATGTTAAAACTGTTCTTGGGAACACAATTTTGTGAGACTCTAAACCTCTTCTCTGTAGTGGGTCTCAACAATGTTGGATATGAGACCCACCATGGTGGTATCATCCGCAAATTTCACAACCATGTTGGTGTGGTGAATGACAAAGCAGTCCTGTGTAAAGAGGGCAAAGAGAACAGGGCTGAGCACACAACCCTGCGGTGTGTTCCATTGTTGACTTCCCTATCCTTACCACTTAGGGCCTGTTGGTGAGGAAATCACTGATCCAGGTGCAGAATGATGCTGACAGACCAAGTTGTGGAGCTTCAGGGCCAGCACATCCGGGAGAACGCTAAAGTCCACAAACAGCATCCTAACATAGGTGTTGGAATGCTGCAGGTGAGTCAGGGCTGTGTGAAGTGCTATCGAGACAGCATCCTCCGTAGAACGGTTCTCCCTGTAGACAAATTGCAGGCTGTCCAGGCTGGCAGGGATGGCGTCTTTGATGTGCTTTAGGAGGATCTGCTCAAACCACTTTATGATGACTGGGGTGAGAGTGACAGGGTGGTAATCATTGAGGAAAGTAATGTTTTTTTTTGGGGGGGGGGGCATAGGCACAATGATGGTGGACTTCAGGTAAACAGGAACTGTGGAAAGTTACAGGGACAGGTTCAAGATGTCCAGAAAAGTTCTGCCAGCTGGTTTAATGTTTGACCTGACACCTTAGGTCGTGCCTGACCTGCTGCCCTCTGTGCTTGTACTCTGTGATGCCTTGATGTCTTCCCACATGCTATGTGCGTTGTTGTCATTGAAGTGCTCTTCAATGCGCTGTTTATACACAAGTTATTGCCAGCTGGATGCTCTTTTTTTTGTTCTTTGCGGGCCCTGCTATAAGCCAATTTGTCCCATGCTCTGTAGGCTGCATCCCAGGCATTTAACAGGGACCAAACTGTGTGGTTCACCCATGGCTTCTGATTGGGGAAAGCCGTAATTGTCGTTGCGGGTAGGACAGCATCAGTGCAGAAGTGAACATAGGACAGCACAGACAATGTGTATTCCTCCAGATCAGCATCCTCTATAAATACTACCCTGTCTGTGTGCTCAAAGCAGTCCTGTAAGGCTGAGGAAACCTCGTCAGTCTAAACTTGAATGGTTCTGGTGTTGCGTTTGATCTTGCAGATCAGATGTCTGTAGGCAGGGATTAACTTTACAAAAATACGATCTGACATCTCGAGGTGAGGAGCTGTTGCAGCCTTGTATGCTCCTGGAAGGTTAACCTTCACCTTTGGTTTTACCCGAAGCTGCAGTCCGGTCGGCACAAAACAGAGTGCCCCGCTAGCTCCACCACTGCATCGGGGATATTGTTGTTCAGCCAGGTCTCGGTGAAGATTGCCACACAGCTGTCAGTCTTAAGTAAGACGATCCTCCATTTCGTCCAGTTTGTTGGCGAGAGACCTGGCATTGGCCAGAAGACTGGGCAGAGCCGGTCTGTGTGGGTTAGCTTGTAGCCTAGCACGCAACCCACTCTGCTTGCCCCGCTCTTGTTTAAGTTGTCGGCCATAGAGGGGGGATGATGTGGGCCACTGTGGTCCACTGCAGTTTGGGTGGAATAAATACTGGCTTTGGTGATGCTGAAAAACTGTTTTAGTTAGCAGGTCAGCCCTTCTGTACTGGATTAAGGCTTCCAGTTCCCGACTTAAAGGTTTAATCGGATTTCTGGCCATGTGTTGGGGATTGAATGCTTCCTAATAACAAATTAATCTAAACCTTATTTTACATTTCTGTTACCTCCATTCATAACTTTAGATTCTGATCAAGTTGTTTGACATGGATATGCGTATACAGTGAGGAAAAAAGGTACTGCTGCTATTTTGCAAGTTCTCCCACTTAGAAACATGGAGGGGTCTTAAATTTTTAATCGTAGGTGCATGTCCACTGTGAGAGACATAATCAAAAAAAAAAATCTTGAAATCACAATGTATGATTTTTTAACAATTTATTTGTATGATACAGCTGCAAAAAAATATTTGAACACCTGTCTATCAGCTAGAATTCAGACTCTCAAAGACCTGTTAGTCCGCCTTTAAATAAGATGACAATTTTGCATTTGCATCTTCACCTAACCCATCATTAAGTTGCAAATGCAAATTTGTCATCTTATTTAAAAAAAAAAAAAGTCTGTATCATCACATATATAATGCTCACCAACAAATGGAAACATTTGTTTCTTTGAAGTTAACAACAGAATGGGTAGAATATTTTACTTTAAACTTTATTTTCTGGCACCGCATTTTTTATAATTATCCATCCATCCATCCAGCTATCTATCACCACAACACAAAATTTATTGACTGGTTATTGCAGAGTAAAAGCCCCTGAGAAGCTGCCAACATCCCCACTAAGAAAACGGTCGGATATAAACCATAAGCAGCCGTTATAAATTATGCTGAATGGAATGCTTTTTCCTACAATGCTGTACAACAATATGAATCCTGAATCATGAAAATGCTGTAGCGTCCTTAACTTACATCTCACGCTCAAAGCATTACTTTCTTGTAATATGTATGACTCTTACTAGTGGGTGTGGATAGATAGATTTCATTACAGCTCTCAGCGTTTTCATCACACCTTTTCAAGAATATCTTAGTCCAAAATACTTGACAAATAGACATCTCTCACATATTTAAGACACAATATTCTCATTGTCTATTTCTATCCCACATTCTCCATACGTGTACACTTGCTTACACACAGTACACACATACACGTCCTTTTCGTGCTCGGAAACACACTAGCCTGCCAGAGACGGAAAACTTGGAAATGATCATCTGCTCGAGTTCATCATGCCTTGAATATCCTTTTGGCAGCCGATACATTTGGAGAACAATCAAGACACTATTTCTGCAGGGTTCCAGTGAACAGTGGGATGCATTATCTCATTTATAATTTAAAAAATGGCAGGGCACATGCAACTTACAGATTGACTTTTGGGCCTGTTTCCATAAATTCTGTCTACAATACAAACAAACCAAGGCCCAATCCCATTTTCCTTTGTTACCCCTTCCCTTACCCCTTACCACTTGTCTCTTAAAAATTAAGCTAGAAACGGTAGGACTGAAAGTCTACCCCTATGAATTGGGACACCCCTTCAACAATCACTTTTATTTAAAGTTGTCTGCAGCAAAAAATAAATAAATAAATAAATACATAATTCAATATCATTATATATCGCAATATACTTTTATTCAATAGCGGTAATGTGAGTTTTGAACAAATTTCCAATATTTCGATATACCGTATTTTCCGCACTATAAGGCGCACCGGATTATAAGGCACACTTTCAATGAATGGCCTATTTGAAAACTTTGTTCATATATAAGGCGCACCGCATTATAAGGCGCATAGAATAGAAGCGACAGTAGTGGCTGTGGTTGCGTTATGCACCCACTAGGTGGAGCTGCGCTAAAGGGAACGTCACCTCTAACTGTAGCCATCTCGCTTTGTTCCCTTGGAAACTGTTTAGTCTTCTTTTCTTGGAGCGGGTCATCTTGTTGCTTCCTCCACTTCCGCACCATTGATTCGTTAATGTTGAATTCTCTTGCTGCAGCTCTATTCCCA
>JBAMHW010000017.1:16872473-16888652 GCA_037177495.1 Rhadinocentrus ornatus | reverse complement strand
ACAAATGAAAATGCACGCTTCGCACAGTCATTAAGCCCCAGCGTGCACCGCGCGCTACTTCTTCTACAGGAGAAAATTGAGTCGGCGGCTGCTTCCCGTAGTAGCGGCTCAGTATTGATCCATATATAAGGCACACCGGATTATAAGGCGCAGTCAGTTTTTGAGAAAATTGAAAGCTTTTAGGTGCGGAAAATACGGTACATACAGTATAAGATTACAGCGTTTCACTGACTGGCGTTCAAGCCGAACAGAAGGAGCTGCAACACATTAGCTACGTAAGTGATGACGTACACCGCAGACACGGAGCCTGACCAATAGCTTAGCAGCAGTAAAAAACAAAAACAAGCCCAAGATTTGAGTCGCACAGCTACCGGACTGTTTGACTTTGAGTTCATGACCTCAGATTGACTTTGCTCCTCTTGCAGCTGATATGAAGGCCTGCATAAAGGTTCATTTTTGCTACCTTTATGTACGTAAATAGGTACGTCCATTTCAAACATTACTGTCCTAATACTCTCACTCGCCCTTTATGTTGTCACATTATTAGGCAATACATCCACTAGAAGGCAGTGCAGAGATCAAATTTCACCTCCAAGTTCATGGTGGAGGAGACCATTATAATCTACATTCTCAGAAAGAGACATGAGGCAGAGCAGTACAGGGTGATGGTCTGTGCCCCCATCATATACTTCCCAACATCGTCTTTTTCGTTCCTTTCGCAGGTCACACGTCAGCTGTGCTGCTCAATACTGCTCCCACAGTTTCTGGTTGTACTACTATGGTTACTATGTCGAACTACAGATCACATTACACACATAAATGATGCAGAAGATGGATGAAAGGCACCATATACATATTTAGAGTAGAGCATAAATAGGCCTTTAGATGGTTATCCGCACCACAGAATAAAGTTAGACTTATATTGTACTGATTAAACACCACTATGATACCTCTCTTAAGGTGGCATGCATTTATCTGTGTCATTATCTGTGTACCTAGAATTGATATGAACCCTTTCATTAGGTGGATATCTCAGATTTACAGAACAGAAATAATTCCTATACTTCTAGTAAATTTGTTTTCATGAGTCAACTACCTTCTCTAAGTTTTTCCCTTCAGCTGATGTGTCACATAAGGAGTAGTTTTTCACCGGGTTCTGACCAAAATCCCATTGAAACTGTGTGTTGGCAGCGTGAGAAATCCAGGCAGATGAGTTCTGACAGTGTTCCACTGAATGCAAATTTAAATCTAAAACACTCAGGCCTTGTGATTAGGGAAATCCAGAGTAAACAGTGGTTACCTGTGAGTCAGGCTCCATGTAAGGGCTTGTCTTGCCGTCTTCACAAACCGTTGGCGACCACACTCTGTCTCCGGATCCCGATCTGAAAGACAATATCCATGAGAGAGAGAAAAAGTCTGATAAATCTTGTGCCATCTAACACCCTGGTGCTGAAGCGTGTCATCTTTTCTGCTCAGAGGGACGGATTTTACTTTTGCTGACATTGTTCCATAGAAGGCTTTCTGTTTTAAACATTATTATTCCTGAGTGTGAATGTCTATGAGAAAACCACAAAAAAGTGAAAGTAGACACTGTCTTCTTTAATCCTTGTGGACTTCCTGTAAACTGGGAAAGATTAAGCTTCAAGTAATATCCCATAAATGCTATCTAATATTAGAAAACTGTCCTGTTTTGGAGCAAACGAATCACATTCTGAGCTAAACCATGTGCATATATGAGTTTCAGCTTAGAAATTGGGAAAAAAACTACTTTCTACACTCCAAGAAACACAATGATAAAACTCCAGCGTGTGAACCATCACTGGAAAAAACACACCATCTTCTGGGCCATGAATATTCCAAAATTTGTGACAACTTAATTATTGGTATCGCAGGCTTTTCCGCTTCTGTTGAGATTAATAGAAATTGACTCCAGTTGTGTACACTTACTGACTGGCAGCCATGATAAAAGACAGTATTTATTGTGCTACTGTGTACATATAAACAGGTGTCCACATAATTCACTTTTTCCTTTAATAAAGCATAAAGAATGCAATTCACACACAGTTCCCTTGCAATGCTATTTAACTGTCAAGTTACATGTTTAAATAAAATCAGTTTTCATGTCTTAAGTATAGATCGGAGAAGGATACTTGGTTTAACTAGCTTTTGCTGCTATAGTGTTGCGTACTTAAGAATAATTTCCCTATAGAGCTATAGAGTAGAGCCAGGATATAAGCATCTATGCATGCTTTTCTTTATCCTCCTACCATCTTTTCACACACCTCTATCAAAAGGGACAAAACTTGGGTGCGTGCACGTATTTGTTAATCTTGCATGGAGTAAAAGAGTAGCTGTCTAAAAGAGGTGATGTCATTAGGCTGCAGCTGGCACAGCATTGGCAAAGCTGAGGCAATGCTTCAGATATGAACTACGGAGGTGTTGCTATCAAGGACGCTCTTATGAGGCGCCGAGTGTCTGAGTGGATGAGCAACAGCTACAGAGCTGCGTAGGATGAAGGCTCCCTCCCTTCCACAACTTTCTCCACGATTCAGGGACAAAAAGCCTTCATGTTTTTCAGATTGTTTGGAGGTTGTTTGGTTGCAGTGGTTACCGCACAAACAGCCTATTGAAAGGACTGAAAGTTCAGACTCAAGTGACATTTGGTAGTGCAAGACAAAAACATGGAAATGAATGTCCGTCTATGATAATGGGGTTTTGAATTCTGGAAACAGTGAGACACGGACTAGTTTAGGGATTTACACTTGAAAACTGTTGTGCTCATTATACTGGATTTCAGGCTAAAGAGGGATGCCACGTATGTTGTGGAAATCTTAAAATCCACTTGGAACTCAACAGGTGGATTGGCTGGGATTTCAGTTATTAAGCTGGATTTTTCCAGTTTAACACAGACTGACAAATATAACGTGTCTAATTTTCTGGTGGACTGTAAACGGTTTTGGATGATTTTGGAGAACAAATAGCCATAGCAAAAACAATCACATGTACACAAACTTGATTAGGGACAATGCATTGTAGAGTTTATGTATTTTATTAATGTGTGGGAGATTACACAGGATCTGTTGATTTTCTATACAACTCCATCATTCCACTTGTGTATCTGCATGTGTTATCCAAGGACAAATCCAGCCAGAATGAAAGACTGCAGCCAGAAATACCCGAAGTTGCTGATGTATTAACATGATCGACATGATCTGTAAGGCTGCAGGAAAATATACGAATTCTATTAAAATGTAATTTCTTATAAAAAAGGTTTTTTTTTCTACCCTGATAGTTATTCCAAATCTGCTCACTTTATCTCCCGAAAAGTCCTTCAGTGCTGAATAAGATTTAAAAACAGGAAATTGAAAATAGGCATTATTTGGAAAAAGCAAAAATAAAAGTATAAAAAAGTGATTTAGACTAAATGTGATAAGGATGAAAACAGATACACGAAAAAGAAAGGGAAAAAGAGGTGAAAACAGGGGGGGGGAGAGAAGGTCATCTCAATTATTTAGTCTATCCTTTACTTTGGTCATATTTTCCCTTGCCTGACTTGGCCCCGCCAAGTTTAATTTCCTGATTGGGGAGATCTGGTTTTTGGAGCGGTGAATGAATTTACTTTGGCTGACCAGGATCACCATGAGACATAAGGCTGAAAACCAACAACCCAAAAATTAAGAAGCGGCTGATCATTGATCGTTTCAGGGTTTACGCAAGAGTCTTGTTTCAATTTCACTTTTATCAAACTCATCTAGGAAAAAAAAGGGAAGGTTTTTAGTTATATTAGTCACCACGGGAGCTGCTCCCTTGTCATTTAGTAATAGAAAAGTTTCTTCGCCCTAGAAAGAAAGAGGAGACAGCAAAAGTTAAAACAGCAGTAATAACGGACTTATTTGCAGACTACAGGGGGTCACTTGGAAAAATCTGCCTGCGGGTGATGACAAGATCAGTGAAGGAGGGGAAGCCCACCTTTTAGAAATACAGCCTCACATGCCTTTGACGTTGCACTCATAACCACAAAAAGAGTCCTTGGGGGAGTGTGAGAGGAATGCTGAGATTAAGGGAGAAGAAGGCAGCAATGTTAGAAGTGTAGGGACATGAGTAAGCCGCTTCCTTTGGTGGTTTCTCTTCATTTCTGACCCAGCTGGAGTTCTGGGCTCCTTTGGTCTCTTGCAGTTTAATGCATAATTCCTCAGCTGTGACTCACAGGTCGTGGAGTCGAGGCGAGTCAGCAGGGGAAAATCCTCCACCAAAAGGATCTAACTCCATCTCTGACTCCTTCCAGACCCTCAGCCCTCTTTCTTGTTTTAGTTTCACTCTCTAGATGATGATCAGATTTATATAACATCCACTCGTACTTTATGTATTATATGTCACCTAAACCCAGGATCTTAGATTTATATCCCACTACTGCCTTAATGTCTTAGGCCAATTGCAGCCAGTAAGTGAACTGATATTTGCTACCCCATTAAATATGAAAACTCTAAATAAAACACAAGTTTGCTTTAATGAATCTCCACTAAAATCTTCTTGCCAACCTAACAAAAAATGCCATTTTTAGATGCTCGACTCCTTACGTGTAAAGGAGTAAAAACTCTTTCCAGCAAGGCCTGTGAATAATTTGGAATAACCAGGGATCTTTTGGAAAGCGACTGTTTAGTAAATCAGTTTCTATAGTTTTGAGAAGAAATTCAATTGTACCCAGTTGTCTTTAATCCAAACTGCGCTGATGACAGAACAAAAGACATGCTTGCCAATTGCAAATTGATCTTAAAAGCTAAACCACCAAATGCAAATTTAAATTAGGACAAAAAGATTGTCCAATCTTTGTCACAATTTCTTTAAGCCTACAAGAACAAACCATGAAATCAGAGTGAAACACACAGCGCAGGCATCATGAATCATTTCTCAGTACATTTAACTGGCCGCTCCAGCATAACTCTTTCCTAGCAGGCTGACCAGCGGTGGAAACACACATTCTCCGACTTCCATCATCTGTCTCTTTAGGCATCTAATGCAGCTACATGGCGCTCTCTTAAACAGCCCTGACAGATAGAGGAGGACTGCAGGGAAATGAAGGCACCATGGAAGGGATAGAAAGGAAAAAAATGATGAAAAGGAGATATAAAAAGAAATTTGTGGGATGGGATTTAGGTTAGGAAACAAGAATGGGGCAAATAGATGTCATGGACAAAGCGTCTGTGGAGAACAAGGAGAAGAGATGGAGGATGCTTTCCTCTAAAGCTGGTTCATGCATGTAGAAGTCTGAGAATATACAAATTTGACATACATGACACTTTCCAGTATGGTCCTTGTGTGTGTCCAAGGCCTCCAACACTACCCTGAACTTGGACACAAAATGAGACAAAGCAGATCTATTCGAACACAGATGCCACAGTGGGAGGTCTGCATCAGCAGGAAAGCTTGATGGAAAACCAAAACCTCTGTTTAAGTGGTCCAACCAGTAATTCTGCTTTCTTTACTCACCACTTTACATGTATCTTTCACTTTTTATACTTTCCTCTGACCTAACCAGAGCCAGTAAGGCTGGGAATGGGACAGATGCATATAAAACTGCTTGTTCAGATTTAGGCAACAAAAAACAACTTGTTTAGATTGAGGATATCATGATGGTCCAAGACTCAATTAACAATCAAAAGGTCAAAATGACAAGTCTTGCTTAAAGAACATGGCAAAGAAAATGTTAATATCTCCCAATTTGACTTGCAAAAAGTATTACACATTGTCCCGCTGGCACCAAGTAGCTGTTAAGACGTTTTTAATGCAAGACTGGGCAGCACGACTCATGAGGAGGCGGCAAACATCTTAGCAGATAAGACAAAGTACCCTATATGTACTTAAAAAAAAAAGGGGGGGGGGAATAAACAAAACAAAAGTGGAATATACAAAGCAGTTGATAAAAATAAAATTTTTTATTGCATGTAGTTTAAGTGGAATTTTCCTTTAATGACATGACAATATATAAAAAACTATACAAACAACTGAAGCTGCCGGCCCATTTTTTCATGATGTATCTGTATGTCTTACTCAGCTTTCATGAGTTTCCCAAGGCACATAACCAGACCCCCCCGATGATGAATGTCTTTAAAAACGCTCCATAATAGAAATCATGAAAAATGTGGGTTATGAAAGTTATAGATGAGGACGCATTACAAAGAAACATTCTTGTGTTACACAAGACCTCAAGCGTAGCAGCATCCAGCGTGCTGTAATTTTGGTTCACAGCAGACGCGCAGACTCATATATTTGACGATGGGCTGCCGCACAAAATTACAGGTCTCCTGTTTCTTGTGACGGAGTATTTTATGACAGTCTTTTAATGAGGACTGAAAACTGCTGTCCTGTAAATATAATTTTTTTAGTGAGTCAGCATGAGTTATTCTAGTCACTCCCCACTTTTTTTAATAGCTAGAATCGATGCAATTAAATGATCCTTGCTCATTTCTTTGGCCCACAACGGAGGAGTGTTTTTTATGAAATCTAAGTTCCATATGTCCCATCTCCTTGAATGAATAGCACACATACTTGTCTTTGACACGTGAACATGACAAAGCCATTGTCAAGATGAATAAAAACTCAGGGTCTGAACCGTATTAAGCAACCAGAAATCATGTGTGACTGCTTTCTCACAGCTTATTATTTCAGAAAAAATACTAAAAGCCTCAAAGGCCAACATTTGGTTTTGTATTGTGGCTTCAACTTCTGCGGGTTCCTTGGTGGAACAGGCTGAAGCAGTTTTTGTTTTTCTTCTGCATCCACAAATTTTTACTTTACTTGGCTCCAGTTTGTTTGTGGGAGCAGTCCTAGTGACCGTTGCAGTTTATTAACACATTATTCCCTAAACAGCATTTTTGGCATTACACATTTTTTACAGTGCATGACAATTGGCTGAATGAACAGCAATGAATAACAGAGGTAATGTACGAGGCTTTCTTAGCACCCTGTCTTAAATTACACGTGCCTGTGTGGACTATGCAGCAGACACTCTTAAAGCTTGTGCTGCAGTGTGCCCTCTATCTGAGCTGCACTAACCAAGCTTCCCTGTGTTTAATTGAAGTTCCAGCAATGCACAAAACAGAAACCGTTGGCTGTAAAACATTCAAGACAGGGCAGCGCCAATGTGGCTTTCTCCCCAATTCATTCTGGTTGGCTTTAATTTTCTCCTCACTGCTACAGAGTTTCTCTTCATCTTTATTTACCCTTTTTCTTCTTTCTCATAATTTCACTCTTTTACCTGTTTTAGTTAAGTTGTTTTGAATAAACAATTTTATACTTTCCCAGATCCATTCCCAAAATGATTTTCTTCAGCTTGCACCCCTCCTCAACCATCTTCCCTCCACTTCTGCAGCTGTTTATTTCAGCTCTGTACAATGGAGCCAAAGGTGCATGCCTATCTCTGAAACATGCCTCATGCTCCTCCTGGCCAGCAATGCAGGGCAGTTCACACTGTAATTATTCAACCAATATACTGCGGAAAGGTCACATTCCAGCAGCTAGCCCTTGGCCAGACTCGTGTTTTATAGCCACCTGCTATCTTATATGGGTTTAAAATGGAAATTAAGGGAACTGGTGAACAACATTACCATATTAAGTAGTTTGCTTGTGGTTCTCATTCAAATAAATTATTTCCAGTTTAGTTAGTTTTTAACAAAAAAAAGCCTTTCTACACCCTTAAACACGTGTTTCAGAATCTCAAGAACAAGCATGGTTGATGTCTACTTTACATCAACTACAGAAATGAAACATCAGCCAAATGGAACCAATTGGTAAGTTTAAAATCTTAATCTTTAATTTCACATCATTATTTATAGTAAGCATTTTAAGTATCTACTTTAAGGGATATTTAAGTTAAATTAGGTTGTATTGGTGTGTAAATAGTTAAGTACCCGCTTTTGGGTATTCATGCAGCTGTAAAGGATTTCCTCTGGTCTTGGTGCTGAATGTTTCTTCTTACAACCTTAAATAAATTTACAATCCCCGTGTGGATAAACCACTTAATGCTCAGCCGCTCAGCTTGATATATGGATGGGTGGTTCCTGCAGAAGAGGCAGCTCCATACTAGACTGCATACTATGCAAATGCAAGAATAGAGTAAGCACAGAAATCCCTGTAATTGGAGATCATGCATGTATGATTCTTCTCATCTTTTGAGCACGGCATCTGCAGGTCAACATGATTTGAGCCCTTCTGGCAAAAAAACAAAACAGACGAAGAAACTCTGCAGCCCTAAAAGGAGAGAACCAAAGCATCAGTTGGCAGTTGTCACTTGTAACTGAGGCTGAAACCACATTGTGTTCTTCATCTAAGAGAACAGGATTCAGAGGTTGCCAAAATCCTTCTGCACTTTCCAGTACTCGAGCAACCAAAATAACCATCTAATAGAAATGTGGGAAGCAGCTGACATTTCAGTTTTTCCTTGGTTACAACCCTCCAACCACCCTCACCCCTCTGTCATTAACTTTTTAGATGAATAATTTTTATTCCAGAAACATGTTGCTTTTGTCCTCCTTAGTTTAAGTCATGCATCCTAACACACTTGGTCTAGGATGTTACATAAACCTGAAGAGTGCAAGAAAATGTTCCAGTTCATCTGGCAAAATATACAGTATCGACCTGCAAAGTCCATTTGCAAAGGTCATTGTCTGACTTACTGTATGTACAAGCCTCATTGGTTTTAATGGTGCTCCATAGGCGCTGCAAGTAGATCATTTAAACCGTTGTAAACCCGTCATCTGTCACCATGACTCGACCATGCCAGGCCGAA
Source organism: Rhadinocentrus ornatus (assembly GCA_037177495.1). Taxonomy (NCBI): domain Eukaryota; kingdom Metazoa; phylum Chordata; class Actinopteri; order Atheriniformes; family Melanotaeniidae; genus Rhadinocentrus; species Rhadinocentrus ornatus. The sequence continues at coordinate 16,879,867 of JBAMHW010000017.1, read as the reverse complement.
CAGAATGACCACAAATAGAAACAATATGTGTTCCTGGATGAGAGGAACTAAATGACCCCAGTCATAAAAGGAAAGAAAAAAAAAATCAAGTTGAGTTTTCAAGTCAATTCACTTAATGAGCCTCAGCAAAAACCATAAGGAGCCTCTGCTGAGGGTCAATGTAGTGATGACTGTTTAAGAACTGATTAATGCTCACCAGTGGGGGTCAACATCCACAGTTCTGACTGTGCAGTGGTCCACATGTTTTTAAACTACAGGGTGTTAAAAGAATCTTCCAGGATGATTGATGAAGAGCATTTTCTGCTTTGCCCAGTCAGTTTTGTTCAATTATGCAACAAAAACCATGTGATCAGCTCTGGTAAGATAATGGTAATGCTTAAAAAAGGAACCAATACAAGCTGTTTGGAGGATGTAAATTTATTCATTAATCTATGCGTCACCAGCCAAGATTTAATGTCTCCTTTTTCAAGGTCTGACACCTAAACACTCAGCATTCACCTCTTACATTCTTCCCAACTGTGTTTTCAGACACAAAGCGATGCTAACTTTCCCAAAGGCAGCATGAATCTACCTATACTTTTCATAAACACAGAGACATAAGGAAAAAATAAACCTCTGGATAAATAATGGGAAAACATGATAGGAATAGCTGGAGTTTCTGGTGAGAAATGAGATCTGTCAGAGTCTCAGCTGTCTATAAATAAAAAAAGGTACATTTCCTTCTAGCTACCTAGCCTAGAGCCAATTACAGCACACATGCATCAGCAAATCAACTGAGACTGTGCAAACAGTCCCGCAGTCAAAATGCTGTTTTTCTTCAGTCATTCACTTTGTTTTACACCCTGATGTCTCCTCAAGATGTTAGAAATGTCAGAATCTTTCTATCTTCTAATGAAAAGATGCCATTTGTTGGGTACAAGTCTCTGGAGTAAGTGAACAAAAGTGATTTAGAAAAATGTAGCATGGCTGACTTCATGTGTTCACACATATCAGTTGTTCTATCGGTAATTTTTATTTTCAGGTGATTCGGCATTAATTCACACCATGGACAACTTTTTCCTGAAATGTACAGTCTAATATTCCCATACCTGCTGATGCTGAGTGTGAGCTGCTGGGTGCAGTTTTTGATCCGGTTCTGAGCCTCCATGTGTGTCATGTGCTCTGTGCTGTCACCATTTATAGCCAGGATGGTGTCGCCTGGACACAGGTCACCTAGAGCCGCCTTGCTGCCGGGCGTTACCTAAAGATAACATTCAAAAGCATACGTGCACACGCACACACACATTCAAATTGACAACACACCCCAAAAAAAAAAAAAGAGAGAGGAAAAAAAAGGATCCGTTATAAGTGGTGTCAAACTGTCAGCGAGGGTAAAAGACAAAGAAAGACAGGAAAAAGAGCATTAGTGTGGGAGTTTCAACATAGGTGCCAAATTCAACAAAAGCAACTCTCTTATGATTGATGTAATATCGCCTAAGGCAGCACTTAAGGTTTTTACTTTCAAACTCCAGCAAATATGACACTGGGAAAAATGCTACTAAGACATATTTCGAAAGAATAGAAATGAGTTTTTTTCTGTATTTTTTTTATTTATTTGTTTTTTTTAATTCAGTAAAACACTAAGCACAGTTTTCTGCCCACTTTTCATTCATACAAGGCTTAACACTCACTGAACCAAAGTCCAACACTAAGCTAATTTTGCTGTAATGATTAATTTGCAAGCGTCTGCTTAGTATGTTCCTGAACAGATTCTTTTCTTTAAGTTGTCATTTGACCTTTTTTTAATCTATCAAAACATGCGTCCATAATCACTTGAATTTGGAAGCTTTTCTTTCAGCAGAAAATCAGAGCAGGTGTGATCTTATATTCCTGAAACTTGCTGGTCTAAGGACATTTGAGCCTCACAGGGAGGCAATGGGGGTGAGAGTAAGTGGACTAAGGCGGGCGGAGGGCCAATGTCCCAGTGGGTACGTTTCACCTTCACAGACATACCAGGAAACATATGAGATCAATTTTACATTAATATACACACCCAACACACTTACAACAAATATCCCCACAATTTCCAGACCTGCCTCTGGCGGGTCTCATGATATCTGGCTGAAAGGAAGAAGCTGCAATTATTTCCTCTATTGTAAAAAAAAGTCACTGATATGGCAAGCTGCAAATTCAAATGTCCTTTAATAGCACTCACTCAAACTAAATGAAACTAAATGAAATGTGGACACTTGTCAATGTGTCTCCGGTCTTCTTTTTGAGTGCTCCATGTGCTCTCAAGTAGTGACAGGCACAAGTTTGTATTTTTCCAGCTAACAAATGTGAGATTTTCTACAGCTGGATGCCATTCCTGCCATTACAGTGTTTTGCAGTAATCTGACATTCTTCATATCCAAGAAATGTTTAAAAGTTGAGCTCTGGAAAATAGGTTTGCAATAGAAAATTAGCATAAAGTAAGTAGCGGCAGGACCATTGAATTTGTGCTTTTAACCATACCATTGATTCATTGAAGCTCAATGAAGTAAATCCTCAACCGTGATCCAGAAATAATCGCCTTTCTTATGATATACCTTTTATTATACAATCAGACAATGTGATTTTCTGGATTTTTATTCTCATATTGTCTCTCATAGTTGAGGTATACCGATGATGAAAATTACAGGCCTCTCTCATCTTTTTAGGTGGGAGAACTTGCACAACAGGTGGCTAAATACTTTTTGCCCCACTGTATACAGAGCACAGAGAGTTTGGCAGATTTTTCTGCATCATCTTTAACACATAAACCTTTTGCCTGATGTGTGGTGAGTAATCTTTGTCACTTCATGTACGTTTTTAAGGGGACCTCTTTGAACTCATTTATCTCCATACCAGAGCACCAACCGCTTGACCCTACACTCTTTTGAAATGGTCCATCACCCTGTCAGCTGCAGCTTAATATGGATTTTGTCTGAAAAAGAAAAACTTCTCATTTAAGTTAACTTAAAAGCAATATTACCAATTTAATCTAAGGTAAATTATCACAAGTACAATTCTGGAATAATAAAGAGAGTTTGGGCATGAGAAGGAGGCTTGTTAAACGAGGAGAGCGTTTTAAGACCGAAAGGATACAAGTTCACGCTCCATCAAGCACTAATAGCTGAATCGTGTGGTTCAGATGTGGAATTCCAAATTTACAGCCTCTAACCGCCTCAGTGTCCCTGACTCGGTTCCGGTAAACACAGAGGTCAGTGTGGGCAGAGCAAGTTTCTGTTTGTTTGGCCGTGCAAGTTTTTGGGAAAGCTGCACTTGCAGAGCTTTTCCATAAAAATAAATAAAAAAGAACTCCCCAAATATAATCTTGTAAAAAATTAAAGACTGGGTCTTCATAAGGAACAGATGCACAAATAAAACCTAGAGTGGGAAATGTTTGTCAGTGCATCTGTTGACAGATGATAGCTGAAGGTTAGAGTATACCTTGGCCATTTAGTGCAGCCTCCCCAGTGAAAATGCATTTAAAATGCTTGCATGTCTTGGGTTTCTGCCTGGGTTGTGTCATGGTGTAACAAAGCTCATACAACCCCCTACCCCAACAGCAGAGTGAGTGATATCACTTCAGGCTCAGGCTTTGAATTATAGACGCACACATATGCACACATGGGTATGCCAGGTACCACAATTGCATGACTGACGTCGTCACTAGAAGACAATCGTTCCCGTCTGCAGGGAGGTGTAAAGATGCTGAAGAGTTATGGGGTACAAACAAAGTCATAGACTTCTATATTTACACTATGCATGAAATGAGATGCAATGACTTATTTTACTTAAGTGTGGGCAAGCAGCTCTGAATAACATCATAAAAGAGAAGCAAGCATAAAATAAATGTTTTAATTTCTTTTTGTTCACTTATTCACATTAAAGTTCTTATAAAATGTTGGTGTATATTTTCATTGATTTCTACATGATTGAAGGAAATAAAAAAGGAAATTAAAAGCAAACTAAACTTAAAGCCATTGCTTGGAGCTTTCTAGGAGATTCTTGCACCTATTTGCTGCACGTTTCTGACACTCCCCTACTGCTAAGTGTTTTTAAGGTTGTAGTAATCATTTTTCTATGGTGAGTTTTTACTTTAGTCTAAATATTTTCAATGCTAACTGGTTAAAAAGAGACATTTCCTTCCCAAACATTATTTTGCCGTTGGGTGTGCGCAGCCCTAAATCCTTAGCCCACGGCATGAGAAGGCCTCCACCATGCTTTACCAAAGCTAGCTAGCTAGCTAGTTTTATTTATTTTTTTACTTGTAGCCTTTGTGTATGCCCCTTAAAGCAAATTGAGGTAGTGCATTATCAAACAGTTGTACTTTGGTTTCTTCAGTTTGTGGACTCTGAAGTTAGTGTCCTATTGGCTATGCATGAAGCCAGATCGTAGCACCTTCCAGATTGTTAATACAGGGAATTGAAGATTTCAATTTCCTATCGATGTCAATTGGAATTTTTTTTGCATTTTCCTAATATCTTCCCCCATTTTTTAAACATTTTTCTAACACTCACAGCAAGATTTGCAAATAATAAGACCATTAATAGAGGGGTAAAACTATCGTTTACAAGTGGAAACATGTCATGTTCACACTGGATCTAATTTACTCTTCATTTCGTTTGGAGAAGTAAATTGTTTATCAGATGGGTGCCAATTAAGTGTTTGCATTTTTGTTGTGTATTTATTCCAGTCTATGATGGTTTTTTTCAATAACTTGTACAAGGTAATGTGATTAAACAAAAATTGTTTATTTGCAGTTATTCCTGAAGCTATTTGAATTTTGTTGCTTACATTTTAGGGATGCCAAAAATGTGCATTTTTTCTTTTTTCTGCACAATAAAATCAAAAGATGGTTCAGATGCTGCTAATGCACACAATAGTAACTGCCTGTGCATAGACAAACTAGTACTTGTACACAAACACAACACACATCAAAACTGAGATAAATGACCTATTTTTCTTTGCAGGTCATCTAAACCCAAGTTTACACAAGCAGATTTAAGGCCTACTTGTATCATTGCAGAGAAGATGTGGAGAATTCAGACTAACAGCACAGGTTAGAGGTAAAGCCTGAGCACATTTAGGTTGAACATTGGCAAGAACATTCATGTCTATTTTGTGTATCAGAAAGAGGTGAGAGAGAAGTCATGGAGAGAGACTGTCAGCTCCTTTCCAACCATCAGATGACTTAAAACAGATCACCAGAAGTTCGTCTAATTATAGTCCGACACTAATAACAAAGGACGGACTTGTCTGTATGACAGCTAGAACTGCTTAATAAATATCAGACTAATTCAGGGAAATAGTCTGGCAAACAGTATTGTAGTGTGTGACCACCGCCCCCCCTCCAGCCAGTCAGCCACAGATCACTCATATAGTGTACACATGACCTGATTTAAAACTCTAATCCCAAAAGAAGCATGAAGCATAAATGAACAATAAACATCAACAACACTTAAAATCTCGTAGCGCAAACCTGGTTTAGGGTGTACAGGTATCAGCAAGGCATCTGGGATAGAGCTAGGGAAAAACTGATGCAACAGCTGGTTGTTAGGCAATGTAAACAGTCCCTTCATTTCCATAAGAAGCTCCTAAAAAAAAGTCAGCAAGTTAAACACTAACAGATACGGCGGTTGGCAAATGACAGTCTCATGTAACACAGTGTCATCATGTGGTTCGACGAGGCTTGGTGAATAAGTGCTGGAGTGTGGTTTCACTGGGGGCATATGAAAATAAAACAGGCTGAGAAAACAGCAAAGATGAGAGAGAAAGCGTGGAGATGTTTGTATATGTTAAACCCATAGAAACAGTTTCTCCAAAGCGTGACATCATCCTCGGGGCAAAGTCCTCTGTCATTACTGATTATCCATGTGTGTCCCGTCAATTTACATCGAGATCTAAACTATTACATTTCTTATGCTGAAGGGATCCTTCAACATATTGCAACCTAAGCCGACCGTCTTAATGTCTTCTCCCATAATCTACATTTACTGGATGGTTATGTCTTAGCATCTTTGAGGAGTACGATTTTTTTAAATGTTGCCGTCATGGATAAAGTCAACAGGGACACTTTATTTTCAGGCGGGAGCGGGAGTCACACGCCTCAGCAGCAGAAAGAATAATTCTTGGCAGCTAGTCAGACGCCTTTGTTTGCTTGTTGGACATGCGATAGGAACCATGGTTATGACCTTGTGACGCGTTGGAAAGCCAAAGCATAGACTCGGGTGTGAGGTTCCGCCTGGTGTGTGTTAACCTTACTCAAACAAAGACAATTAATCTGCCAAGAGCTATAAACAACACTACAGCTGAAGATTTAACATGAGGGACTTGAACTTAATGAGAACGCAAGAAAAGGAAGAGTTGGTATTTAACTACAGTTTCTAAAAATCATATATATAATATAATGAATAAATATTAGTCACCATTTACATGCAATAATCCCTGTAAATTTGCTTTGTAAACAGATTAGCAATATTTCCGATTGCTCTTTGCACATGGGGTGTGCTTCTCCTGATGTCTTTTTTTCACCATGTGATGCTTCGACCTGCTGCAACAGGCTGCAGCATTTAAAGTCTAGGGTAAAGAAGAAAGAGGCCAGTGTGAAGCTTAAAGCTGACAATTATAAACAGCAGCATCCGGGAAACAAATCCATGTGGCTTTAAGTCACATGTCCTGTCTCTGGTATGTGGCAGAGACAGACAGACAGGCTGACATACTCTGAGATGAAGGGGTGCAAAGGTCATTGACAGCAGTGAATATGCAACTGCCTGTGATTTAAATATACATTTAAATTGTATCGCTTCAAAAGGAGAAAAGGTTGTTTAAACAGACAGCTCCAGTTTATCCCATTGTCATAATGTATTGCTGTGCCTGAAGTCTAGTACCCAAGATCTGCATCTAAGGCCAGCCTGGATCAGGTCCTTTTTTGGATCGGTTTAAAACTTGAGGGGATGTTAGAAGACTATGATTAGACAATGTGGACTATGATGGAAGCTGTGCATGTTCAAAGGCAACTATAAATGAGTCATGTTGGTCATCTGTCATTTTGACAGCAAGTGGCCTTAAACGATGAAATAAAGAGAGGATTAGCCATCGTGTTTCAATCAGCGGGAGGAATAACAGAAAATCTGGATGTATTCTACCTGTCATCTTAGCATGGAGGACGGATTATATGTGTAACAGTCAGACACGGGGGAGACGGTTACTAATATTACCCTACGTCATACTCTAAGTTTCACTTTGAAACACTTGTATATTGACGTTAAATTAGGGCTGCACAATATATCGCAAATTTACCTTCATCGCAACACTAGCCTTTGCAATATGCATATCGCAACAACTGTCTAAACTGCAATAAGTCGTAGTACCTATTTGCATATTTTAAG
>JBAMHW010000017.1:16849469-16872373 GCA_037177495.1 Rhadinocentrus ornatus | reverse complement strand
ACAAGCTATAAAGTTCAGCAGACGTATGTGCCTGAGAGTTTTGCCAGTTCAGCTCCATGTGAGGAAACATCAAAGCAATAGCTTTATTTATTTTATTTATCGCATGTCATATCGTCATCGCAAGTTTCAACAGTGTTATCGCATCTTTTACTTATATCGTGCAGCCCTACGTTAAATTGTTAAAAGCAATCGGCTGTGAAAATGTTGCCAGTCGGGTCGGTCTGTCTCTCGTGTATGGGCCTTGTGGACTTTCAAATAACAGACTGGTCTGCTCAGCTCTGGTTTTGTTGTGTCTTTTTTGTTTTGTTTTTTCTTCAGGCACAAACTGGAATTTATTCTAAAATCACAAAGGAATGTTTCTGCAGGTCTTTGTGCTGGCTGGCCACTCAAAGTCAAGGAGGAAAAATGTGAAGGTGAAACAATTGGGTCATAAACTCCATCAATAACAGCTCAGTCATTAAACTCAAATAAAACATTAATTGTTGTGACACAGTACCAGTTGTTGAAATTCTGAGCTTATACAACAGTCTATAGAAAACTGAGTAGAAACATAAACGGAGAATAGAGTAGCTGAAAAGAACCAGGAAAGCAGGTGAGACTGAAGCTTAACTCAAGTTATCCTCTCAAACTGTTAATGTAGTTGACAAAAAAGGGCTGTGCTTTGGCAGTGTTTGACTAGGAAATCTGTCCTCCCATGCTTTAGTCTGCAACTAAACGTAACTTAGTAATGAATTATTTACTTGACAAAACTATTAAGGAACTTTTTTTCTATCTGTTAGATAAAGTTTGCTAAATTTTGTAGAATGCCAGACTCAGTCTAAAATGCACTCCAGGTGAACTTGACCTTCTCTAAACCTCTGAATGCACATTTGCAACTGTTTCAGTACAACATGCTGTTCTCTACCAAAGTGATTAACCACTAAAAACAAACTAGAGATTTCTAATATCTCAACGATATCAGTATTGGCCGGTATTGGCTTTAAAATTAAATATCAGATATCAGCCATTGCATCGATATAATTAACCAATAAAATAAAACAGGCACCGGTAGAACATAATCCAAGTCTGTTTTAAGTAGGATAGGTAATCCACCAAATGACTTATAAAATCTGAGATATTTGCCATAAATTCAATATCATACATCCCTAAAAACAAAAAAGACCCATCTTAACCGGGTCTGAACAATGAATTGATCATTAGATGTTCTGATTCAATGACAACTTGTATTAAAAATGGTCCTCTTTATCATATCGTTCACAATTTGACATCATAAGGCCAGGATGACGCCCAACATACAGCAACTTTACCACTGTTGTAAGCTTTTGTTTCAATAAAGTGATATGAATGAATTACCACTGCATGATTCCACTTAAATACCCTTCATTCATTATAGAATATCAGTGCAGCATTAACATTTGGCATTTCTGCAAATATCACCACAAAGTTCCCAAACTTATTGTGAGTTGTGTCTGCTTGTGAACTTTCACAAATTAAATATTTGCTGACTTTAATGGGAAAATAAACATGACTTCCATCCAGTAAAAATGTCATTGACATACTTTCAATCAACATTACATTTAAAGTAAAAAATTATCATGTTGTATAGACCTCTTCTTTTTTATTATTAAAAGCAACTTGTTGGGTGTACCTCTTGAAAAGAACTTTGTTATAGCTAGACCCTCTAATAATATATTGTTTTATAGCTGTGGGAAAATGACACTGTAGAAAAGACAAGCAAGAAAGAAAAGCAAGACAGACACCTCAAAACTATAGTAGATTTCTCTGAAAGTCAAACAATGTTTCATGTCTTCTTCACAGTTTACTACCAGACTGGGTTGAGCAAAAGCACCTAAGCACAAAATGGCAAACGTGTACATAATTTAGAGACCTCATCTTGAGGTTCGGGAAATTGTGATGGACATTTTAAATACAGAGGAATGTGACCTGTGCATGAGGTTTCTGAAATTTACAATGACCATCTTTAGGCAGCCATCTTACAGCGGCCACACAGCAGGATGACCATAAAGGTGATGATGGATGCTGCATGCACAGATTATTTACCAAACATTAACATGTGAATTCCTGTTCACTACACGGCTTGCCAGTTGGCAGAAAAAGGACACAAGTCCTGCGTCACATTCTGTCTGGAAGTTACTGCAACAATGATGTACAAATACAACTTGTAGCACATCTGTCACATTCAACACATGCACCCTAAATGCTTTCACAGTGACTTTGTTACTGCTTCTCCGACTCTCATTCACACACAAAGCAATTTAACAACCTGACTCACCAAACGCACACGGACAAACAGGACAAATGACAAACAGACTCACTGACTCAGCTTCTAATGGGCTGACAGGGGGCTTATAAGCTTATGGTCGAACATTAACACCTTTGGTACAGAACCACCTGATGGCATCACAACTTGTTTTGTGGTATTTACAACTTTCCCCGTTTATAAGTGCAGGTGTTTTTTGGGGCATTCAAAAGCAAAGAGGGAGGGAGACATATTTTACCCAACAGACTCACTGCTATCATTTAGCTTATTCTAGCTTGTGCATACCATATATAATGCTACACTAACCCCGAAAGACATATTTTGGATGTTGTAAGACATAAACTATCTTTCTCTGAAACACTCATGTATCTCTTTCTGCGTCATCATTCAACACATTTGAATTGCTGTCTTGGGCTTGTGCTTTGCAGCAAGAAGCAACAAGCATGTGATGAATCTCGAGCTCAGGAGATACTCCTGCATATCAGCAGCAATAGATCACATCATGCAAGATCGGAGCCTCACCAACTCCCATGACGTAAACAGAGAGGATTCTTTTTTTTTTTTTTTATCACCTCTCCTTGAGTTTGATTTATCGGCTCATAAAGCCGCTCATAAACTAGATTAAACAATTATCAAGCCCTGACAGTAAAACATATTTTGCACCATGAGCTGATGTTCAAAATATAGACACTATAATCCAGGGATTTGCTGCCAACACACTGAATGCATTATGCCTCCAACATTAAACATTTTGCTGCATATGCATGTCTCAGCTGCTATCTCGTTTAATTTTTGAGACAAGATTTTGGCATAAAAACGCAAAAAAATTCACTTGTCACACATGCAAGCAGCTCTCCCGTGTGTTCACGTTTTACTGCCACCTTTGCGTTTTAACTATATTTTAAGCGTAACCAGCAGTTTAATATAGTGATGCCATCATGGCTCTGTTATGCACTTATAAACCCTTGTGCAAGACAAGTTTTTTGCATTGGCATTTATGCAAGTATGCCCATATTAAAATGGATAGAAACTGTGTGATCAATCACATAGAAAACAAAAACCTCGCCTGGCATGTCAGCAAACTGCACAAGGAAACTTTCTACCTATGCAATCCACCTAATACACAAGGAGGTACCAGTAAGTGGCAGGCTTTCCTCAGTGTTTTGACAGTAGTCTTTACGGAGAATATAAAGATCAAAATTCAAGAATCAAAATTGAAAACTTTCTTTTGACAAAAGGCTACTTTCTTGCTCCAGTTTCTTGAGGTCATGCATGTTTTGTTTTTGGATGTAAAATCAGCAGCCTCTTGCTGTGATTTAGAGTCGAAGGTGCCAAGTTTGCAAGCGAGTCTTGTTAATGTGAGAGTGATGAGACCACTGACTTGCAGACATATATCTGTCAAGACTTATGAGCAAATTGTGTGAGTCAAAGTATCATGGTAGCTTTATTCCCCCCCCCTAACAGAAAGCACTTAGGGTGACCTACAGAGGTTCCTCTGTCCTCTCAAAGTCCTTAATCACCTGCTATAAAAGGAGAAATTGCTCCTCTAGTTTGAAGTTCCCGAGCCCTGTAGTTAAATGGCCAGTTTGGGGCTTGTGATACAGCTGAGCACAACACCTGGAATCCCTCAGCAGCACCAATGAGCCCTGATGAAAAACAAATGTCAGCGCCACCCCCCCCCACCACTTCCCTCTGTCCCTGCTGGAAGCCCTGCAGCAAGACCAGGTTGTGTTTGTCCTGGCTGGGATGAATTGATGGCTACAGCCAGATCCACTGCCAGCACTCTGACTCTTGACCCACATTGTGAGGGTCAGGGAAGTTCATGTAGCTCCGCTGGTACTCTTATAACCACTTCTGTCAATATTAGCAATGATTAGTTAGCGTTATCAGTAATCTGTCAATAAAGTTTAAACAACCCATAGCAACACCCGTCATTTTCTGTCAATTGGGATAAAAAAATAATCACATATTTAGTTGTTTGTTTCTTTTGTTGATGCTGGTGATATTGAACGCATCACTGATGGCTGGTGATGACTCAACAGCGGTGACTAATCAATTGCCAGAAAATAGACGGCAGAATATGTCCGTTTGAGCAATGTGTCTAAAGCTTCTAGAGAAAACAAACCGGTCTGTTATATTATTTCGTTAATTAATGGAGCAATTCAGTCTTTCTCAACTCAAACTTTCCCAGGAAAGCTCGGTGCCGAGCCTCTTCGTCTGTTTCGCGCGGCTCAATGAATGGACACAGAAAGTAAAGTTGCTACCTACCCTGGAGATAGTTAACGGTGTGCTGAAATCTCGTCCTCCCACCAGTCGAAAACCCCACGGAGAGGGTCCCCTTAGTGTCACGGTCTGTGGCATGTTTGGTATGAAGACAGCGAGAGATAAACAGGCAGATGACAGGCAGACTGATAAGGGGAAAGTCCGCCGTTCCTCGGGGTAAGAGAGAAAAACAAGGTAACGTGAACTAGCCGGAGTCCTCTTCCCAGCTGCTAGGCAACGCTGTCCCGTCTCTGAAAACTTCTCCGCTTGATTCAAGTTTAAATAACGAAGCCGCCTCTGACGTCGGCGTACGGCCTGCCGTGCCCGCCTTCGCTCGGTTTAAAAGTGGGAGGGGACCTCCAGAGCTACCATGTGTCAACCGTTTGAGTCCCAAAGCTTATTTTATTGTTTCATACTACAGGTGCAAGTGTGTAAACGTGAACTATAGTAATCAATCGTCGGCTAAATGGATGGTTGACCTGTGATTCCGGTTTTAATTTCCTCCAGACATGAATTTCATTCTCTTTTTTTTCCTCAGGTTGTCCTCATTTTACCTCTTCTCCAATTAAATTTGTCAGTTAAAATAATTTCCCTCATTAAATCAGTTTTTACACGTTACCTATATTAATAACGATTCATATTTCTTTGTATTAGGTTTGTATTTGTTTGTTTATTCAAAAATCCGAGTAGTCACTTTGGACGTTATGAAGTAAAATTATGTACTTAATTTTAGAAAATATAAATATTATGAAATAATCATTTTAATTAAAAATACCAAATTGTTTGGCATGTAAATGGTAAATGGACTTGTACTCATATAACGCTTTTCCAGTCAGCTTGACCACTCAAAGCGCTTTACGCTACTTGCCACATCCACCCATTCACACACACACACACACTCATACCCCGATAGGCAATTCAGGAGGCAACGTGTGTTATGTATGTGTCTTGCCAAAGGACACTTGGACATGTAGTCAGGGAAAGCCTGAAATCAATCCGCCGACCCTTCGGTTGGACTGCTCTTCCTCCTGAGCTACAGGAGTTGAAATGAAACTTTAAAGTAATGATGCCCTAATTTCATTAAAGCCTTTTTTTTTTATTGAAAATAGGACATAGGACACATAAAGATAAATTAAGACATTTTACTCTTAGCACATCTTGAATTTGATTGGTGAAAGATATGACAAGACAAGTCACAAATATGGTTGGATTTATTAAAGATCACCTTAGAGAAGCAGAGTTTCTCTGAAGTAAAGTTGGAGCAATTTCAGAGCAATTTTTCTCAGGATAAAATTGTATAGACTTTAAATATTCCATTATAAACAGTACATACAGTACATAATACTTTAAAAGATTCTTGAGACATCTCTGTGTTCAGGCGACATAGCTGATTATCAGCATCCGATGCTTTTGATCATTGGGCCCTTAGGTGGCCCTGCATTGAAATCCGCATGATTGTGTCATGGAGATGTTCACTCACGAACACTTCCAGAAATCATTTTTCATCAATCATTTTTGTAGTAAGACAAATCAAAATTTGAATTTTTTGGGGGAAATTAACTTAACACACACACCACATGATTGCTTCTGCCACTACCGCCACTGCTGGCTTATCAACTCCCATCTCTAATTCTGTGGTTTACTATCATGACCATATGAAACACAGCGGTGTTGAGTGAAAAGTGCTTTTGTGTGAGAAGAGCTTTCTCTTTCTTTATGCAATCAGCTATAACTTTAGTCAACCTCGAAGTTGTTGTTTCTGGAACATTTTTCTTAGACAGCAGTACATGTGGATATAAAACTTGCTTGCATGTGGTCTCCAACATGGGTGCTCCAGCAGCTTACAATTCGCACACAGACCTGTGCCTTAGTTGTTGCTTGGTTTTCCTGACCATCCAGACTAATACCCCCGCACACACATCCCTCCACACTCAGCTGAGTGACAGTTTGGATCTTTTACCAGACCTTGACTTAGTGTGTATACATCTCAAAAAACTGGTACTTATGAACACTTGTTTGAAATGAATATATTGTAAATGTTTAGAAATGGATCCAAGATAAATTTTTAAATAAAACTGTAGCTCACTTTCTCAGACTTGCATTGAGTTCTTTCGACATCACCAGAGTACAACGTGTTTGTCAGCCGAGTGAATTCGGTCAAAGAAACACTTTTCATGTTGGCACAAAAAAGCTAACAGCTGTAGCCAAACAGGTTCACTAAAAGGAAGTAAAGAGGTCTTAGTAAGTTGGAAAAAATACTGGAACATCCAATAAATAAATCTGATTGTGTATGTGGATTTATTTATTTTTTTTTGCTGCATGTATAATATTGACCTAGGTCTTGTTTGAGAACTCCAAGTTATTATGCAAATTCTCCAGCTGTTTACTTTTTTTTTTTTTTTCTTAAAATATCCTTATTTAGTGTATTTAAGCAGGGGACTGGAGCTGTGCCGAATTTCATGGTTACCTACTGAAGAATTATTTAGATTTTTCATTCAAGTGGCAACGAGCCGAGCATGCTACTTAGGGCAATGAAGCAGGAATTCAGAAGAAGTAATGTAAAAACAAAAAATAGCCTGAGTTTGCAGTTAAGTCTAAGGCCAGTCAATAACTTACTGATTAGAGTCTTAAGTACAAAGCCATGTGACCTGACCTTAGAGTACAGGGTAACAATGAAGATGTTGTGCTGTAATTTGGACGCCTCACTGGCAAAAATGTATACTAGAGTTAGTGGATACTCTAGTATCCTCTTTAGTCTCACTTCACGGTTCCATCATTTCCCAGCTAATTACTGGCTGAGTCAGATCCATCCACTGCAGAGGGAATGATCTCATAGTGATTCCACGGTTTGCTTCCTTTAGACAACTACAGACTAGTGGAGTCCTGTCTGAAAATCTGAGTCAATTTGATTCAGGCACCAACCTCTGAGCGTGGGGCCAAAGACAGCTCAGTCGAATTTCAACATTAGGTGTGTCAACTCTGGAAAGTGGCCTTAACGTCATTGCAGTGAGATGCTGACGCGACAGAAAGCACATTGAGCAGCAGAGGATGCACACGATGAAGATGTTGCACTGAAGACAGACAAATTCAGTGTGCACACAAAAAAATTCAAGAGTAAGTAGACTTGGCACACTGCAAATCTCAAAACTATACCTATGTGTGTTAGTCATTCACCAAGTGGAACTGACACACTGTCTTGTTTCCTTATGATCATACTGACGTCCCCTCCCCCCACCACAAAAATAGCTCATTAAAGTAACAAAGAGAAACAGCATGTCCATACAGTAATTTAAACAGACATGTAAACAAAGCCAATAATCATGTTTCTAAAGGTCTCCACAAACAGTATTTATAGACAGCTCCTCTGCTTGCTAGCCAGGGTACATCAAAGGATGACTAACCAAAGAGTAAGAAAAGCTCAGATGACTGTAGTCTGTATTGATTTATTGAGTAGATCAACAGGCTGACATCTTCTTCAAAGTCTGTTAGCAGTAAATCTGAGTTAAACTACAGAGAGCTCCCATCTCTCTGTTCTTTTTTCCTCAGAGGATCATCATTCGGCATACATCCAGCACAAACTAAGTGGTCTTTTTCAAACACTGAAGATCAATTTACCCCTTAGATTTTTTGCCTACATGTGACGTCGCCATTAAGAATGTGAAGGGAAGCAGGTAAGACAAGCAATGTTGTAATCATTAACTGTTTGCCACTGTCTGTTTTTCCCTCTTTTGTCAGAGAGAATTACATCATCTGTGCTGCAGTATAAACCCATATACCACATCTTGTTGTAACAGATGAAGGCGATAACAATCAATGCGTAATAGATATCCATTTTCTCAGAGTGGAAAATAAACAACCCAACATGAACAGATTTTCTAATGGAATAAATCAATATTCTAACAGTAATTACTAATAAAAAGGGCAAAAGAATCTAACCTTAAATACTGTTTAAAAAAATAGAAAAGATAAGGTTTTAAAACAAACATTAAAGCCATAATATTCTCAGATCTAATTATATGTAATGTCAAAGGAACTGCTGAAATCTTACAACAAATTTTCTTTTCATCTACAGTCCTCAGAGCTTTAAAGGCTCTTTCAGCTAATGTATTTTCGCTAGATGCAAATAGAAAGTGTGCATTATTACCTGGTAATACCAATTATTTACAGCAGGTTTGCAAAGGGTTACAATGCACAGGATACCCCTTTAAAATTACTTTTAACAAGAAGGGTATTTAGCTGTGAAGCAGACACAGATCGGTCAGCTGATGTGGATAAGATAATCCAGAATATGGAGAAGAGGCTGTTAAAGACGCACTATTGGCCATTTATCACTTGTTCCCACTTAGCCCAGATCAACGCCACCCCTCCCAATTTGTAGGTGCGCCTATCAGGATAGTAAGCCACTGTTGGCCAGAATTTGACTTCCTGGGATGAGTCATAAAAGTGACAAAATCCCGAACTCGGCATCCTCCATTGTTCTGTGTGTGCCGCAAACAAATGACTTCACGATACATACTAACCGTCTTGCTAAGACGATCCTGCCCACACTACATTATGGCCTCAATTGCCCTCTGTTGTATTGGGAAACTACGGTGGTGTGATGTCGGCTGAATTAAGGTAGGGCTTAGTGGGTACTAGTGGGAAAGGGCCATATGTAACCTTCCGAGCTTAAAACTCTGAATTTTTGACATGACTGATGGCACAGTGACATTTATTATGCACATTTCTGTAGCTGCTGCCGTCCAGAGGAAACCGCACTTCACAACTTTTTTTCTCACAGATGCCCATGACATTGCAGTTCAGTTTTACTTTGTGCACCACATCACACTCTAGCAAGCAGATATAAATGCACCGGCTGTTTTGAACATACAGTATGATTCAGCAAAAAACACAAGAAGACATCATGGAAGGAAAAGAGGCATCGAAGGAAAAACGACAGACAGAGCAAGAGACAAGACAAGAATTAAGATAAGACAGCTGTTTACTAACTAGCAAGAGGTCAAAGTGCAGGTAGGATGCAAGATGGATGCCGAATTAGCTGTCAATAGGGAACAAGTTACTGGGAAAATTTGTAAAAGTTCCCTAGTGCATCTTTAAAGAAAGTTGGACTAATGTGTGCTGATGATGTAAACAGGATGCATTCCAGACCAATTAGTTATTTTTTACTAAACCTAACCACAAACGTTTTGGCTAATCTAAATAGAAAATGAAGAAAAAATGGGAATGCAAAAGTATAAAAATAATGTCGGACTGAAGATTTGAGCTCCTGATGTTAAGTTTTTCTATATGGAAATTTTTGTTTGTTTGCTTGTTTGAATGTATGAAAACGATGGAGACTAAAAGGGTACCAGCATGTGACATCAATGCAATTATTTGCTCCTGAACAAGTGCTGGTTTGTGACAAACTAGGAGTTTAAATTCAGCCTTAAAATTAGTTCTCATATTTGAAAGATGCATTAAAAAAGACCTATTTTCTTCAAGTTTGGTGTAGCCAGTGTGGCCTTGTACAGCCAAAACTCACCAAGTGCAAAAGTATAAAGTTTCTGGAAAAAAAAACAAAAAACATTTATTCTATCACCAGAATCTCATCATGATGTGTAGTTTGGGAAAAACAGCAAACATTTTGTACAAAATTCAGAAGCTGCAGGTTAATCTGGAGTGCTCCCAACTGGCTACAGCTTTACTGCATTAATAGGTAAAAGCTGTTTAAAAACCTGTTTTCCAGCTTGCATAACATTTGGGCGCATTATGTCCCCTGCGCTGAAAATTCCTTGTTCTTTGTTATGACATGGACTGGAACAATAGTGCCACTTGCAGTACTGTGCCTGGAGCGCCCTGTGGGAAAGCAAATAATTGCAGGGAAATCATAAAGCTTTAATACATGTGGTTGCAATATTACTGAATTAGAAATAAAAAGCAGATGAATTCACAAGTTATGACCACAACAGCCCTGAAGCTATCTCAAAGGAATGCTGCAGACTTACACACATCAGCAGGTTGATGAGATAATAAAATGAATAGGAAGGAGCGTTTGAAACCAGAAGTTATATCCAGAATCCAGAATGAAGAATTTATGTCTGCTTTTGAAAAAATTTACTCCAAATTCAAAATGTCAATCCCTAAATGCTCCTTGCATGCTTGATTATCTATAGCTATACACTATAACTGCCTAAATGTGTTTATGCCCAGCAAGGATTAGAATAGGCAGAACTGACATAAGATTAAAGTCAAATGGTTTCATTTCATTCATAAATAACTCAGACCAAAGAAACTGTGGCTTTAGTGTTTAAGTTGTCTTTTGCCAAACTGCTGAGAAAACTAATAGAAAATCCTGAATTCACGATGATCCATCATTTCCCAGAAGCCCAAATGTACACCGACCAGATGCTAGCAATGAATATTTAATGTTGTGGTGTAGCTTAACTGTGTTAGAATAACAAACAGATGTGAATAATTCTTCAACTGACCATTACTATGAGATAAAGTGAAAGAAGGATTATATACTCAGTCACATCCAGTGTGCCCAAATGAAAGCAAGAAAAGATAAATTAGGTAAAACCCTCTTCATTAAAAAACAATGAGACATAATGATTGTGTTTGACAAAGTAAAATTGGTTTTATTCTTCTAATGTTATTTTATCCTGTTGTATTGAAGGTTTTTTGAGAAATAATCTCTCCTCTGAGTTTTGGCTCTCGTCCTGGTGGGACATGTCTGAAACACTTGTCCTGGAAGGGGGGGGGGGTCCAGAGGACACCCTGACCTCAACTCACTCCTTTGATGCAAAAGAGCAGTGATTCTACTTTGAGCGCCACCCTGATGACTGACCTCCTCACCATATCGCTGAGGCCTAACCACCCTTCAAAGAAAGTTTATTTTGGACATCCATAGTTGGAAATAATATTTTTTTTTTTCTGTCACTCCCTACGGTTAATGACCACATGTGAGGGTTGAAATATAGGTCAGCTGGCAAACTGGCAGCTATACTTTTAAGTTCAGCTCTCTCTTCACTACAGAAAACTGCTACAGCATCAGTATCATGCAACGATTCAGACAATTCACCACTCAATGTCATGGTTTGCTGTGTTTGTCTGAGTTTGCAGGTAGGGCTGAGCAGGTTGCAATGGGGACTCAGGGCGGAGTCTGGCGCTTTAATTGGAACCACCTGCAGCTAATCATCCTGCTCATTATCCTGCTCAGCACCCTACTATTTAGGGACAGGCAGAAGCTCTAGTCTTTGCTAGATTATCTTATGACTGCGTGGTAATCAGGTCTTCGTCTGAATCTACTTGTGGCTCTTTGCAGTTGCCACCTGGTTGTTTTGTTTTCTCCTCAGTTCTTTCGGCTCGCTTCCAAAACCTCTTGGATATCCTCAAAGAACTCAGGACCACGACTTCATGCCCCTATCAGTCTTGCCTCAGCCGTTAGCTCTGCCTGCTTGCCCTGCCTGTCGCCTAACTTCTGCACCACAACCAGATTTTCTGGCTTACCCCTCCACCATCAGGCAACCACTGGATCACAGTAAGCCACAGATTTTGCCGTCACAACCCAGAACCTGTTCGGATCTACATTAAACCTCTGCCCTCTCTTAGGGTAAGCTTTCTGGATCTGGACCAAGCTTCCTGCATTTATAAATGAAGACTGTTCATTTCTTTCCCTCACCTCTGTTTGCATTTGGGTCGTCCTCCTTTGCTACAGACCCTGACACTCAACCAATTAATCTCAAAGATGCATCAACCCCTCAACTTCAGACAGAAACTCACTCCGAAATTAAAGTGGGCATCCCACCCTTTTCCAGCTGAGGAGCATGGAGGACCATGCCCTCAGACCAAAGGGTTTTCCTATGCTCTTCCTGGCTATAATTCCATCTTTGCTGGAGGTGTCTACTCATGGAGCCAACAGGACTACATCATCTTCAAAAACAGATGCTCCTAACTGAGCAAACTGGAATTCCCCTGGCCTAAAAATTCTGCCAATAAAAAATCAGATAAGAATGAAACAATTTCCGACAAAGGCTCATTACAGACTAAATGGGAACATTTGAACTCAAGTTTCTAATATGAGATGTGAAATACCTGCATGCATACATACAGATACCAAAACAGAAGCTTATCAAATCCCTTGTAAAATAAACTCCATGGCACTATAGCATAGACTGTATATAAAAAGATGGGCGGAGCCTCCGTGACATCTCCCGGCTTCTGAAGAGCAAAAGTAAAGCTCGTTGGGTGGTTCCTACCATCACCATCTCGGCAGCGTCACACCTGCCGTTGCTCCTGGAAAATACAAAAATGGGCAAAGTAGCGGAGCTGAGAGGGGGGTGGATAATTGATGTCCATCAAACACTGAGCTGCCTGTAACTAAGAGCTAACTCAGCCAATTCGGACCTAACGTTAGCTAACCGCTAACAAAGGTAGCTAGCTAAAAACTGCGGTTGTGCTACATACTCCCTTGCCGTGGATATTGGATACTTGTCAATCAAATTTGCCTAATTATGCCGAATTTCAAGATTAAATAACATCCAAACGGATGAGTTAGAAAAGAATTCACCCCCCCTCACAGTTGTCATGAATGTAAACTTGACCTAGTAATCCTCAAATGTTTTTTTGTATCAGGCTTTAAACATGTTTATTTCTGCTGTGAAGTTGGTCTTTTTAACATGGGAGTCTAAGGGGAATTACTCTGTTTTGGAGCCAGCCCCTAGTGGAAGAGGGGGGAACTGCAATTTTTTGCACTTCCGCATAGGCTTCAAATTTGGAGGTTGCCGCTTGGACTATAGCAATGTGAAATGACAAACAGATGCGTGGGGCTGGGCTATGACCCCGGAAGTGCTGATACAACCAGAATGGTGTTAAAAGACATGACACAGCATTTTCATGCAAATATAACAAATATTTAGTCATTTTATTGCAAAAACTTTTCATATTTCATTTTGCGGCTGTAATAAATATAATTTTGTAGAGAACACTGATTATTTCCCTCGATTAACCAAATAATTATTAGTAAGCATGACAACACAAACTCTTTGTTTTTTACCTCTTTGCAGGAAGGTAACTTTAAACTAATAGATCATCTTTCCCGAAACATAACCAAGTTCTATTTGTGCTTCAATCTAATTAAAATTATTTAGAAATTTTATCAGGTGTCACATTAGAGACTTGAAATCATTTAATCTCATCAATCCCTTTTCTCTGGAATTCTTTCTTTATTTCTAAATCTATTTTGTCCTACACATCTTCACATCCCATCATGATGATTCATGCTTTTCCAACCATATATCCTCTAAAATGTAAACAACCTATAGATAGCCTCCCTCCAGCCTAACATAAAAGCCTAAATAACATCAAGCCCCCTCATTAGGAGCCAATCTGATGCTGTGACTTGGGTTTCAAACTGGTTTTCAGGCAGTTCTATACCCTCTTGTAAACAAGCCTTGTCCTGAAACAAGAAGAAACATCAGTGCAAGAGACACAGCAGTGACATTAGTGGGTATTGTGTAAAGTAATTGAAGGATTAAGTGGCTTGATGAAGAGTGTGTTAGACCAAAGGGCTTTTTAAGAATGTAATCACATCCAGAGAAAAGCTTGATGTAAACTCCTGATATGCAGGGAAATGTAGAAATTTATTGTTCATAATCTTTAACATTTCACATTTTCTTAAATTGACATGTAAGCAATAGTTAAAATGCCAATTTCTAATCAAATAAAACTCAAAACATTGAAGGAATTTCACAAAAGTGTATTGTTTTGTTTTTAATAAACACACTTGTATATTTAGGTATGTTAGAAATTCAAAACCACAAATTCTCATTTCCCAAAACCATTTCTGAAACAGCTTAAATACACAAGTTTTCTCTGTTAATCCAGGCTGGGATTCCTTCCTGAGCCGCTGCTTTGAGGAGCTGTAGCCTCTGTATATTGTGGAGTGGTTCAACCAGTTAAGTTCTAGACATACGTTTTATGGCAGATATTGATGATAGAAAATATGTAATGCAATGCAGTAGCAAGATGTAGCACTATCACAGAATTTGTGAAACGATGTCACACCCCTATGTTAACCATCCCCCCCCCCCATAAACCTGTTTTGAATATGGCACTATCACATTTTTTGCTGATTGAAATAATGCAAAATAAAACCGTGTTACCAATTGCAAAAGAAAATGTAAGAATCCAACAAAGGAAATGTTGGAATTCAACTAATTAAAAGGCATCCTTATGATGTGTAACAAGTTAGTTCAATGTTGACTTTTGTCTTTTCTCTCACTATGTCCCTTTTCTCTACAGGAATGTACAAAATAAATGTCACGGTATAATCAAAACAAGACAGAAACACATGTTTTTAAAGTCAGAAAGTTACATGGTGCTGCTTAAACAAAGCAATAACCACAAATTCTGGCATGCTTAGACTCAGCTCCTTTTCATCACAACAAAAAAGGTTTAAACATTTGGTAAAATCCTTGTTTGGTTTGGATTTTTTAGATCGTCATAAGGAAGCCTGGAGCGACTTTGATCAGTAACTTGATTAGAATGATTAGAATAGTGAGACAAAACGCAAAAGTGTAGTGTTTTCCAAAAATAAAGACATGTATAAAGTCATACATTAAGACAGGTTGACCACCAGTTCATGTTATGCAGAACTAATAAAGCAGATGTGATGTCAAGTGAGTACAAGAAATACAGCTGACAAATAACATGTTGTGGCCTCAGTTTGGCTGTGTTAATCTACAGCTTAAATATTTTCTATTGAGCAAGGTTCACTGGAACACTCTTGAAATGACCCTGAGGTAGGAAACTACTCACCCAGAGGATGACAAGTTACATGTTGATGTCAAATTTGATCTGCTTGACCAATGGTTAATTGTTTGTGCGTAGGAATTTAGCAGAATAAACTCAGATAATGGACATGGACAAAAATAATAACACTCTGAGCCTTGGGATAAATCTGATCTGGATTCAGATCTTACTGACTCATCAACAAATGTACCACACACAGACATTGCAGCAGATCAACAGTGTAACAATAAATTCTTTGTCCTGTGCTGGAGGTCTCTGACCTGAGTAAAACACACAAATGTTTCCCACATGCAGCCAACTGTTGTCAACTGAGTTCAGCACATTTACCGCTTTGTTTATATTTACAGTAGTACAATGCCACCGCTGGTGATGCCAGCTGGCAAACCTGCCCCTGTAGCTGCTTGTCTGTAAATATCTTTTTTTGGCATTCTGTTGGATGTTGATGCATCTAATATACATACACAGGATGCAATCGAGAATCAACACCATCAAAACAACAATCCAGCTCTCATTACATTTGAATATTTTTTTTTTTTTTATAAAAATGTAAAAATAAACATAAAACTTAACATGAAAGGTAATTGGTGGAAAGGAATAGCATGCCCACTTGTGGATGGTTTTCCCGTATGATTGCGGATATTTGTGCTCTAAAAATGAAACAAAATTTTCTCTTCAAGGTCTTGTAACTTGCAACATTTGCTTATGTTTGTTCACGCTTTACATAAAGTCCTAATTGCTGGAGGTTCACTTTGTATTTATTTGCAAGATATGACTGCTTGTCATAAATGGTCTGTGATCCTGCTGTCTGTTAATTGTTAAGTAATTGGAAATGCCTTTGATGGTTATGAGAATGTTACATGCATGGGTGGTTCTGACAGCAGGCTAGGACCCCCCTGTAGCCCCCCTGCTGAGGGCAAAGCCTAAGGCATAAATACGAAAATGTTTGCAATAATTTCACAATAATCACAAAAACTGCAGAATACAATTACTGTAGTGCAGATTGATACCGTTACAAGTTTTCTTGTCACGCTGGTGCTGTTTGAGTCACAGCGTTACACTGAATGTTAAGATTGTGTTTATAATTGTTTTTGTTCAAAAATGTGTTTTTCTCTGTAATAATTTACATGAAGTCAAAATAAGATTCTGAGACAACTATCACTTTTTCATATTGTCACTGTAATAAATTACAGATATGAAGACTTTTGGGAAAATTGTTACATTTTGAAAATATAAAAAAAAAACAATTGTATCTAAAACTACCGTAAACGAATTGCCTACATTATATTGCTGTAATTATACAGTCAATTTAGGAAAACTTGAAGGGTGTCTTCTGTATTATTTTCTCATAAATGTGCCTCTCTAACAAACCAGCCTGGCCACCCCCTCTAATGTTGGTCTAGAACCGCCACTGGTTACATGTTTCCACTTTAACTCTGTACATGAGGGATTCCCATTTGCCTGTAAAACTGCTTGACTTGTATACTATGAAAGATCTGAGTTCTCTGTAGTGTTTTTGTTTTTCACATTCTTGACAGCCTTTAGCACAAACACCAGACATCTTCATTTTGAGTCTACGGCCACACAAATGCAAGAGGGGCTTTAAAACAAGAAACGTTCATTTAAATAATTTATTTTTGAAACATTGTTTTAACATTTTTGAGCTTGTTGTAATTTTTTTCCACTCAGTGATCCAGAGTATTAATGTAAAGATGTTTTATTTATCTAGGGCTGGGCGATTAATCGATAAAATCAATAAATCGAATTTTCCATTTCTGGACATTTATTTTTATGAATTTCTGGATTTTTTTTTCCTTAGTTAGTTAGCAGTGGATTTAGCCCTCCCTCCACACCAGAATGATGTCTGACAGATTTACAGTGAAGTGAGCCGTCACTCACGCCTGGGATTTAGCTGCACGTATAACTGCAGGGAGAAACGCTGCTCTCTACGAGATGCAGAAGTCAACTTCAGCCCACAAACTCTCGTTAACAGACGACCAACATCAGGGGAATTATTACAGCAGTGGATCCTGTATGATAAGGATCCAGATGGAAAGAGATCACAGATTGTGTTGCATATTTCTATGCAAGATATGAAGTCATTTATACCGTGGTAAAGTTATGACATCATTTATTTTCTTTTAGCTGGCATTCATATAATTTATATGAATGAATGAATGCCAGCTAAAAGAAAGTAAGTGATGTTAGTGATCTGGAAAGCAGGACTAGGCAAAAAATAAAGAAATGTTTTTAATAAGTTTATTTATATTTTTTAAAAAGAAAAAAAAAAACGAATTAAAATCGGAAATCGGATTTGGTTAGAAAAAATCGGAGATTTTATTTTTAGGCCATATCGCCCAGCTCTATATTCATCATTCTTCTTTAATTTGACCACAGTTATTACAGCAGTGTGTGTGTGTTAGAGAAAATCATGCATTTCCTTTCATAGTATTTGACCCCTCTGATAAAATCTTGCCTACCCTCTGGCCCCCCTATTTATAAAGGTCTAGCTGTACCACAGTACTAGACTCTTGAAAAGGTCTAATATCTTATATGATATAAACAAAAAATTCTCTGTAATTTTCGTGTCAGGAAACTGAACAACTTCTTCAACTACACTAAATGTCCGATTTAAATAAAAAAAAAAACAGTACAATTCTACCACCTGCAGAAAGATGCACACACTCATGCCTTATTTTAAAACACAAAGGCAGGAATTCAGCATCACAGGTGATGCTGGATAAGCATTGAATTTGAGACAGGCAGTTAATCGGTAGAGTGAACAAAAACAAAAGCAGAAGGGAGGAGTGAGACTTTTACAGGTCTAAAGGGCATAACAATTATCAATTCACACACAGCCACAACATCCTCAGCAGGCATTGTCTCCCCTATGCTGAATGTGTGAATGTGAGCATTGTAGGGAGAATGCTATATAAGAATTAGAAGCACGATTTTGTGTGTGAATCGGTAAATGAGGAACTCACAATTTTATTATTTGATAATGTTGTGGAGTTTTTTATTTTACTGAAACCAAACAATTTATGAACCCTTCATTTGCTCACACACCCTTAAATATGAATTTGTTGTCCATGGTTTCAAGGTTTTGGTTAAAAGTTGAGTGGGTTCTTTATTTCTATTGGTTTTGTTCCATTGTTTTATTGATCCAAACAACAAGCTTGAAAAACTGATTTGTATGAAGTTAGACACAAACCCTGGTAAGATAATAATGATCAAAGTCCACAGACTCTGTGAATGTGAAAGCCTGACTGCAAATGGAAAAGATATGTCAATAAATAGATAAGAGGAAACATGTTCACACAGGACCACAGGAGACGTTAAAAGGGATTTTTAGTTCTCTGTTTATCATAAAGTACACAGTAATATGAAGCGCAATAAGAGTCTCACAGCAGTTTATTTTCAAATGTCAAACAAAATGTAATGTATTCATCTATTATTTTTTATTCATGTACATATTTTTTCAGCTTTTTTTTTTTTTTTTTTTTTTTTTTTCATTTAATTGCTTAAAAACATATTTTTATATGTTTTTTCAAATTTTCCCCTCCAGAACAACAATTAAGTTATGTTTTTTTTTCAATGTGAGGTTTTGAACTTTATTTGATCTACATGTTTATTTATATAAAGCAAAAGAATATTTACTTGTATGAGTGTTTCCAGTTTTAAAGAGCCACAAAGTATATTATTAGGATGTTTGGTCAGAGGGACTTTCATTAGAAAGACCAACACTCTAAACTTTATTTTGCTTTGTACACTTTTGCCGTCTGTTTTTGCTCACTTTGTCTTTCATTTCGTTTGGTTAGCTTTAGCACAAATGCACTGTGTTACGTTTAGATTCTCAAGGTTAGGTTAGGTTATTTGGTTAGGTTTAGAGCAACCTGCAGAAAACAAACAAAATGAAAACAAATCCAAAATATCTGTATTCAAGCTTTTAATGTGATTTGTGAATTTTTACTTAGGCACCAAGCAAGCACAACTTTCAAGCTAGTGTATTTTAATGAGTTCTTGCCCAGAAAACTTGAAAACTTCTAAGCCTAACCGAGTGCTTCAAAATGCCAAGACTTAACCATTTACTAATAAACACCTAGACATAATCATGTACCAAAGGTAACTGAAGCTGAAGTAAAAATAAACTGAAAATAAAAATGTAGTTTGTGTAACAAGTATTCAGTCAGACAAATGACAGGTTTTGTGTAGCTTCACCACCAAACCCCTCAGATCTAGTGAAGACTCGATCACTAATTAAATGTTAAAGTCCTTGAGAATTTCTTGAAATACCTAAAGACAGTCTTCTGCTACGCAGTTAATTTGGTGTACAAAGGTCAAAACTTTAGACTTTTGGATACCAAACTTAAGTATGAAATTAATTTCCCATGACATAAATCAATAAATAAAGATAAACTTTTTTTTTTTTCTAATCTGAACTCCTTTCAAATATAGACGAGCTCAAACTAAAAGACAAAGAAAAAAAATTACTCCTCTTATGTAGTTGTTGTTCTTGCGTCTATCTCTGTGTGTTCCAGTCTGTAACTGAGCTGTCAACTTTTTTTGGTCATGCAGTGAGTTACAGTCACTGCCCCACAAGACTCTTAAATAACTGATTTTAACATGCAGTACTTCAGTCTACAGTCTTGCAAGAGCCACATCCAAATCACAGATCATAATGTCGTCTCCCTCTGAGACGTGCTGAAGCATGGGATGAATTACAGCTACTGGTCAGCAGCTGCTTACAACAACCCACCTTTACCACATATGCACACACATACAAACACTAACAAGAATGCAACACACTGAAAAACACAGCAACTAAAAACACTGAGGGAGTTATAGTTTAGAAAAAAAGTAGGGCTCCCTGTTCAGAACATCCAGGCTAAAACTTGTAGGACTAAAAAGATAGCATCTGTGAGGTTTTGAAAGACAAAGAAATTGGAGCTTAAAATTGTTTATATGAGTGTAAGCGCATAAACAGTTCTGCATTTTACTCTTCCTTTCCCTTCTGCCTCCATCCTTTTTAAAGCTTCAGTTTGTCTTTTTACAGGAATGTCAACAGCAGTTGTGGGAAGGAAATATAAAATGGATGAACACACACAAACCTACTTGCAGAAACCTGTACAGCCACTAACTCCCACACTCCCAGGGAATTACCCAGTGGCTGGCTTTTGTTTAGTTTAATTTCTTAAAAGCTTGTTTACTTGCTGCCTTCTTTATACACCTAAAGCAATAGCTCAACCAAAACAGGCTGTGTAGGTTGTTAACCCCTCCAAATGTGAAAAATGTATCTTTTCTTGCTGATTGGTAAGACTACCAGTTAAATTCTCTTTGCTTTCTCTGCACCACCATTTACGGCATTTAAAATCTGTCTTTGCCACACAAAAAAAAATGAAAAGGAAGAAATTCATCAAAAAAATCCATCACTTTCTCTTCATGGCCTAAAAATACGGCGTGTCTAATCTACTCTTAGTGTTTGATTAGTAATCAGAGAAAGTAAATGTTCGAAAGCAGACAGGCTCCAATTATTTATCTTCGTGTTTTTACGTCAGTTTCCTTAGAGATTTTAGAGATAGAGAGTGTGTGTGTGTGTGTGTGTGTGTGTGTGTGCGTTGTTTGAAACATTGAATTTCTGAGAGATTCCTGAAGAATGCTCTTAGAACCTGTTTACAACCTTCTAGGAGCTTCAGGGATTTTAGAGGTTTTAGGGAAACTATAAGGGGGAGAGTTTAACTTCTATGCATAATGACTTCCAGACTATCGCGTGTTGTTTGACTTTTATGCTCCATACCCCTGTCAGGTCCTATCTCTGAGTTTATCCCACTGTGAGACTGAATGTTTTATAGCACAGATTCAGTGTTTGACTGATTTATATATCAAGTTCGTCTTAGTAGAGAAGCAAGGCCAGATACATTCACACAAATTTTATCTGCAACAATTCTATAGTGGATCAAGAAAACTAGCAGTTTAAGATGAATTTAAATGATATCTGAACAGGCTGTGAGATTAACAGCTTAATTCCTACAAAATGCAGTCTGTATTATGAATTTTGGGATGAAAATATTTAGGTAAATATTTGACCTTGACTGGAATAATATTATAATGAGATTATACTTTTTAGAAATCTCCAGATCACAAATCATAATAACATTTATTTATGCAGCACATTATTTGGTTATGTTTGTAGTTGAATTCAACTATTTCTTTATTAATAACTTGTTATTAATTTGTATTTTGATTGTATAAAGAATGCAACTTTTTCTTTTCCTTTTTTTGAGCTGAGGAAGACATCTCTCTGTCTGTCATAGTCTGCTACTAAACTTGGTTTCATGGTGGATCCACACCAGCCAAAACCAGACATGTTTTTGTTGCATTTGTCCCAACAGTAAGGCCAAATAAACTTTATTTCTAACAGTTGTTTTTATTATTATTATTCTTTTGGAAAAAACACTTATAGATTGGTGACAGTTAGCTGAATGTGTTTCACCAGAACCACTCCAGCTTACTACAACAATCCTGCTGTGATGGTCTTAGGGATTTTGTTTTGTTGGTTAGTTTTGGTTCTTTCTTTTATAAATTATTTGTTCTTGTTTAATTGGTATTTTAATTGGCTTTTGCCTCCTGTTTACTTTCATAGAGGCTTTTGTTTACAGCATTAGGTTGTATTTGCTTACGGTTTTCCTGTCATTAATGGCTTTGCTACTGTCACACCTGCTCTTTGTTTGTTAAAAGATTCTCAATATATCTTCTGGCTGGTTTCCTTTTATTCTCTGTTATTCCATTTTATTTTTTTGCCTCTTAGTTCATCATTCTGTCATGGTTTTGCCTCTTTCTAGCTCTTAGTTTGGTCTGGGAATGAGCAATACAAAACATGTTTCTGTCGATACGATTAATTAAGTTTCTTAATTTAAAAAAAAAAAGCCGTGCTCAAAAATCAGAATTGAACTAGTAAAATATTAAAAGCACAACATAATCATCACTAACACTATCATCATCATTATCATCATCCAGACATCATGACATATGATAGGCTATTATAGTCCTGTGACATGGCAGTAATACACCGGGACTGATTTTAACACAATTTTTATGCCTCAAATAAAAAAACTAATAGCATGTTTTGCACTGTGGCATCATAATATTTAAAAGTATGAAATTCGAATAAAAAAAATTTATGGTGCAAAAAGTGATATTACAGTCAATATTGTGTACAGTTTATACAGTGTATGTATAAACAGTGCATTTTGCAATGTCCAATTGTAACAAAAAGAAACAATAAAGTTAAATGTAATGGTACAAATTCTGATAGCAAAATAAATCAATTTGTTGGTACAGGTGCTCCATATACCTTATTATAATAATTACAATGATGATGATAATGATAATGACAAAACACTGTAGATAAACAGAAGGGGAAAATAAATAGACAAATTAAAAAATAAATAAACAAAAGATAAAAATAAATAACTACTACAGCTACTATTACAACCATGAATAATAATAATAATAATAATAATAATAATATTAATAATAATAATAATAATAATAATAATAATAATAATAATAATAA
>JBAMHW010000017.1:16830116-16845970 GCA_037177495.1 Rhadinocentrus ornatus | reverse complement strand
ATCTTCAGTTGACCTATTGGGCCTGTAGGCAAACTGAAGTGGGTCCAATGAGTCCGGGATGGAGGAAGTGATGAATGGTTTGACTAACCGCTCTAAACATTTCACGAGGGTGGAAGTGAGTGCTACTGGGCGGTAGTCATTCAGGCAAAGGATTTTGGTTCTCTTGGGGACAGGGACAATAATGGTCTTCTTGAAGCATGTGGGGACTAAAGACTGGCCTGCCAGACAGCTGGTCTGCACACACCTTGAGAGCTCTGCCAGTGATGCCGTCAGGTCCAGTAGCCTTATGTGTGTTTATCCTTTTTAAAGTTCTGCACACGTCTGCCCTGGATATCACAGGTGGGCAGTGGTCCTCCTGAGCCTTATGTACCTCTGCATCTGTTGAGGTGCTCTCAAAGCGGGCATAAAAGGTGTTCAGATCTTCAGGCGGAAATGCACATCCCCTCAGTACTGCTGGTCTTCTTTTTGTAGTCAGTAAGAATTTTTATTCCGGCCCACATGCTCCTGGTGTTGGAGCCCTTATAATAGGACTCCACTTTGTCCCTGTACTGTCTCTTTGCACTACAGATAGCTCTCAGGAGCACGTACCTGGACTTCCTGTACTCCTCCAAGTCACCTGAGTTATAGGCGTCTGTCCGTGCTTCACCCTCAACCCAACAATAAAGTTTAAAGTGTGTGACTGAAAGCATGTTCAGGCTGTAACATAGTCCATGCGGACACTTAAAAAGTTACTTCCAGCAGTCAAGATAATTAAACTTTAAAAGTCAAACTGATTGTGCACGAGTGTGTGTGTTGACTGTATTTAAGCACTATTTTTTAGTTACTAGCAACTAGTGACTAATTAATATGTTAGCTACTCCCTATTAGCCATTTGACCTGTTAATAAAAGCATGTCCATTTTCATTCATATTTGAGACATACTGTTTCTGAGACCTGTTGCATCACTTTATGGTAAAAATCTTGCCTAAAATTTTGCTTAGGCGTGTGTGTGTGTGTGTACAAAGGTGTGTGTTTTGACAATCCTGATATTGAGTTAACATCAATTCAATTTATTTTTGTTCAAATTACCTTTATTTATAACAATCAATTCATCTCAAGGCACTTTTACAGACACAATCCAATTTAATGCAAACAATAAATCTGTTATATGATCCACACCATATAATAACAATTCAGAATTTATAATAACTGTGCTCATATAGGTCACTTCATAAAAAAGTCATTTGCAAGCTAAGGAAACCAATGGACTGTAATGAATTTTTCTCTTCGATTTCCCATCCTGAGCATGCACGGGTCAGCAGGTTACTGGGAAATGGAAAAAAAAAAACTTTTAACAGGAAGGAAAACCTGCAGTAGAACCAGGGTCAGAAATAGCAACCATCTGCCTTGACCAGTTTGAGGGTAGAGAGGGCAGGAAAATGCGGTCATCAAGAACTATAGCTCTAAGCTATGGGAAACATTTCATGTTTTAAATTGTAAATAAAGAGGAGGTAGGTTCTCAGCGCATTACAGGGCATCCACCAGCAGTCTAAGCCTGCATCAGCATAACTAAAGGTATGGTTAAAGGATTCCCAGGCCAGCACTAACTATAAGCTTTACCGGAAAGGAAGGTTTAAACCTAATCTTTAAAGTAGGGAGGGTGTCTGCTTCCCAAATTCAAATTGGAAGCTTTTTCTATATCCTGATAACTGGAGGAATTCTGGAAACCACAAGTATTAGTATTTGAAAACTTAAGTTTGTACTATATTTTATCTTCACACCAACCAAAAGCTTTTTTTTCCTATTGTTTTTTTGTTTTGTTTTTTCAGACACGCTTAAATTCTGACTATTAAATACCAATTGACAAAAGATTAGATCATATTTTCCATCACACGGGAGGATCAGTTTAAAACAAATAAACTGCGGGGTCATGAAGGATCACAGAATGACCTCTCTCCATGTGTATGTCCTTCCGTCTGTATTTCACAACCATGATAGGTTGTGACCTGTTTGTGCATCTGCTGGAGCTGCCTGTTTCGTCACTAAAAGAAGCTGTGTCAATATTGGTGAAGCAGTAACTCACTCATATGTTGATTTGTTCAATAATGCTTCAGTGACAGGAGCCTTTAGCTGAATACAGTGCGTGCAAATACACACACTTCCGAGCAATCACTTACAAACATACATGTACTATCATGCTTTCACAACACCCCCCTACCTCTACATAATAGAGAGGATTAAAGGCTGAGAAGGAAAGAAAGAAATGCAGAACAAAAGAGCTGCATAGCCAATGTGAAAAGCTTCTCCCTTCTTTTTTTTTACCTTGTCCTGTCCAGCATCTTAGCAAGGAGAATTGTGGTCTAGCTGCTGTGTTGTGCTAAACAAATTTGCTTTGCCAAGTTGGAGCTTTATTGATATAAAGGAGATAAAGCTTTGTGGATGTAAGGCTCCTTCTTGAAGTATTATTCTTCATTTTGAAATTATTGCTGAATTACATATTAATGCTAGACCTGAAAGGGGAAACAAAAGAAGGGAAACTGCAGAGAAAATAAGAAAGTAAAGTGAACAAAAAGAAGACAAAGATACAAAAAAAGAAAACAACAGCAACAACTGTACAACTGAAACATGAACCAGTTGCTGCATCTTTAAAGAAACAGCAGAAAACATCTTACGACTGCTGTTAGAAAACAAAAAAATCATCAGGAAGACCCATAAGAAGACAACCACCACACCAGCAACAAGCATATAAAACACAACTGTGGCAATTAAAACTGCAGGATACAACACAGTAACTGTATAAGCATGTGTGTTAGTGAATGAGAGTGTGTTTGTGTGTGTGTGTGTTTAAGTGCAAAATCTAACAAATGATTTGTGTTTAATTATAAGTTATACAAATGAAACTGCTCCTCTTCCAAGCATCAGAACCAGACAAAGTTTTACAGTTTTACTTTATCTTTATAAAGTGAATAACTTGTTGTGGTGTGAGACCACTTTGTAAGTGACTATATACACTTACTAGACACTTTACTAGGTACATCTTGCTTGTGCAGGACCCCCTTTTGCCTTCAGGTTTGCTTTAATTTATTGTGGCATAGATTCAACAAGGTATTGGAAACATTCCTCAGAGATTTTGCTCCATATGGACATGACAGCATTACACAGCTAGAGATTTGTCGGCAACACATCTATGATGCAAATCTCCTGTCCCACCGCATCTTAAAGGTCTGTTGGACTGAGATCTGGTGACTGTGGAGGGCATTGGAATACAGATGTAATACAGAACATGTTCAAGAAAGCAGTTTTAGATGATCTGGGTTTTGTGTTATGACGTGTTATCCTGCTGGAAGTAGACATCAAAAGATAGTAATACTCTGCAGCAACATTCTGCGTTTAATATTTTATGACTTTCGTGGCTTTATGAAGTATATATGGCTCTGTTCATGTTGTTTTAGAGTACTAAACTTACAGCCAGATCTACGGCCTGCCCATTGCACCAGAGAAGAATTTGTTGCTGCTTTGCTCTGCAAAGTTTTCTTGTGGAGTAGTGTGTGTTGGCTGAAGTAGCGTTGTTGAACAATTTCATTGCTGGTTAACTGTAGTATTGGACTGAACCACTTTTAGCTGCTAGGCATATCACTAGCAATTAGCCTTAACTTATAAACTCTCTCTTTACCTCCTTTTAGCCATTTAGACCTAACAACAAACTGCCCATGTGGCTAAACTCCCTGAAGAAAGCTAAGGGCTGGATAAAGCACAAATTAAAGTTTTGTCACTTCTGAACATAATAAGTGTGTATTTAAAAAAAAATAAAAAATGGATGTATTCACATTTTGTCAGAGAAGCTGTTCCATGAACTAACACTCTGGTGCTGTGATTCCTGAAGGCATAAGGTGTCAAACACCTCCAACCTTCAGACTTGCTAAAAACAAATTTCAAGGATTACTTCCAAATAGCATTTGACATCAGTGTGGTGTGAACATTTAGCCTCTGCTGTCCTGAGGGGACTTGTTCTGACTGTGCTGACTGCTCACGTAACCAAATCCTCAGGTTCTTGAGTGATACTTGGACCTAAATTTATGTACAAACCACAACAAAACCTGCCATGTGTGCTTAACAAAAATGCAATTGCTTTAGAAATTATTTAAAGGCCATCTTAGGTTAAAACAAAAATAGAATAGAATAGAACTTTATTGTCATTGCAACAAAAAATGCAACAAAATTACCGATGGGACAGAAATGCAGAGACGACAGTTATTAGATTTCTCCCTCTTTTTGTGCAGTGTGTCCTTTTACTGCCTCCTTACTTTAATGGGATCACTAAACCTGACACACACTGATTTGTTTTCTCTGTATCTTGTGTGTCATTGAAATTCCAACCAGGGGGGTATAGGAGACCATAAAGGCTGGACCCCTTGTCCTGCTCTGAAGCTACCTGATGAGATTTGATTAAAGCAGCTGAAACCCAAACCTCACTCTGTGTGTGTTCACTTTCAATCATCAAGGCTCACACACAAGCATTCGGTATGACACCACACCAGAGTGAAGACATGCATAGCAACACATACCATGTGTTGCACCCTTCCTCCATGTGTGTCCTCTTTAAATCATCTTTGCTAAACAGGGAGAGCATCTCTCACCTTGTGACCTTTCAAATGCTCAGCTTAGCACCCAGAGCCCAGAGGATGAACTGAACTTAAAGGAGCACTCATAACATCTGGAAAGCTTTAACCTCAGCTAAGTAAATAGGTAAATGTAGATCTGTGGTTTATATAGTAATTTTGTTGTCTTGTGACACTTAGAGACATGACGGCTTTGATTCCAGACAAACCCTGGAAAGACATTTTGTGCCCAGATGTCACTGTTACAACACTGTGCCTTTAAAAGCAAAAATCAAAGGGTAATGACATATTCTTCAACCCCATCTTACTATTTGTTTTCTAATCTCTGATGGGTTTCTGTGTATCAGCATGCGTGACATGCCAAGCATTCAGTTCCTGTTATGTCGTCAGCTAATCATAGTTTCACATGCTTTTTATAGTCATGCTTCTCAGGTGAGAGAATTACCTGATGGCATGTTTGTAGTTGCTGAACTAGAGTGTGCCAAGCAAAATACTTAGTTTAGCTAAGAGGAGAGAAGTCACGTTGAGTCAATGTTTCTCGCCAGATTCATGAGTTGATTTTCTCTGTATAACAAGCATAAAAGTTTACTGGAAAGTGTAACAGTTAATATTAGACAGGAGCAGGAAATGTAAAAAGAGTGACATCCTGTGGGAATAAAATGTACTTTTTTCTCTAACGCCTTCCATTCCTAAACCTTTTAGCATGTGACTCTAAAACTACGTAAACCTGGTCACAGTTTACAAATACCGGTTATTGGGCGGCTTAGACCTGGGCTGGGATGCGGACGACGTAGACCCGGGCTGAGACGCATGCAGTGTAGAACAGGGCTGGCACGCGGGCGGGGTAGACCAGGGCTGAGACGCATGCGGTGTAGAACAGGGCTGGGTAGACCAGGGCTGAGACGCATGCGGTGTAGACCACGGCTGGGACGCGGATGGCGAAGACTTTGCAACCATCAAAGGCAAAATAGGCTAAAAAACAGAAACATGGACTTCACAAGATCAGCACAGTGAATAAACGATGAGAGGAGAGGAGAACTTACTAAACAAGGAGCAGGTGGAGCATTTAGCAAAGTAAGAACAGTTGTGTACAGAAAGTAAATTGAAGAGATTACAGAGGTGGCTAAACCTACACAATGAAATAGGAAACCAGACAGAATTGAGACAAGGAAAACCAAGAAGACAGTAAAAGAAAAAGAACTAAACCAAAAACCCAGAGACCACGACAATAAGACTCTCAGCATTTCTCATCTGTTCACTTACCCTCTTTATTTTTTCCCCCTTTCAGGTTCAGCAACACAAAATTCAACCAAGATCAAATTTACAAATAAAGAATAAAGTATCAAACTACAATAAAATAACTGTTAAGTATTTTGTAGTGTATTTAATTCCGCAAGTCACTTTCTTTGAAATTTCCTCAAACCACTTTTTGGTTTAATACGGCAACTGTATGTCACAACATTGATTTAATAATTTCCTCAGAATTTTTAAAAATCAAGATCTTGTGTTACCATGTAACTAAATGATGAAGAGATTCTCAACAGAGTTCATGTCTGGATGTTTCTCTTTTATGATTTGAGCCTAATTATTCTTCTCATTGTCCTCTTCAAAGATTCCAATGAAATCATTACTACATTTATATTTTTGGGTACGTAAAATTACTTTGAGATTCTAAAATAATCAGCACAAATGACCAAACCAATATTAAAAGTCAGTCATTATCTGTACCGCTTATTCCATCACGGGTCGCGGGGTAAGTTGAAGCCCATCCCAGCATTGTTTCAGGTGAGAGGCAGGGTACACCCTGGACAAGTCACAAACAACCATTCACACACACACTCATTCCTAGGGAGAATTTAGAGTCACCAATTACCATACATGTCTTTGGATGGTGGGAGGAAGCCGGAGAACCCGGAGAACCCACGCATACACGGGGAGAACATGCAAACTCTAACAGAAAGGCCACCAGCCCCCCACATTCTAACCTCCCCCAGCCGAGGCTCGAACCAGCGACCTTCTTGCTGTGAGGCTGTGGTGCACCACACCACCGTGCAGCCAATATTAAAAGTAATGGTCAAATTCCTCAGACAGTGAAAGACTTTTATCCCTTGTGTAATGCTGACACCTAGTGGACATTAGTGAACGGTGCAGCTATACACTGATTTAATCCCAAGTGCAAGTGTGAAATGTAAAAACACTTCTAAAGCAGTTTTGTTTTAAGTTTTTAGTTTTTTTTCCCCACATCTCAGAGAAAATAGCAGAGAGAGGGGGATGACATGTAGCAAGAAAACACAGGCTGGGACTCAAACCTGCTTCTTGGAGTTTCTTTTCATGGGGGTCCTGCTCAACCCATTGAGCTAACCCACTTTCCAATATGGGTTTATTTATTTTTATTTCAATAGTAAAAGATAAATTATTTGTATAAAAACTTTGTGTATGTACATGGATATAAAGTGGAGGGTAAACTTATTGTTGCATGAAATTCAAGCATCTTCTATCACATTGTGAGTCAACATTCACGAGTAATGTTGACTCACAATGTGAAAGAAGATGCAGAAGGAACATTTACGCCCTGAGGAAAATGGGGCAGGGATGGATGGAGAAATTTTATCTACATCATGTCAGTCAAGCCCACAAATACAAAGAGAGGGACTGTGTTTCAGACTGATGGGCTAGTTTTAGGTACAACATACCTTGAAATGCATTAAAATGATAATCAGCATCCATCACATGGAGTTCTTACGTTTCGCATCGTCATTTTTAAAATGTCTGTTTTACCCCTAACGACACCTGAAGGTCAAACCTGATCTTCCATGCCAAAATAAGCAACATAAGCGTAGACTAGGGCTGGGACGCAGGCGGAGTAGACCAGGGCTGGGACGCAGGCGGCGTAGACCAGGGCTGAGTTGCATGTGGGGTAGACCAGGACTGGGACGCAGGCGGCGTAGACCAGGGCTGAGTAGCATGTGAACTAGACCAGGGCTGAGTAGCATGTGAACTAGACCAGGGCTGAGTAGCATGTGAACTAGACCATGGCTGAGACGCATGCGGAGTAGACCAGGGCTGGGACGCATGCGGAGTAGACCAGGGCTGGGACGCAGGCGGCGTAGACCAGGGCTGGGACGCAGGCGGCGTAGACCAGGGCTGGGACGCATGTGGAGTAGAAAATGGCTGGGACACTAGATAAGTTTGAGTAACGTTGAGCTACGAAACAATCTCACTGGCTATTAACCAAAAATAAAACTAATGAAATACAGTAAAGGAAAACTAAGTTTTCCTGTTATAATACTGGATTAAATACATCATTTTCAGTGTAGCAAAATGATGTATGATGTATGATGTGGCCTCAGCCACGTGTTAAAATAAATTACCCTCCCACAGCAGTCATTCTGTGCCTTGTAATCAAACTAGTTTAATTACATTGTTTTAAATGTTATTTATGGTGCTTTTTTTTTTTTTTGCTTTTTTTTTTATTATTCCTGTGTCCCTTGCACAGACTACAGAGACTTGTAAAGTGTGGCCACGCTGAGATAATAACTTCATGAGCAGTAGGTAATTAAAAAGACTTCAATCAACCTAAACATCGGCCTGGAGACATTTTGCAAACGTGACGGCTTGCATGGATTGCATTACCGTAAATATCCTAAATGATTGCCGGAGCTTAAACTTTCCTCTATCCATTAGCTTGTGATTTGTTCGAAAAGAAACATTTACATCTTTGTAAGGTTATTGGAATTTCTAGAAATGTCTTTACTACTGGAGTTTTAAAAAAGTAGGCAATTAATTATTCAAACTTGAGCTGGAAATTAAAAGAACATACAGAGATAAAACCATATCTAATTCTGTGAATAGTTACTTATTGATACTTGATGTAGATAAGTGGTTGAAAATTAGAGAAAAAGAAGCTGCAAACCTAATAGGTTTAAACAAACCAAGAGTTTAAACAATTATTCTTCAAAATTGTTTTCTTTTATGAACTAGAGTAGTGTGAAAAGAATTGGAATGACCCCTGCCTGAGCATACTATTCAAGCAAAACGTAGAATTTGTAATTTGACAGATTATTGTCATTTTAATCTCTCATATTGATATATTAAAATAGAAAAAGCATATAAGCTATTAAATAATGCAACTTCATTATTATTTTGTTATGCTGATACATAAAAAATACACATTTTAATTAAATGAATATGAGACAATACAATATAATATAATATAATATAATACAACACAGCTTTATTGTCATAAATGTATCTGAAATTAGTTTTTTAATTATCATTTAGAATTTTTTTATGATAGGATGTTTCATAGAAAATGTGTAATGGCTGTCCTATTTGTTGGTGCAGTTTAAATGCTTTTGCTTTGAGCAAACTTTTGTCATAAGCAGACATGAGAAAAGATTTATAAAATAAAAGAAGAACTTGGTTACTTGGTCCATAAAAAACTATGTCATCAGAGGAAAAAGATCCTTTGGTTTGTTTTCTTGCTGTTTAGTTCAATGTGTTTTTTACAGGACAATAGCTGGCCAATCATGATACCTAGGCATTTGCAGAATGCCTGTGTGCTTATGACGTTTATTTATTTCAACCTTGTTGACTAAGCTAAGATAAAGATATATGGCCTGATGACACTTAGAGAAGACACTATTTTCTTTCCAGACAAGCAGATCTTCAGTCAAGTATAGACATTCAAATTTACGAGACGCACTCGAACGCAACACGGGGAAAAAAGGAGCTTCAGGAGGAATGTATGTGCGGTGTTTTTGACGGTTTACGCTAAACACTCCAGTGGGATTTGTACGTGGCAGCGCCTACAACCTCTCTCTGTAATAACATGTGCCAAGTAGACATTCGTTCACATACCAGAGCGTAACAGTCTTTGTGATACCCTCTGGGATTCAGGTAAGCTGACATTAGTATCAGAATAGCTGCGACGAAGCTAATATTTTACATCTACGCCGCGACGTGAGCGTGCGTGCCTTTTGAACATGCGGGGATGGTTTTTAAGTAATGAGTCCAACATTATTAATGCTGTTTATTTTTAGGGTGTCGGGGTAAAGATATTTTATGGTAGCGAAAAGGTGCAGTAACTTATTGTTGTGTGAGGGTTGTGTGTGTTTTTATTTTGAAAGTTTGCGCGAACTTTCTGGACGAGCATCTCAGAAAACGTTGTTTCTACGTTTATTACATTCGCACGCGCTTTAAATTGTTGCATGTCTTTTTTTTTTATTAATTAATTTGTTTAAGAAGATTTAGCAGGTGAAATGTAAAGTTATGCACAAACAGGAAGGAGACTCACGTAGCTAGAAGAGTTGGAAGGTTGGTAATTTCTAGAAGCACTGTAAGTCTCTCTGGGTTGACGTCAGTGGGATACCCAGGGCTGTTACCCAGAGACCGAAACCATATGACCCAAAGAGTCTGCATTTCAAACAGTTGATGCTAAACCGCTAACAAAGCTAGCAGCTTTAATCTGACTCCGATAGATTGGTCTTGAAGAGAAAAACGACAAAAGCTAATTTAGTGACATAGGAGCAGAGATTAAAGACTGCAGTTGAGGAGCGTCCACATCTTTCATCAGCCTAAGCATGTAGGAAAATATGTGGTGGTAAAAAAACATAAATCAGAGTCGGTAGAATAGTTCTTGCTTTAGATTCTTTATCTATCATAATCATATTAGTACAATATAAGAAGTAAATGTTCAATTATATATATATATATAGAGAGAGAGAGATATATATAAAGCCACAAAAGAGAAACATATTGTCACAGGCTTCGTATACTCTTCTTCATCTCCATTTATTTATTAACATAAATCATTTTATTTTTAGTTAGTGGATGAAAACAAGCGAGGGTTGGGTTGAAAGTTATGGCTGGAAAGATTTGTGGGTCAGAATTATCTTTCCTAACCTAAAGAGTTTTCTATGCTTTAGGATATAACAAGAAGTATTTAAGCTCTTTTCCTTCAGCATGTAGCTGTTTTCAATCTTCCGTAGAAAGAAGAAGAAGAAGAAGAAAAAAGTGGTAACCTGCTCCAGGGCCAGTAGCCATTTAAGCTACTTTAGAAACTGGGAAAGGAAGAAAACCATGTCATTTTCTCTCTTTGTTGTAGCTTCTTTTTATTAAGGGGGCCCTCCTAAATGTGCTGTCTGTTTTGACTGGCGGGACTGTGTAACCTTGTAATTTAGATTAGTAACATGAGAAAAGCCTGAACTGCCATGGAGCAAATCCTAACAATGGGTTAAGCTGTAACCATTGGATGTTTTGCATTTTGGTAAAAAAAAAAAATTAAAATAAAAAAATTGCTGCCCCTTGTCCTTAAAATATTAGCAGATTCATTTTCTATTAATCAAACAAAGACCTACAACCAGCTTGTTAATCTGGTTCAAAAGATATGTCTTAGGACAAAATGCTTCAAAAGAATGTCCATGGGCTTTGTTCACTCTTTACAAATGGCTCATATGTCTCTGAACACACAGCTCCAGTATAAAAGGTTGTGAGCCCGCCAGGTAAGTAATGCCCGGTCGGGATTTATATACAATACAATGGTTGTAACTGGCTTCAGCCGCCACTGGAGTGCACATGAATTAATGGAAGGCAACAAAGAGATAGGATGCCATAAAACAGTCACTTTACATTTGGCCGGAAATCTGCTGACATACGCACAGAGGAAGATGTGTTCATTGATACCGTTTAAAAAAGGAATATTGTTAAAATCCTTCAAGATCAGTTAAACAACATCAGCTTCTTTTGCTAAAATAAACTGCACTGTCCTGGTTATTTCTGTTTTATCATAAATACTGAAGCGATGCAGTAAAAACCCTGTTAATTTATATTACTACTGCAGTGAACTGACAGGGCATGAAATGTTTGCACACACTTGCTTGTATAAATCAATGTTTGTCTTATCAAATTCTTTTAGATACTTGCTTCTGTAAGCTAACACGACGTTTTAGTTTGTGTGTTAACATTTAGAGTATCACACTGTAAACATTTGTATGACTCCCTCTAAAGGTGGAGATTAGGGGTTTGCAACACAGCAGTCTGGTCATAAATGATTGACGATACTACAGTCTTACTTCCATTAAAATGGGCTAGAAGCTCAAAATGTAGCTATGTATTAATTTAATCCATAAATATTTCTTCAATGGACAATATTTTGTCCAGTTAGTGGGTTGGCTCTGCTTCGTTTGGGAAAATGCTTTCCTTTTTTTGTCTCAGAAGAAGGAAATCTAATAAGTACTGGAGTAGATGCATTGCATCTAACAGATGGAAATGTCTGCTCATCTCCTGTGGAGTTAAAATAAATGGAAATATTTGTGTAGTTAGCTTCGTGTAAACCATGAATTTAAACTGGATTTTGAGTAGCTCTCATAGTCACTTCTGTGTTTAATCGATCAAAATGTATTTGCTACTTTGAAAGCACATAAATGGAAACTGATTCATATCAATGAAAGCAGATTGTAGTCTAATTAAGGAGATTTTTTTGCATTAGAAGCTGAAACACACAGGGCAGCTGCAAGAACAAGTCCAAATCTAAAATAGTTTCTATTGCTTGAGAAGAGTTCAGTCTTCCTGACAGCCAGGAAACTGCCTCAGCATGTTCAGCCTCAACAAACATGCACATGCTTTATCTAGTGTATTACATACATGCATTGCTCGTATCATGCAGCAGGATTTTGTGTGTTGGGGGAGGGCACATCCCCGTCCAGCTTACTGATTGTCATCAGTCAGGAGGGATCTGGGGATTGCTCTCGTCTCACCATTTACAGGCAGCTTTGAGATGGAAATTGACAAGCATCCTCTTTGCATTAAAGAGTCTGGCATGCAGTTTGTGTTCTTTGTTGACACGGATGGGTCTTTGCATTGTCCTGCCTGCTTTTATCAGAATACTGGAATTTGATCTTTGTAGCTAAAATGAGAGGGAAAGAAACAGGAATGCTAAATTTAATTTCATATCTTTATGACAGTTTTAGAAAAGAAGCAAGAGTTAGTTCTGTATTGTTGTGTTGAAATCACTATTAGAAACACTGTAATCATCCTGTGTACTTCCTTTTTATTGTTTTCCTTATCTTAAGCTTTTTTTTTTTTATTTTTTTGCTATTATGCTTCAATCATATACAGATGTCCTGGAAAAGCTATTTTTAAAAACATGTTAGTTGCAGAAAAACATTTCCTGAAAGTAATGAATGTCTGATAGAAGGTTTGGCTTGGTCCTTTTGCATCAGTGTTGAATTAGTCTTGTTGTGGTTGTCATGACAACACTCTTCCTCTGACATTGTACTACCACCAACTTTTGCTGAGGTTACTTTTTTTGTCTTTAAACATTCTGGACAAAAAGCTCTTGAAAGATCTGTGTCACTGTTCTCTGGTGTAATATATATATAAAAAAATACATTTATTTAGATATATTAGTATATACTAGGAATGATAACAGAATACAGCTGTTGCTTGGTGCAGGCTTCCAGCAAACCAACAGATGTTCAAAAGTTTACTTTTGGAGGAAACATTTGCTTCTTATATTTGCTCCTTCCCCATTGCAGACTTTGGATCCTGACTGGTTTGCCAGAGTTTGTTATTTTCTTAGAGATCTTATCTCTCTCATTAAACCACACCTACATAAAAAAAGAAGCTGAAGTCTGGAGAACAGCTGAGATCCAGTAAGTTCTCAGCGATTTTGGAAAACAGCAGCATAAAACATGAAAACTACAATGATTTATTTTTTTTTCTAGGAAGGTTTTGTTGACCTTAATTGTTTTATGTTGATGAATATGCTTCTATGCAAGTCTAAACACGGAAAAATATTTTTACACTGCATGAGTTAATGTTGAAAATATGGGTTGGGTAAACAGTTCAAATATAGCCGCCCACATCTGCCCAGCTGCCTTCTCCTCCTCTTCTGCTTTCCACCACAATTTAAAGAAATTGTAGGCAAGGGTCAGGACCTCAGGAACATTTGGGTTGTGAATGAAACAAGTTGCTTGTCCAGGAATGTGACAAAGGGGTGACAGCCTCTGTTTGAGCTGAGCAATTTTTCAGACTGCAAATTACAAAGAGGGGGATAGTAATTAGTTAGCAGTTAAAGCCAGCACTAGTTAAAAGTAGCACACTTAAAGCTAAGCTACTACTGGCATAAATACATTTACATGAGAAATGTTACCCCTACAAAGAATTTAAAATCTATCCAATACCTGCTTAGTTTGAGCTCAGGACCATTCTGCTGACAAGATTATTTTTCAGTGTAATAATTCTGTAATAATTATAAACACATTTATACAAAAAACAGGGACAGTGAACATTATTTATTTATTTATTTATTTGCCAACACGATTTTAGTTCACATTGATTTATTGTACATTTTAGGGGCATTTTCCAGCCCTTTTAGATCATCTTATTACACAGTTGTCTTGAATGTTTGCCCAGATTAAAAGACGCATTTGTCACAAATAAATC
This sequence comes from Rhadinocentrus ornatus, assembly GCA_037177495.1. Classification (NCBI taxonomy): domain Eukaryota; kingdom Metazoa; phylum Chordata; class Actinopteri; order Atheriniformes; family Melanotaeniidae; genus Rhadinocentrus; species Rhadinocentrus ornatus. Next base: position 16,831,925 of record JBAMHW010000017.1, on the reverse strand, counting down.
AAAATCCACTATCCTTTACTTTTATTTAAACAAAAGACTAATGCCATTAGCAGAGAGTTGCAGTATTCTTTCTTTTATTTTATTTTTTTGGACAGGTGTACAAAGGCATTTTATCCCAGAAATGGTTTAGCATTGTCTTGCATAAGTTTAGAGTCTTGTAGCATCAAATTAATCAATAACATTTAATTTGACCTTTTGCGCAGGTGTAACATAAGCAAAATGATTTCTTTTTCACTTGAACTAGATATCTGGCCAAAATATAATCATAAGGCAACATTTAAGTGCTTAAAAATCCTGGTTTCTTTAAACCTTTGATTATATATGTGGTGCAGACAGAAGTACCCGTGTGCCGGTGTGTGTGTTCCACTGTATGAGTGTATGTGTTTGTTCAACACAGGCAACAGTAAACAGTCATCACTGAGTGCTGTGGTAAAGCAGAGCTGGAGAAAATCCAAGAGGTGAAAGTGAAGCCAGGTCACTTTCACAAAGAAAGCTTCTCTCAGTCCTGGTCTGGGAACAGAGAGCTAACACAGCTCAAGTTCCTTTTGCTCCAGATAACTCCACTCAAACAATGTGGCACCATCTAACAAAAACTTCATGATAAGTTTTCATGTTTAGTTTGATGTTTAAAAGACATTACATTTCCGTGCAGGATATGAGGTGTTGTACTTGGATTGAGGAGGAACACTATCATGAATGTTATTGGTCATTTGGTGGCCAACTGGAGGTAATAAAGAAAATAAACTTAGACTGACCGTACACAAACCATATGGAGAGTTAGATTTAAAAAAAATATTATAGTAATTTTTAAATAAAAGGAAAGAAAGCTTTATTTTTAGACTTTTTTTTTTCTCCTAGGAGTTTTTTGTTCTTAATAAGAGATATATAAAACAGCAAGTAATGACTCATTCATTGGAAATTTGTTGGACATATTGTTTTAGGTTGTCAGCTATTTTGGTAAGGAAACACAGGATCACTGTATAAACGCAGAGTGATGCAAACTTCAAGTTTAATTACATGTTCAGTCAGAAAAGAATGGAAACTGTCTGTGTTTAGCAGTAATGGTGTGAAAAACATGATTATAAAAAGGAAGAATTGGACAGCAGGCTAGAGGAATAAAAAACAACATGGTAATTTATTCTGTGGTGACATGACATGCTTTTGTTTCTCAGTGCAGGTCACTGAACAAGAGAAATGTGGAAGTCCTTGTTTTTTGTCACCTTGGTTCTGCTCTGCTGTTGCTGCTGGATCACACATGGGGAGATCTTCACCTCCATTGGTAGGTTTAAAAATTTTATTTGGTTAAATTTAAGTTTATTCACATACGGACCACCATAGGAATTAAGAGGGTAAGTCGCAGCCAGGTCCTGCTATTCAGAAATTTCCTGTTTTGGGGCATTTAGGTGTAAGGGAAAGACATCAGCGTTAATCTTGAAGAAGCCGTTTTGGGGCCTATTAATATGGGAAAAGTTAAGAGGCTATTTGCAAAATATTTTGAGTTCTTCAGTGAGAAAGATTATTCACCGTGGAAGACATTTAGGATTGGTTACAGTTTTCCTGAAAGTTTACTAGAAGCTCAGACTGTACAATACTCAGACCTACTGCAAATACCCAAGAGCTACATAAATTACAGCTCACTTAGTATGTTAAATCTCAAAGTTCATAATAGTAAACTTAGCAAGTATGACTTGTTGTTCCAAGGCAGAAGCGCAGTGGCCAACTCGCTTGCTTTAAAGCTGAGGTTGATCAGCACCTCAGAGAGACCTACAGCGATGAATGTAGAGAGCAAGAACTGGGCCCTTGCAGGTC
>JBAMHW010000017.1:16803153-16830016 GCA_037177495.1 Rhadinocentrus ornatus | reverse complement strand
CCACAGCAAGAGCCTTCACCCAGTTAGGAACACCATCAGTTTTGTTAGAGCTGGGGAGAAGCCTGTAGTGGCTCCCCAAATTAGCAATTCCCTCATACCAGCTGTCAAGGACAGTAGTGGAAGGATGAGGATTTGGTTCTGTTATGTAGCCAAAGAACATTGACACCTTGGTTTAATTTATTTGTGCTCAATGCAGATAATGTGACACGGAGTGAAACCCTTTCCTTGACTGTGTTACATGGTTTACGTACACTAAATTGTGATAAGGCCCGAATCCTTGAAGTTAGTACGAAAAGCTGCATTGTTACATGATACTTTATAGAGGCAGGAAGAGTGTAAATACAGGGGATTTAGGTTAATTTGCTTAAATGTTGTTTTTTCAAAATAACAAACTTTACTTTTTCTTAGCCACAGAAGATTTTATTGCAATCCTCTAAGCATTTGCACAAGTGACTTTTTGTCGGCTAGTTATTGCACACCATTACTATAAAAGCTCCACAATCCATGCCTGTATTTTAATTTCAGCCTAAAAAAATGTGCACGACACCAGAAGAAAATGTATTGCTTTAGTCAAACAAGACTTATATAATGGATAAGTGTAAGACCGATCTCCTACGACTTTGGTCGAGGCTTTCAAAACTGTACTAACACACCCAGATTGGTGGGTTGAATTATACCTGCGTGGTTATGCTCATTAGACTCAAAGGTGCTTCACACATGTTTTAAAGTTCTTTTTTAAAATCTCTTTTAAACACTGTCAGGCCTAAGGGGATATTACTACGGCCAAATTCCCAATGAAGTTGCTCTTATTTTTTAGGGTTCTTTTGTAAGACTGTTGGAGGTGTCAGAGATTGGCTGGAGCAGCTCATTGAGACTACACAAGCTGCTTAACCCATTTTCATACTGTCACTCTGCTCTAGAAAAATTCTGATATTTATCACTGTTGTGCTCATCTAGGTGTTTACAATTTACAAAATGCTGTTAAGATACAGCACTAATTTCCTGTGACACCTCTGCAGGCCAAATGACAGACCTGATCTACACAGAAAAGGAGCTGGTCCACTCTCTGAGGGAGTACATCAAAGCAGAGGAGTCCAAGCTTGCTGCTGTCAAAAGGTACAATCTGAAACCATAAAACTTTAAAACAGTTCAACTTCAAGCTAAGCACCTTAAAACAACTACTGAAGCAGGGTATAATTTTGAAGTATTTTACTGGGGTATATTATTTTAATATGTTTTATATTTCACCACTTAGTCTGTAAAGCCACGTGTCAGCTCACCATGTGGGTTTTGTGCATGTGCATGTGCAAATGGCTGTATGTGTTTACTTTAAGTTTAATTCTTGCCAACACATTTTTACCTGCTCTCAGGTCCCTGCAAATCAAATTATGCTAATATGTTCATGTGTCTGAAATGTGTACAGTTGGTTTTGAATAATGAGGCACATTTTGTCTCTTAGCTGGGCCAGCAAACTTGATGCACTGACCAGACTGTCCACCTCTGATCCAGAGGGGTACCTGGCCCACCCAGTAAATGCTTACAAACTGATGAAGAGACTCAACACAGAATGGTCTGAACTGGAGAACCTGGTTCTTCAGAACCCGTCTGATGGTAATGTAAAGCACTTTATGTTGCCTGTGGCATAAAAAGTGCTATATAAATAAAGTTTGATTTGATTTGGTTAAGGAAATATTTTTATAACGTAAAGGAAGACTAGACAGAAATGGTTTGATTTAGCTTTGCTTGTGGTCTCATTGGGAGGTTATGTAATTATGTAACGGAGGAAGCTTTTTTTTTTTAACTTAAGCTGCATAAAATGAACTGCTAGAGGATTATAAGTCTGTGCTTTGAAGTAGCACAGTGTACATGCCTTTCTGACACTAAAATAATTTTTTTTTACTCATCCTGGTTCCTTTCCCTCCTCTGTTCAACTTTTATTTGCATTTTAAAACTAGTTCAAGCTCACTAGTATAGTCGCCAGTGTGAGTGTACAATACCTTGGCTGGATGTTCATCCAGTAGTGCCATTTTCCTGTCCTGTCTGAATTCATTGATTCTTTTTCACATGAAGGGCAGCATTAACTGCATTTTATGTGGAAGTTAGTACAAGGAAGCAATGAGCAGTAAGTCTGAAATCCGAAATGTGAGCCGAGCGATTACAGCTTTGGCTGCAGAAGGAAATTTATGCTGTGCAGCTTCACCCCCTGAATGAACAGACTGAGTACAGAACCCGTCATGTTTCAGCTGCAGCTGTTCTCTATCTAAGCACAGTTTGGTCATGTTCTCCATATGTGTGTGTGTACGTGTCAAGACACAGGACCATTTCTGTGTGAGGCAGATAAACAGCCTGAGTGCGACCTCTACTGATCCTGTCTTCATGGCAACAAAAGGAAGTTAAGAGAGTGGAAGATTAGATTTTTTGGTATATGTTGTGTTTTCTTTTTCTTACTTAAATCATAGTCTTTTTTTCCTTTTTGAGCAACACAAATGTATTCACATCAGTAAAGCAAGGCAAGGAAATTTAAAACAAATAAAAATAGTTTCTTTTAAGTGTAAAGCTAAAGAGAAAACTTACTTACTCTACAATCTGTCTTCTGTGTTATTAACTCTGCCATATCAAATTCAACATTTATGACAGTGTTGTGTTCATAGCACATAGGGTAAATGCTCTACTGCTGGCAAAGGGAAAGAGATTTTATCTGCTTTATTTTGTGTGTATACCCATTTACAAAACCGATTGAGAAGAGAATATTGTTTTAGTCTTAAGAGGGAGGATTCTAGTCATACTAGTTTAATTCTGGTGTTTATTTCCCATCATGTTTGTGAGCAGGTGTTTAGACTTGATCTTGTGTGTCTTAAGAGATTTTACTGTCAGTCCACAGAAACAGTGTTGTTCTCTAAAACAATGTGACAAAGCAAAACTGACATAATTATTACAAAAACATACATCTCAATGATCTGGAAATGATTGATGAAGGATTTACTGCATTCTTACTGTAAATTAAAAATTGAACATCAAAATGGTTGGTGCTTTGATTTTGTGTGGTGAGTCAGTAATTCACCTTTCCCAGTTAAGGCTTTTTAAATTGTCTTTCCAGGGTTCATCTCCAACATGTCAGTACACAGACAGTACTTCCCAGGTGCGGAGGATGAGACGGGTGCAGCCAAGGCGCTGATGCGTCTTCAGGACACATATCAACTGGATTCTGAAGCATTCTCCAAAGGAAAGCTGCCAGGTAACCAAGGATTTAACACTTGTTGTGTAAAGCCCAGTACTGTGCAGTTTTCAGCTGCCCCAGATGAAAGATAACCAATGTGAAAGTATCACAATCAAATATCACAACATCTTTGTTTGTGGCTAAAATCTGTAGTCCTTCAGGACAGTATGAGAAATTTAAGGCAGCCGTTTTCACAGCTTTGTGACTGAAGAGAGACCAGAGACAAATGTCTGAGCATCAGAAATGTAAGTATCATTCTGCCCTGTGAATTCCACTAGGACCTATTTCTCCTTACCAGCCAATGAGAATGTAGCATGGAGCTACATGATAATCCTTCCATGTTTGGTTGTGTAAAAATGAAAGATCTCAATAGTAGATAGAAGCAACACGTAACTTGTGGAACTTTAACAAAGAAGCAAATCTGGTTGTGCTGTGAAAGCAGAGGATTTGTCTGTATGACGTGTTCTCCAGAAAATAAAAATAAGAAGAAAAAACAAACTGCAAACCTAAGATTATATTGATCACACTCCAATTACAGAGTTTCATTTTTCAGTCCATAAGCTCCTTAATTACCTCATTTACACGACTTCTTAAATTCTTATTGATTTCTTAACAGTTGCATCCTCAATTTACCAGGCTTGCACATTTCAAGTAGGTATTTGTTTTCTTATTGGTTCATTTGAACTTCTCAAATCCGTAAGTCTCTACTTGCAGGTAAAGATACTTGAGTGAAGTGTTGTATCATTCAAGCTTTATTTGAGTTATTTATGTGACCATATTTAAGAATGACCATCTTGTTGAGGAAGTTTTTTTTTTCTTTAATTACATCACACACACATACACACACAGACCAACAGAAATCTACTCAGTCAATTTTCCAAGGACACAAACTAAAGGACATAGACATTGCAGGATATTGACATTTTTTAGAAGCATTTAGTGAAATCCAAAATTACATCAGGACAAAAATGTATATGTGATGCTTCAACTCTAGCACTGGTCCATCAGGTTATGTGTTACCACAGCAAACTAGCCAGGCTAAAAGCTACCTCTGTGGCTCTAAAAACTCTTGACTTAAGCGTAACTTAAGTCTCGGCACCCATTAATCTCACTTTTTAGTAAATCTGTTTGAAAGCCAAAAAAGATTAAACAAACAGAATGAGGGGAAAGCAAATTAACCGATTAGAAGAGAGACACGACATGATATGAAGGTAGAGAGAAGGTGAGCACAAACACATAAAGGAGGACCACAATCATTGGGTAGGGAGGCAAGATAAGAAAAGGTAAAACACAAATAAATCACTCCAGACTAAGCTAAAACTGCCCTGTATCTACTGCAGTTGGACATGGTTTTAAGGAAGGAAATTATTGAGGTCGGTTTAATATATTCAATCAAATGTCCAGTTCTTATTCATAACCTGATGTGGTTTATTTGAATTATAAAGTCCCAGCATTTACTTTTCAAATATTCAGATTTTTTATTTTATTTTGTGATACATCATTAATGACAGGACAAGATTCTTATATGGAAATTTTGTTTTTTCTGAATCCGTTTCCAGGTGTGCACTCCAACGCCGTACTGACAGTGGACGACTGCTTCGACATGGGAAAGACGGCCTATAACGATGCAGACTACTACCACGCTGTGTTGTGGTTTCAGCAGTCCTTAAAGCAGCTGGATGACGGAGAGGAAGCTGTGGTCTCCAAAGCGGAGATTTTGGACTACCTTAGCTACTCTGTTTACCAAATGGGTGACCTACCACGGGCCATTGAGCTGACACGGCGGCTGGTTGCCATCGGTAAGAAGCAGAAAAAACAGACAATCTTTCTTGAAACCATAAACAGTGAAAAATAAAATAAGAAATTGCAACTCTTGGTATATTTTAAATAGAACTGTTGAATTCATCACTTGCTTACCGTGATATGTACTTTTCACCCAACCAGTACAACCACAGTCCTCTTTTATAACGAAATTGATGGGTTGCCTCTTTCATGCTTCACTAATCACCACAGTCCACCCTCTTCTATGAATATGGTGATGCTCTTCACTTGCCAGAGCAGCAGGGTGTTGTCCATTCTAAGTAAGGGCTTACGGTTTCAGTTATTTCTGCATCAAGGGCTCTGTGGGCAGCTGCAGGCCACTTTTTTAGAGATGTGCTATCATTTTTTGCATGTCGAGGGAAGTCAGCTGAGACACAGCTGATGCAGACATCCTTTTTTTACCATCAAGTGTGACAAAATTAACAATAAAATGCCTATGCAACAGCTCATAGACACAGATTACCCAAAGCTTCACACAGAGTGTACAAAGTCATTTAAAAAAAGATTAGTTAGTCACAGGTAGCCTGTCCGTTTGTTTTATCAAGCTACTGTTTACATTTTTATTGACGGTACCCTCATTTACAATTTTTATGTTTTTATTAATTTATGGACAAAATATTAGAAATGTCACTTGATCAAAGATCTCCTCACGACAAACATACTAAAAATAGGCAGCAGTCCTGCAGAATGCAAATAAAGCAGGACAGGTAATTAACTTTGCCACACTAAGATTTTGTGGGATCACCTTTGGATAAGCTTAGCAAGTATCCCACTAATTTTCATCCACAATTGCAATAAAGTTTTCACTGAGATCTTGTGTGAATAATAGAAGAATCAAAAAACTGCTGCACATCCTAATTATATTTATATATTTTTTAAACTAGTTTTGTCCAGTGTCATGGCAGTAGTAAGATGGTCTGGCTGCCTTGTGCTGAACAAATCTGCTTTGCCAAAGGGAGTTTAATGGAGGATATAAGGCGTCCCCTGATACTGTGTTATTGATCTTTATTTTGGATATTGCTGAGTTACATTTAATACTGACAAGGCGAAACAAGGGAAGGGAAGCGTAAGGTGAAGAAACAAGGAGAAAGTACCGGATCTCCGGCTTGAAGAGTTTTTGTGGAAAAGAATAAAAAAGAAAGACAATTTAATAATTTGATGTGTGCACTAATGTGGACTATTGTTACATTGAGTTCATCTACCAATGGTATGAGAGAAGTGCTGCTTTGCTCTCATGACATAACTAACCAAGTTGAGCTGGGCCTTGGAAAAGGTGTAATTTAGATCTAGCTGCAGTTTAGATCGACTCTTCAGGTGTGAAAGAGCAGAGACGTTGGTGAATATTGTAGCAGTACCTCAGTTTTGTTGCTGGGTTGGAGGGTAAGCTGGAGAAGCCTGGTTATTTATGCAACATATTTTCAGACACATGTTCCTGTCCGCTGCTGGGAGTAAGCCTACCTTCATGAGTCGCACACCTGTCTTTGCTCAGTGGGGTGGAGGAGAATTGTGAGCGTGCGACCATGTACAGTCTGAAATTACATGCCGTCGTTTAAATAACGTGAATAACATCAGGCCGTTTAGTGTTTAAACTCTGTGCGTGGATGGAGGAAATGTTCAGAGACACAGCATGTTGTTGATGAAGTTAGCAAATCCACTGCTTTTATGGGGACCCAGACCACATTAGACCTTGTCCTGCTAATAAACTACCACTTAAAATGTTCAAATCTGGAATGAATTATTTTACAGAGTACGGAGATTCATTAACATACAGTTCAGTTTACAATTGTGCAACCTTTCATTCTATTGGCGAAAATGCAAACAAGAAGTAGTTTTAGGATATAATCTTTTGCTTTACACCCTGAAAAAGTTAGGAGAAATAAAAGAAGATGCAGACACAATGCTGGGCCCTTTTAGCTTCTGTTAATACCTTCCTTGCCAGCTCATATTGTTTTTAGTGGGGTATCAACTTAAACCCCCTCATGTACCTCTCTATGTTTATACGTAACACAACGTGCAACCATAGTAGATTAGAATCCCAGCTTTAAAAGTAGAATGAATCCTGGCATTGTCATCTGAGAATACGCCCTGTCTCCGAACAAAAAAGTTCTTGTTGTCAGCTTACATCAGTTTGGGGTATATAAAGTTGCAGAAACTAGACCTGACCAAGTGAAACAACCCCCTATCATGATGTTCCACCTACAGGCTTGCACAGGAAGCACAAGGCCTTCTCCTTTACTATTAGCATAAATTATTATGATTTTTAAGGTGCACAGAAGCTTCTTAGAGGAGTCCTCTGCTGCTAATTGATGGCACAAAGTTTCAGGAGTTTTACAAATCTTTGAACTTACATCTTCTGGCCTTTGTTGTTAATGTCATAGTCCCAGCAAGGGTTACAAAACATGTTAATACCAACATGCCCAATATGAACTTTGCAGTAAGCTGCTTGAAAATAAACAAATGGAAAGCTGTAGACATTTTAGACATTTTGACTTGAAGTAGTAGGACAAACACAAATGAGAGCTTGAAGAAAATGCTGCTTCTTTGTAAGTTCTGCTACTTACCAAAATGTAAAGGTCCAGAAGTAGAATGCAGCCCTTTTTAACATACAAGAGCTTAATCGCATGGGCTGAAGTATTTCTTTACATATTACAACTTAGAATACTGCTGCAGTATTTAACAATGATAATCACATACCACATGCTTTCCTAATATCATGCAGCCCTAGTTCCAGTAAGTTATTTAAGTATAGTGTTACCTCAAAAGATAAAATCTTTAAGGTGACTTCACTTTGGTTTTGTGGGTTGTTGATACTCCATTAGCTATTATTATCAAATATCATCTGTGATCTAGGGAACCCGGTTTGAGATTTCAAGGTTTTTTCACACTATGTGTTACTGTCATACTTGTTAATGGGGATTAAGTGTGTTTTCATCAAATCTCCTCATAGGGGCATATTTGCTCTGTTCACCAACTTTCTTTGGTGTTTAAACAAATGGCATAAGGGAGACACACATGACTGCCAGAGAGATGTGATGTATTCAGATGATTTATTACAGTAAAAGTAGACATATTGCACCATATATTACTGTTTGTGTAAACACCGAATTAAAATTTAGCTTCTCAATTAGCAACTGAAGATTTGCTTCTACCAGGCAGATATTTTATACTGTTATAAGCAATACTTCTATACTACTCAGTTACTGTCTCTGCATTTATAATTGATAAATTGATAGGTTGATAGATCTTAATTAGCTTTTTTACCTAAAATCAGGAGATTCTAAAAGGTTTTTCCAGTAGTTACTTTGCAACTCTTAAAACAAAAAATCATGCAGAAAAAGGTTAGACAAGCTAAAGCTAGAAGCAAGGGGTTAAAACTTTTGCAGTGTTAGATTTATGGTGTGAACACAGTAAAGGAGCGAAGCTTCTCAAAACTACATAGTGCAACTTCAGTGTTTAAAAGCTAAATGTTTATCCACTTCTTATTTGAGACGCTTACAACCTATTTTATCAACACTGACAGACCCTACCCACGAGCGGGCAGGAGGAAACCTTCGTTATTTTGAACGGCTACTTTCCAAGCAGCTCAATGAGATGAACCAGGCCTATCAGCCTGCCTCTGAGGAGCCTATCCAGCTAGGGACCTACATCCGGCCAAAGGACCATCTTCCAGAGAGGGAGGCCTACGAGGCTCTCTGCAGAGGAGAGGGGCTCCAAATGGTAAGCCTTAAGAATATAATGGATTTAATAAGAAAGCTTGTGTCAGAGAGGCAGATGAAATATGTAATGTTTTTAGACATGTCTGATGTGGAACTAAATCCTGACATTTTATTTGAGAATACTTATGTGATATTATATTTGGTGTAGGGCTGCTCGATTATGGGAAAAATAATAATCACGATTGTTTTGATTGTAATTGAGATCTCGATTATCTAACAAAGTTGTCTGTGGTAATACAGACTAGTTTCTTTCCACCAGGTCCCAGTAGCTATTGTTTCTCTCAGACCAGCAGCAGCTATGTTTATGTCGGCAAAAGAGCAGCAGTAATGAAGTTTTGTATAGGCAAGGCAAGTTTATTTGTATAGCACATTTCATGTGCAAGACGGTTCAAAGTGCTTTACACAAAACATACCAGGACGTCATTTCTCTCTACATGATTTCTGTTCTGCACACAGCAGTTTAAGCTCGATGCCAGACACAAAGACACATGTGCATGCACGCACAGGTGCGCACATCAGACAATATCTGACTTCAACCACCACAAAATTTGACCTTCTTATTTATTTATTTTTATTTTTTTTAACTATCCCAGAGAGGTGAAGACAGGCCTACAATCTGAGATCTGAACTTCTATATTCTATATTCACTCCATCAGGACATTTCAAAGGCAGGGAATGAAACACAAATCCAATGTAACATTTTTTAACTAAAAAAAAAAGAACCCCGAGATATATGAACTCCTTCACTTGGGGCAGGACCCCATTGCCAACCCGGAGAAGGCACTCCACCTTTTCCGGCTGAGGACCATGGTCTCGGATTGGGAGGTGCTCATGTTCATCCCAGTCGCTTCACACTCGGCTGCGAATCGCTCCAGTGAGAGCTGAAGATCACGGCCCGATGAAGCCAACAGAACCACATCATCCGCAAAGAGCAGAGACCCAATCCTGAAGCCACCAAACCGGATCCCCTCAACACCTCGGCTGCGCCTAGAAATTCTGTCCATAAACGTTATGAACAAAACCTGTGACAAAGGGCAGCCTTGGCGGAGTCCAACCCTCACTGGAAATGATTCTGATTTACTGCCGGTGATGCGGACCAAGCTCTGACACCGGTCGTACAGGGACCGGACAGCTCGAACAAGGGGTCCGGCACTCCATACTCCCGGTGTACCCCCCACAGGAGTCCCTGGGGGACATGGTCAAACGCCTTCTCCAAGTCCACAAAGCACATGAAGACTGGTTGAGCAAACTCCCATTCCCCCTCCAAGACGCTGAAGAGAGTATAGAGCTGGTCCACTGTTCCACGACTGGGACTAAAACCACACTGCTCCTCCTCAAACTGAGGTTCGACTATCTGATGGACCCTCCTTTCCAGCACCCCTGAATAGACCTTACAAGGAAGGCTATGGACTGTGATCCCCCTGTAGTTGTAGCACACCCTCCGGTCCCCCTTTTTAAAGAGGGGGACCACCACCCCAGTCTGCCAATCCAGGGGAACTGTCCCCGATTACCACGCGAGGCTGCAGAGGTGTGTCAGCCAAGACAGCCCTACAGCATCCAAAGATGTAAAGAACTCTGGGCGGACCTCATCCACCCCTGGGACCCTGCCACTGAGGAGCTTTTTAACCACCTCAGCAACCTCAGCCCCAGAGATGGGAGAGCCAGCACCAGGGTCCCCAGACTCTGCTTCCTCATTGGGAGACATGTTGGTGGGATTGAGAAGGTCTTCGAAGTATTCCCTTCACCGCCTCACAAAGCTCTCGATTTACTGGTCGATGTACGTTCCTACCCTCACGTTTCCCTGCTTAGGCTGCTGACCCCCTGCGACCCAACTCCGGATAAGCGGCAGACAATGTATGGATGGATGGAAAAAGGATCTTACTGTTGCACACAAAAACAACACGAAATATGTCTGAAGCAAGTGGATTTGTAAAACTGATGATGCTGCAGGTGTAAAACTTGAATCAGGCAACATGGAACGGGTAAATTAATCGCGCTCTTTGAGATTTGCTAATTGCAACATCTTCAATTGCTCCGCTTTAAAACTATAAATCGTTCAGCCCCAGTTGGTTAACTTGAATTTTCTACATTCCAACACAATCTAACTGTGTATTGGTGGTTTCTAAACTCTTTAGGTATGATATTGCAGCTATTTTTCTGAGTTTAATATCTGAAGTCTAATGGCAGACATCTCATTAGGTCATGCTACAGCTGGATTTCCATAAACTTGTGTTGTAAAGCTCAGAGTGAGCGGTTCCTGTTGAGCCAGATTCCCATTGTCAAATCGTACACTTTATCCTGCTGTGGAGCCAGAGACATGTCCAGTTTTATGACCATCAGACAGTTTAACATGTAGGAGCAGATTCTTATGACTATGAGTTAGGGATGGATAGTTTTTAAGTGGTGTTTGCAAAGTGTAAAATCTCTTATTTTTTGTTGGCTTTTCTATCAGTTGCAACAAAAGTAGGCTGTATACACTTAATAGAATCATGGCTGACATAACCAGTAGTTCAGCCTGTTCATTTGCGTTATTCTTTTAATTAATTAATTTATTTTTTATCAGAATAAAGCGAGGCAGAGCCGTTTGTTCTGTCGCTACCATGATGGTAAAAACAACCCTCGTCTCCTGCTGAAGCCTGTAAAGGAAGAAGATGAATGGGACAGCCCCCGCATTGTTCGCTACCTGGACTTTCTGTCAAATGAAGAGATTGAGAAGATTAAAGAGCTGGCAAAACCCAGGGTGAGAAGAACAATAAATAATATTAAATGTTTGATTTGAATTTGTTAACACAAAAGTTGCAGTTTCATTACTCTGGATAGTGGTTGGTAGGTGTAAATAAGGTGAATTTAAATAATGTTGACTTGAAGGATAATTTTCAATCAGCTTTCATTGTTGAAATTACATAATTGTTTACATTCACTGCTTTTTAACTCATACAACTTATCAGCCCCTTATCTTTCTGTCTTGACATTAGAAGATGCATGCTTAGAAAATTTCTACAAACCAAATGACATTTCTTTTTTTTTTTTTTTTACTACAAAAAATACTTTTCATTTGCAGCCAGAGGAAAAAATAGTTATTTTCTGTTTGTGTTAGACCACGGTGACTCTAAATGTCATGACATGTCAGGCATAAATACAGGCTTACTTATTCACTCACTACTGCACTTTGTATTGATCTTTTACATAGACTTCCAAATGCTAGCGAAGAAATATGCATGCCACTACTAACTTTCAAAGTTAATTATCCATTTACTTTTCCTGCCCTTTGTCGTATCTCTGTAGTAATTATAGTTTTAAGTCTAGAACAAGCACCCAGATCTGTTTTCTCCTTTCATCTCGTATATGTGTGGAATGACTTGCATCAGCTTACAGACTCCCCTGTTTAGATAAAGTTGTTGTTACAAACTTGGTCTGGTATTTATGTCTTTTTTCTTGTGTTTTTTCTGTTGTGTGTTTACTTACACATGGTTTGGCTTCCGGGAAGAACAGCTTTTCTATCACAGTGAAACTGGAAATATTAGAAGGAAAAAAAAAGAACAATCATCCACACCTGTTACTAGATATGCTGCCAGTGCAATGTTTTTACAATATCGTCACTTGGAAGCAAACTGTAAAGACCAAAACTGAATGTAGATGGTGGACGTAGATGAGCTTTGTGAGAGTAACTTAGAAAGCACTTGCTTTCTATTTGTCTGATTCAAAAGGATGATGCAATATTGTGTCTTTTTTTTTTCATTGCAGGAAATGTCTTAATCAGGAACTTGTTCTTGTTTTTAACATATTACAATGTTGGTCATGTTAGAAGATTAATCTATATACAGTACTTTCAGCCAGCTTACATATATTTCTACTACATGGTGCATTCCTCTAATCAACAATAAAAACCAGCTATTTCATAGGAGGTACACGGATTCGGCTTGCTTTCAGTATTTTTAAAGGCACACCATACTCACTAAATATTAAAATGTTTAACTTATAAAACATAAAGAACATCAAGCCAGGGTAGAAACTTAGATGAAATTGTACAAAAGAATAATTTGCAATCTGGATGTATTTAATTTGTTTTCTAATAAGAGTAAGGTGGTTATTGTAAAGTAACTTTGGCCAAAATGGAAACAAGTTCTTTAATTCTTATTTTATGTCTTGTGTTTTTTTTTTAAATTTCTTTCTTTTTTATTAGCTTGCTAGAGCTACTGTTCGAGATCCCAAAACAGGAGTTCTGACCACAGCCAACTACAGAGTTTCTAAAAGGTACGTCAATACTAGCAAGGGCAGCTCAGAAAATGTGGTAGTTGTAGTTAAGTTTTTAACTTGTAGCAGAAAATGTTGCAGTTTTGGTTTTTACAGGAGGAAACATTTAGAAAAACATCTGTGTTGGTTTGTTTTGTTCCTTTAAAAAAAAAAAGAAGTTCAGGACAAAAAATGTGATAAGTGAAAATGATGAGCCTTTCATTGTCAGTGGTATGATGTTGAAGTTAGTGGTGAAAATGAGTGATACTCTGCAGTGAAGTCATCAAAATGAAGGTTGGATCAGGCTGGGAATGGATCTGAATTGTAAGTCCTTAAAGTTTAGTTCATGATTTAGAAGTCAAAAGATTTCTTGTTAGATAGAAGAAATGAATAAAGTTAAGCTTACTCAGAAAAACTTACACAATAATAAGTTTTTAATTTAAAGAAAAACTGTAAAATGACTCATAATAAATGGCTAATTGCTGGTGAGAATCAGGTGGGAAAGAGTAAGTAACCCGGCAGCCAAATATTTCAGCAACACTCAGGAAAAGTGATGAAAGGTAGTTTTTCTCTCCTTTTTCCTAAGTATTGGTGATAGTCAACTTATAGAGCAACGTGTGTAAATGTGACATTATTCTTCAGGGTAGGTTTAACTTAAAATAAATGTTTTTGTCTTTAAACAAGAAGCACATCAGGCTAATAAGTAAACTTTAAAGACATGTTCGGGAAACCTATGTTTCTCTCTTTCTGAAGGAAAACCACACAAATAATATTAGTGCAAGCTTAAATAGCAAGTAATGAACAAATAAAAGATAAAGGAAGCATTGTTGTTATTGCAGTTGCCCACAATGACAATAAAGCATAATCTTTTTATTCTCAACCTTCTTCATCATCTTTTTTATCTTCTTCTTATTTTTTATTAATCAAATTAGATTATTTAAAAAAAAAAAACTGGGTAATTTATACATATTTGTAATTACCCCAGGCCTTGTTTCCAAGAGTTACAAGGAAAATAGTACTAAGCTTGATATCTATACAGTTCAAAGTGTGTGTACACTGTGTACTTATTACATTTTGGTTTCCTCAGTGCATGGTTGGAAGCAGAGGAAGACCCGGTCATTGAAAGAGTTAATCAGAGAATAGAGGACATCACCGGTCTCACAGTAGAAACTGCAGAGTTACTGCAGGTATTGTATTTTACCCTGCTTAAATAATCATTTGTCACACATTTGATAGGAAGCATCTACACTGTTTAGCTGTAATTTAAATGCATGTGCGTGCAGATTTGTTCACACACACTTATAAACACACAAGTTAACAGATTAGTGTCCTAATGAAAATGGCAAAAGTTGATGTGTGATTTGGAACATTGAGACTGCTTCACTAATAACAGAAGTGAATAAATGGTTGCATGGAGCATTTTGGATTTCCGATTGAGGTGACAGAATAACCATTCTGGGGTGTACAATGGTCACAGGTCCCTCGGTAGGATATCTGGGTTCTTCTTAGGTCATGAATACTCCATGCCTTAAGAAACTTAACAAACCAGGGTATATATTTTCTAATGTTGGACAAACTTGGACATCCTGCTCTGACGAACATTTGACTATTATGTCTCACTGAGTGGCTTTTCTGGCACTCTGGGCTCCAGCATGCCCCAAGACTGTGTCAAACAAAGACAGAAAACAGACATCCCCCTAAGGCAGAGGAGCTGAAGCGTCAGGGATTAATAAAGTGAATTACCTTTTAGAAGTTTGAAGTTACACTTGAAGAAGTTATAGGTCGCTTAATAAATGAACATGCTTAAAATATTTATGTAAAATAATTTAAATAGTATTTTGCCAAAGAATAATAATGCCCCTGCTGCACTGATTTTGAACTTGTCAGAATTTGAACTAAGTGAACTTGACGAAGGGAATCATAGGCCAGAAATTGTTGAATTATAAAGAAGAGAAAAAAAGAAAACAAAGTTTTTATACTAATAAACAAAAGCAGATTTCGAAGGTATGAAAAGGATCATTTTTATCATGTTGCTGGATGGTTTATGCTCCGTTTTCTTTACAGTGTTCACAGAACAAAAAGTAACTTTTAGCAGCACAGTGTCTCCAGAATAAATATCATTTTCTCTCTGTGAGAGTTCATAACTGTTACAGACCACAGCACTAAGCATGATGCCCTAGGACTGTGTGTCCTGCTGCAACAGAAGAATAGCACTCCTTCAAGCTCTGATAAAGATAAAACAGATTACAAAAATCTCCCTTTTTCAGCAGATCTTTTTGCTTAATGTAAAAACTTCATAATTACATATATTTCTTTCATTGTGTGCACAAGCTAAATCATAAAAAGGTTAGGGAATGACACACAAAAGATTGTTTTTATTATATATTTAAATGAATTTCATTGCATGTGACTGACTAGGTTGCAAACTATGGTGTTGGCGGACAGTACGAGCCTCATTATGACTTCTCAAGGGTGAGTTAATTTATTTTAGATGCAACTTTATGCATGCAAGTTGTTGTAAGAACTGCAGCGATTTTTTTTAAAGTTATCTTCAATATAAACCCTGATCTTTTCTTTAGATGTCTGTGTTGTTTCCTCTCTGTGATGTGTGTTAAATATGTCAAATTTTGGCAGATTTACCCACTTTTCAGACCCCCTCAGCTACATAAAACCAAAGAAAAAAAAAACATACATGTGTTGCAACTTTAAGACTAAGCTTAGCTATATCATAGAGAAGCGAGTTGCCAATATTCTTTTGTAGTTACTTATAATTTTGACCTTCTCACTTATTTACCAATGAGTTGGTAAAGACAGAGCCATAATAATGCACAGATAAGATCAGGATTCTGTTAGAGCAGATGAGCGGACTTCAGGGTTGAGTCATCTTTGCTGCTTTGCTGTTACAGTTTCAGACTTGTTTCTATCACCTAATAACAAAAAAACAAATCTAACTAAATCCGATTTCTGATTTTAATCGATTTTTTTTCTTTTCTTTTCAAAAAACCTAATTAAACTTAGTAAAAACATTTTTTTTTATTTTGTACCGCAATTCCCATCCTGCTTTCCAGATCACTGACATTATTTACTTTCTTTTAGCTGGCATTCATTCATTCATAAATATGAAAATATGATTATATAAATGCCAGCTAAAAGAAAATAAATGATGTCATAACTTTACCACCGTATAAATGACTTCATATCTTGCATAGAAATATGCAAAACAACTGCATCCATGATCTCTTTCCATCTGGATCCTTATCATACAGGATCCACTGCGGTAATAATTCCCCTGATGTTGGTCGTCTCTTAACGAGAGTTTGTGGGCTGAAGTTGACTTCTGCATCTCGTAGAGAGCAGCGTTTCTCACTGCAGTTAATACGTGCAGCTAAATCCCAGGCATGAGTGACGGCTTACTTCACTGTCAGACATCATTCTGGTGTGGAGGGAGGGCTAAGTCCACTGCTAACTAACTAAGGAAAAAAATCTAGATATTCATAAAAATAAATGTCCAGATATGGAAAATTCGATTTATCTATTTTATCGAATAATCGCCCAGCCCTAATATAAGATGATTTTTATAACATTTAGATCCTTTTTAGATATGGTTGGTAGGACTCAGTACGCAAAATCCATAGCATAATACTAAGCAGGTAGTGTTTGTAAACACTAAATTAACATTACTGTCCAATGTCTGGCCTACAAAAAGTTGTGGCCCACAAATATCCTAAACACACAATAAGAAGTAACGAGAGAAACAGAAGCTGAAGGGGCGTCTCTGCAGAATAATGGTTTATGATTCTGTATGTTGTCTTTTCTTTAAGGAATATCCTGCTCGATGTTCATTTAAAGACTGAACTGTTCACCTGTTTAGCACCTCTTTAAGACATAAAGAGGGTGCAGCTATGCTGTTATACATTTCGCTTGAAGCTGTTTTAAGTAAAAACTTTTAAATTGTTACAGATAAAGGAATAAATCTGGATTTAAATGTAGATTGTGCCCTTAGTGGCGGACTCCAGATGTGACTCTTTTTGAAGATTGGCTAAACATATAAACATCTGTTGCAGCGTCCTTTTGACAGCAACCTCAAGGTCGATGGAAATAGACTTGCTACCTTCCTAAACTACGTAAGTAATATGTGTATTGTTTTTATTATGTATTTTCACTCTTAAATTTTATCTTTATAGAAGGATGAGCCTGATGCTTTCAAAAGATTAGGCACTGGAAATCGAATGGCAACTTTGTTAAACTACGTAAGTACGTGCTTTCATTCGCCGCTGATTGAAGGCCAGAAATGAAAGCCTCCTGAAATCCATTCTCTTGTTTGGGTATAAGCATAAGCTCTGGTTCTATCTTGGACTTGGATTGATTGACTTCTATAGAAATGATCTTCATTGTTCCATTACAATTCCCCTCTTAAATTGCTTGTCGTTTTGCAAAGACTCAAGTATTGCTAACAGTGTAAAGATTTTAACCCTTACGCACACCTATGACCAATTATGTTTTTGCATTTTAATTTCTAGCATATTTAACATTTCCCCTCACTGATTTTAAAGATGAGGGATACAAAAAAATGCATTTTTCATGATCTCAATTTATTTGTGTGTAATTTTATTTTTATGCTATTGCAGACAACATTATCTTAATTACGCCCCATTTACACCCTCAACACAAAAATGTGTACATTGAAACCTGTTTAATTCACTATTTTTGATCCTGCTTAAATAAAAAGTCTCAAACGTGCATTTTCTAATTTATCCACTTCATTTGAAGCTAGGGGCTTTCTATCTGTGCTTGAAGGGATTTCCTCTCCAATTACATCATTTTCCAAAGTTATGCCAAGCATGGAAAATACCCACTTTATCTGCTAAGGAGCGCTTGCGCTGTATACTCTGTCTTCTGCACCCCACACATGCTCCTCAGCTTTAGATTTGTGTGTGTGAGTATGTGAATAAGGAAGCATATGCATTCAAATCTGTGTGTTTGTGCACGTGTTACAGTTAGGGTTTTGCATCTTCACGATTAGATTTCATTACAATTATCTTGTCTTTGATTCAGCGATGCATCACTGTGTCGCATCCTCAATTTCTTCATTAATAAATATAAGCAGTCAGATAATTACGAACTCCTCGTTTATTCATAATTATTTCAGAAATCAATCTGAGTGTCCTGATATTGACAGACATTATAAACAATGTTATTTTCAACTTCATTATTGAGCTTTATTGTTCCAGTTGCCGATAAATTTAGAAACATTATTATACTGTGACGTTATCAAGTGGTTAAGCAGCCCTTCTAGTGGCTAGATTTCTTGCAGTAAAGCAATGTGTTTTGTCTTTTCAGTTTTTCCGTAGTCAGTTCAGACAGAATATGGAAGCTAAGAAGATGTTTTTCGTGTTTTCCTTATAACCAGAAAACATTTGCATATATGCATTCTAGTCAATTTGTAATTGAACACAGAGAATATTACTGAGGTAAACATTTGTGGATGAACAAATGTATTGTAATCCTTTTTATTCCATTCACACATGCCAACTACTAGCTTGCCAATGGTATTTTCCATAAATGTTAACATTAAGCTAAGTTATAGGTTTTTACACATTTTCATTTCTAATGATTTCATCGAGATAATGAACGTATTTCCAGAGAGATACAGACGTATTTTCTGTATATTGCCACATATTATATCAATTATGTAATGATGTAAAAGTCTTATATGAAAACATTACAAATGATCAGAAATAAGTTTAAATCTAGTAATTGTTTTAAAATGACATATTTTTTATTCTGTATAATGCTTTAACATGTGCAGTATGAGGTAAATACCTCACAAAATAGTGAGAAATTATGATGCATCATCAAACATCAGTAACAGAAGTGAGTATTTTATCAGACGGCATGATTTCTATCATAACCTGCTTCTTCTTTGATTTGACGTCATAAAATTTTGTTTCTTCAGATTTTGGTGTAATATCAGCTTTGAAACGAGACCAAAGCGTTTAGATTGCACGGGTTTACAGTGAAGTTACCATAGTCTCTCAAAACTCTTTTACACACACTAAACACAGTTATTATCAATCACTATTTACACAAATATATTGTTAATTACCACTCTGGGTATTTTGATGGCATAACTCAGGAACAGGACAGATGATTGAAATATTGTTTCATAAAGTTTCAAAACAAAATCGGTGACACCCTTTCTTGGGTGCTAATTAATAATTTCCTTCAGTGTCTTTATTTACATCTATTAATATGAACACACATCAATGCAAACTCCAATTTGACTGTTTGGCCTGTGGCATTTATCCCTCTCTTTTAATTGTATTTTCCCAGATGAGTGATGTGGAGGCGGGAGGTGCTACAGTTTTTCCTGACTTTGGGGCAGCAATCCGGCCTAGAAAGGTAAAAACAGGGTGCTATATTTGTTTGTGTTTACATGACTAGAGTGTATATGAAAGAGAGCACTATCAAGTTTTATTTCTATTGTTCTGACTGCTAGCTTGCCTAAACATTATTCAGTTTTACTGATGGTAATTTGCCGTAGACAATTAAGTCTGTTTTTGAAACCAATTGGTCAGCATGATGCTGCAACAAATAATTCCAAGCATGAAGCTCATAACACTCCAGGTTATCTGTAACTGATCTTTCTTGTGTTGAATTTCTTTCTGATTGTTTTAGCCTTTTTGTCCCTTCTCCACAGGGGACATCAGTGTTCTGGTATAATCTCTTCAAGAGTGGAGAGGGAGACTACAGGACCAGACATGCAGCCTGTCCTGTTCTTGTAGGAAGTAAATGGGGTGAGTCGAAGTTCAGATTAGGTTCAGTTTCACGAAAGGCTACATAAAGTGAGGTATTATACCAAAGTGCAAATGTAACAACACTGTTCTCAAAACATCGTTATTGTGTCACAATTTTACATGTTTAAGCTTATCTAAAGCAGAGATGTGCATAGTTGCTTACAATTTAAGAAACATGAGATCCATACAATGCTCAAAAAATAAAGGGAACACTAAAATAACACATCCTAGATCTTAATGAATGAACTATTCTTATTAAACACTTTTTTCTTTACATAGCTGAATGTGCTGACAACAAAATCACACAAAATTTATCAATGGAAATCAAATTAATTATCTGGATATGGAGTCACACTAAAAATTAAAGTGGAAAAACACACTACAGGCTGATCCAACTTTGATGTAATGTCCTTAAAACAAGTCAACATGAGGCTCAGTAGTGTGTGTGTGGCCTCCACGTGCCTGTAGGACCTCCCTACAATGCCTGGGCATGCTCCTGTGGGATGGTCTCCTGAGGGATCTCCTCCCAGACCTGGACTAAAGCATCTGCCAACTCTGTCTGTGGATGGAGCGAGACATGATGTCCCAAATGTGCTCAATTGGATTCAGGTCTAGGGAACGGGCGGGCCAGTCCCCCCAAAGAAATGCCACCCCACACCACTACTGACCCACTGCCAAACCGGTCATGCCAGAGGAAGTTGTAGGCAGTAGAACGTTCTCCAGAGCGTCTCCAGACTCTTTCAAATCTGTCACATTTGCGCAGTGTGAACCTGCTTTCATCTGTAAAGAGCACAGGGGAGTGCTCCTCCTGTTCCTCCTTGCACAAAGGCGGAGGTAGCGGTCCGGCTGCTGGGTTGTTGCCCTCCTACGGCCTCCTCCACGTCTCCTGATGTACTGGCCTGCTAATTGCCTATAATTTCCACCTGTTGTCTATTCCATTTGCACAACCACATGTGGAATTTATTGTCAATCAGTGTTGCTTCCTAAGTGGACAGTTTGATTTCACACAAGTGTGATTGACTTGGAGTTACATCGTGTTCTTTAAGTGTTCCATTTATTTTTTTTATAATTTTTTTTTTATGTATGGGACAGAAAAGTAGAGTTTATGTCTCTGGCTAGTACTTATGATACCACAATACAGATAATAGTTGTGGCAGAAATTCTCACCGACACATTGTAGACTGTCTTAAACAAATAGTGTGAAAAAGTCTAATAATTTGTTTAAATATGTAAAATAATCTAATGTGTAGGCTTGATTTGCAGGATGTAGTTGAGAAAATTTGCATAACTTGATCAGATGATGAGCATGAATGTCATGACTAGAGGACCATGCACCCTGTTTTATACAGCATTCTGAGATTATTTTATTTAAGGTGCGTAACAAAATCAAAGATCACAGAAAAAAATTATATATCACTAAAACTGTGTTTCTATTGGTATTTTATCACTTCACTAAAATATTTTGTTTTTATTCTCTTAGACGGAACCATTTATATTTGCTTACCGTGGATCCACTTAGCTGCAATACTTGCAATACTTTTACTACAGTATCTCTGAATGGACAAACAGCCTGTATGAGAACCTCTGAGCGTTAAATCGGAAGTACCAGCTTTGTTTGATCGGTGCTGAACAACGTTTGGGATAAGTAATGCCTTAGGATTGCCAATTGATTTCTGTACCCATCTTTACCACTAGGTGTCAGTAATGCGTACACACTGTACCTTAAGTATTTTTTCCCAAACATATTAATGATAATAATAAAGAAAAAAATAAGAAAAAACAAAATGAACAACAAAAAAATTGAAATTAAATTGCAAAAAATAAACATGATGTCCATATTCAGTAAAAAAAAACCAACAACAATCTCATAATCAAAATTTCTTGACATTTCCTTTGCATACTTATAATTAATTAAGGAAGAACATGAAAAGCAACACAAAGGGCAAATTGATGATGCCGCTTTATGCTTTAATAAAATTCATTCTTGTAAGGAAAAAGTGGAGGCCAAG
Source organism: Rhadinocentrus ornatus (assembly GCA_037177495.1). Lineage (NCBI taxonomy): Eukaryota > Metazoa > Chordata > Actinopteri > Atheriniformes > Melanotaeniidae > Rhadinocentrus > Rhadinocentrus ornatus. The sequence goes on along the minus strand of JBAMHW010000017.1, from coordinate 16,808,223 downwards.
ATGATGTGAAGCCAGAGTCTGTGATGGAGCTTTAGCATGTCAACTGCCACTCAGCGTTTCTATGGATGATGTCTGGCCAGAGTTGTATTAAATTAGACTAAAAGAAATTTGTTGGCACTCAGCAGTGACGTTTCTTTCTTTCTAAAAATGTTTTATACAGAAGTATTTAAACCAAATCACATAATTTTTCAGGACATCCAATACATAAAACTGTAATTAAATAATGACACAAACCTGATTTCTGATCTCATCCTCAGGATGAACGGATCCAGTTTCGTGTAGGCACACACTCGGTTTTTGTGTGTGTTTTGTTTGTGGATCTGACTCTAAGTGTGCAATGAATAAAATGACCAATTCTTTATGTTTTTGTATTTAAAAGTATTAATATCTTTATGATTTCTGTCAGAATCACATGACAAACGCGAGCATCCATAAAGTCTAGTTCTTCAGTCTCTTTATTGTCCTTCCTTTAGCATCTTCTGCTAACAGCGAACCTCAGAACAGACTGGGAGCCTTTGCAGGCTTTTTTTTTCTTTTTTGTTTTGTTTCATCATGGCTGACTAACTTCTTATAAAATGCCACAGCCCCTCTGGACTTGATCTCTCCTTCTATCTCCTCCCATTTCTTAATCAATTTTCAAACAGCTTTTCTTTCAGGCCTGGTAGCGGTGGCCAAGGCTGGCTTACACCTTTAAGGCTTAAAAAGATGCTGTCAGCTGGAATCCAATCACCAGCAACGTCACTGACCTGCAGTGTTTATGCTTAACCAGCATATTCACATCATGTAAATGTACATTGAGGAGTGACTTCCATGTTTAACCATTAGGGACTTTAATACTGAAATATTATGCTGAGGCATCCTGCTGAGAAGTGTTTTATCTTGGAGATATTTGCATTTTGCGTTTGATCTGCTTGACAAACTCTTCACTGAAAAGTGTGCTGAGGGTTTCACAGGGTGCTTTGTTAGAATTTAGTAGTTTTTCCATTTTATTTGCATATAAGTAAATAATGAAATATGTATTTTTTTATTAATACTATTTCCTTTGTGCTTTTTTTTTTTTTTTTTAAATTATATCAAATCCATCTTTAGTCGATGCTAATATTTCCTGCGCTCTTCCTCTTGTGTTTTCCCTTCCTGAAGCAGTTTATTAAATCCAGCAAGAGACCGGGGGAGAGGCTTTGACAGAGAGTGGAGTGGAGGACAAGAGCAGCCATTCACACAACAGCAGGCTTCGTAACTACTGAAAGCTGTCACCTCCTCTGACTGGGGTGTGTGTGAATGTGTTGCCTAAGCCTGTCCAATACAGCTGTCAGGGCCTCAGCCTCCCAACATTCCTCCTTCAGCTGACGGTCGCAGTCTCATTTACTCTTTCTAGTCTGCACTTTTCATTCACTCCAGCTTGCACAGACTGATTAATTCATGAAGTGTAACATGGCACTTCTGAGACCTTTTAATGCTTCCAAAAATAGAACAGAAACAGATATATGATTAAATTTGCATTTGAGATGACACTAAAAATGTGCTCAATCGACTTTCATCCCCATTCACAAAGTAGTAGAAGTGGTTTGGCACTTAAAGACTTGAAAAGGGATGCTTTGCAAGCAAACAGACAAGTACATACCCATAAAAATATGAATTAGGCAGCGGCAACAATCAGCCAATCAAAACCAACAAAAATAACTTGTGGGAAACGGTACATCACGACAAGCTGTCACAAGCCCTCATATTTTACTATATCATAACTATTGAAAATGGTAGTATCAAACCAAAATATATATATTACAAAGACATTTTGACTTAAAATGTTTGTTTAAATATTAGAATCACAACATTCAGCAATGACATAGCATGTTTTCTCCATATGCAGCCTCAGGCTGAGAATATTCTGGCTTTTAATGCGTGTTTATTGCGACTACCTTGCATATTTTGTGTTTGTATGAAGAATCAGAAATTAACACTGCAAGCTGTGGTAAGGACGGTGTGAGGACCAGTTTGACCTGGTTTTGGTTCACAGGGTTAACGGAGGTAAAAATATCAAAGACCAGAGACAGCATGCTTAGTTTAGGGACCTTACATATCATCTACGATAGCGCTACTAATCGAAACTATAAACTCAATCTCTATTGTTACCTGCTTCATCATTTTGTCCATCCAGTGTGATTTCTCTAACATGCCCCCAGTGGAATTCTTCTGTTAACAGGTGTAACACACAAGCCAGGATTTCCTTTCCATTAGGCAAAACTATGTATATAACACGTTTCATACTTGAGGCAGCCTAATGTGTCGGATCTATGTTGGCTCTCAGACATGTTTAGTGTTTCTTGCAAGCAGCAATCGGTTACAGATAAAAGGAGGCTGAACAGGAGTGCAGACTGCATTTATTTGTCAACTCCACTACTCAAAATAAAGATTTTCTACTTTTTGTATGACATAACCTTTACAGGTGAACTTAATTCAACCTTTTCTAAACTTTTTAATCCACTTGAACATTTCAATCTCTAAGTATTTATTGCATAACAAGCTGTTTTCTAACTACACAAAAACTCAAAAAAAGTGACTGAACCATGAATCGAGCACTAAATGTTCTGTTTCAATGACACTGTGTATTAAAACAGTCCTTTTCATCATATTGTTCACATTTTGACATCATTCGACCAAGACGACACCTAACACATGACAACATTTAATGTTGTGGCAAACTTACTACTGTTCTTAGCTCATGTTTCAATAAATTGTTTCAGGTAAAGGAAGTCCATGCTTAAATGTCTTACTTGTATGCTATAGTATCAGTGTAGCATGAACTTTGTCCAGAAATTCCACCTAACATTTTGTGACTAGTGTATTAGCGTTTTAATGCTGCAAACCCGCTCTGACAATTATTTCTAAAATCCAGCATTTCCTCTGTGTAAATCTGCAGAAAACCTTATTCAGCTTCATGTTTATGCTAGAAATGAGCCATCAACCAGCCACCATCAGCTTCTTTTCCAGGGTAATTTGAAGAATTTCTTCACTATACAATATGAGATGGTACAACCTTTATTCTGTTTCGGTGGAGCCAATGGACACCACAAAGAATACAGAATGTAAACACTTTGAGTGGCCACGTAATTTAGTCATCAGCTAAGATTTGGTCAGAAAGAGTTGGAAATGCCTAAGATATTGCAAATGTGCTAGCTGTTGCTGCAGCAGTACCTGTAACCTCTTCCAGATCCTTTTATTGAGCAGGTTTCAGGCTCCTGTGGATCTCGTTCATATGAATGTGGTCCCGCTGAATAAATAGCCTTCACGACTTGCATTGCAAATGCAACCTTGGACCCCAGCTGATGTATTCTGGTCATGATCTGTTCTGCATGCATTCACATTTTCCATTAACACGTTTCTTTTCTTTAACCAGACACAGATCATTAATGCTCAGGTTGTCGTGCTGTGACCTTTATCGGAGCGAAGCTCTCCAAGAATCCAGAGCAACAAACATTAGAAAGCTTACCATCACAGTCAAGTACGCACATTATAGCAGGAATTTATTGATTTTACTACAATTTTATGCCTCTTTGTGTAAGTTAAAGAAGATGGTTGATAGAGAGAAGAGGGGAAATGAAAGTAGTTTATTAGTAGATGAGTAAAAGTCACAGCTAAGAAGAGGAGGAAGTAGAAGAGGAGATAAGTGAATAAATCCCTTTCGGGAGGTCTGGAGGAGTAATGGTGAGTGTCAATGAAATAAGAAGAGAGGAGGAGGAAGGAGTTGATGAAGAGCAGTGGGGAAGAATAAGGAGAAGCTGCAGCGTGTCAGAAGATGTCGACATTCAGGGCTCGCTCCATCCCCACAGAGGCTGCTGTAATCTGGGACACGTGTCTCACAAGGCCTGCTGGTCGCACAGAGGCTAGGCAGAGCTATTCATCTTAGTTAGGGAGCTGTCCAGGCGACTCTCTGTGGGCTGCAACACATGATCCTACACACAGCATTAATGGAGCTGGAACACACACACACACAATCTAAACATTTCATGACCTTTGTGTTGGTTTTCCACTGCTCTCTTCACCCTTTGCCAAGTCCTGACTTAAGCTAGATGTGACTTTGACCTTGTACAAACTACAGTTCAGATTCATGTAGAAATAAGCCTGGTAATAAATAAAACTTCTACTTAGATCATGAAACAAAAGCCATACCCCATACAAAGAATCTGATCATAAATTGTATGTTTTTTTTCTGTAAATTAATGCTTCTTTTTATCTGTAAAGCAGTCCTTGTTTTTACTGTGTAATTCAGTTAGATGCTCCAGAACAAACTCGATAGCTTGGAAGTAACCACATTATCAGCTATTCTCAGTGTGAGTATGGATTGTTCACAGGTTCGTTAAGACGTGTTAATTATTATTACGTGTCCGTTTAACAAACTACTGCAGAACACAAGAAGATCGGAGGTGATGAGCAGTAAGAATATGTTAAAATGGACTTCTGTAACGACAGTAAAACAAAACCTTTTTGAAAATTCACAAAAAGCTTTACGTGTCCCTAAAAGATTTATTGTTCACACTGTGCAGCTAAAACTTCAAATGTGGTCATGGTTCATATTTAACTTTTAAAGTTCTACAACTCATAGAGGATGTGGCTTTATCATTGAGACGCACGATTATCTGATCAGCAGAAAACAGCTTAGTTCAGAGGTCACTAACAAGCGGTCCGGATCCGGACCCAGAACCTGTCCCACATGGACCCAGAGTTCAAATATAAAATCTGACTGGGTGCTTTCATTTTAAGCACATGGACCAAATGCACGTGAGGTAAGCAACTCCACGTGGTGCCCTCAGCCACGTGCCATGGTGACTGCCCTTGTCTGGGTGGCCGAGGGCCCTGCACCGCAGTGCTGTGGATCCCGGCCTGCCCTGACCTGGGTGGGTCCTGTGGTGGCGCCCTCTGTGGTCATGGGTGGGCTGGCCACTGGTGTGACTGGATCCCCAAGATACCATTTCCTCACAGCACCGTTGAGCCAGATGTCCATCCATCCATTTTCTGTACCGCTTGTTCCCAGTAGGGGTCGCGGGGTGAGCTGGAGCCTATCCCAGCAGTGTT
>JBAMHW010000017.1:16750024-16781154 GCA_037177495.1 Rhadinocentrus ornatus | reverse complement strand
CACATGTAATTCTTGTCTGCTCAGATGTAAAATTACTTATTGACACAAAGTACTTTCTATTCTCTAAATAAGATTTAAACCAGAGCAGTGCCAGAGAGGCCCACCCAGTTTTCCAGTTGTTTAATTAATGTATTGTGGTCAAATGTTTCAAATGCATTATTAAGACTAAGACTGACCTTTTTTCATTGTCTGTATACAAACATATGTCATTAATGACTTTGGTCTGAGCAGTTTCAGTGCTGTGGTTCTGTCTAAAACCTGACTGGATGACATCATAGCAGTTATTTTGTGTTAAAAAGTCATTTAGCTGATTAAAAACTACATTTTAAATAATCTTACTTAGAAAAGGAAGATTTGAGATTGGTCTGTAGTAGCTCATTTGTGTCTTGTCTAGATTGTCCCTTTTTAGCAGGGGTTTGATTACAGCTGTTTTTAAAAATTCTGTGAAGACGCCCGAAATTAAAGATAAGTTAACAATCTGTAACAGATCTGACTCCAAAGTTCTTGAAACCTTTTTGAAAAGGCCTGTGGGCAGGATATCGAAGCAGCAAGAGGAGGAGTTAAACTCACATATGATATTGCCTATATCTTTACTGTTAATGGGATTAAACTGCGTCATGGAGTTTAAACAGTTTTTTTAATGGACACAGTGTATTTCCCGAACCTGCTGCTGATGAACCAACTGTTTGTCTGATATTATGGATTCTTGATGGAACAAATTTCAGGTGCTACTGACACATGAGGATTTGTTAATCTGTCAACATTAGTGAATAAGGCCTGAGCATTATGACAGTTCTTGCTAATAATGTCAGAGAAGTAGGACTTCCTTGCGTTCCTCAGTTGTAGATTATAAGAATGAAGTTTCTCTTTATACATGTCATAATGAACCTTTAGATTTGTTTTTCTCCATCTATGCTCAGCTTTCCTACATTCTCTTTTTCCATTTTTCACCAGTGTGGAATTTCTCCATGGAGACTTTTTCCTCCGAGAGACAACCTTCACCTTAATAGGAGCATAGACCTTTTCAAAGTTTGCAAACATTGTGACGTTTTTGGTGGGCGTAGCTTAGCCTGGAGGCAAAAGCGGAGGCTAGAAGCTATGTTATCAAGTGGCAGTTAACAATTTTTGGTGGCATTTTAGTAAATGGAGGGTTTTCAAGCAAGTGGTTTAGTCTCAGAACTATTTGAATATGTACAGACACTCACTTTACGGGGCCGTGACAGCTATTTTAGAAAATTAAACGGAAGCAGGCTGGCTGATCCCTACATCTTACGGGAGTGGCATGAAGATCTTTTGGGACAGGTGACGGTGGAGTGGCCAGACATCTACATGTACCTAATCGAGACACCATGCAGCAAAAAGATACTCAAACCATATAAATCACTGGATGCTTACAACTATGTCATAAATAGCCACGTTCAAATAATAAAATACATCCATTTACTCTTTGTGTGCTGCTGTCTGAAGTTAAGCATTTATGCGCTTGCTAATGTGCTGATAAAGGCAATGTTATACATCCAACATTTTCCTTTATAATGTACAATTTTGTTCATTTGGACTCGATTACTTTCACTTAACATTACATTTATCTTACCTGATATAAAGTGTGTGCTGCAAACACGAGAATTATTGATTATTGTTTCTGTCCTGTCCTTTCGTCTTATTGTGTTCAGCTATAATTGTCTTAGTTTTTTTCTGCATTGGTATCCTAAAAAACTTTAATTTGCTGACAGGAATGTTTTTCCTCTTGTTCTGGCATCCAAACACACAAGACGACATTTTTAAGTTGTAATAACACTTGAGAAAGCTCGTTTCTACAGTGTTTTTTACGTGCTTTCCTCTCCTTTTTTGCCTCCGGATACAGTAGTGACGTCACTGATTACGTAGGCCATGGAAGGGTCTATAGCATCTATAATACTTAACATTTTAGCATTAAAACTAGTGACTAGCTCATTGGCTGAACCCCCTGATGGGGCAGGTGTTAAAGAGAAGACCTGGTTTAAGATCCTACTCGTTTTTTCAGTAATATACCGTTTTGGGATCACCTCCGTCGAGTCATTTGTGGGAACAGGAATCGTACTCTTAAAGAAAACACAGTAATGATCGGATAGGCCCACATTACATACAGTAATTTTAGAAAAGTCCAAACCCTTTGAAATCAGTAAATCTAGAGTGTGTCCTTTAGTGTGTGTGGGCTCTGTTATATGCTGAGTCAGCCCAAAGTTGTCCAGACTGTTACTCAGTTCTTTAGTCCCCTTATCCTGAGGGTTGTCTACATGGATGTTAAAATCACCAACAACAATCTACACAGATTAAAGCAAAAATTTTACTAAACTCATCATAAAATGCTGTGCAGCATCTTGGTGGGCGGTAAATATCTAGAAACATTGATCTGAGATTAGCTTTTAGCTGAATAGCCACATATTCAAAAGAAGTATAATTTTCAAAAGATAACTGCTTATATTGAAATGATTTATTAATGGGCGGATGGGCGACAATGACCTGTTTGGGGTTTGGTGGGGCAAGGCGTGATCCAGAGAGATGGAGATCTGTGTGGAGGAGTGGGCCAAAATCCCTCCTGCAGTGTGTGCAAACCTGGTGAAAAACTACAGGAAACGTTTGATCTCTGTAATTGCAAACAAAGGCTACTGTACCAAATATTAACATTGATTTTCTCAGGTGTTCAAATACTTATTATTTATATACTTATAAATTGTTGCAAAATCATACATTGTGATTTCAGGATTTTTTTATTTTTATTATGTCTCTCACAGTGGACATGCACCTACGATAAAAATTTCAGACCTTGCAAAATAGCGGGGTGTTCAAGTACTTATTTTCCTCACTGTACATACTATTCACTACTAAGTTAGGAATATTCAACTTTTTGGTGAAATTGACACAAAATGTCCGTAGTTCACAATACAATAATGTATCATAAATGTAAGACATTTAAGTACAATCATGAAATGGTAATTCCTATAAAGCAATTTGTAGAAAGAACAGTTAACAACAGCAGTGGGTAGATGCAACATAAATAGTGTTGCGGGTTAGGTGTTGCCTGGGTCTGATGGCGTCTAAATAGGACTGTTTACATACAAGCTGTCATTGACCCAGAATATTTTGTGGTCCATTCATAGTTGAGACACTTTTGGTTTATTTGTGGTTAATAATCTTAATGAAGAGCAGGATGTTGCGCAATAAATACATATGTTTATCAGTAAAGGTTATAGTGCAACATAGGTACATTCTGACACCATACAAAAGCCAAATATCCTTCATTTGTATGTTAATTTGTTATATTTATGTTATGTATATATTGGAGTGTTTTAATACTTGAATGATTACATTGGAGCTCAATAAAGATACATGTGTTCATTCAATGTCAGTTTTGAAGTATTTCAAAAGTTTGAGTAATGACAGTCAACTATAATTGTTTCATGTTTATTCCAGATGAATTACATTCTCTTATGGGTACAATGGTGTATGAAAAGTATGTTTTGCTGCTTAATTTAAACAGGTCTTTTAAATCTGAGAAATATAATAATTACCATTTCCATTTGTTATGTAATTAACTTACTGCAACCAAAATAGTTAAAACATCTGTCTGATTATAATTGAACAATTACGTAACAATAGTTTAATTTTTTTCCACCATAAATTTCAAAACTAAAAAGAAAACAAACAAACCCAGTCAGCTGCAAAATTCATAAACATATAATCCTGTTTTAATGCAGCAACCTTCCAATGCTCTCTTGCCATGACCAATATGGCGGACGCGTTGATCGTATCCTAGCAACGGGCCGAAGCGGTGTCTGTTTCTTGCCGAAGAAGAATAATTTCCGATGTGAAGGTCACCTGACTTCCAGAATAGAGTTGAGGTATGGCGGCGCTGTTGTCCGCCATCTTAACTGCAGCTGGGTATTTTTGGAAATCTCCAGTCATTGAGCGCTTTTGTTCTGTGCCATTAAAATTAAAAAAAAAAAAAAGACAAAGTGAAAAAAAAGCAAACCACGAAACACAGCTGCTTCCTCTCCTTCTGATTTTAATTGGAGCATTCAGCAACGAACGTAAAGACATAACGCGTGGTTCACGTTTCGAAGGCTGGGCGCAGAGTTGGCCACAGGGCTCTCTTCAAATGGCCGGGGGGAGCATGGCAAGAGCCTTGAAGAAGAGAGGGAGATGCCCGATCAAAGCTCCATCCAGTATGGACTAAAACAGCACTGACAGTTCAGAAACAATTCAGAATGAAGAAATTTTTCAAAACTGCATGTTGCTAATGGATTTATTGTCTGACTCAGAGTGCAATCGTGACTAGTTCTAGCCTTTATAGCAGGCACCCACTCTCCCATCTTCCCGTCACTGCGTGCTGCCAGTGAATCTTTTAGTGGTACACAGTACCGGACCATACCGGCTTACTTTCACCCCTTGTTGAAACCTTGAGTATGTTAGCACTGAGTTCAGGGAAACGTTTCCGTTCCAGAAAGCGAGATAAGTCTTACTTCGATTCTGTTACCCTGGTAACTGACTCTGTGAGGCGAACCTCTTCACTGGCAGGTTCACAATAAAGAAACCAGTAGTTTCTTCCTGGCTCCTCTCTCAGAGCAGCTGTCAAACATGGATTGTCCTTATTAACATGGTTCCAGAGATTTAGAAGCTGAATTAAAACACAATGATTCACAAAGGGAGAGGATTTTTCAGAGTGTGTCAGGTCATGAGGAAAGTTCTCACACATGTCTTATGTACTTCCACAAATGTGTGATGGGTAGAGATCTGTTGGTCTCTCTCTATCCCAGAAAATGGTGTCTTCTCATTGTCCTCTTCCTTCTGCCATTAAGGAGATTAGTGTTAATCTAAATATAGGCATCCATCCATCCATCCATTTTCTGCCGGCTCATCCGGTTTCCAGGCCAGCCGAGAGATGTTGTCCATCCAGGCTGTCCTGGGTCTTCCCCGGGGCGTTTTTCTGGTGGGACTCTACTCCATTCTCCATGACCTCCTCAAACTCCTCCCATGCCTGAGAAAGAAGGCTCAATGTCCACTTGTTAACAAAATAAAGATTTTTCATGGTTCCTCAACTGAGGAGGGGAGACCAGCATTCTGGAGCCCTGCTCTTAGAAGGTGGATCTGAAGTCTTGCCTTGGTTTGCAGCAGTTTCTCAGCAGCAGCACCTCCACAGCGCTCCAGTGACTGACAGCTCTACCATTGATGGACCCAGCTTCTCCACATAAACTGGGCTGAAGTCCAGAATTAATGTGTCCTCTGAAGCAGAAGGACCTGACTCGCTCCACCTCATCTGTTGTAGCGCACGTAGCATTTATATGCTGTGGCCATGAGTGGCTTAATTGGGCGCAAGCCTATGCGCATCAGTTGATGAGTGGGCAGGTATGTCACAGCCATCCTGTTAAGCCTTTCTCAGAGGATGTACAAAGAGGCACTGACATGGCGGATATTGTTCATCTCTACCACCACTGTGGTGCCAGACGGTACTATCAAAGAGTGTATGTTGATCGTGCCGAACCACAGGAGCAATGTGCCACTGAGGAACTGTATGCACGGTTTCGCTTTGGAGACACTGATATTAAGTACATTGCAGACCTTGTCAGGCCACAACTACAACGGAGAACCCAAGGTAGCCAAAGTTTGTCTGTGGATGAACAGGTCCTAATTGCTCTGTGCTTCTACACATCTGGGGTGTTCTACCAAGTAGTTGGTGACAATATGGGAGTGCACAAAGCACCTGTGAGTGATGTGGTTAAAGCTGTGTCAACTGCATTGGCCAGTCTGGTCAATCAGTTTGGTTTACTTTCAAATGAGGATCAGATTGCCCAGAGCAAGAACAGGTTTTTCCTTCTGGGGAACATTCCCAATACTTGGGGTTATTGACTGCATGCATGTGCATAACCAAGCACCCCATAAGTGGGACTGGGAGTATATTAACCGGAAGCGAAGGCACAGCATCAACGTCCAACTTGTAGGCGACGCTGACCTCACCATGACAAACTGTGTTGTGAAATGGCCGGGTTCTGTTAATAATGCTCGTATCTTGAGGGGGAGTGCCTTGTACAGAGAGCTCCAAATGAACCAACCGGTTGGCATCATATTAGGAGACAGCACCTATCCACTCCTACCATTGCTAATGACGCCCTTTCTTCCTGTGGCCACAACAGCACAGGACGATTCAACGCTGCTCATCGCAGAACAAGATGTGCAATCAAGCGTTTCAATGGAGTTCTGAAGAGAGACGGTTTGCATGCCTTAAGTACTTGCGGGTGAAACCACAGGGAGCATGTAACTTGCATAATACTTGCATGTATTGTCCTACATAACATTGCGACCAGGCGGAATATCCCTCTCTGTGACCATGTTGAGTCCTGTGTGGAGTTACCGGACCATTTGTCAGAAACTGAGGGTTTATTCCGGATAACAACCAGGATTGGATCCAAGTGGATTTCGGAATCTGGATTTCCATTTTGAACAACTTTTCAAGATTTGATCCTATCCAATAACCAAAATCCGCTAGGATTACGTTTGTACAAGCGGCCTGGGTTGTTCAAAACCGAAATCCGGATTCCAAAATCCGCTTGGATCACGTAATCCAATCCTGGTTGTTATCCGGATAACCTAGCACATGTGTGGATGATCAGCAATCTGGAGTGTAATTGCTGTGGTGCATGGGAAGGACGAGTGATCGTGACAGTGTGTAACACCTTCTCATTAGTAGCAGTTTTTTTCCCTTTTAAACAAAGCTTTTTAATAGGCCACACATAGCAGCGCCACTATCGTGTACTCTGCCCCCAAACTCCAATAGTATTGCATACAGTGTAGGAATCAGAAATCTTTTCCCTAAAAATATGTATATTTTTTTTAAATAATGCAAATTTAAAGATATCTGATCTGAAATTTTAAATATGATATTAATATGAGACGCAAACTAGTGATAGTACTTGAACCAGATATTTTTAATGAGAGAGAGTGACAGAGGATAGACAGATGGTTTTAAAAGTGAGTAAATGAATGAGATCATCACCCAATGTTGACAACTGTATCCAGACACTTCAACACCTTTAAAAGAGGAGTACAAGAGTTATGAGCTTAGTAATCATCATTGGACACCTGGAAGAAGTTCTAAGTACTATTAACTCTTAAATTACACCCTGGCTGTATGAGCCTTATTTTACAATAAGGTGGGGGACCTGCAAGCTCACACTCATTCCTATGGTCAATTTAGAATCACAAATTAACTTAACATGCATGTTGCTGAACATTGGTGTACCTGGAAAGAGGTACAGAGAGAACATGCAACTACACTCAGGAATGCCCCAGCAGAGATTTGAACTAGGAGTCATCTTGCCGTAAGGCAACCACAACACCACTGTGCAGCTCCATCTAGAAGATATTCATCCCTAACATATCAAAGTATAAGAGTTTATAAAATTGAAATATTATGAACAATATTATGAACAACGTGTACCTGGACTCTTCACAGCGGAGTAAAAAGTATGGCAATGATAAATTTTACGTACATGCCGAGCTTCCCAAACACCACACGCAAAAAACAGCTGTAGGCCTACAATGTTCTTGCACCCTTGACTTCCTTCTACAGCTGTGTGAAATGAAATGCACACCTGGCCCAGTGTTACAACCTCAGGCCCCCAACAAACAAATTAAGATCAGCTAATTTTCTTTTAAAGCTGGTGTTGAAATGAGAAAAACCACTCTTTCATGGAAGCCGCTTTCAGTGAAAAGACCTTTGGCTATACAGCTTTAGCAATTTCTTCCACACTGTTGACATCATGTCACTACATCTTAATATAAGTTTGCCCAATAACAACAGGTGTCCAGTAGCAGAACAGTTTGCTCTGCTTCTTCATTCCAGTAATCATACAGTTGAACAGCTGTCCCTAAAACTGTTTCTTGGATATTACAGACAGAGACCAGAAGACATTCTAACACACTCACTTACTGGTCACCAGTCTGAACTGCTTTAATTCTTCATGGCATGGTGTTGGAAACATTTCTCGGGGGTTTTAGTCCATATGTCTGAGGTTTGAAGTGCTGTGTAGAGATCGTATTCTGCATACCTTGGTTGTTACAAGTAATTATTTGAACTACTGTTGCCTTTTGGTCATTTCCAAGCAGTCTGTTCATTATCCTCTGGCCTTTAACAACAACAAGGGAGTTTTTAGACATCTGCAAAAGACCAGGTTACTGTTATCCAATCAAAATGCAATTAAATGAGTTTTATAATAATATCACCTTACTGTAAATGATCAGATTGCATTGAATCTTCTATTTGATTAAAATTCCTGTCCTGTGCATGCACAGGGCAGTGGAGTAGAAAACAGAATCAGTCAAACGAAGGAAACCCATCTGCCTTAACCAGTTGGTGGAGAGGACAGGGAAGAAGGTTTCATAAGAACCATAATCACCTGGTAATGATGTCACATACTTGCGACTGCTCAGAATTATGAGACCACTGGAAAACAGAATAACTGTGTTTTTGCAAAACTGCAAAGAAAGTGACTCTCCTTCCTCCTATAGTCTCAGGTGGGCTTTGTACCCATGGGGGATGCACGGTCATTCAAACCTTTCCCAGTGAGAGGTTTCATCTCCTTCACTTTTATTACGAACACCTGTATATGACTAGGTGAAGACGAGGCTCATGTTTTGGACTGATGGCTTTGACAGCTTGGAAGAAGAAGCTGTTCAGGAGTTTAAGACTGGAGTGTCCCGTGTGTAGTACAGCTAGAAATAGCAAAAACATAAAAGTAAATTCATGAATGAACTACAGAAAAAACTTCTATTTTCGTCGTGGTGGTGATGCATGGGAAGCTCAATGCATGACATGCAAAGCAGAGCTGGAAGCTCACATCAGTTCCACATAATGACATGGGTTTCTTTTTATTCTAGTGTTTGTGTGTTTATACACTATTGCCAAAGGTTCAAATGCTGAAGAGTGAGCTTGCAGTATGGGACACATTTATGGCCATGGCACAAGTCTTCCTGTCCGTGTCTGAATTGTAGCACACTGATTGGAGCAAATATTCATGCAGTTGCTCAGTTTGTATGAGATTCTTCTTGTACCAGATGTGTCTAGTGTTGTTTTTTTGCTGACATTATCCTACATTATCCTACTGTTTCTGAGTCTCACTGCATAATTATTCTAAACGCTGTTGCTCTTAATGCCTGCTTTGTTGTGTGTCACAAATTATGGCGTATACCCTATTACATGGTCAGTGGACTCATATTATTACGGTTTTCATTAGTCATTTTGGTGCATTTCTCCCACCAGAATTAACATTCTCATAACTATTAGCTCAAGCTCCACAACAATTAGTTGTTTGTGCACATCAGAGTAGCATTTCTCATTGCATTGATTGCATTGAAGTGCAAATGATTTTGGACATGTAGCATTTCCTTTCATACAATTCTTTGCTATTTCATGACATTATGATTTGCTTTGGTCATAACAGTCTAAATTAACCCTATTTAGAACAGCAGAATAGTCAGTCCCTTAAAAACTAATAGTCTTCATTTCATTGCTTGAGTCATTACATACAAAAGCATTAAACTAGTTATCATATCTGTAAAGCAGATTTTAAACACGTATTTTCTTGGAATGTCTCCTAGATTGAACAAATGTCCAGCTGACCTTCAGCTTTCACTAAATCTTTTTTTTTTTTTCCCCTGTCCTGTCCAGCATCCTAACATACAGAACGGTGGTCTGTGTGCCATATTTTGCCAGACAGATTTGCTCTACCAATGTTCTATGAATGGCTGCCCTTGATGTTTAAAATATTTTTATTATAATCTTATTTTCTTCAGTCTTGATATGTCAGTGCCGACCCTGACAGGGAGATAGAGGAGGAGAGAAAAGGGGAGAAGAAAGACGGAATTGAAATGTGAAAATACAAGTTGTTTAGGCTACCTAAATCACATCAGAATTTATAAAAACAAAATAAACTACCACAGTATTATATCATAAATAAGGAAATTAGGATAATGATGATATGAAAACGCACAACAGTACCTGTAGAGAGACATACCAACACACAAACGTGTGTTGGTATGTCACATGTGTCACATGTGTCACGATAAGCAGGCGCCCCGCGGATCCAAGGGCCACCCATCCCCAGAGCCCCGCACAGGGCCCTGCCGCCCCAGGCAAAACCACCACGGGCCACGCCAACCCAACACCAAGGCTAGGTACCCCCAGGGACAAGGACATGCCCTGCCAACATCTCTGTTGTTGATTACTTAAATCATTTAGGTTTATTTAACTTAAAATCTTAAATTCAGCCTATTGTACATTTAAGTTTACTTTACTTGAACAAATAAATTTTCTCTACTCTCAAATGTAGGCAATCACTTGATGCAAATACCAACTTATCCGGGTTTACATTGAATTCAATAGCTCAGTAACTTGAGCTGAACATAAAAAAATTTCACACCCATTCATCTGTGCTGTTGTAATCACCCTCACACGGTTCATTTCCAGGTAGGATATGTAAGCAACTTTGGGGCCATATATAATCATCCCACAAGTTCAACTGCCTAAAGGGCCTGACACACCCATTATCTAGTCCTATTGTGACTTAAAACTGGGCATAGCCACAATTTTCCACAAGTCTTGTAGCACCTTGATCTTTCTTACAGTCAAAATTCACTGATGAGATGATCCAACGATCTAAATAATGAGTCTTGAGGTTTATTATGTTACGCTACCACTTGTAAAAATTTATTGAACCTTTTAATAACAGACTATTTCCCACCCTCTGACCTCAGCTCCAGAATTCATTGCTGCTGGCATCGTTGTAAAACTTAATTTAGGACCTGAGTCTAGTACTGCACTTTGTAGCCCCCAAATACAGAAAAATAAGTGTGGAAAATGAAAAATTAGAGACTTTCTGTCTTTGTTTCTTTTAGATATACGGGGGTAAGGCTGCAGGCTTTCAATTAAACATTACTGGATTTACTGTCATCTGACTCATGGGATGCTTAATCCAGGTCTTTATTAGGGATAAAAGTTAAGGAGTGCTTGTTATTTTACTTGAGCATGAGAATAATAAGGAGTTATTTTATACACTGCTACAACAAAAACTGCATTGAAAGGATTTAGAAGTTGCAAAAATGTTAACACTTTACTCAGATTTGTAAATACACTGTATACCTTAAACAGTAACAAAATAATTATCTCAGAATTATGAGATTTTAAAACTTTTTTAAATATTAGAATAAAAAAAATAAATTAAAAAGAGTTCCTTCCAAAGAAAAAGGTCACACACATAGATTATTTTGTTGGACTGCCTTTATCTCTTTTTATGGCACACGTTCGCCGTGGCATGGTTTTGATGTTGGGAGAGTCCAACCACTGCACTGCATTCAGTCCATTCATGTAGTCAGCTGACCTCATTCTTTGGGAACGTAATCCTGCTGAACCTAGACCTGACCAACAGCAGCAACCCGGCACTTAACAGGGTAAATCTGGACTCATCAGACCACATGAACTTCTTTTATTGCTCCAGAGGTCAATCTTTATGCCCCCTAGCAAATTGAAGCCTTTTTCTCCAATTAGCCTCACTGATAAGTGGTTTTCTTATGGCTACGCAGCTTTGGTTTCCCATTATTCTTCTGGTTATTAATAATGCGTTGGATAGTTCCTAATCTAATTTTAGTAGTTTCTGCTATCATCTTAGGTATTGACTCTGCTTGATGTCAATGATTTGACCCTTCTTAAACAGAATAACATCTTTTCCACAACAACGGGATGTGTCTTTCCACATGATTGATTAAAGGCCCTTTAATGTGCGTAAATAGTGACATCCGTTTTAAACGTTGCCATACGTCGCTGCACCTTATACTTCCATGCATCTTTTGCATCGCCATGGTTGTGAACTCAATTCCTCCACTAGTGGGCATTGCTAATTTTAGAGTTAATTCCCACTAGCGTCCGTTCCAGACACCGTTTGGCGGCGGTAATCGACCCGTATGAAGGTTGGGTTTTTTTCAACTACCCAACACGCCCTAAAACACTCGCATATCCTTTCTTCAAAAGCTCACGCAATTTCTACAGTTGTTGTCCTTGTCTTCATTCTTCTTCTACTTTTTTGTGTCCTTCCTGATCCTCTTCTTCTCTGGTTTGTTTCTTTCACTGGTCACATGTCAGCTATTAAGCTCAGCACGCCCTCGCAATATCCAGGGGTATTACTTTGTCTTCTGCATCAAGCGACCTAGTTAAGCTCCCTGAAAACAGACCAGAAGATGGATGAAACTGTTCGTCTATCTGCATTTCCGTCTTCTGCATGGCGCATTAATGGGCCTTAAGAAACGAGAAGCTACTCATTGCATCAGCTGAGGTTAAATAACTTGTTGCCAGCTGAAAGATAATTGTCCATGCAATAATTACCAAATAAGAGGCTCATACTGTACCTACACCTAAATTCAGATGGCCTCTTTGTTTTATTCTTGTTTTTTGGGTTGTTATTTTTGCCACGCAGTGCTTGTTGTGATTATTATCAATTTTCCAGTGGCAGGAATGGGCTTCCATAGACACACTAAGCAGAGCCCCTTTTCTGAATGGTTATACACACATTTCTTCAATCCATTTTGAATTTTTGGCAGTAAAGAAAGAGACAAACCCATTAAAGGCGTGGTTGGGTAGAAGTTCTGGGCTTAATTACACAAGAGGGTTAGTTAGTCTGCCATCAGTAACGAACAAGGCATGAAGATTATGGTTTTAGCAGTGATGTCAGAAAAGAATGATTTTCTTGCATTCCTCAGCTCCAGATTATAAATCATCTGTCTCTCTTTCTAGATCTCATAGTAAGCCTGCAACTTTGTTTTTTGCCACAGCTTTTCAGCATTCTTATTCTTCAGCTCTGTGTGGCATTTTCCCATTGAGATCTCATTTTGGCAGTAATTTTTGGCATTTTTGTTGACAATAACCTTAAAAGGAAACACAGGAATAATCAGACAGAACAACATCCATCACCACAACCTTGGAGACCTTTAGAGATGACTAGATTCAGACTGTGTCCTCCTTTGTGCGTTTTTTCCTTTCACATGCTGAGTTAGACCAAAGTTATCAAGAACACAATATCTTTAGTCCCTCTTTCCTAGGGGTTTTCAGCATAAATGTTGAAATCACCCACAGTAACTACACAATCAAGGTCAAGAGAAATTGTTGACCACAGTTCAGCAAAGTCATCAATAAAGGCTGCTAAGTATTTAGGTGGCCTGTTCTGTGATGTGCTTTGCCATCATTAACAAGCAAGTTTGGTCATTTTGCCCGAGATTAAATATGTTTAAAGTTAGGGGAAAGAAAGCAAAAGAAAAAGCTCTGATAGCAAAAGAGTCGCTTGCGTCACTCAGAGAAATATAGTTAAAATAAAATTATGCAAAAATTTATTTATAAAGTGCCTTTCATGCCAAAAAGCAACAAAAATGCTTTATATAATAAGACCAATTTATGCATTATAAAATAAAGCAAGCCTTTAGACAACAAATTTCCCCCAATTCTCCCTCCCTCTTCATTCTATCCAAGCTATAGCTGATCTTTGGGCTTCATATAAACCTATAAAGATATTGCAGCTGTAAATTAATGTTTGCAAATAATTTGTAAAGCTAAATTTCTCATCATGCAAAACGAATTCTGCCTGAGAGATTCAAGTTTGTGGATGTGCAGAAAAGGATTTGCATGGTCTGGTTAACAGGTCTGCTCTTATCTTCGCTAGTACAGTAAATTAGCCAAGGTAGCATTATCAAACACAGTTCGGAAACAGTTTCTTCTGGCTTCTTCAGCAACTTGCCGTGTTTGAATGACTTGCTTACTGACAAAACTCGTTACCTTGTGGTAGTTTGTTGTCACTGAGTTGAGATCATTAGAACAAAGGAATCTAAAAAATAGAAAATATCTGGTGGGAGCTTGGAAAAACACCAATACTCCATTTTGTTCACCAACTGGAGGACACACTTTAACATTTTGACCTGGAGACCGCTGTCTCTGCAAATCAGAGAAGACTTCATCCTGACTTACCACACACTGTTGAACGAGAAAAGCACAATCATTATAAAGGCTGCACAGTCAGACTAATTGATAAGGTCAGACTTCAAACATGCATTAATAGACGCTTGGAAAAAGGCTGGATGCACTGCACGTTGAATATGGCAATAAATCAAACTATAATAGACTCAAGCCCAGCCAACAGCTTTCAACCCTACAGGTAAGCAGGTGTCAAAGACATTACAACAATTAATGTCACACACATTCCAACCTAGCAGCACACAACACTACACAGGTAAAACAGCCTTAGGCCTATGAGTGTTTTTGTATTTTTGACTTCCCTGCACACATGCAACAGTGTTCACTTTTTACCTCCATTAACGTGACACAACACTGAACATGTTTATGTGTCTTTAGCAGCACTGACAAGTCAAAACAAATGGCTTACAAAATTGATGTTGAAGATTAACCGTAAATATCCTAAGTAGTTAATAAGTCAATTTTAAACAATGTGATATCATGAATGTATGAGTCAGGGAAGAACCTACTTTGCACATTAAGACTTTAAGGTGGAATTTAGAGAAAGACAGCAACACTTCCATGAATATTTTCTTTTGTATTTCAGTTGATAAGAAACAAGGATCACCCAAACTCTGAGGCAGGACGGAATAAGTATAATCTTATCTTGTTGTTATGGCACAGAATGTCTCTGCACTGCTTTCTTGTACCAGAATGTTTGAGTTCAAGGATTAAATGGCTCTGGCAATAATGCAGATTTCTGGTAGCAAGCAATGGGTGAACCCACTTCATATCACGTGCATTACACCATTTACGCAACTCTCTGCTACACATTCAAGTAGTTGAGGGATTTTGTCCTTATAGGTTTTCTTTTCTTTTTGAAACTGAAAATTATTAAGATAATGAAGATGTCTGCATCTGAAGTTTGCTGCTTCCTCTATATCTTAGAGGATATAACATCTGACGTTTATATCTGCCTCAAGGTTGTTATAATTTTTAAAAGGAAAATTTAGGAAAATTAAGTGTGGCATGTGTGTGTGTGTGGGGGGTGGGGGTGGGGAGTTACCTTGGCTCAATCAAGGACCTGACCTTCTGTACATGGAGCATGTAACCAAATACTGTAATCCCACGTCATTGTAAAATATATTCTGCTGTCTACATCTGCTGGAAATAAAATAGGCAAATTAACTTTTCTTCCTCTCTACCAAGAATTTGCTTTTAAAATTATTTCCTTTCTAATTAAAATAAACTAATCAAACAAAATAACTCAAAGCTGCTTTTTTACTCAAACTTCGCAATAAGGAATGACTAATAGAGTTCAAATCTCTACAATTCAGAGATGTTCACAAGTGATTTTTTTACAACTTCAAGTCATGTCTCAAGTCCAAGTCAAATTGCAAGTCATGTTCAGTTGTAATAAGTAATCTGCCATGCGACTCCTGCTATCGGGTCTTTACACAGCACTGATCTTTACCTAAAACTGACAAATGTGTGGTCCCTCTCCTGGCCAATTCCTTTGCTTTACTGAATTTGGAAAACCGAAATTTATTCAGGTTAGTAAATATAAATTTCACTAATGTGTAACAAAATCGACCTGGACCCATAGAGCTGTAAGAGCACTTTTCAAAACTGATACACCAGCTTAGCTTTTTTTTTCTTTTTTTTTCTGAAAGTAGAAAGTTAGTGAAATGTTACACACTAGTGCATCACTAAAATCTTAATGTTTGTTTTATTCTTTCTTATGTACTTAGCTTTGAATGTTTTAAGTAGTGCAGTTTTAGTTGTCAGTTTAATTCTCAGCTACAAGCTTTAAAGCAGACATCAAGGCAATTAGAAAGGAATAACTCTGCGTTTCGCCGTTGTTTGCTATCAAGGATGCCGATTATATTTTTTCTGTAATTATTTGCGAAAAGATTTCCGTCTCCCACTGCGTTGCGCCATCTTTATTTGAAATGAACTGGTCACATGACCCGCTACGCCACGTCCAGTGAAGCGTAAATGCAAGAAAAGTGTTTCCATTACATGTTTGCAAGCTTCCATTTCTACCGTGAGAAACCTTAAAGTAATTTTTTATGACAAGATCTCTTTTTTGGCTCACATAAAAAACAGGTTTCTAGAACCGCCTTTTCCCACCTACGTAATATTATTAAAATAAAGTGACATTCTGTTGAGAAGAAGAGTAACACAGAAAAACTAGTCCATGCTTTTACTTCAAGTTAGACAACTGCAATTCCTAATTTATGGGCTGTCCCAAATATGCCCTAAAAAGTCTCCAGCTTAACCAAAATGTTGCTCAAGGGTTCTCATGAGAACTAACAGGAAAGATCATATTTCTCCAGTTTTAACTTTTCTTCCAGCTAAAATTTTTTCTTCCCACATATAAATGTCCTTGACCAAGCATAACTCTATATTTAAGATCTCATAGTTTCATTTATTCCCAACAGCTTTGCTCTCGTACTGCAGGTTTACTTGAGTCTCTGTGTAACACCTGCACCAGGCTCTGCCACAGACATTCCTAATCATTCTCTGCATTCCTGCTCTCGGTCCCCTGAGAACTGATCATCTACAGCTGTGAGCACTTAAACCAAGCAGCCATAGGTACACAACAACTCCACAGTCACTCTTTGCCGGACCTCGTTTTAGTACGGACAGACTCCCCTTTCTTCTCCCTTCCCGGTCTCAACTCATCTGTTTTAAGAGGATCTCCAGTCCCTTGAGCATCACTCGTAAGATCATTTTCATCAAGGTGTTATCCATTAAAATCCTTAAACGATCTAACCTGTCTGTCTGAGGTTCTTCCTAACACTCTGAGAGTTGAATGGGAGGCAGAGCTTTTGGCTATCAGGCCCCTCTCTTATGGAACCAGCTCCCAGTTCGGGTTCAGTAGGCAGACACTCTCCACCTCTTAGATCAGTCTTAAAACCTTTCTTTTTTTATAAATCTTATCGTTACAGGTGGTCTAGCCATCCCCTAGTTATGCTGCCATAGGCTTAGAAAGTTAAAGGACGTTCCTGCTCTTTATTTTCTATAAATTTCTAACAGTATTGACATCAGAATTAACTCACATTTCTCTTCTTTCCCTGGCTAAAACTTGTGGTGCCTGTTGATCCCTCTTTCCTGTCCTCTCCAACCCAACCTGTCTCGGCAGATGGCTCTAAATTAATGACAGGTGACGGTTAATATTACAGATGTGTGTTCAGTAGTGCTAATATGGTTAAATATTGGTGGAAATGGGACTGGTGTAGTGGGGTTTCGTTGAAACCTCTGTTAACCACGCCAGATGCAAGCAGCTTAAAGAACTGCTTCACTTGTTTTGATTGGTTGGTCGTTGTCTTTTGTTTCGTATTTGTAAACTCAATTATCCTTTTTTTAAAAAGTCCATATATTGTATTTCTTTAAAATCTATTAACAATTTTGTTTTTGATACTGGAAATGAAAGAACTGGAAAGAATCCCTGTATTTCCTTCTTACCAAAGCTAGGTCCTGGTGGCAGTGATTATCCACCTCACACCACCTTCTGTCTTATTTTTGCCACCCGGTTTAAAATTTCCTAGATACCCGAGAGCTTAATAGATAAAAAGTATGTGCTGTGTGCCGGTGGACTGCAACAGTAGAGCAGCCGACTGGGCTGGAAATGAGTGAGCTCATTCTGGCTGCATGGAGCGGAGGGCGGGGCTCCCAGCATCATCACCACCGGCCATCACTGCTTCATTGTACGAGCTGCTGCTGATGCAGAGATCATATCGGAGGGGGCGAAAAAACAAAAAACATGAAGATGCTATGGACCATGTTTTGCACAAAATAAGTCTTTACACCTGATGATGGCCCATTACGAGGTAAGACAGTGAGATCTGCGAACAAGTCCGGCTGTCGGTAGTTTTATCATCGTGTGAACTGGACTGGCAGTCACTGGGACTAGCGGGCCTGTTGGATTAAATCCGATTCATACTCTTAGTAGCGTTTGTAGATTTTGCTTTTCTTTTATATTTATTGGAGCACGATAAAGGATGACATTGCACCGGCTGTCGCCGCTATCGTACATCATTTTATTATGAACTGTAATACGTGTGTGATTTGGCTGCACAGCATTGGTTTAGCCAGCATCTCGGAAGCGGTAGAGCTTGGCCTACATACGCAAGCCCAGTTAAGATGATGGGAACGTAACCTGTGTGTGCTCTTGGCGATTTTCTTTCCCAAGCACAACCTTGTCACACACGGCGAAAGCTCACGCTTCATCTGTCCTAATTTCTGTCTGTTTATGCGGCTGTTCAGTATTTGGTTCCCGAACTTGTTGTATAGAGAAGACACCAGCTGTTTTTGCTCGTGCCCCAAGAAAAGCCAGATGCGCACTGACATCTATAATTTGGCACGTGTGCTATCTTATGCAGTAATTTTCCTACTGCTTGACAGACATTATTGACCATCATTTGAGAGGATGATGCAGTGATGCTGCAAGAGGATGCTAGTCTACGGTGGCCTGGCTGGGCCTGCAAAGTCAGGCTGTAGCATGAACTGCCCCAGGCTGCCACACTGGCCTGGTTTCATAGACATTGCTCAGCTGGGAAGGAAATTGTCACATTATTGTTTCAGGGTCAGGACCAATGTAGGGTAGTGACTGACCACAAGTTAATTGTTTACAGATTTGTATTGAATATTCAAAATGATGTACAAATCTGTCAGCCAAACAACTATAAGCTGAAAACCTTGCATGTCTTGTCATGTTGTGCTGTGTGACCTTAAAATACTTTTGTGAAACTGGACAATGTGGAAGTTAAAATGATTTTTTCTGTTCTTCTGGCTATCTATAAAGAAATAAAGGATGACCTATAAACGGCACTGTATCCTGCCATTCATGGCATGATTAATCTTTCATATGTTGACACTCTTAGTCATGTTGTCAGCTTTAAACTGTAAAAAGAAACTATTTTAAAATTGCTGACCAACATTATTAGGCAGCATTGTCATAAGGCGTCATAACATCCACATCAAGTATGGTAAATATGTACATAATCGCCATGATAAATTATGGTCAGAGTGACTTTTTACAGCACAGTGGAGTTTACACATCATTATTTACGTGCGACATTTTACAGCAGAAGAAGAGAAAAGTGTGTATGTTTAATATATAGCATATTACAATCAGCCAGCACAAATCACATGTAAATCATGGAACAAATGTGAAGTTTGACCCTTTTTATAAACCTTCCTGCTCTATTTTTAGCATTAACAGAGCTGTGCCGTACATGAGTTTGGCATTTTGACCTCAGACGGAGAGATTAAAAGCCAGTTTGGGGCAAAAGGAAATTGTAATCCGAAAACAAGCAGTGGACCGCCAATCCACTCCTGCCAGCGTGATGACACTTTGAACCATCTTACATCACAGCAGCTACCCAGACTGATTAAACTTGAGTTGCTCATTTACATTGGGGGGAATGCTTGCGTTAGTCTGCCTAACTCTTGGTGATGCAATTGCATAACAAGAATTAGCAATAAAGCAACACAGTCCGGAAATGTAAGAGCTTCTTTGCAGAAAAAAGAGCAAGCCAGTAAAGCCGGATGTAACAGTTGGTTGAGCAGCTAGGAACACATGGACATGGAGTTGCTAAAGAGATCTGTCTGTCCAAAGTGAGGTATTATAAGATATTAGAGTCCTGCCCAACATGTGACTTGAGGACAGCTTTTATACTCTTAATAAATTCATGTTGTAGATATTTTTTATCGTGTCAGGCATCATTATTACATTTTTGGTGAGTTCAGTGAGCAACCATATGAACTTATTACAGTTTGCATGTCTCATGGTTTAATACAAATAACTTAATAGTCATTAAATCAATAGAAATTGTAATCAGGACAGTATCAAATTTATTTTAAAACAAACACGTATCAACATTAAACCCACCAACTTGACATTGTCTTGGCCCCTCTTGTTCCAACAAGGCAGCTTTGACACAACACACTGTAGACACTAAACCTTAAGATGTGTTCATCCCTGTTATAACATTAAATATTTTATGTCTTTTCAGTTTTTGGTGGTCAGCCTGGGGTACTTGGAAGAGGGAAATGTATTTTGGGCTTTTTCTGCCACTTCTCCTGTGCTGATTTTGCTATGTGAGGTGGGGTGCAATTTTCTGTGGGGGATGGTGAATAGCTGTGGGCTGATGAGAAATAAGTGAGTCAGGTGTGAGCTGTTTCTTGAGTTGTAAAAGAAACCCCTAAGTTGGGAAGCTGTGCAAAATTAAAATAAAGATGGAATGCAATGAATTGCAAATCTCATAAATTCATATGTTATTCTCAATCTTGACATTTTATCATTTCATGGAAAATATTAGCTTATTTTAAATTTGATTGCAGCAAAACATCTCAAACAGAACAGGGTGATGTTTAGCATTGTGTAGCATCCCCTCTTCTTTTAACAACTGTTTGTAAATATCTGTAAAGTGAGGAGTTGTTATAGTTTTAGGGGAGGAATGGGGTCCCACTCTGGTCTGATGCAGGGTAGCTGCGTAACAGTCCTGGACCTTTGTTGCCATATTTTTTGTTTCATGATGCCCCAAATGTTTTCTATTGATGATCTGGACTGCAGACAGGCCAGTTCAGCACCCAGACTCTTCTCTTGCAAAGTCATGCTGATGTGATGGATGCAGTATGTGGTTCGATATTATCTTGCTGAAATCTGCAAGGTCTTCTGTGAAAAAAACCCCACCTGGATGGGAGCAGATGTTGCTCTAAAACCTCCATGTACTTTTCAGCATTGATGGAGCTATACAGATGTGGAATCTGCCCACGCCACAGGGACTAATGCAACCCCTTAATAAAGAATGCAGGCTTTTAAACTGTCCACTGATAACAAGCTGGATGGTCCATCTCCTCTTCAGTCTGCAGGACATGCCATCCATAGTTTATATAAAGCATTTCAAATTTTGATAGTTCTGACCACAGAATAGTTTTCCACTTTGCCTCAGACAATTTTAAATGAACTTTGGTCCAGAGAAGACAGTGGTGTTTCTGGGTTGTGTTTACATATGGTTTCTTTTTTGCATCATAGAATTTTAACCTGCATTTAGGGTTTTCACAGTGAACTGTGTTCACAGACAGTGATTTCTGGAAGTCTTCCTAAACCCATTCAGTGATTTTCAGAAGAGAATCATGCATGTATTTAATGTAGCGCTGCCTAAGAGCCCAAAGATCATGAGCATCCGGTTTTGACATTTAGCCTTGTTCCCCTATATACTGTAGATAGCGAGAGATTCAGTGTGTACAATTTTATATTCATAAACATTTTTCTGAAATAGGTTCCACAATTTTAGAAATGGTTTGTCAATTTTAATTTTTAATTTTTTAAATTTTTTTACATTAGCCTCTGCCTCTTTGAGAAGCTACTTTTATATCCATGCTGTGGGTATAAAGGAGCTTTCCTAAGTTTTCACTTTTCTGTTCTGGGGCTGCTTTGCTGCAAATATTTTTACTATAATCAATGTGAAAAAAGATACTCAAGACAGATTATAGTTTACAACCAGATAGGGCTGGGCGATTAATCAAATTTTAATCACAATTACGATCTGGGTTTTTCAACGATCATAAAAATGAAATGGTCCGATTATTTTGCTTCTTCGCAATTTACTCTTGTGCTGTTTTCAGTTGCGAATCGAGCGCCACTGGCATTGCTGCACTCCGCTGCAGACCCCTCTCACAGTTCCAGCCGCTTTGGTTTAATTCAACTCGAGTTGCAAACACCTCTCCAGTTATGGGCTGGACACACGGGAGGCGACGTCGCTCCTTCTCCATCATTTTCTATGGAACTTGCGCGATGAGGTGGAAATCGCTGCCCTCCTCCAGCCAAGCGACAGGCAACATTCGTGCATGTGAAATGTTGCGCTCGTTCATGTAGACGTGCACACGGGGGCTTACGAAGCGGAAGAGCGGTCAATTGGAAGGTTGGTTGTTTGATCCCGGCTTCCTAAGACTACATGTCTAAGTTTCCTTGTATAAGATACAGAACCCCAAATGTGCTCATCGGTTTGTATGAATGTGTATGATTTAGAAAAAACAAAAAAAACAAAAAAAACTTCATAGTTAACTCTTAGGAAATGCTGTATGAGCATGTGCATTATTGGGTGAATGTGACTTACAGTTTAAAAGTACAGTACATTTATATAAGTACAGTCCATTTATTAAGACCTTGTTTTATGGTTATAGTTTGGACTTTAAATTAGTCATTCAGCCATGATAATTTAAGTCATGCAGCAAATTTTTCTATTAGCGTTGTTGATACAAGTGTAAAATTTCCTGTCTGACACAAATCTTGAAATATCTTGATTACCATCCAAGGCCGATTCTGTTCAATCACTACAACTAAGTGATAACCCAATTCAGCTTTTTTGATTAACGGTGTGAAGAAAACCCTGTAAGCTGAACTAAAACATTTAAATCATGCAATAAGTGTAAACAATGTCTTCTTTGTTAAAACGCTGCAGTTAGCTTCTTTAACACGTTTAGACCAACAGGCTGCAGTAGAACCTTAGCCTGTCTGGAAAATCCAGCATCAACACCAAATTTAATGTCTGTGGAGTCAAAACTGGGCTATTGTGCCAGTATGTTTCATGTTGGAGTATTTAACACAGAGACTCATAATGATACACTGAGCATCAGTAATGAATGCATGCACGCTCACATTCAGAGCACAGAGAAAAGCAGTCATTTAAATCAGCAAATATCCATTTGATTCTTGCTGTATGTTTAGTTTCTATCCGAATTTGATTGAATTTGATCATATTGCTTTGTTACTGTTGTGTCATCTGCCTTTTGTCAATGAGCTTGCTCTTAGTTACAGTTCCTCCCGTTACTGCAGTTTTTCAGTCAAGGGTGTCCTTATGCTGTCCAAATGGTTTAGCATCGAAGGCTGCAACGATTAGTCGACGTTGTTCACTATAGTCGACAATGAAAATAGACAACGAATTTACCTGGTGACTATTGTTGGCAAAAAAAAAAACCTACAGAGTGAGACATCGTCTTTTTCCTTTATCTCTGTTGAGAGTTGCGCATGTGCAAAGAAAGAAAACTGCCGAGTGTGACATCGTTTTCTTTTACTATCTCTACTGAGTTGCACATGCGCAATAAAGTCCGCCAGGGGAAAAATATGGCGATTTCAAAGCTGAAAGTGAAATAAGAGCCATAGATGCATAATCCATTTTCAATTATTTGACTTAATATCAGTATAATGCTCACAGTCTACCTTTAAGTCTGCAGCCAGTTAGTTTTTAATTAGGTTATTGATCAAACCAAGACACAAATTGCACAACACAGAAAGAACATTTTGACCAAAATTCCAGGAGGTCAAAAAAGTTTTAATTGCTCAGACAATATGAGCAGAATGACAAAAGTCCTCTGGGGAATCCACAAGAAAGGCTGTAACAGGCAGCGGTCCTGGGCAGTCAGCTAATGAAATCAACATGAAAGGTCGGCAACCATCTGGCACTGAATGAGTGTGGCACCAGTCCCTAAATACTGAAGGGGATGATGATGATTATAGAGTGCAGGTGTGCTGACACTCCCAGGGCCGCTGCTCTCTCTCTCTCTCTCTGCCTGGAGGAAGGGCGGAAGAGAGAAAAGACATTACATGAGCATCCAATACATAAGCTAATTGGAAAAGCCCTAAACCCTGACACCTTTTCCTTCCACTTAATACTTTTCTCCATTCATTTATTTATTTTTATAAATATTATAAGTTTATTTAGGGCGATAAGTTTGCCGGCCACGATAATTTTCATTATTTATTTCTTATTTTTTATATCTTATTTTACCATAGACAGTAGGTTTCAATTTGGAGTATCTCGACTGACCGCTCTCGTTTGTTGCAAACTAATCTCTCTAGACTCATACTTGACAGCAGCATGTTGCAGCACGAGACCGTGGTGAAGCACCTGTGCGTGCCGGTATGCCGCATTTGGTTTACAGGCTGCCAAATCTCACACATCGGCCATGAGACTCGCGCATTTGAGTGGCTTCTCACGCTCTCGCACTTAACTCAACCGATTCTAACGCTGAATCATGTAAATAAGTCAAATGGAGAAAAATAGCTGCGAGCACTTTTTCATTTATTGTATCGCTGCTCCCCACAAGTAGGCAGAACACACACATGTAGTCTACAACGCCAGTACAAAGCCCCCACTTCCTGGTCTACCGTAATAAACCCCGTAATGCGCAGGCACAAATAGAGTCAGCCTATATACTACTTCTAGGCCGCTGTACCAGCATATGTGGAAAAGCGCAGCGTCGCTACGCAGCAGCGCGGTTAACTCACTGCTCATAGATCAGTCTGACACGCAGTAATGATGGAAGATATTTCAGCTTCACAAACAGTATTTTTTTTTTCTAATTTTTTTAGATTACAACGGTACTAACTGGCAGTTTTGCCGTTTTTTCCTGTCTGAGCCCCATGTTTAATATTTGTTTATATATTTTTTGAAGGGCAATTTTGTTTACAGAGCAAAGACTTTATTATCCATCATACTTACTGTTTTTGGTTGTATGGTTTTCATTCATTGTTAATGAGACTAAGAGTCCATCTATTTATTGTTTTTGTTTTGTTATTTAAAATTTATTTCAGTTCCAGTGTAAAATGTTCTTTATAAATTAAAGTTTATTAATCTTTAAAATGGTATACTTGTATTTTTATGACATTATCATTATATTTGTTAGAAATGGTCTCTAAATGGGAACATTATCGCTTTGCACAATGTTATCGCTAATCGCAATAATTTCTATCGCACAGCAAAATTTATCGCGACAGGCCTAATCATCAGTGCCCTGGGAAAAAAAAAAAAAATTGAGTAGGGCTGCGTCCCCAAATGAATAATTAACCAAGCTTTTATCAATCAAAAGAGCAAAAAAGCAAAAACAACAACATGTGGGAAAGACTAGAGCAGGGCTGTGTACCTGCATGACGCTTCGCTACCGAGAGAGGGCGTGAGAGCGAAGACACGGTCACAGACTACAGTCACAAGGCAAAAACGCGCCAAAGCAGCCGCAGTCAAGGATGGATAAATGGCTGAAACGTCCTGTTGCTCTGGATTCAGGAGCGGGTTCAGCAGAGTCCCAGGACAATCAAAAAAGAGTACAGTGAAAACTATATATTTTTTATGGATACACTGCTACATCTGATTTAGAGATTTCATCAAAACATTTGACTAAACGGGTACTTGTGGTGTGACAAAATGGCTCAGGGGGTACACAAGTCAAAAAAGGTTGGGAAACGCTGATCTAGGCTGTTATTTCCCTGATTGACAAATAAAAAATTCCCATTGAGCCGTTCTATCTCTTTAAAAAAAGATACTAAATAAAGAAGAAAATGTCCATACACTGACTTTTCCAATAAGTTTAGGCATGTAGAAAAAAATGTTTAAGCTGCTTTCATCCAGTGATGCTATAATTTATATTAACACAGCATGCTTGGAGCATTAGTATAAGTTGTGATGGTCATACACTATAATGTTTTGAGAAAACTGAGACTTCATCATAACTTTTTTTATAAATCTCACTTAATCCATGGTCCAATCTAGTTCATATGGGAAATATTTTGCAGATATTGTTTGTTTTTTTAATCAAGCATAAAGAAAACCATGACGAACAATAACAGAGCAACGAAAGGAAATACTAAATAACTAAATTCTGTTTCTTTTAACATATTGATGAAGTCATTATTGTAGCAGATTCAATCTCTGAAAAGGAATTAATTTGGCTGATTTTTTGTACACAAATAAAGTTTCTCTGTCTTAATCACTGTGCTAGTGGTAGTAGTGGTAGTTGGTTGGCTCTGTAAAGTGTGCCTTGTTGTGAATAGGCGCTATACAAATAAAGCTGGATTGAATACTAGGCAGCTGAGTGCAGTAAGATTCTGCTCCATGGGACTTCAACATTATGTAGTTCTCGGCAAGTTAATTGACCTTGGGGCACTTGCTTTGAGGATTTATGCCTAGCACTGTTGCCCTTTATTTATTTATTTATATACTGCAAAATTCCCAAATGGTGTGCGTTGTGTTTGCGGCAGGCTTTCTTTAGGCCACATGTGATCTTATTCATCTTTAGCGTCCTCCTTGCTTTGTAATCAATTTTGCAGCTTGCTCTATACTTAATTTCCCCAATCTTTTACAGTTATTTAGGGAATGATCAGGAGGCTGATGTGAAATATTTGACTTTGGGTTCAGTCATGTGTTGTTAAGCAAACGGGCCTCCGGCTACTTTGGAATTGGCATTCTGGAGTACTTTTTTGTTTTTGTTAATACTTGGTGTCTGGAAAGACGTGTTGCTATTAAGGTTTCAAATATAAAAACCCCTTACAGATGAAATAGCAATGAGTTCTGACAGATGATTGTTGACATCCCCAACTAAATCTAAAACCCACAATGGTCACTGAAATAACTTGAAACTGAAAAAAGTGATAATAAATTAAAATCAACCAATGAATATCACGCGCTGCTTTTATGTTGTTGTTCAAAAGAATCATAAAAAAAACCTAATGAAACAGGCCTGGACAAATATGATGGCACCCCTAGAAAAGATTGAAAGTAATTTGACCATAGGGACTTGTTCATCTGTGTCCTGTAGCATCACAGGTGTCTTCAAACTTGTAATCAGTCAGTCTGCCTAGTAGTCACTGTGCTGTTTGGTTAAAGCACAAAAAAATGGACCACAGAAAGTCAAGAAGAGAGTTGTCTCAGAAAATTAGAAAGAAAAACATAGACAAGCATGTTAAAGGTGAAGGTTGTAAAACCATCTCCAAGAAGCTTCATGTCCTTGTGACTGCAGCTGCACGTATTATTCTGAAGCTTAAGGTTGCGGGACTGTAGCCAACCTCCCCGGAAGTGGTCGCAAAAGGAAAACTGATGACTAATTGAAGGGATGGATAATCTGAATGGTAACCAAAGAGCCTAGACCAACCTCCAAAGACATTTAAAGGTGAACTTCAGAGTCAAGGTACATCGGGGACGTCAGGGTCAGATCGCCACACCTGCTGTTTGAGCCAAAGTGAACTTTGTGGTTTTGTTCTGGGGCTGCTTCGCTGCATCTGGAGCACTGTGTCTTGAACCTGTGCAGGGTACAATGAAATCTCAAGACTATCAAGGCATTCTGGAGCAAAATGAGCTGTCTAGTTTCAGAAAGTTTGGCCTCAGTTGCAGATCACGAGTCTTTTAACAGGATAATGACCCAAAACTCACAGATAAAACCAACACAGAATAGCAAAATGATGGAGTTTTTCCTTCTATGGGTCCTGATCTAAATCCTTTTGAACATCAGTTGAACGAGCTGAAAAATGCCATCTAGAGAAGGCACTCTTCAAAGCCGAGACAACTGGAGCAGTGTGCTGATGAGAAGTGGACCAAAATATCTGTTGACAGTTACAGAAATCATTTGATTTTAGTGATTGTACAACAAAATATTAAGAGTGGCATCATTATTGTCCAGGCCTGTTTCATTAGTTTGTTTTCTTAAATAATCCTGTTGGATAACAATTCAAAAACAGTGATTTTCATTTGTTAAATTTCAGTTAAATTCTATTTATTACTCATTTAGTCAGTTTTAAGTTGGGGTTTTTTGTGACTTTTATGTGTTGTTTTTTTTTCATTAACAGAGGGATGCCAACAAGTTTGTCCATGTCTGCACATGCTGTCTGAGTAAGAGTTTAACATACCTGTTTTATTAATAAGGGTGTGCCTTAATCCCCTCTGATGTGGACATGACATATTTCTAATTAAAACTATGCTTTAAAATATGTAGCTAGGGGATTTAGGAAGTTGTGGTGCCCCAAATTGTTTTTTCCTCTTTAACTTCATGCATACAAGTAAAATGTCTTCACTTCCACTGTTTAAATCTTTAAAGTTTAAGATAATCAGTGCGGCAGAGATTGTGCATTGGATGTTTTCTCCCTGACCACTTACTATCAGAGGAATGCTGTAAAGGCTTTAGCGATTCTTTAAATCCTTTCCTGGCATGACAGAGGTTCTTTTATTAATGTGTTAGATGTGTTTCTAAGTGCAGCTGTTGGGATTCAGAGTTTGTTGGGCAGCCACAGGCAAAGCAGCAAGGTATGGTGCTTTACATGCTTCTGTATTTTTCATAAATGTATATTTTTGGAAATAGAATATGTATTGCAACTTGTAATTTATTTTTTATGTTGAATATATGTTTATTCCCCCTAAATTACTGCAATAAATAATTGTACTAATTGGTTTTACTTCCATGTAAAATGCTTTTTGGGATTTGATACAATTGAAAGTGAACATTTTTAATAGCATGTGAGTCAAAATGGCACACACAGAGTCAATGTAATGTTACTCTTAAGAGAGACTGGTTTTTCTCCACAGCAGGTCTGGAGGTGGTTAAACAGAATGTAGTCAAAACATTAGATGTTGCTTTATTCTATTTTGATGGGGGGAGAAGAGGAAAAAATTACTAAGCAGGCAACAGTAACAACAGTTGTAAACAGAGTGGATTTTACCCAGTGACCACAGCATCCTCTGCCTATGGCACACAGGCAGAAGATGGTCTATAAAAAGTTTGCCCAGGTGTCAAGGCCTCTGATAAATGCTGAATATAGAACACCAACATGGGTTTCTACAAAAAGGCTTGTCTCACGTGGAAATGTGTGTGCATATTTTTGATCTGGCAGTCACCACCACATGGCTTCAGTATGACGCTCACTGCTAGGGTTTTGAAAAAAAAAAAGAAGTTCCTTGAATTCAAATTGCTCCTTGGTGAGAATTATTAGGTAGGAGTCGTAAATGACAGTGAAAAAGACTGCACATTAAAGTGTGTTCAATTCCAGGGTCCACTGCAGTGGGCACAATATCTTTACGATACAAACTTTGTTTCAACATTCTTTTTCCTGGTTGTCAGGAAGTGAAATTGCTATCCTTGAACCTCGCCTTCTGGTAGTCTTTCACTGGAGAACCACTACAAGATTAAGCCTCAGAGTGAGATATTTTTCCTTCTTTTTATTCAATTTTTTCTGCTTTCCTTCATCCTCTAAGCACTAGGTTTAGAAACAAATAATTAGTGTTAAGGGTTTTTTGCAATTGAGTTATTGGAGTTACTTGGTTAGGAGTTCATATCCTTTTTTTAAAATAATTTTTTTATTTCTATCTAGACCTCTAGAAGGTTTGTTACCTTTTATATTACAGTAGAAGTTTAGCTAAAACATACAAGCAAACAAAAACAAAGATGTGGTTAACAAATGGTTCGTTTGGAAAATCCTTAGATGGAAAAAATTGTTCTTAAAATGAATAACCTGACAACGTATAACTCCCTTTGTTTAAAATATAAACATTAGTGCTAAAAAGAACTGAGCAACAATATTCCAGGTAAAACAGAAATCAATGAACATAAGACTTCAAAACTCCAGCTGTTTGTATATTTTAGCAGCAGGGGGAGAATAAAGTGACAAAAGAGGAGATACATAGAAAGTAATCTTAAAATTGCATAAATGGGTTAGACCGGAAATACATTTGGTGCTCAGTGCTGACCATGTGCGTGATGATGATAAATATTTGACTAGCCGACAGACTGTTTCCTAGTTCAGTCCCAAAATGGACTGGAACAGCAATTAGGTTCACGACATGTTCTAGCCTTCCCGTTCAGAGGCAGTATCTGGCTTTCATGGATGAAATTTAGGTTAATACAGTATTAGTGGTGATGGTGAATTATTATTGGCTTTACATGATGGTGGTATGAGTCAGCTGACCTCAGATGAATATAGACAATTCATGAATCAGCCCTGTTATTGTGTTGGGTTTTCTTGAAGCATGTCTCTTTCTGTTCAGAACATACAGTAGCTTAGCATGAACATCTAGAGGAAACTGACTGTAGTTCTAATTTTAAATAAATGAAGCCCCTTTAAAAAAAACTCTTATTTTATTATTTTAAAAGATTCATAGTGAAAAAGAAATCATTTAAAAAAAATCTGTAGAGACAGCTTTTAATTAAAAAGCTGACAAGTGTTTTTAACATCTGAGTCAGAATTACACAAAAAATAAGAAGGAAAGAAAGAAGCAGAGTCAGCTGATTTTTTCCATTTTAAATTACATTCTTGTTTTATGAGCATTACCGAATGTGTGGGAAACTCTGAGAAATTTAATTTTATTTAATTGTGCCATGAAAGTTTTTATAAGAATGTCACACATGATCAAATAACCTGCCACACCCAGAATATATATTTCATGGTGTAGTATCAGTTATCCATTTAATAATCTCACAGCCTGGGGAAAGAAACCTTTGTCATCACGTGGTAAGGCATTGACTACATGCTAGATGGCTTAACAGGTTTTTTAATGTAAACTAAAAAAAAAACTTGGGTTTAAAAGTAAGAAGATGCCGAAGATGTTAAATATTTCTGAAGTGGTAAAGTGAGCCAAGCAGCAGAATTAAGTAATTGTGTTATGTCATTTCTTGTTTCAGAGTCTACCACAATTGGCAAACTTACAGATGCAGTTGTTGCGTAAAGTTCACATTCTATGTAAGAGGAATTTGCTCCTTAAGCTGTGCTAATATATTTAAACTTAACCACGAGTTTGACATGTGAGGGGAGCAAGAATTAACTGCAGGGAAAGTTAAAATGAGGACACTCTGTATAAGTGATGTTGAAAGAGTTTGATGGTGATGAAATCTGGATCTTGTACTCATGCCACCACGAAGATGGGTGCATGTTATGCCAGAAAAATGCAAAAGTGACTGATGTTACCATCTTATTTTGTCTTTTGCTTTAAATATTTACAGCATGCTAAAATCCATGTTTTATTGAAACATGCATGTTTCATGAATTTGGGGGAAACTGTCAGTTTAGAAAAATGATGATAAATTTTAAACCAAGACATGTCCATATGATAAGTTACTGACATATAACTTGTGTACTTTTGGATTTTGTTTCAGGTGAGAACTTTTTAAACACTGCTGTTCCTGTTAATATGTAATAAATTCAGAAAATCACCTCCTTAAGGCGGATTTCTTTTTTTTAAATTTTTTTATTTTTTTATTTTTTTCCCTGTCCTGTCCAGCATCTTAACATACAGAACGGTGGTCTGTGTGCCATATTTTGCCGGACAGATTTGCTCTTCCA
>JBAMHW010000017.1:16721751-16734583 GCA_037177495.1 Rhadinocentrus ornatus | reverse complement strand
TATACATCTACGTATATATATATATATACATATACGTATACGTATATATATATATATACATATACGTATACGTATATGTATGTATATATATAACATATTTGTGTGTGAGTGTGTGTGTGTGTGTGTTATTGGTGTAAATGAATGTTAATGGAAGAGATAATCTTACAAAAGTAAAACTTTCTATGATTTTTCTCTAATCACTATCACCAACCTGCTCACTGTGTGCAGGAGATGTTCTGCAAGCAGAAAGGATACCTAGAAGAAGAGCTGGACTACAGAAAACAAGCCCTGGACCAGGCCTACATGGTAAGTGTGTTTGTGTCTCATTGCATTGTGATATTGTTGTTTTGGATAACTAATTTACACACCACATGGTTGATCATTTACTGTGTTTTTAAGTTAAGACATGTCTTAATATTACGCTTAGAATTGTGACAGACTTGGGTGGAGAGCTCTGGTTTAAGGGTGTTTAAGTCTGTAGATAATCAACAGGAATTCCTCACAAGCTTAAGTATGTGTTCATATGAACTATTAACAGACAACTATTAACGGACCTTCTCCTTCTCTTTTGTCAACAGCAAATCCAGGAGTTGGAAGCAACGTTATACAACTCTCTGCAGCAGGACAAGGTTTTTTTCTTCTAATCTCACATAAACTGTATTATGTTACAGCCTCATGGTTATGTAAACTATATCAGGGGGATTTTTGTCAATTTCAGGGAATGCCAAGAAAAGCATCACTAAAAATGATCACTAATTTGCATGCGTCCTTGTGATCACGCGTCTAGCAAACGTCTGGAAAATCAAAGCTATTTGAGACTAAATTGCTTGGTTTTGTGGACATTTGCAAATGAATGCATTGACTGTTTTGACTTTTGAGTGAAATTAATTCTAAAAGACAAAAAGTAAAAAAAACAATAATCTTGTGAGGCTTCCAGTGACCCCCTGGGAATCTGATTTAATGAATCCGTTTTTAATTTACGGGAACTTGTATAAGAGCAGTATAACTAAACACATAAGCCAAGACTTTTGGATTCAGCATGCTTCAGTCCATAGATGTGCCTCTCTCCACCAGGTGATAAAGTACGGTGAGCCTCTGGATGAGCTCCAGAGGGACGAGCTGCGATCGGCGGTAGAGAAGCTGAGGAGGCAGATGCTGAGGAAGAGTCGAGAGTACGACTGCCAGATCCTCCAGGAGAGGATGGAGCTGCTGCACCAGGCCCACCAGGTCCGTTTATGTCTGCGCCAGTGATGGTGTGATTAAACTGCAAAGCCTTGGAGGGAGCTGTTGTGTCAGCCCTGCTGTTGTTGTTTTGGGTCTCAAAAAAATGATTGTTTTCTCTAAATAATTGCAGCGAATCCGCGATCTGGAAGACAAGACAGAAATCCAGAGGAGGCAGATTAAAGACCTGGAGGAAAAGGTAGGGTGTGTTGAATGGCCTCTGAATGAATTAAAATTTATCAAATGCATTCAAAGCTTGAACATAAATGTAATCATGTTTATCATCAACTTAGTTATGGTATTACATAATCTAAGGGGACTTTTTGCCTTACAGCTCTGTGGCATCAACATTACGATTTTATCTTCTTAGAAAGGAGATATTTGGAAAACAAATTTCACATACATGCCAGCCAGAAGTATGATTTCTGAAAGCCCCTGGTGTTGCTAACATATTATAAGTGTTCTTCTAATACTCTCACATTCTTTGTCCCTTCTTCATCTTTCTTTCCACAGTTTCTATTTCTATTCTTGTTCTTTTCTCTTGCCTTTATCCTTTGGCCTTGAAGTCTTTGGCGTGTCCTGTAGCAGAGGTGAGTCCTGTGAGTCCAAACCACCACCATCTCTTTTCTGGACCTGGGTCAAATATTTCCAAAGTGCTCAAGATGAATTTCCACAGGAACAATCTGACTTCTTCCAAGTCAGATTTGTTTCTGTAGAATAACACAAGAGAAACATTTATTTGATCCTGGTAGGCACACTTTCCCACTTTACCTTCATCTATAAAAGCTTCTGTCCAGTCTTTGAGTTTCTGTGATGGATAACCTTTTTATTCCATGTTTGCATATAATCAATATCATCATTTCTCTGTGTCTTGCTCATTGTCTCCTGGGGGGAGGGGATTTTATGGTCATTTATGTATGGCATGATTACTCTGTTCAGGGCCTCCCTGCTTACATGTGTAGACATAAAAAGCAGTATCAGTTTCATGTCAACATGTCAAGAAGCAGTGCGGAAAGGAGGTGGGGGGCAAAGTGGCTTGCAGATAAAGCAGTAGTGGTAGGCAGATGAAATAGTTTTCAATGCTATCGACTCCTGGGAAAATACCAACCAGTTAATGTTTATTTTAAAAATTAAAGCACTCACTTTTCTAGTTACAACGTTTTTTTGTGCCATAATTTAAAAAATCTGCTAGTCCTTGGATGGGGAACAAGGAAGTATATAAAGTCCAGTTTCCAGTCTGTTATTTCTTTCAGTTTGGGCTTTTTCTGTTAACAATAGTCCCAAGACCACCATCATTCCCTCGTCCTATATATCCTCGTCCATGCTGGGTGTTGTGTTTTCCGGTTGTTACTATGCTTCTTCTTTTTTTGCCGGTTGTTTCTATGGTTCTTCTTCTATGTTTTTGTTAGATGATGTTTGGTCATGCGAGATATCCGGCTCGGAGGACTAGATTGTAGATGAGTTGCGGGACAGCATCGTTATGTGTGTGTTAAGGTCTCGAACCGATGACAAATCTCATAAGATTAAAAAAATCCTTATGTGTGTACCAGGATTTAGTTTATTGAGGTTTGCAGACACTCATTTATGCACAGCTGTCAGGTTGAGGCCTTGAGTTTGTCTGGAATCTTTTCTTTCTTTTTTTCTTTTCTTTTTTTTAGTTATTCAGTTGCTGTGCTTGAGTTTATTGTCCTGTTGCCTGATTTAATATCAGTCAAGCTCAAGCTGTCAGACAGGACTTACAAATGAATCTAGAATATTTTGCTATACAGAGAAGTTTACAGTCCAGTCATTTACAGCAAGGTGTCCAGGCGTCTGCAAACAAAAAAGGTCAATTTATCATCCCTTCACTATAACGTTTGACACTTGATGTGAGGTGTCTGAGGGAGATTGTTGTAGACCCCTTGTGATTTGTTCAAATGTAACTTTGCAAACATAAGCAGGGTTTCTACTGCAACCCTGCTGCAACAAACAATCCATGCCTGATCCGTCGACAAGTTGTACCATCATGAACTTTAACATAGTAGTTCAACAAGTTC
This sequence comes from Rhadinocentrus ornatus, assembly GCA_037177495.1. Classification (NCBI taxonomy): domain Eukaryota; kingdom Metazoa; phylum Chordata; class Actinopteri; order Atheriniformes; family Melanotaeniidae; genus Rhadinocentrus; species Rhadinocentrus ornatus. Next base: position 16,731,326 of record JBAMHW010000017.1, on the reverse strand, counting down.
AGCTGTAACAAGTTCAGACTTTCCCTGACTGTTGCTTGATCAAATGTAATTATTTTCCTTTTTTGACTGCATATTGATAGACTCTATCTTGTTTAGTAATGACTTTACATGGGCAGCAACAATTGCTTCTCTGGGATCATTGTTGATGTCTTTCCTCCTTGGTAGCGTATAAACACACCAGAATGCTCCACACAGGCAAAGTGCCAAATCATCTGCTTTTATAGAAATGCTCAAACTAACGCTAGACATAATTAGCACCTTCTAACTGATATTTACCCTTCCTAATCCTATGGAAAAAGTAAGAATATACTTAGATTTTCACACTTTACTTCTGCATTTTAACCAAATTTTTATTAAATTAATAATGACATAGTGTAATTTTTCATGGGTTGGCTAATTTTATTAGTTTGTAAGGACTATAATATTTTGTATTATTTTGCTCAGCCACAGATGGGTGAGGAATAAATGAGCCCTAAAGTGAAGGGATTCTTAGATTCTAAGATGCTTGCTGTTGCTTTTTCCTGTAATTTGTCACCTGTATGTTGAATGGTGAGTTTACAACTAAAAACAGCTGGATGCAGCACTGAGAGGAAACCTAATGAGAACATTTTCTGGAATTGAAGCGAAGTGGTGATATTCTCAGTCGGACATAAGGATCTATTCTTAGTCTCACCCATTAAAAAAAGCAAATTAAAGAGGTAAAAGTCTATAAAAGCACAAGTCAGATCATGTTTATGCCTAATTATTGTTTAAATGTATATGTTCAATTTTCTTTGTAAAGCAGTAGTTTTCTTTATTCTGAGTCTTTATAATTCTTGACTCTCTCTTCTTTTCAGGTCGGATGTCAGCTTGAAGATCCTGCAGTGTTGTTTTTTTTCTGGACAAGCTGGGAACGGTGTGTGTCGCACTGCCTGCTAATGCCATGATATCAGTGACCGCTGTCGGTGGATTTGTTTTGTGTTGGCCTGTTTAGAAATTAGTTATCACTTCGTATGTTTTCCTTTTTAAATTGGGTTGTAATCTATAGAAACTGCCCAGGATATGTATTAGAGCGGTATTGGACATCAAATGTTTCTCTAAACAGCTGAGAATACTGTAACATGCTGAAGGAGCGGCACATGATTAGGAAGACACATACTTATATCGCGACGAACAGTTTTTGAACAAGCATGCACATATGGATGCATGCAAATGCAAACACACTAGCTTGGACAAATTCGAACCAAAGCCTGGGAAATGTTCTCTCTGCCATGCAGGGTTATAATATGCCATCCGCCATCATTCAGGCACAGCAGAAACATAAACAAGCAGGAAACTCATGAACATGGAGGAAAACAAATCACCAGACCACAGCCTCTCCTCTTTTTCTCTTCTTTCCATTTCCATCTGAATCTGTCAGAATGGCCTTCATGAATGCAGCCACTCGATGAGCAGAATTGAGTCAACTCAGGGCCCATGTGTGCAGAGGCCGTTGGAGCATTGCTGGTCTCTAATGTCAGAAGAACATTCAGGACACGGTGTATCACTGCCTGGTCTGCCATCGCTGTTTTACAGAATGGTGCTTTCACAGACTGCTTGAGCTCGCCGGCAGACCGACACTGCAGACACTGGAGGGGTATATGGGACACACATGTTGAGATATCGCCACTGGACGCAGATAATAGACTTCATTGAAGGAAGATTTAAAGAAAGAAATTAAACTTGGATCTGGTTCTACTCGACCTGGATCTCCATGTGAAACAAAACTAAACTGTCGAACTGCTTCTTCACTTTTCTCTAAAGCCAGCCGACAGTAAAAGCTTCACTCTGGTTTTCTTTTTCTTTTTTCTTTTTTTTTTTTACAACTCCCACTGCTCGGATACTTAATATTTCCACAGAAAGAAAATAGAAAAAGCCCTGGTCAGTACTGTAATATAAACATTGTTAATATGTATATGTATCTAAATTATTACATGTAGTCTCCCTCTTTATTTTACTTTTTTTTACTCTCTGATGCAGCTTGAACAGTTGAATTACTTGGCAGTTTTTGTAAAGGGATATAAATTGCTTTGTTTCATTGTGGTGATTGCTGCAAGGATGAGCTTTATTTACTGAAGAGATACAACTAAAAGTTATTGGAATATCAATGTGAACAATTAAATATCTGCCTCCCTCTTTCCTTTTTCCTGCTCCAGTCGTCCACTTCGTTGCACTCCATTTATAATTCTGTATAAAGTGTGATGCTCTGTTCCACCACCAGGGGGTGCTGGTTTCACCTATTTGCCCTTTAGATTTGTAAATACTGTATTTTCAGACTGGATTCTGCATCAGTTCTGGTTCAAATTCAAACCGAATTGTTATGTTGTCCATAACTTACTGTCAGAAAATATACTGCAGCTTTCCCTTTTGTGCTTTTTTTTTTTTTTTTTAACTAACCAAAACTTGTTTGATACTAACAATTATCTTTCACTAAATACTTCCAGACATGTAGGGGTCCAATTCTTAAAAAATAAATAAATACATTAAAAAAAACTGAAACAGGAGAAAGTGAATGCAACAGTACACCTGCTTCATTTCGCTTCCTGTGATGCTAACTCTAGCCAGAGACTGAAATATTTACAAGCTTGGTGTGCTTGTGTACCTGAACAGGAGTATCTGCCATCAGTTTGTACCTGTGGCTCCATCCACATCCCGAGCTTCACAGTGGGGTCTCATTACATAGCTGACAGTAACTTACAACCCACTCCATTCACTTCAGTTTAACAAGGGGAATGACTGATGCTGTTTTTGTGCTAGCTGAGCTAAAGTGGCAGTTGCCTTAAATGTGCTCTTCCCTTTTTGTTTTTCAGTAGTATGATTATTCATTATCAATTACTAATTGATAATGAATAATCATTGTAATAATCATCATTCATTATTACAAGCATTATTTTGTATGATTTTGTTTTATTATTTGTTATATTTTTTCTGTATCTAATCTGTTCATCTGTCTTCCAGGAAGAATAAAATCCATCCTTATAATCTAATTTAGATTATTTAAGAGAATGTAAGAGAAACTTTAGCCTGGAAAAAGAGATTTGCGGCTTTTGATCTTGAAGATGTTTTTGTCTTATTTTCACATCTTTATTGCAATCATTGGTAATACGTTTTGTGTTGAAAAAGAGCATTTATAACCCCCCAGAGTTGATTTATTTTAATTTATTATGTATTATTTTATTGTTTTTTGTACATTCAGAGTAAAAGAATAAAGAAAGCCAATATGTGTTTATTTGTAATATTTGTTATAGACCCAAATTAGCTTTGTTATTTTCCAAATAATTCATGTGTCAATGAGGGGAAAAAATGCTTAAAAGTTGTTTTAATTTATTTATTTTTTCATTATAATTATCACTTTTTTTATTATTATTATTTATGTTAGTACAGGACACTTTTTAAAATGATGGCTTTATGGTGGTGGGTGGTCAGTGCTGTTGCCTCAGAGTAAGACGGTTACTTGTTTAAAAGTCAGTGGGGTCTTTCTGTCCCAGTGCACATAACCCAGTCTTAAAACATGCTGGTTTCTCCCCAGTGAGAGTTGATTGTCTCTTTGTTCTGGCCCTGCGATGGACTGGCGACCTAGCGAGGGTGAATCCTGCCTCACACCTAATCGTAGCTGGGTTTGGCTCCAGCCTGACCATCACTGCAATGGAGTAAACACGCTATTTTAAAGCTCTTCTAGAGAATTCTTATAAATAGTTTATATGCATCCATTTTTCTCTGTTTCTTTCAGTTCTCTCCAACCTCCTTAGTTTGACATTATAAGAATCGTTTTACTTTGTGTTGCACTTTATTGCTGACTCCTGTTAATCCCTATCAGCAGCTTTCATTATTTCTCCCTATGCTAACAGAAGTCAGCTTTGTTGGACTCAGGAAGATGAAAATAGGCTAGGAGCTGTGGCCACTGATAGTTAATGTAGCAACCAGTGATGTAATAATGGCCAATATTGTAAATATACCCTTTTTTTATAAGCAAACTGTACAAAAACTGCAAAAAAAAAATCTTATATTCCTGAGAAATGCAGTCTTATTAATTTATTATTACATTATTGACTGTTGTTACATTTTCAAAGAACGTTATTCATGCTAGGCCAACAACCAACTAATAGTATAATGTATTACATTATGGACAAAATGTCATTATATTGTTGTAAAGCTATTACACCGTTGGTATTATTGTATTTACAATGGCCAGATTCATTATGTTATTGGCTGTTACTACATTACTGGTTGCTACAGTTATTCTTCCATCTGGTGTTCCACTAATAATCAATAGGCAGAAACATCAGGGGCAGTGGAGTCCTTTAACATTAACATTACATGACAAAATTAGACAAAAAGAAACGTTTCTGTAATTCATTTTATTCACCAACTTGCAGCTCAGTCATAGAGCTTAGCGTTGTGTTATGTACACCTCACAATGAAGGCTTCAGTTATCGCACAAGCTCGGTAAAGAGTAGGCTTCTCCACCTTTTTTTTTTTTTTTAGTTTTTTTCCAACGATACATGACAGCCTGTCTTTCCACTTACTGTCTTTGCCAAGCCAGTTTAAGATCAGAGGTCAAGCCTGGTTTTGTTGCTAGATGAGCCCTGCCAACGGATGTCTGTCAAAAAAGCCCTTCAATCTGTCCTCGTTTCACCACTCACACAGAGGTCGTGTGTGTACTGACTGAATAACTGCCTTCTACAATCAATACTAAAAAGGGAAAAATAAAGTTTGAAGTGAAAGAAAAGACGTCTTTTTTCTACATTCTTCACTATTTCTGCACTTTAAAACATGTTATGTTAAACTGAAACTTTTATTTTACAAAAAAAATTGCATTTGCAGAAGTACATGTGGACAGTTTAAAAGTCATAGTAAAATGATGAGTCATCCCATATTACACGGAAAACCCTTTTCGACTTTGTTGAAAAGCCTGCCTCACTGTAAGGGATACAAAATTAAAATGACAGCACATCTATCCTTAGAGGCTCTTTAACCTTATTTCAGCTGCAGCATAACACCAGACAAACCCTCCCAGGCGGATGCAGCTGCCTGGTCTGCTATGTTCAGCTGCTTAGCAACACGGACTCCAATAATCATACTGGCAACTCACCTCCTAACCCTTTATATTTTGAGGACGAAGACTCCACAAACAGAAGCAAAGAATTGTTTTAATTCAAAGTACAGTGTTCTTTTAAAGTGGCCTTTCATGGGCCTTCAGATACGCTGCTTCATGCTGCTGCTCTCTGCTGTTGTGAAGAACAAAAGTTGGCAACTCATGTTAGTTTAAAAAAAGTTGTACATATTTGGTATGTTGAGGATAAAATTATCTATTTAAAATATGACAGAAAGCTGGGACAAGGGAGCCAACAAGGTTCTGTGGGGGACAGTCTCCATGGCAACTTAATTTGACTTAACAGATCTAAAAAACATTTGTTATACTTGATTCTAATATTATAGGATTGATGTAAAATGGTGAAAAAATTTATATAGTCCCATGTAGTGGTCACACTGATTATGTTGACATGACAACCTTTGGACCAACCAATGTTGGATTATTATCTCTCTATAAAGGCTTCTTCACTTACAGTTTGATGCTTTTTTTTTATTGTGCATTAAATTAAACCTCCTTTACATATGCAATCACAAACCCAAAGCACGGTCCTTCTACGTCTGTGCATCATAGCTGAGGGGATGTTTCTATTAAAGAAATTATGCTCTTTCTTTATTTTATTTTCAAAGGAAACCTTTCACTTAAAGTTTTGTTTTTTCTTTGTATGTCCACAGGTATTAATTCCAAAATGTATCAGGCTTGTTTTGTGTATTTATTTTGAAACCTTTCTTTGATGATGGGGTGGGGGAGGGGTGGTTTCTCCAGACCACAGCTTGACCTCCACTGTTGTTGATAATTTTCTGTTTCTCAATTGCATTACAAACTGAGGAAATGGCAACCATGAAACACTGTCCTGTTTTGCTTCATAGATGTAATTTATTCTCATTTTCTTATAATCTCACTCCTCAGTTTAAACTTTCTTAAATCAAAGTTATTCTTTTTATTTTTTCTAAACAAAAGCACTCACTTGATGATCCAGACCTACTCGCTGCTTGCCAGACTTTCTGCATTACTGCGCAGCATTTGAATTAAACCCTGTCGACTTTTCTGTGGAACGGTGGCCCACTTACCTCTTTCTTTAAAGGTCCCGGTCGCTGTGAGGCATGTTGTGCCAAATCCATGAAAACCAGTGGGCGTGAATTTGCCAAACTCTGTCCTATCTGCCATCAACCCATCATGCCTGAATGAATGTACACTTAAGCCAGTGGCAACAGTAAAGCATACAGGGCATCAGTTTTTATTTGGTGGCCAAGCTTGCATTCATTTTTAATCTGAAGATGTGGATCGTCTCTTTGTTCCCGCTTTTTTGTCATTGCTTTAAAAGCCTCATTTGTTCAGAACAATATCCTGTTAGTCACTAAATGCCAGCTTCATGTCACAGCACAGGGTTGATCAATTTTTATTCTGTTTGAGCTGAACAACTTTCTTTCTAAGATAAATAAATTACCAAAGGTTTTGCTGTTTTGCTTTTTATATCTCAGAACTTAACTGACATATAAAGTCAAACTATTCCCCAATGCCTCTCAGTCTACAGCTATGTCCCGTAGCTGGAAACAGGCCACGCTTCAAGACAAACATACTCTACACAAGCCTTTGAGTCCTGTCCTTGTTCTTTCACATAATATTTGATTCTTTCCAAGGCAGCTGAACTGACTGTTGTCAGCTTGTGTGTGAGCACCACAAACATTAAGCTGCTTTTTAAAGGTGAAAATGTAAAGCAGGAGTCAGTTATTTATCCTTGTCTTTTAGTATTATTTACCATAGAAGTTCAACTAACCTATTGAAGGAAAGGGTGAGAGATACACTCTGGTGGCATCTTCTTAAACCCTGGTGCTTTAATCATTTTCATATGAGAGGAAATTTCTGCTGGCCTGACAAGTTGCTGCATAAGATGCTAATAGAATCACAGGAACTGCAACAGCATATTCAGCAGGGGATGTGTGGACAAAAGAACTACTTCAGTCATTCTTTTCTCTCTTTGTTGGATACATGTAAAGCTGATTGTACAGAAGTAAATTCTAATATTACTCTTGCTGTTCCAGGTTTTGCTTCTTTTTTTTATTATTATTATTTTTTAAAGTCCTTATGTAATAGTATTATTTTGACTGCAATGCATGAAATGGTTAATTTAGCAGGAGTTATGCTGTAGGAATGGATGAGCATGTGACTGCCCTGCACCATGAAGTGGCCTCCTGCCTGGCTTAATTTCAGCGATGACAACTTGTTAGATGAGACCTGAAGACTTCTCTTTAGCCTACAGTGTGAATGACCTTGAGAGTCTTTCCCATCGCTGTGGAGTCTTTCATTCTCACTTTCTCTTCCTCTCTCTGTCTCACATACACATATCCACGTATCTTAGGCAGCTGGGTGGTATTTCTAATTCAGCTGATGAAAGTTTCCACCAGTCCTTCCACCTCTCTGTGAAACAGTAGCCATCCGACTGTTTCAGGCACACTATATGGGACTGAATTTTACTTTATGTTAAACTTTTGCACATGTGGTTTATCACACACCAGGGACATGTGTTTTATGCAATTTCACAGTTTCCCTTACTTTTTCAGGTGCTGTTCTTATTTATGTGCTTCTGTCTCCTTTCATGAATTAGACGAATGTTTTATGCAACATAAGGTGAATTGATGAGAAACAAACATGTTTCTTTATTAATTAATTAATCTCTCTCCAACTTGTTAAACCTGATGATATTTGGCTGTTACATAATTGCGCTCGTGTTAACTGAGTGTCTCTGTTGTGTTGACTCCTGTTTTCCCCTTCGCAGCCCTCTGGACTCAGCAGTCTCAGTTTGAGACCTGCTGCCTGGAAGCTGCTTGTCTCCCGCGCTGCTGACACGATCTTGTCTCATTTGTGCTGCCGTCAGTAATCACCCCAGGGTGTCGCTGCTGAAGGGCCGAACTAGCACGCGGAGTTTGGAGAACCATCGGTTCAGGGTTGTGTTTTGAGACACTTTGAGAAGTGCTGAAAGGACAGCGATAGACTCCGGAGATTTGGACACCTGTTACCTTAATTCGAGTTAATCTTGACAACTGCCTTGGCAAACTATTGCTACAATAAATTTAGTTGTTAAGGTTTTAGGTTTGTTATTTGGCTTCAAGTTACAGTCTACATAGATCAGTTTCGCTCACACCGTGATTCCGCTACAGCAGGATTTGTGTTTTTTACACTTTAAACTTCCAAACAGATCTATACTGTTACTATACTATACTATTCCTGAGACTAGAAGGTGGGTACAAATTTATTTTTACCCAGGTACTGCCACAGTGCCACCTCTGGCCTTATTTCCACTTCTGCTTCCTCGCACACAAACACGCACACACACATATACCCAAAGAGACAACACTTCAGCACTAGTTTCACAGTCTCTCTCGGTCACTCGTGCAGGGACTCCATCATGGCAGAGCGGAGGGGAAACCGGCAGAAAGACGAGGACGACCTACCGGTTTATCTCGCCAGACCCGGTACGGCCAACCAGACTCCCCGGCAGAAATACGGCGGTTTGTTCTGCAGCGTCGAGGACGCCTTTGAGAGCAAAACCATTGACTTTGATGCCCTCAGCGTCGGGCAGAAGGGCTCCCGAACCCCAAGGACCGCCAAACGAGAGACCCACCAGGAAGAGAGGAGCACGGTAAGGGGCGACAGGAGCCTTGCTGGTGTGGAAAGTCCTGCAGCAGACAGGCAGGGATGGAAAGACTCGACTCAAGTCGACATCAGAGTCAGCCAAGGTAAAGAAGTGCCCCAGAACCTCGAAGATGAAAAGGTAAGGGTACTGACACTTGTATTTTTTTCCCCTTGCCATTTTGGTCGACTCTTCATTTGGGCTGATGATGTCTAAAAGATGCAGAACAAATAGCAGTAATGTTGGACAAATATGAATTCTGTTGTTCATTTTTGGTAAGCTCTTCACCAAGGCTATAAGGATGAGTGCAAACTCCAAATAGCCAGTAATTCACAAACTTTCTATCATTCATATACTGTACTTAGAGTTTACAGTATAGGGTATATAGTCAGATAAGAGAGGCTGGACTGAAGCCAAGTGCATTCAGGAGCTTAATTATACATGAAACTCATAATAAGATATCCCATTCTACCAAAGAGGACAGAAACTGGGATAAAACTTAGACCTTGTGTCCAAAACCTGAAACAACAAAGATGTTATTCAACAGCTTAATGAAACAAAAAAAACTAAACTTTTCATCTAATGAAATTGTTTTTGAAGATGCAAGAAAATAAAAATGGATGTATCTGTTAACAAAGTAGAACAGAAAAGAAACAACTGGGAAACACTGATGAAGGCCTGAGAGCATGACAGATGAGACCCATAGCATGATTAATAAAGGGGGGGGGGGGGGGGGACACCAATTTTCCCTTGCCCCTTCTTCTTGGTTTTTTTTTTTTCTGTGACACCTTTCTTGTACAAACCTGCTAAACCCTCAGTCTAACTCTTCCAAAA
>JBAMHW010000017.1:16669619-16713241 GCA_037177495.1 Rhadinocentrus ornatus | reverse complement strand
AGCTGACATTGCTTTTAGCTTCAGTTACATCCCACAATGCAGTGCTGCATCGCTGTTATATAAAATAAATATCGGCTATTAATATCGACCCAGTTTTGCTTATCGGATATGTTAAAGAATGACTAACAACATCGGCCGATACTGATATTAATGGCGATATATCGTGCATCCCTGTTATAATTATTATTATTATTATTATTATTATAATTTTTATTATTAGATGGCTTTGTATATTTTAGCAAAACAATGGTGCTTGGCTTGTATTCTGGCACTGTTACGCATCTTCACTAAATTTGCCTGCAATTCCAACCAGTTTTGACCAGTTTTACCCATTTAAAATATTTGGATTAATTATAAAAAAAAGTAGTAATATGTTAAAGTAAATGTTGTTGAAACGTTAAGCAGCTTAAATACCAAAAGAGAATGATTAAAAAGGATAAAAATAAAAACATTTCTCCAAAGAAATTTTTAGAATAATGTTTTTTTGTTGTCTTTGTATTTAGAAATACTTTTATTTTGATTTAATTTACATTTTACACAGTTAAATTGTGAAATGGTTAGGAGTGATTGATTCAATCGGAGTGTAAATCCAGAATATTTACAATGTAAAACCCTACAGTAAATTGTGTACCTGCTTCTATTTTATATAACCCTGATCCCCATCCAGGCCTTTTTTTCTCTCTTTTCCCTCAAATGTCTGCCTCTTCCAACTGTTTTCATGTGTCGCACTGCTCTAGTGGCTCTGTCAGGTTTCTAGGTGTGGTTCCTCCCTTCCCTCATACCCACTCACAGCAGCCTCAGTGTTGTTCCAGGCTGCTACATGTCATCAATAATCCCCTCCAGCTGGAATGAGCATCTGTGGGCATTAAAACAGACCCAGCAGACAGCCGTTGTGTCCATGGAGTGAAACCCGCTACCTCTGTTGACGCGCCACAAAACAGCCTTTGCCCTCATCATGCGGGCTGCAGCAAAGTGGGCAAACAAAATACCCCAGACGCTGCAGTGTGATTCACCATGGCAACGGATACACTGTCGTAGCTGCAGCAAAATGCTGCCTCTGTTGGGTTTGTTGTGTGATTTGACACACACGTAGATTCTGATTCAGACTTCTTGACCAAAGTAGTTTATAATTCAGCCTGTCTGGTCCAGTCCAGATAGTGTTTTTTTTTTGTTTTGCTTTTTTAATCGAGTTGTCATGGTTACATGGCTACATTACCTCAGCCTATCACAATATCAACATTCCAGACAAGCAGGATTTCTCTCTAAAGATGTCTCTATAGTTCATTTAGATGATAAGACTCATTGTTTTCACTTTTCCATAAAGTAAAAAAAAAAAGGAACGGTGCACTTTTGCTTAAACAGTAAATATTTTTGATTGCTAGGCAACAGGGTTGCAACAGAGGCACTGGTGCACATTCAAAGATGACTTTCCTATTCCACTGCTCCCCGCCTGCCTCCCCACAGCTTCCTCCACCCTACATGAGGGTCTCTGTCACAGCTAATGGAGGTCTCTTCTAATATCCACTCAGCTTCTTTGACCTGCTTTGCGGTTGTGGAGTTTTTCCAGGACTTTTCCGCTAATTAACCACTGCGACGTGGCTATTTAGTCATTTGCATCCCACTTTATGAGCGCTTCCCTCTCCAGTCTGACGAAAGTGGAATAAAGCTGTGTGGGTATCAGCGTAGTAGCACAAGAACAACATCCTGCCATCTATTTTTGATTACCGCTGGCTTGTGTTACAGAAAATGACAGCTTCCTGTACTGTGAGAGGAGCTTTATTTTACGTGCTTTGTTTTTGTTAAGAGCTGAATGACAAGATATGTTTTCCATCTGAACTTAAATCCACTTTGTTGGTAGGAGTTTAACAGATGAGCTTGTCAGCACATGTGAGAAGTTTCAGTGGAGGTAAGTAGAAAGAAATTATTGATGACTTCAAACATTAAAATATATAAATAGAAAAAAGCTCTTGGAAGCACACATTCCCAAAACAATGCAGGTCTGTAACATCTATTTGGTCTGCTTAGTTTAACAGAAGACATTCGTAGTCAATGCATTTTTTTATTTTTATACTTATGATCTTGTGTAGCAGATTTCAGACAGTTGGAGGGTTTTTTTGATGTTTGCATTAAAAGGAATCCTTTCCATCTGTCCCTGTTTGAGATTAACTCACAGTTACACATTTTGTAGCGTGTGCACATAAACCTCTGGCAACAATTGTGTACAGATTTAATCCCTCTGACACACATATGCATATTTCTGGCCATTAAATCTAAATCCAGCTTCTTTTTTTTTATTTCAGTCAGTTGGGATCCATTCTTATATTAGACTGGAGTAATTTTTTTTTTAATGTCTTAACATCTCAGCTATTGTGTTGCATATATTTTTTGGCTCATATAAAGTGTAGTTCTAGTAGTAAATTCTTATTTGATAATTAAGTAAATTTAAAATTGAAGGAAAGAGAGGAGTTAGGGGAGTTTTAATGGGCATATTTGCAAATAAAGTTAATATAAAAACACAAGTGGGTTATATCAGACAGACCCCCCTTTGTTATGCAAACAGGTGAATCTTCAGCTAAAAACAATTTTTTTTTAGCTTGTCTTGATAATGAAGCAGAATAAGCTGAGCAGTTATAATTAACATGACCGATCAATGAAGACATGGTCAGTGGCCCTGGAAGGTCAGAACGTATTAGTATCACTCTGATCATCAAATCTTGGTGATGTTCTGTAAGAATCCAAGAACAGAAATGGTTGTTTCACATCTTAAGTTGCCTTCTGTTCTTAATTTACTGCATTAAATTAATTCTCAATAGAAAACAGTTAGGATTTCTGCATGCTGATAACAAAGAGTCCATTTTATGATATTCCATATTGAGGCCAGTCTTTTATAGACAAGCAGACTCTTCTGTGGGAAATCCAGAGAACAAGTCCACTGGTTTAGTTGGTTTGCCCCAGTCTTGGTCTTCTTCTTTTTGTTTAAATCTTTGAACAAATATACACCACTCTTGAGCTCCATTCATTTCCAGACATTCCCTAATCAGCAGATTGGTGTAATCTGTGATGTACAGAGAAGAATTTTACTCTCAAGTAGACACTAATTTCTGAACAAAAGAGCTAGATGCATGGTTCTATTCATGTGCAGTTGCTCTGAAATGTTAAAGCAAAGACAGTAGATACACGTGTTCTCAGACATGAATGAAATCATAAGTAAACAAAGAGATTGTAAGTACCAATAGGAGGGAAACATGGACTATAACAGCTGTTACCACCCTATTACACAGTTTTTACCTCTTTTTGGTGTCAGTGGTTAATTAGATGAAAGTCTGTCACTGATTCTGATGTTGACTGAATCTGCCTCCTGGAAACAGCTGTGGTTATGAAATCCAGTCCCGGACTGAACTGGTTGTGTGAACAGCACACCAGCCAGTTAAAAGCAAAAACTCAGACAGTATCATGAGTGTGACATGTGTTCTTTATGTGGATAGTATACCATCTTGTTAATGTTGTAACAAATGGTCAGGTTTATTCCCATGACCGCAGAATAGCACAGATGGTTTAACTCCAGCAATGGGACTGCTTCAAAGCCACAAGAGTCGCTTTACAAAGGGAGGGGAGTGTTGTGATGAAAAGTATATATGAGAACTTCGTGCATGTCTGCTGTACATCCACTCATAAATAATAAAAATATATGTGGTGACTGACAGAACCCAGGATGAGCGATTTCTTAGTGAAGAATCTGTTGCATTATTATGGTGTTTCAGCTTATGTTGGCCATGTGTGTAAATATAACACAGCATATTGCTGTGTGTGACTGAATGACACGAGACCTGGCAAATGTCACGGTTTGAGGTTGTTTGTAACAGATTTTATGGAGAAACAAAGTCTACATGTAGAGTTATAAAGTGTGATTGAAAATGTTCTGTGTCTGGTCTCACAGTTAGCAGAACTACCCATAGATCTTTGCAGGGTGTTTCTGATGCACAGTTTAGACGTGATTATTTTTAAGTGTTGTTATTTTGTGTGATTGTTTGTGTCCCAGGCGTGACGCTTTTTAACGTCCATTTTTCCACTGAATGGGAATTAGTCCTGTTCAACCCACCAATAGGCTCCTGGCATATGGAAAACTATTGATTAGTAGATGACTGTGAACTCTTCCAAACTGTCATCAGTCACACAGCTGAAATTGACACATGAATGTGTGTCTGTGTAAAAGTGATTGCATGAGCACTTCAGTAAGTCACCCATGCCGAGGGCAACCCATGACTGCAGTGCAATAAATCAGATAAAAACTCTTTACTGATACAGTGGATGAAAACAGGCCAGGATTGCTGAGTTGGACTTGTTCGCGCTGCTTTTCAATCAATTAAAAATCAGGAAACAGGGAAGAGGAGCTTTGTTTGTCTGTCCTGCTCTCCAGAACCCAAAAGAATTTAGTTCATAATGAGGCAAAAGCAGAGCGAAGCCGCAAAGCCTTGTTTGTTTGATGTTTCTGCTTATTAACCAGTAGCAGTGGTTGAATCTCCAGATTGTTTATTTTCAGCTCTGACTAGGCCTTAAAAGTGTCATTTTTGTCCCAGCTGCCCTTTGCCAGATTTACAAGGGATGTGTCAACATCACCTGAACAAGGACAGTGAGTGTCTGTGATGTGACACAATTACCAGCAAGATCATCTATATCAGAGTGCACAAGATAAAAATAATGTATTTTATCTATGTAAGGTCTTATATTGCCCTTATTTCATTCTTGTCAAAGCCACCAGATGCCTTCATCTTCCGGAGCCTAGGACTGGCCTCAGCAGAGATCCGCCTGCAGTTCTTTTTGTAAAACTACTATAATACACAGATACACAAAGGACAAACTCAAACATATGAGACTGGAAGTACTGACATGCTGTGGCCTAATTGTTTGACCAGTTCTGCGTTGGTGTATTTGAACTTCTGAGTGAGGTAGTGTAGGGCGTTGCTGTGTTTTGAATTGTCTCTGAGTTAATGAGTGACAGTTTCAGGGCTGCGAGCTCAGCAGTATGATCCATGCTGGTGCCGTGTTCAGATCGCTGTCGGCTGCCTCAGGGTGTGGTTGCTTGCAGGCTCTGGGCTCAGTTTCACACTACTCCATCACCACATACATCACTATTCACAACGACACACACACACACACACACACACACAGAAAGACATGAATACCCACATTGTGATTGCATATGAACTCGATGGATATTATGTGTGTATCCTTTGTGCTAAAGGCAAATTATTATTATTTTTTTTCAATTTTCTTTTCTGTGCAAATGAGTAACTGCAGTTTATTAGTGATGAAATCTGGGTCCACAGCCAGGAGTGTAAATCACTTCACACATGTGCGGATGGGAAAATATGGACGACTCTCCTTCTCAGCAGGGCGACACACAGAGTCCTGCTATTTTAACAGAGAGCAGATGCAGAAATGATGGAGAACTTTCTGGATGCAACCCTATACTTTTGTTTTTGAAAGAAATCTAGTTGCATCTGGTATTTGTTGCTCTGTAACTACACAACTTAAAAACAATGTACTGAACGTAATCATTCTGTTCATGATAGATTAGAAACCAGTCAGTCAATTACCTGACAGATTAAATGTCTCAGAAGAATATTTCTCTTTTTTTTTTTGCTCCTAAAGTTGGCTCTAAAAACAAAAATTAAATTATTATTTCTACTTTAATTCCACTTTACTTGCATTACAGTTTTATTTATTTGAGCAGCCGATTCCAACAAATTTACTTTTCTTGATAAATAAGCAAAAGCCAAATTTTTAAATTGATTAGTTTCACTAAAAAATCACTTACTTCAAGGATTTTGTTTGTTAATGAAATGTTAAGGGGTTTAAGCAGAAAGAAGAAATCTGTTGCGTTAAACATGCAGTTCGAAAAATAGTATACTCAAAGAAAAGTATTAAATGTAGTAGAAGAAGAAGTCAGTCTTACATATTTAGAGCTATTTGGTTTAAACTGTTACCTTTTAAAGTTAATGGATCCTTGCTTGTTTCGTAAGTTTACAATCAACAGAGAATTAAAATATGTTTATTTATGGCCAAGAAACAGCTGATTGCCAAGACTGGCAGCTAATAATCTTTTACAAACATTTCTCATTAATGACATAAAACTTTCCAGTGAGTTCCAAAGGTAAAAGAAAATTATACTTTCCAAAACGGTTTTAAGCTCTGTAGAGCCCCAGGTTAAAATCCCTAACAGTAGTAGTCAACAAGTAATAGGTTAGTTTCTCAACAAACCAGCTGTACAAGGTTCAGTTTTTACATAATTTACCAGATTATACTGTAAAGCTAAAAAATGTCTATAATAAAAGGTGTGGCTCCTGTCTCTAATACTAAAGGTTTCTAATTCAGTTTCATTGCTTTCACTTTAAAAACCAAAGATGGCAACATTAAAATGAGAAATTCAAGGCTTTAGAAGGTTTATCTTCAAACTAACGGATGGTGTTATGGTGGTAACGCCCATCCTTTATATACAGTCATTTCTTCTTGGATATTCTGTACAAGATATGAAGGATGTCAGGGTACTGAAATGATTTGATCAATAGATCCTTAGTCAAAATCTCTTGTTTGAATAATGCTTTCACTTTTTTTCTGAGATGTCATGCCAACATATCTTCATGTGCTCAGTGGATTAAGCATCAGCTTAACAGTTTGCCCAGAAAGCCCCCAACCAGCTGTCCGGTTTCCCATATGCCAACTAACGGTTTCATCTATCCCTGAAGCCCTCCACCCTGCTCCATAACCAGTGGTGCACTCCACCGGATATAAAACCAGCAACACCAGATACCTACTTTCCCCTCATATCCAGCTTCTCTTCCTGTTGCAACTCGTTGCCATGACAATGACCTGCAAGAGTTGATCTGCAGTGATGAAGCTGCACATTTTTTATGTCTGACTGTGTGGTGCTGCAGCAACGCCCAGTTGGAGCACATTGTGAGATGTAATGTAGTCTCCTCAGATGTGATGCTGTTTTGCAGTTTCATTGTGAAGTGTGAGTGCATCATGTTTGGAGGCCGGTCATTAGTATCTCATGTAGATGATCCATTTCCTGTCTCAGAAAAATGATAGGCATTTTTTTGTTGGTGGTTGCACTTTGTCTGTTTGCCAAATGGATTATGCTGAGGACATAACATCCATAGTGGGTTTTGTTGCGTAACAAATGCAGAATGAACTTGGATATGATGTTAAACCTTGGTCAGTGCTTGAAAGCAGCTGCAGCTCTGCTTCCAGCAGCAAAATGTCAGTTTCAAAAATGAAATCACCTCTCCTAGGGAAGGTCCCCAGGTTTAAGGTTAGATTAGGTTAAGACGAGTAAGAGCAGCCTGATAGGGTGGTCCATAGCTAAGCTGTGGACCACAGCTAAACTGTATGTGATGTGTTTGTATGGGACAAGAGTTACAAAAATGCCTGTGTATTCCCAGCCATTAATGACTGAATGAAACATTGTTCATGTCCTCTGGGTTGAGGAAAGAGGGACATAATGCAGCTACAGACAAGAAGAGAAGCGCTGTCTGACTGAAATTTAGCACAGAAAGAGTTGATATTTACCTGACAGTTTTATTGGCCAAACAAAGACTTTCTTGGAAAAAAACGGCACTGAATAATTTTACCCCCCCCTCTCTTCCTCCTCTTGTCTCTCCTTTCCTCCTTCCTTACAGAGCGACAGGCTTCTGATCAAAGGCGGGAGGATTGTGAACGATGACCAGTCCTTTCATGCTGATATCTACATGGAGGATGGCCTCATTAAGTAAGTCCTTCACTGAATCTCTTCCCATTTGATTTCTTTCCTCCACTCCCTCTTCTAAAAGTTTATTTCTATCATCTTGCTCTATTCTTTAAATGCTTCTTTCACACAAAGCAGCTGATGGATTCTGCAGGAGTTTGGGGTAAAGATTAGTGCAATAAGTTCAGTAAGATATTTCCTCCTTATTTTATGTTTTGATCTGCTGCACTGTTTTTCCAGCAACAATGTATTAAATGCCTTTCAGTGTGTCTAGATTTAGCATCACTATAAGATGCCAACATCAAAGCAGCCATGACAACATGCCTGGTTTCTTCTACATTCCTGTGAAACAAACAAAAAAAAAAATTTGCTTGATCATGTACAGTGTCAACATCAAGAAAAATATGACCTCTTTTTGGTGTTTTTCTTTTCCCCGTCAGTGAAGTGATGGATATAATTTAATAGTCCTCAGTTATGTCTCCTACTGATACAGCCAGGGCAGTGGGAACTGGACTAAGTCCCCCAGTTCTTTCCAGTTTAGGCTCCTTGTCCCTTTTGCCGAGTGAGAAGGCTCAGGGAGAGGAAGCAACAGAAAGCCTGGTGTTGCATAATAAACACCCGTTCCCCTGTAGCACCAGTGAGCTGCTGGCGAATGCACAGAGACGCTGGCTTCTGCCTGCCGGGCTGTCTGGCACATCTCCTCCATTATGTCTAAGCAAGGGAACTTTTTTATTTAAATGGGTTTAACAAATGTTGATGTGTTGACATGGTGATAGCATGCTGCTTGAAGTTTAGCAGGAAAACCTGTGTAAAAGTGCAGATATAAATGTTTTCTTACATGCATGCATTTATTATACTATTTACAGGCAAATTGGAGACAACCTGATCGTGCCTGGAGGGGTGAAGATCATTGAAGCCAATGGGAAGATGGTGATCCCTGGTGGCATTGATATCCACACCCACTTCCAGATGCCATACCGTGGAACCACAACCGTGGATGACTTTGCTCAGGGATCAAAAGCCGCCCTCGCTGGTGGCACGACCATGATCGGTAAGCGCTGCAGGGAAAGTCGTCCACACATGTGACAATGGCTGCAGTCGGTCAGAGTGTCACTCAGCATTAACAGAGAAAAAACAAAAAAATGGTTATAGTGAGATTGGGGGTTGGCTGTAACCTAAACACTGGACAAGAGAAAAGGGAGCAGTTTTGGGATGTTATGGGCAACCCTCCAAATACAAAAAGGGCCATACAAAAGACTGAGTGTAGGGGGCAGGAGTAGTGGGCGGTACGTAGTGAAACTCTGCTCCCACAGAAATAGGGCACCGTTTAGGAGTTCGTCTGCATCCTTGTCTGTGTAGAGTTCAGCCTCAGTATGTAGCTGCATGTAGTTTACAGACGCTATCACAGCCGACAGCTGGTAGATACCAAGACTTTCATTCATCCCAGGAACATTTTCTTAGGCTGGCTGCCGCTCTGCTGCCGGTTTGCACTGCGTTCAAACAGACACAAACAGGCGTGCTACTGTAGTGAGCTCTATTCATGGGATCCATTCACAGAGGGATTATATTGCAGGCGGTGCTGTGTGAGAAAGTGAAAATGTGTATTGTATGTCTTCTTGTGTGTAATTATTACAGCATATGTCTTTTTTTTAATCAGACGTCAACAATGTTGTGTTTTTGTCACTGTTGTCACTTTACTATTGTTTACTATTAATGATTTGTGTGTGTAAACGTGCGTGTGACTGCCTTAGCTGCATCCTATTAACATAAGCAGATTGGGATGTCTTTGTCTTTAATGAGATAAAAAGGCAGGTCAGGTGGTGAGCCAGCAGGATGTCTTATTTTATAATAGCTGAGTAAGATGGAGCGGGATATTTAGTTCACAGTAACAGCTGTCTACAGTGTGACAAAGCAGACAAAAAACTGGAAGTATTCACTTTTAGACTGTTTTTAAATGTACAAAGATAACCAAGCCAATGTTTTCCACATGTCTACATATAGTGTACTTTTCATCTACAGGTGAGAAGGCTGCACGCTTATACAACCTTAATTTAAAAAAGATGGAACACTGTATAAAATCTAAATAGAAAAAATACAATGATTTATAAATAAGAATAAGAAGAATAATTCTCCTTTCATATTTTTAAATCATGAAAAATATTAGCTTTTATTGAAATTACAGTAGCAACCAATGCATAAACAAAGTTGGGATGGAGCAACAAAAGGCTCAAAAAGTATGTGGTGCTAGAAACCAACAGCTGGAGAAGAATTTAGCAACCAATCTTGTCGATTGGCAACAGGTCAGTAACATGACCAGATGTAAAAAGAGCACCCTGGAGAGGCAGAGTCTCTCAGAAGTAAAGGTGGGGATTCAGAGGTTCAGCATTTCTCCTACAAATTGCATCAGAAATGTTTAGATAATAAAAAAAAAATGTTAATCAACATAAAACTGTGAAGACTTAAAATATTCCATCATCTACAGTAGATGAGGACAAAGCTATCAAGGAAGCTAATCGGATGATCTTTGGATCTTCTGGCAGTGTTACATTAAAAATACACGATTTTGTCATTTCTAAAAATCATAGTTTACGAACACGGTTCACTGAGTCACCCGTCAAATGTGAACATGATCCCGACCCTTGTCTTTTCTTAGTCGGTCAAATTTGAAAAGAGCCAGTGTTTTTTTACTAAATAGTAAAATGTCTCACTTTCAACATTTTTACATGTTCTATTGTGAATTTCTTTAGATTTGGAAATGATAGCATTCTGTTTTTATTTAGATTTTACACAATCTCAACTTTATTGGAGCTGGGGTTGTAAAATGTACTAGTTGCATATCAGGAATTCCAGCTAAACATCTTACTTTATATTGACTACGAGGACTTAACCAAATAGAACATTTCAACAGCTGAACAGGCGCCCAAATTTTTTCAAGGACATCTGCAGTCATGTAAACAAAATACAATGTGACATCTGACAAGATTTGTCCAGACTAGCTGAACACTACAGTACCCCGACAGCTGATTATGCAAGATAAACAATACATGGAGAAGGCAGAAACACCAGCAGACAAATTCTGATGCCCTGTCCATGACTGTCCCTATCCCACTCCATGACTTGTTTGTCTTTTCATTTCATTTCTCCTGTCATCTCTTCTCTTTGTCACTGTTGTCTTCTTCCCATCTCCTCGCTAACCTTTCCTTTTACTCTCCTGTCAATCCTTCATTGTGGTGTCCTCCTTTCTCTACCATACATCTACACCAGTGGACCATGTGATCCCAGAGCCTGGCACCAGCCTGACAGAGGCCTATGACCAGTGGAGACAGTGGGCTGATGAGAAAGTCAGCTGTGACTACTCTCTCAATGTAGATATCACCCACTGGAATGACAGCGTAATGCAGGAGGTGGATAATCTCATCAAAGAAAAAGGTAGGATGTGCAAACAAATGATATTTAACTTGCAATTTTCCAAGTTGGACCATGTAAGGATGGGAAAGGTACGATTCATCATGTTTGAATCTCTTTGTGATGATTTTATTTCTTTGTTGATGTTTATTTTATAGGTGTGAATTCATTCCAGGTCTACATGGCCTATAAGGACTACTACCAGATGAGCAACAGTGAGGTACACTAGCTTAAAAAAAACTATTTAAAGCTACATTTGCATAAGAAAGGGAACCAACTTTTGTTTATGAAAAGAAAGTTAATCAGGACAAACTTCACTTTTGTCTTTTTACACTTCCATGCTGCTTAAGTAAGGAAGTCCTGTCCACAAAGCTGGAACTTTTATACTTGAAAGAGTCCAAGTTTTTAATCTTTGACTCAGTTTTGTTAATCCAAGACTGGTAAAGGCTCTGTATTATGTTTGCACCAATCAGGATAGCCATGGTTATTCCTCATCTGTCACATCATCCGATAAACTGGATAATCAAGAGGTTGGACAACATAGCAATGACTTAATATTTTAAGCCTGATGTCATGTCTTAACATTTAACTTAAATTTCAATTGAGTGCTAAAAATAAAAAAAAAAGTATTCAGCATTTCTCTTCTTGGAAATGTTCTCCTTGTTCAAACAGTAGTGTATGACATACCATGAGTTTATACATCCTTGTAAAGAAGTGTAAGTCCAGACGGTGTAAGGCAGGGCTCTTCGTGTTTCTCATGCAGCTGTAGCTAATTCGGTTTTTAGAGGATCATATGAGGTAACTGAAATAGCCCATGTTGAATAGCTGATGTCATGCACCAGCTCATCCCACGAGTTTCAACATTTCTAGAGACCACACACGATAACTGCAGTGTGTCTTGGTAGACATCATTTAATTGTGGGCTTCTTTTAAGTTTTGGCATGTGAGAGACCCCTGAGTTAAAAAGTAGTGTCTGTCTCTAGATTTTAAACAGCCTGGCTGGATATTAAAAGGGAAAACTGCAGCACTATAATTTCTCTGTCTCTTTCTCATGCAGCTGTATGAGGTTTTTACCTTCCTGGCAGAGAGGGGAGGCATTGCCCAGGTCCATGCTGAAAATGGCGAGATCATTGCTGAGGTAACGACACAAAGTCCCCATCTTATTTATTACATTCACTTTATTTACTGGTCCCATGTTGAACTCTGGGATCTGTTTATGCTGAATGTGATTTATTTAACTTTTGTTGGCTTCAGTTTGACTTTCTAGTCAAGCCTTATCACAGTGCATCTCCACTACCTACAGACTAAACAGTCTGTCACAGATGAGAGGGAGAATGCGTAGGGCAGAAATGTGTGGGCGTAGTTTATACAGGGATGTACTGTTTGTGGACTAATGAAAGTGAATCAGCCGTAATACTTGGAGGACTTAGACAGTTGTTATTAGTCAGAACTTCAGACCTGCCTTGATTCTATCTCTGCGTACATGTTGGATCTGATTCATCATAAATTTGGGCTCCCTTATCCAGTCTGAAACTAGGACTTTAAAAAAGTCTGATTTCCATCAGCTGCAAAACCCAACACATTTAATCTGACAGATTATGCCATGTCTTTACTTTAGACTCCTTGGGATAGACACATCTTGTTGAGACTTGAATGTGATGCTGATAGTGCCGTTCTACACAAACACTGAAACCATCAGGAAACAGATTGAAGCTACGGTTCCTCCTACAGCCTGTGTAAGCTAAACTTAAAAGTTGCATTTCTCTCTATAAATGCACTCCTGACAAAGCTTGCAACTCTTTAGTGAATGTGTAAATCTTTGCAATCGTTTTGGATAATATGATTCTACTTAGACTATGTGTAATCTATACTCTACTGTTTTCCCATCTTACATTCCCATAAAGTGGTTCTGTTTAGGAGTCTGGGAAATGGGAGACAGCAAAGGGGCTAGCAACTTAAGATATCTTAAGCTCTTCAAAACTAGAGGGGCACTCAGAGAGTGTATCCTCTGGGCAGGCCGATGCTCTATTTTTCCTCTTTAAAGTACGCTACCTAAATCCATACTCATATTTAATAGGGTCTTCCTTTCCCATGTCCCACTTCACACAGTTTCACTAAAAGTCACAGTTGATTAGGAGTAATCCCATTATCAAATAACAGACTGTAAAGATTACATACATCCTTGAGGATTTTGCAGAGGTAAAGCAATGACCCTCTGGATTAATTTATGAAAGTATAAAACCCAATCCCTTTAAATGTTTACTTAGTAAGGATGGCAGCTGTTGCTTATGGAGCTGTTTCATCCTGTGTTCATCTTCTATTTGAGTTTGGATGCAAGAAATGGTCCCAAGTCTGGCATTGTTGAGCAGAGTTGAGATTTTTGCTTTTTTTTTGCCAGCAACAGTTAAAACTCTCCACTCCATGCAGCAAAATCCATCTCTTTGGACAAGTTTTTTGTTGACAGAAGCCGCAGGGATACCACGTTTCCTGTGTTAGCCGCCTCTGCACATTTTTTAGTTTTTGATTATTTGACTCTGTTTGGCTTCTTGCATGCATATCCCTATTGTCCATAAGATTGGACTTAAATACAACCTTGTCAGCATTTGTTGCTCACGGTTTGCTTACATTTACAGACCACAGCAGAGTAGACCTATTTTGCTTCCTGTTTACTTTAAGTTCTCGTCTTAGCTTGCAAATGCTAAATCAGCTTTGAGCCACAAATTCATGTAGACAAAAATGAGTTAAAAATATAAACAAAGCACAATTAAACAAGCAGTGCCTGTACAGATAAGAGAGCCAATTTGCATGGCTTGCAATGAAGTTACAACAATATGCTAACTCAACTTATGTATAGCATAATAGCTAAGTTTCAGACAAGCATTGGAAATTCTTTAATGAAAATTACATGTTCAGAAACCTTCAAAACTTATACAAATAAATGCTATATCACATCTAACATTATTTCTCAGGCTGTAAATTTAATGGTTATCTGTCCCAAGCTCTGAAAAATACTCAAAAATACTATAATTTTCTTATTGGCTCAAAGAGTAGAATCACATCCTGTGTAATGTATTAGACATTAAATCTTGTGTAGAGAAAGATGGGTGGCATTAATGGCTTCATCACTCTAGTAAAGTAAGTGAGACATCACTTTTAGGTAAATGCTCATCACAACTTTGCAGATACAATAGTAACATAGAAGTGATGCTACATTTGCTAGCCCTAAAATATTGAACAGTATATAAAATGAATCATAACATAAAGAGTCAGGTGAGTGTGTTGTGTGTGTGTAAAGTTTACCAGCAATGGTTGTTAGCAGATGAAAATATTGATTTTATTTATTTTGCAATTAGAGACCCATAAGCTTCTTGGTTTTTCTTTTATGCACTTCCAATAATGAAAATAATTGTTGACAACTACTTACTGTCTTCCCTGTCTCATTGCTGTCTGATGTCTGCTGTGTCAGACCGGAGATGCTGGAAATGTAGTTGAGAATATTTAGCAATGTCTTTTTGCAATTGTTTTGGCTTCAATTCAATAAGAGATGCTTAAGGCGCTGCACCTAATGGTAGTTGGAAAAACCCATAGTGTTGGGAAGTTTGAACAGAAAACTTCTGTAAAGCAGGTCATACTGCGCTTTAACCGTGAATGTTTATCTGTTAATGTAACTGCAGTAGTTCATGCTTGTGCCTTGTCAAAAAGGTTACATGAATGTTCCTGGCATGACCTTGCAAGATAGGTGCTCGCTTAGGCATGAGGACGTCTTCAGCTGCTGCCAGATTATTGGGAAAGAATGCATGTCTAAAACGGTAAATCTGTCTTCATGCAGGGCTCATTTGTGCATTTACTGCAACACACAATGTCTCCATGTGTACAAAGAGCCTCCACAGCCTGAGGATTCCCACAGGTGCCTGTGGGTGGTCTAAGATGATAAAACCTCTGCTCATATATATCACACAGAGAGAAACAGTTCATTATACTCAAACGTGACCAGCACTTTGATCTTCTCCAGTGTTTAAGCCACTGATTTCCAAAGAA
Source organism: Rhadinocentrus ornatus (assembly GCA_037177495.1). NCBI lineage: Eukaryota > Metazoa > Chordata > Actinopteri > Atheriniformes > Melanotaeniidae > Rhadinocentrus > Rhadinocentrus ornatus. The sequence goes on along the minus strand of JBAMHW010000017.1, from coordinate 16,698,051 downwards.
GAGTCATGTACACGAATATTAACTGAGCAGTTAAGAGTGTGTTTTTGTGTTTGTTCAACAGGAGCAAGCTCGGATGCTGCAGATGGGTATTACTGGACCAGAGGGACATGTTCTGAGCAGGCCAGAGGAGGTAAAAACACAGTACACATCGTGTAAGCTTAAGTTAAATATAATAAATGTGAACCCTTTTGGCTCACATTCTTTAGAAAATGATATTTTAATCTAAAAAGACCAGCTTGAAAAACATAAGTGTACAAACAGCCTGAAGCTGTGCAAATATGGTCATAGCCTATATACCCACAAACTCACATTATGCACCAGAAGTTTTGTTTGGACTGTTCTTAACACACACAATTTGGACTTGTTACACACATGTGCTTTCAGAGACATTAAAGGTGCTGTGTTAAAATTCCCTGGTTCCTCCCAATTGTTGCTGTTCATCTTTTTTCAACAAACAGCAGAAATCAAAGACACACATTCAGCTCAGCAACTTTTCTGCCACTAGCTTGAGTAAGATTTTCCATTCTGCGGTGCAGTGGGGTGATGTTGTCCCACCAGTACCACAATGTCATATCATTTTGTGGAGTTTTAATATTCATGAGCTTGCAAGACTTAATTTAAAAGTGCAAAGCCAAAGCTGTATTATCATATTTATTTATTTTTATCAGTGCCTGTTCTCCTGTTAGTTTTTAATTTATGGTTTATTGGAGTGAGACTGAGCTTGCTGACTAGAGAACTGTAAAAAACTGAAGTGTTGCATCACATTTGGACAAACACAACCCATGTGGCATCCATTTTTTTATGTCTCACAGCACCTTTTTACAATTTTTTCCTTAAAAAAACATTTATAGTACTTTCAAAAGGACTCCACAAACATGGTACTGAATATAAATGGCTGTTCATAAACTTAATAATCTCAATAAAATGTGCTTCGCTCCACATTGAAAACATGTGTCTTAAACCTGCACAGCCTGTTTGTTTTCAAAATCTTTAAGTTAGCAAAATGTGGAAACATATGGTGCTCATCTGACCTCACTTTGTTTATTTATAATATTTGCTTGCTGATTACATAAAAATTGCTTGTAACCAAACCTCAATGTTTATTTAGTAAATAATGTTGAAAGTATTTCTTCTCTACTGTCATTTAAAAAAAAAAAACTACTTAAATTATACAACAAATATTTGCTGTGGTTGGTATATTAGAAAAAACACACACTATGCTGTCCCCTCTCTAGCTGGAGGCTGAGGCGGTGTTTCGTGCCATCACCATCGCCAGCCAAACCAACTGTCCTCTCTATGTGACCCGGGTCATGAGCAAGAGTGCTGCTGACATCATCTCACAGGCCCGCAAAAAAGGTAATGAGAAACTTTTAGAAGTAAACTACAGGTTTATATCAAATGTTGAGAAAAGGTAAGTTGCAATATTCCTGTGTGCACAACTAAAGGTGATAATGCAGAATTACAGCCGCTAGAAAGTTGCATCTTTATAAAACTGAATAACCTTGCAAGAAGATCGCTTCCAGATGCATATCTTATTTATTTGCAGAGGAGTTAAGCAAGCTATGTGAAGAGAACATGGGTCTCCTGACTGCAAACCTTTAGTTGACCATGTTTGGAGGCAAAATAAATGAATGTGCCCTGAACGTGGGTTCAAGTGGCGCTGCTAAATCGAGTGCTATTGTCCAGGTGCGCTGTTAAGTTCTACTAGAGGAAAACTCTAATGTGCAGCACATACATACAATATGAAATTCATGTGCTATTAACTAAAACTGTACCAATATAATGTTGATTTCTTCTTGTATTGTTTATCCCACATATGTAGACTAAAAAAGTTGGCTCTAATAGGAAATTCAAGCTATTATACAGTTTGAAATGTATAAATGTATATCGGCATCACCGGTTATGCTCGTATAAGATTACTTTATTCAGGCTACAGGCGTTAACTGACCTCAGATCTGCTTGATATAATGAAAAAAATGCTTTAATAACATCTGTGTCATTAAAGTATTTCCTGTGGCTTGGTTGTCATTCTCATAAAGAACAGATGAGAACTCTCAGGGTGTGAGGGATTGTGAAATAAACTTTTTTTTAAGAATGGAAGGAAAAAACAAGAGACAGCAGAAAAGAGGAAAGTGTGTTTGGATGTTTAGAGTGCTGGCCTCAAATGGCCTCTTTTATGTTTTCACATAACATAACTTATTCAGATTTAAACCGGGATGGACTTGAATCATCTGAGAGCGAAGAACAATTTAAAAAGACTCAAGCAAACACACTAGCAGACATGAGTTCGTGACAGGAAACAAACCCAAGATCATTGTTTAAGGAATAACAATTTCAGCCACAATTAATCGAAAGGTATATTTGCAGACACTCAAGAGAATTAGTAAAGCTTTTAGTGAGACAAAAACAGCTGACAAATTATTTAGACTAAAGTGATGCAACTCATGATTTTCAAATGTCAAGAATCAACACACATTTGATATTTTAATGGAGATTTCTTTTTTTTTTCTGTAATTCCTTTCTCAGGAAATGTGGTGTTTGGGGAGCCAATCACAGCCAGCCTTGGGACTGATGGGACACATTACTGGAGCAAGAACTGGGCCAAAGCAGCTTCTTTTGTTACATCACCTCCTCTTAGCCCTGATCCCACCACTCCAGACTATCTGAGCACATTGCTGGCCAGGTACGTAGCATACTGCTGCCCTCTGGTTCGGCTGTTTGCCTGCATGTTATAAAATCATGTGCTCCTACATGCAAAAGAGAGCTGCTGGAATTGCTTTGTAATAAGTGTGCCTTCTTTATATGTCCTTTTTTCCCCACTGACTAGTTTTGATTGATCATGCTGTTTTAAGTAAAAGTTAATTTGTTTCTGACTTTCTTATCATAGCCGTTACTCAGCTAGTGGTCTTCATCTGGTAAGAAACTTGCCATATGGAAACAGGAAACATGTGTAATGGTTTTTGTCCTGAAGGAAAACAAACTCTGGCACGCTGCTTACTAGCTTCTTTTGGTCCTTTTTCCTGCTAAAGTAAATAAACACATTTCCTTGTGTTTGCAGAGCTCTGTTTGTGTAGACAGACTTTGCAGCGCTAGTATTTTTCCATCTTCATGTGTCTTCTTCCTCTTCCCCCAGTGGAGACCTGAGCGTGACTGGCAGTGCTCACTGTACCTTCAGCGTGGCCCAGAAAGCCATTGGCAAGGATGACTTCACTCAGATTCCAGAAGGTGTCAACGGAGTGGAGGAAAGGATGGCGCTTATCTGGGATAAAGCTGTGGTGAGGAATACTTGGGGTTGTTTTTTCTCTGGTTCTAAACTTTAGAAAATGAAAAATAACAGTGAGTTATATCATGAGAGAGGCAGATGAAGATATATGATTAATTCACTAGCTTACTCCCCCTTAAACCCTAAAGAAAGCATCCGTTTCTAAGCAGAAGCTTTGCTTTTTGTGCTTGTTCTGCTCATGCTCCTCTTTTTTTCACATCCAAAGTATGTGGACAATCTTTGTGGTCTCTAATTTTAAGGAAGCATGTTCTCCCAGTGTTTTATCTGGCTTTTACTTTTCCCTACATCTCTCCCCCCTCAGGTATCTATTACACTTAGAATGCCTTATTGCAACTGTGAGCCTTTCTTTACCCTGTATTAGTCAGTCTCCACATATGTCTTTTCCTTCATGCAGCACACTACTTTAATTTGTGTTCGTGTTTTCTTGTTATCATTGCATCAGTATTTGGCTAACAAGCAGCCTTTTGTGAGCCTTGTGTTAGAGTGCTGGTTATAAAATATTGGTAGGTCTTTCTTTGGGGCAGCCACTTAGAGTCCAAACTCTTAACTTGGACTGACTGATGCAGGATGTTTTTCTAAAATCTTGACAGTCAGGTTAGCTGTTTCCCAGTGCTTCATATACTTTTCTAAGCTAACTGCCTCCTGATAACAATACCTTTATATTTTATTGAGACGGCTCAAAAGGTGATGGATTATTCCTTAAATATGTTCATAGTAGACCTAATTTCATGTCATTTGTAACTGAAGATTTTATCACTGGATTAAGAAAACATGTGCCACAAGAATGCAAAAAATACCCTTACATGTAAGGAAAAGGCATTATCTGATGCTGTATTTCTGTTTAATGGCACCCTATGTATTTATGTTTCAGTAAAGGAGAGTTCTGTTACATGTTCTTGAGCTTTAACAACTTCCTTCCCCTTTTTAACTGCACATTACTCCATATTTTAGCACAGTTTTCCATCAGGGGATTATGTTTCCATCAGCAGGGTTGTGTGTTGGTCACCCACAGGTGGATGCCTTAAATATAAAAGTTCCACAGGGCTCCACGTGGCTAATTAGCATAAGTAATATTTTTCTACAGCTGTTTTTAACCAATACACATGCTGGTTTAAACCTAAATAAATTGTGCTCCTAATAATAAAAAGGAAAAACAGATGCCTATTAGCTCACAAAGTTTGGCTAGCTGATGTAAGGCACAATTAAGTCCTGCCTATGAAATTAAAGAAATTCATGATTTGCCACTGATTTTGTATTTGGGGATATGTTTTACATTTACAGATTTAAAAAAAAAAAAAAAACCCAAAAAACAAAAACAGATGACCCAGAAGATTGAGTCTGTATGGAGTAAAAAGTGGTTGCAGGTGGGACAACAGTAGGTGGCAACTTAAAGGTCTTTGAGACAGATGGACACAAGATTTTTCATCTTGAAAATAAACAAGTAAAATGTAATAATTTCAGCTCGCAAATCATTTTTTGTTAGCATTTGAATCTATGTCATTTTGTTAGCGCATTAGCATCTTTTTAGCATTTTAGCATTAAATCAGGGCAGTTCTTGTTTTCCTTCACAGTTTATATCATGCCTAGTTGCTCTTCATCCTGATACCAATTACATCCCTGTATTTAACACAAGTCTGTGCATGTAAAACTTTGCAAAGCCACAAAGGCTAAAGTCCACCCAAAGGATTTCAGTGTTTCCAACAGAAGACACTCTGCTGTCCAGGTTCTCTTTAAATCATATTTGCATAACGCCTGCCTAATTTTAGGCATTGCAAAACAAAGGCCAAGCAGCTGGTTTGCATAGCACCATTTCTGTTTAGTCAGCCGATCAACTGGAGCACATTGGATCTTTCAGGGCTGTAGAAAGGAGTGAAAGCAGAACCATTAAAATATTGCATTTATTGTGTGAAGCTATTTTAGTAGCCCCCCCAAAAAACTATGTATGGGTAAAGAATAATACCACATAATAATAAGAAAATTTTACTATTTTAAGCTTTGCACTGTTTTTACCACTTCTCTTTCAGTTTTATACCTTGAAGTTGTATGAGATCTAAGTATTTCATCTATCTAAGTATCAGATATCAACGTGATTTGTTTAGATCCTACACACCCTTGCTACACACATTAGTAATAATACAAAAAATTACAGCAGTCCATGGTAGGTTCAGTACTTATAGTCATAGGATTCCCAGTAAATATGTCGCCCTTTTTTTAGGGGGGAAAGAATTCCAATTCCCTGTTCTTGCTTGTTTTGCTCTCAGACCACAGGCAAGATGGATGAGAACATGTTTGTGGCCGTCACCAGCACCAATGCAGCCAAGATCCTTAACCTGTACCCTCGGAAGGGTCGGATTGCTGTGGGCTCGGATGCCGACTTGGTCATCTGGGACACAGACTCCATTCGCACCATCACTGCCAAGACACACAACTCGGTACGTGCAAAAGTCAAAACTCGTCAAAAGTTTGCTTTTTCTTATGATTTTTTTCTTCTTCTCCTCATTTAAACTGGTGAAACTGACTTGTGTCAAAATGTCTTTGTCCTTCTAGTTATGCTGTATTAACTGTGACAGGTGGTTTGTAAAATATCTAGTATTTCTCAAGTGTAAACAATATACGAAGTAAATGAAAAAAATTTTTGTCGGAGGTTTGATTTTTTTTAAGTCAACTACAGTGTGACATGAGTGCTTACATCTGTGTGCAAGAGGAGGAAGGTTGGAGAGAGAGAGAGAGAGAGAGCACATTTTTGCTCTCAGTTCCTCTGGACAGTAATAAAGTCTCAGTGTATGTTCACCACTAATTCTACTCACTGCATTAGTCACATGACCGACTTTCAACATAAAGCTGAGCCACAGGAAATCTAAAACCCATCTGTTATGACAACACAATGATTTAGAAAAGCAAGAAAATAAATGGGTTTATCTTCGTCTGAAGCAAAACATGTTTTCACTGATGCAAACAGTTAATCAGCAGGGAATACTGTACATTCTGTATAATCTCGAGGTATTTCCTTTCCCAATATCGTTTTCCCTCATACAGATCATCCAGAATACATTCATGGTTGGGAAAGTTGGAAAATGCCATACGTTGTTCAGTATTCAGTTACAATAAATACATTTTAAACAAACTCATGAACCCCATTGACATGCGCTTTGTCAGAAAACAAGTCATCCAGTATGTAGAAAACCTCTCACTTAACAATGCAGTCTGACTCAGAACTGCAGTGCAAACTCATTCATTACGTCCTCCTTCTTGGCAAAAACCTGGTCTCTTGTACTCTTGGTCTTTTTTACTTTTACTAATTTCTCCAGATGTAATGGCCAGAGGTTGAAGGAGCCAACCATGAATCACAGCTGGAGGAGTACTCTGTTTTCATTGATGAATATTTGGATAAACCATGGGCTTGACTACAGCTTAACAACAAAAGTAATAGAAAGGCTACAGCCTGTTAGTGCTACTTCTAAAGTAAATTTATATTACATTTGTCATGACCTGTTTAGCTGTTTAACATATAAAAGGACTAATGTTTCTTACATTTCAAACTGGAAATCTGGACACCTAATTTTTTAAGTCTGTAGCCTTTTTTTAAATAAATGTGTTTAAAAAAATTAGCACAGTTTGGTTAATTAGCTTCACTAAATTACGCTTGATAACTTTCTAAAACCAGTTTTTTCCATCTTGTTTTCAGAGTTAAAAAATGAAGGAGAAAATATATGAGAAACATGTAAAACTATCCCATTCCAGATGTTTTTTGTCCTCACCCAGGACATTTGGCCTCATAAAGCTTCAACATGCACAACATCTCCACATGTTTTAAGCACACACAAGCACACAAACACACTGCAAGTACACTTGGTACATGTGAGAAATGGGGTTTCTGCCGCCACACAGACAAGAGGTTTGCACACAGGCCACTGAGCAGCAGAGGAAGTGTCCGCACAGGAAATGAAGCCTTTCTTTCCTCTAACAAAAATGCATGTGCAGGGAGAATGCTTTTGCTAACAAGCAACAGTATTTACATTGTAGTTAAGAAATAATGTAGTAAAACTTGTAGATTTATGTTTGGTTTGCCTAACTAAAGAGCACTGCTCCATCTCCAGAAGGAGGAACTGACTGAAGCAGAGAGAACTGGACTAATAACACACCTTCTCTAAATGTGGAGTACATCCACTGAGGATCTGTGGGTTCTTACATAATGATGTCACCCCTTCATTTCCTGCTGGTTGTTCTTCCACATACAATAACAGAAACAAGTAGAGGACAAGAGCGCAGCAGCTCCATGGGCTAATTAATCTACCTTAATGGATACCCAGATGCCAGACCAAACATAACTGGCTGTGTTTGGTTGCATGGTGTGCTGGGGAGCGCTCTCCCTTTACTCTGCTGTCTCATAGTTTATTAGTAAACTCGCATCTGGTCTGAATTGAAAGATGTTTTCAACATGAAAATTCACTGATGCATGAAAGGCTATTTAGATACATAGACAAGAACAGGCAGCAACATGGGCTCAAACTGTCACACACACGCGCGCTCAGCTTAGATATGACATCATGTTTGGCACGCGGTGAGTTTTAGTTATGTCCTGTTCTGGCCTGAATTTGGACGGCAGCAGAAAACAGGGCCGTGTGCAGAGAAAATAAGCAACAAAGGAATGAGGTGAGAAAACCATCTGGAATCACAAACAAATTGAGGAAAGAAGGTTTGCACAAGAGATAATGAAGGAGGAGAAAAAGTGCACCAAAATAAGTTAAAGGACAAGACTTAAGAGCCAAGGGAGGATAAGAAACAGTGTGAAGGTCTATGAAAGACGGACCAGCTGGATGATGGCAGCTGTTTGTGCATGCCAAACAGACAAGTGTAAGAAATGAAGTGACACATGAGGCTCCATATTGTTTCAAAAGAGCAACCTTAAACCCACATGACACAGTAATCATAACTGAGCTCCACAGTATGTCATGAATTACTTGTACATGTTTTTAGCAGCAAACTCATTTCCCCCATAAATATCTGTTTATTTTAGGCTGCTGAGTACAACGTCTTCGAGGGCATGGAGCTACGTGGAGCCCCCCTGGTGGTGATATGCCAGGGTAAGATCGTCCTGGAAGATGGGAACCTTCATGTCACCTCCGGCGCGGGCCGCTTTATTCCCTGCTCCCCCTTTCCTGACTTTGCCTATAAGCGTGTTAAAGCCAGGAAGCAGGTACATTTCTTTTACAGTTTTACAGCTATTATTAATATGCAGCATTTTGTAGCTACTCTGGTAAACTGAGCTGAATGGTTGAACTTAAAAAATGTCTAAATGAAACCACATATAAACAAACTTTTTTGCACCTAGTGTTCATGCAAGTAGCAAATGCATTGCTAGAATATGCTGCAGTGACCTCATAACACCAAAGGTATTGCATAAATAGAAGCAAACATGATGGGAGAAATAATATTCGGTGCATGGAATTCCACAAGGGATGTCTGCAATCAGACCGATTACAGAGGGTGGAATGGAGTTGAGACCTTAAAATTTGATAAAATATGAGGGTTTTGTTGTAATAGAGGTTAGGATTAAGGACAGATGGATGAGACAGTTATGTGGGAGAGATACTTTAAGTCTGACATCGCTTTCCACAGTTCAGCCACGAGGCAGGTTGTACACGATAAGGTCCCTACATTGCAGGTATTTGAAGCTTTGCTATTGTATTTTTTAAAGGAGTACATTGAGTTTTGCCCTGGATAAAGCTTTCAAACACATTTATCCTTACACAGAAATGATTTCTTTCATTATAATTAAAATTGTAAAAATGTGTCCCAAATAACTGTCATCTTAAATGACAGACTTCCAAAAGCCATAGCAAGCTGGGGGTAGATTTAAAGGGACTTTCCTGGACAATGGCTTGCTTGTTGCTTAGCAGCCACATGTTGACTGCAAGACTCCAGGAAGTTACTGGAGGAAGCTCCATATCTAGTGTACATATTTTGGAGTATCTGTCTTCTGTTGTCACTTTTCTTTGTGAATTGATTAAGCAGATGGAAACTGGTGGAAGACTGGTGATCATTTTAGAAAAGAAGTAACAGTATGAGGTGTTGCAATCGTAATTTAAAACAATTGCAACAAACTGTTAAAAAGAACAAACTAATGTTTTTAGTTATATAAAATATTACTATGTACTTATTGTAATTATTGAGTACCACAAAGGTCAAACCTCAGACAGCCACAATATGTCCAAAGTTAGGTAGTTGTACCACCTCAGGAAGAAGATTTTTTTTTGTAAAAAAAAAGGAAATTTTCCAGCTGCTTATCCAGGCTAAATTCAAAGCATGAGAAATAGTCCCTTTTACCAGCACATGGACCTCTACTTTCTACTCTCTTGGCATCTTTCATCTGGCTCTAGAAATCTCATTTCCCCACAATTTCTTAACTTGCAGCTGGCTGCTGATGAGAAAATGAAGCTTTAGGAACAGTGTGCTGTTTATCTTGGTAGCAGTTACTGTTTTGCTTTCTTGGTTCACAGATGTCTCTTTTTAACTATTGACAGAGCTTCCAAAATTCCACTGAGTCACGGCACTGACAGACGTACCGACGATGGCTTGTTCACTTGCAGCGTAGTTTTAGCTCAACATAAAAGTGCAGATAAAACTGTAGTTTGTGCCTTTTGTGCTCTAATCTATAAAATGGTTTATTTTTAAAACATTTCTATTTTTTTGTGAGGGTGTGTTTCTGTATGGACTTGGACATCTGGGACTGTTTCTTTAAAAGAAACTATCCGAGTAATGCATTTTTGATTTGGATACTAGCAATTGCACATTGCAGCTATGTAATATCTGGCATGTTTAAGCTTGGTTACATTTAATCATCTCTTATAAAATATATGTTTCTATGTTCTTTGTTTCTTTTCTCATCGTCTCTAGCTGGCGGTCCTGAGGGCAGTGCCCAGGGGAATGTATGATGGCCCAGTGTCCGAATTCTCTATGTCCCGCGGTGGCACCCCTTCAGCGTCAGCACGCACCTCCCCTACCAAACAGCCTGTCAGAAACCTGCATCAGTCTGGATTTAGTCTAGCAGGTAACCCTGCACAATGTGGTGAGCCCAGATTCTTAATGGAACAATCATTCCTGTATTATTTGCTTCAACATCTAACACCCCTTTGGTCTAAACTCAGTCTCCACTTCATGTTGTGAAGTCATGTGATTTTTTTTTTAGCATGTTTTGCTTTTTAGAAAGAATAAAGTCTTTTGTGATGTGCACTGCATGGCATGCTTTTGTCTGCAAAATATCACAGCTTATAAAATAATTATTTTTCCTTCTTTCCATTTTTAACTGCATTTCAATAGTTTGATATTAAGTCAAATAACCTTCCTAAATATAATTAAAGTGTACTGTGCATTTACTATATACATCAGATGAAATTTAGTACTATTAAGTGGCTTACAAACTTGAGCCTTTGACCTTTACAGCGATGGGATACAAGGACTGTGTCAAACTGTGGAGGACATTTTGCTAGCACAGTTTGACACCACTGGGGTTATTTAAGCTGTTCTGAATGATCGCTGTTATCTTATAATGTAACATTTCTTTCCTGATAGAAGTGTTCCCTTGCAGGATGACCATGGTCCCACACTCTTGCCTTAATTAATGGCTTGAAGAAGATGAAAATGATCTAAATGATACATGATGCTATTGTCCCTGCATTCAGCAGATTAACTGAACACCTACATGGGATTTTGGGCCGTTGTGTACAAGTGCCAACCTCCGTCGGTAAAATGTGAAGCCTATGTGGAAGTGCAAAAAAATGCACCCTCATCCGTGATTTTTTTTCTAACTCATCCGTTTGGATACTATTTAATCTTGAAATTCGGCATAATTAGGGGCGTGTCCTTTAAATTGACAGGTATCCAATATCCGCGGCAAGAAGGGACAGCGCAGCACAACCGAGGTTTGTAGCCGGCTAACAGCGCTAGCTAACTGTTTGCTGGTTAGCTACCATTAGCTCGGTTAGCTCTTAGCTACAGGCAGCTCAGAGTTTGATGGGTGTCAATCATCCGCCCCCACCTTCACAGTACCCCTCTCAGCTCCACCTCTTTGCCCATTTTTTGATTTTCCAGGAATGACGACACACGTGACGCTGCCAAGATGGCAACGGTGGGAACCGCCCAGTGAGCTTTAGTTCAGCTCTTCAGAAATCTACGGGTGTACCACGGTGGCTCCGTCCCTCTTTTATAATCAGTCTATGGTTGTGCAAGCTAGCACACTTCATCAAAACCAAATGAGAGAGTCTCATTAGATTCACTCAGCAAGTAGTGACTTTTGTTTTCTTGCATCACTTTTATGCTCACCAGTATAAATACAGGACCAGTTGAAAGTGTCCAAACTTGATTGATGCTGTTTATGGACAATGTACACTCACTGGCCAGGGAGTATATGTGGAAAATGTGTTTTTACTCTACTAAAAAATTACTGCCATTGTTTGAGTTTCCCCACTTAGTGAAATTAGTCATTCTCTTCAATGACCTCTAAAAAATGTGTCTTAGACCTCCCTTAAAAAATAACCTCCTATACAAAACCTTACAACTCCCAAACCAAATCCCTTTGATAGCTGTTTTAGGGTACTTTGACCTTTGGGTACAGCTTCTTTAATGTAATAAACTACAGTAAAAACAGTAAAAGTTTTTTTTGACAGTTGCTCTTATTGACAGTCTTGCTGGATGAGTTTGGGCTTAAGGCTTTCTAAGTAGTGTTTTCAGTCCAAGTATCTGGACACGGTCTGTTAGGAAGGCCTAACTAATGTGAGAGATCACAATAGTATTTTTGTTAGACATCTGTTCCACTCTGCAGGGCTGCAGAGTGACAGTCTGATTGTGCCCATATGTCAGATCAACACAAAATCAGGTTAGAATTATATTTGTTACTTCATTAAACAGTGACATGTAATATATGTGGTAAAATGGAGCTGAGACTCAGTGTTTACACTGCTTTACTGTCAGACACAGCAACCGCTGTTAATTCTGTCCTCTGTGACAACTAAATAAGTCCATTTGAACACTCAAAGCAACCAGACCATTGTTGTGTTCACTGTGGTACTACCAGTCTTTGCTAATACAGGTAGTCATTTTCACTAGTGATAACTCAGTTTAAAGTGTGTAGAACAGTGTTTGGCCTTTGGCAATATTGAGCGACCTGTCTTTACAAGAGTAGCTGATGCAATACCTCTCTGAAGGAAAAAAAAATGACATTTGATGGAAAGTATTTCCAAGTTTGAATACATGTATTTTGAGGGGGGTAAGGCTGCTTTTTTATTTTTCCCAGACTGTGCAATAATTATGTGCTTGTGAATTCTTGCATACACACATATGTTTGCATACTCTAAGAAAGAGAGTCCTATCTGTTTTAGTTTTCCAAAGTTACCTCCTGCAGCGTTGGTTTACTTGTCTGAAAGGAGATGGGAAGGATTGTTTGAGTAGATGCAATGCATCATAGGCTGACATCATTCCACTTTGCATTTATATGCTTAGTAACTATTTGTTTCAGCAGACAACCTGGCTCATCCTTTGGAAACACAATTCTTTATATGAAACTTAAGCATCTTTTGTTAACATTTCAGCAGCCCCCATTCAGCAGAGTCTGCCATAATGTCAATTTAGTGGCACTTACCAGATGTCATAGATAATGATGTCTTTAATAACCGTCAGTGCCTGGAAATTAATTACATGAGTGTTCAGTGATAATTAGAAGTGTGATTTGATGGTATGAGAGCTATTATCTGTTGGGCAAAATTAAGTTAATTGACAAGTACTGACACTAGTTTCAGGAGAGGGGTACAAGATCCTCATTTTATGGCCCTCTTTTATCACAACATAAATACCCTTTTGACTGCATTTTCCAATAATTAAAGCGTAACTGCATTTCTACTGTAGTAAAGGCTATAGTAGAGAGACCTTGGTTTGGTTCATTTAACAAATACATTGTCTTAGCATATGAGGCACAATGCAGAACTTTGTGATCATTGAAAAAACTTATGATCAAGTACTTCTGTAGTGTCACTTCCTGTTTGTTTTGTTGTAACAGACATTTTTAAAAAGAGAAAATTGACCTTTTGTTAAACTGGTATGAAGATCTGTCACATTTTTTGAAAATAGAGGCAGAAACTTGTGGTTTTGAAAATGTGTTTCATTAAAGTCAAATAGGATGGAAAAACAAAAATGGGCAGCATGAGGCAAACTGGTCTTCATCCAGTGAATATAATGGCACTCAAAACTCAACCTCAGTTCTTTCCATGTAACATTTTTTTTTAAAAATCTCTCCTGTCTTCTCTTCTCTCTACCCAGGTCCCCCCACCCCAGATGAAGTCCCCATCAGGCCTGCTGGCCGTCGTATTGTCGTCCCCCCCGGTGGCCGTTCCAACATCACGTCTCTCAGCTAAACAGCAGGAAGACTAAAACAGCCAGAGTGCAAGATTGTGGGTGGGAGGGAAACGGGGAGGGAAGGAGGAGATGAGGGGACCATGATTAGTTAAAATTTTAAAAAGCAAAACACTGAATCCTCATGCCTTACCTGTCACTATGCCTGGATGAGAATTGTATCCCTTTTCCTTGGGAGAGTTGAAGTGGTCAGGAATCACCACCAAAGCGCATTACACTGCACCAGTTTTTGCCTCATCTAAAACATCTCCTTCTTGGTACTCTGGTCATGTAGGAATACATGAGTAAATCTTGGCATCATCACATTAAACCGAGAAAGAAAGCAAACTGTGTTCTCAAAGGAAAATGGATAACGATTTCTCTGAATGATGCTATTGTTCTTTCATCCTGTTTGGCTTTCAATGTCACCCCCTTTATTCAGTAGCCTGCTTTACTCCATAGTCAGCAAAACCTAACACTAGATCCTGCATTAGCCAGGTATTATCATGCGGTTCCATTCATTAGCTCTAGGTGGCATTGTATATATGGTAGATGTAATGTAGCTTTGTGAATGATGTTGTTGCAGCCTGTTTGGGTTTACTGGACCAAGAAAAATGTATTTATCAAATCTGAGAGTGGGAGAGCTGTTGGACATGGACCTGCATGGGCCACATTGACATGGGCGACGTGATCCATGATCCTTTTCCGCCTCCACCTCTGAGGTGTTTGATTAGTACCATTTCCATGATATACTGTTCTGATTGTTGATGTTTTAAAGGAAAAATAAAGAACATAAGACACATCTGCTTAAGAAAGGTGGAGACAAAAGAATTGAAAGAGGAAGTATAAGAAGGATTTTACTATTCTTTATTCCCAAAAGGTTTATGTCCATTAATATTTCCTGCACTTCATCATTGCAAGAAACCGTCCTTTGCATTTGCTTCTATTGTACTAGCTGCTCCTATAATCCTAAAATCATAATGACAGACCCAAAAAAATGAGAACCTGATCACAAAAAGAAAGAATTAACGGTCCCTATAACTGGTAATGAAGAGCTTTATAGCTCAGGGCACCTACAAAGATCAGATGCAATGACATGTTTAAAAATAACAAAAACCTGCTTTCAGATAACAGCGCTTTAAGTGACCTCCAGCTTTACTTTTTCATTCCTAACCTACTGGGCTCTCATATGAGGACAAAAGCAAGACCATCATTCTCTTGTCACTGCAGCGCAACTTTAAAAAAACAAACAATCGGTGTATCCAACATCAGCCGAGAAAATAAGCGTGCCTAATACTGATCATGTTGGGGGGGAAGCATTAGAGCTTTTTATGTGTCTGCTGTTTCCTGATAAGGCAGAGGATTATAGTGCACTAAGGGAAGCTGTTCTTGTTCTGTTGTTGCCCCCTTGTGGGAGAATGTTGGAAAGAGACCCTGTTTTTATTTGGCAGACTGAGTTACAAGTGATGGTTTGATGTATTTATGTTGAAAACCCTTATTACTGTTTTTTTTCTTCACTTTTTTACTGTTGTAACAAGACCCAGAGATGGCAGGTCAAACATAAGGTGTGGAAGTTTGAATTTGTTTCCTGAATAAACATGAGTTGCAACTGACGTCTCTTGTTTTATATCTGTTTCACCTCGAGGCATACACTATGAAGTCTGATGTAAACAAAGAAAAAGCCAAAGAAATATATATTTTTTAAAGTCAGTACATTTTCTAATAATAAAAACAGTGTATATGATCCAAGTTGAAAGGGTTTCATCAGTACATGTCTGTATTACATCTTATATTTATAAAAATAAAGATACTGGCTATTTCTATAGCTATGGCTTCCATTTTATTGGACAACTGTAACAACAAATCTCTTCAGCTGAAATCCAGAGAAGGGACCTAGACCTGAAGTAAAAACACATAACTTCTGTTTAAATGTTATTGTAGAGTTACAACCCAAAGGAATACTGCATAGAGTTATTGTCCAATGTAAACAAAAAGCCTTTTCTTAACCCCTATCCTGCAAAAATATTGTTAGCCTGTTGGATAATTGATTTAGTCATATTTTAAGGCTTTATAGGAAATAATAAATAGTGAATCAGCAGTGTTAGGGGAGTAGAGATATCACAATTTGGCCATGTCTTAGACTTGGCCAAAGGCCAAGTGCCATAGGACACTATTCTGCTATTGCTGTTTGCTCAGTAAGATTAGTAAACAAAAACTGAGTAAGTTTTAGTTTTTCCACCAACTTAAGTTGCTATAGATTACTATATGTTTTTAGAGATGGTTTCCAACAGTTTAATCTCACAAAACTATCCTGAATTTAAGTTTATAAACCACACATTTTATGACATCATCTAACTGCAACCATGACCAAATCCTGATGTTAGGAGGAGTTAAAAAAACAAAACAAAAAAACCCCCAAACAAACAAAAAAAATAATTTTCTACTTCTGCACAACTTTATATAACGTTTTATCTTTTCTTGTCTAAATGGCAGTATGCTTCATTCATTTTTTTACCCAACTCAAGCTTGGTCATCCACATTCTGCACAGTCATGACCAGTGATTATTGTCTACCTCCTCTTGTTGTCAGTTATTCTTATCTGGCTGAGGGCTCCTCGTTGTCATGGAAATCTTGGCTGTGCAACAGGAATGTTGGCTCTCTTCTTTCTCCTTTAGACCTGGTCACGGTCAGCTCAGACACTAAATAAACAAACAACATCATGACATGACATCATGAAGCCTTTGGATGTCAGATGATGCACTAATAAATCAAGACCAAAAAAGTAAATGTCATCTCACATAAGGTAAATGATAAAACCTTTTGCTGATTTACTATCCTATCCTCCCTGGGTCCTTCCATCGGCATCACACAGAAGCTCAGGCCAGTGTGACATACATTGATACAAAAGAGGGACTTGATTAGGAAGCAGGTCGAAATTAGACCTAGGGATCTCCACCTTAAACTAGGTCAGTGGACTTCCTGTACTTACATGTACTTATATAAATATAACAGTGCCTAAACCAGTACAGTCCTAAACACACAGGGACTCTAATCTTTTGTCAATTAAAATTTAAAGGTAGGTTTGATTTGTTCCCAGTAACGTTGCTGCTCTGTATTTTCTCTCTCTCATCCCTGACATGCAACATTTAATAACCACCAGGTGACTGTGACACTGTTATGTACAATTAGCTCTATTACAGAACAGCATTTATGTAAACTAGATAAAATCTGCTTTATTCATTCTCATTTCAACTCATCTCCAAAAGTGTCACTGTAACATCAGATGTTCAGTGTCTTGGCTGACAACACTTCATTATGTGGACTGGAGGATGTGGGAATCAAACCACCAACCCCTTAAAGATTGGATAGTCCCTCCTATACCTGTTTTTTTTTATACTACTGCAAGAAAAGATTGTTAACTCAAGGCAGCATTTCCTGCTCCTGGTTCCACCACAGTTAAGCCCCTGTTAGTAAATTTCCCAGTAATATTATAGTAAATTTTTTACTACTTCCATCACAAAGGCTTTTATGAATCTAATGTCTGTAAAAATGAGTTCCACCTAAAGGGAAATTTAAAGAAAATTGCACACAGGGAGGCTTGAGGCTCCAGTTTATGGGACTATTGAAATCCTGCTTCCCAGGACGTTTGAACCTCACAGAGTTCTCTCTATGTGTGATGGATTAGACACACCCCAGCCTCATTGTAAGTTCACCAGTGTAACAAGGGAAAGGTCCAAAATAGATTGTAAAACGGTGAATAAACACTGCATAATATCACACAGAGATAACAGACTGCATCTCTAACTGTATTTACCTTATATAATAAGCAACTGTATATATATTTCTATAATATGCCTTGTTTTGCTGCGTTTCTGGTGATGTCCAACAGAATACAACAGCATTTATCAGCTGAAAATGCCTCCTACCATTCAGCCATTAATGTGGAAAAGTGCTGCCTCAGCTCAGTCTGCTGTGGAGAAGAGAAGGGACAGTACCCTCTAGATGACCTAGAGAAGTAGTGGTCTTTAATGTACAAACTGTGGATGAGTATGGGTGAAAAAAAGAAAAAAGGAAAAGCATTATATGAGGAACTTTATCTCTTTTCTTTCTGATTCTCAATGTGCTGTAGTAAACATTTATGTTAAATGCTCATATGTTTGACTAAGCCACTTTTTTGGAACACAATAATAGGTAATGTAATCTTCCTGTCAGTGGCTTGTAGTTCTACTAGTCTTTTGACTCTAGGGGGCAGCATTACATAAAGGCAGGTGGAGAACAGTCAGCAATGCACATTCCAGTTTGTTCCATTTCCCTCATAATTACATTATGTGGGATAATTCAGAATTAAAAAAACATTGAAAGAAAGCACAATTCACAGCCATATTGGTTCAGAAAAAGAAAATTATTATTTAAGGCACACCTTAATGGTTTCAGCTCCAACACATTTGATTACAGTAAACTCACAGTGACAAAGAACAACAAAAGCTAAACAGGATTTAGATTCACAGGTGTTAAACACTTCTGTTCCCAGACAGATTCTTTGAGACAGATATTTGTTAAAAAAAAAAAAACCTTGCCTAGATAATATTTTTTAACCCTATAACATTTCCAATCAGAGGATTGCCAATCATTAATTTGATGCAGTAAACACACCCTAGTGCAGTGTTTCCTAACCTATTTTCTTTGGGGACCCCCTTCAAGCATATACTAAAAAGTCGTGGACCCCCTGCCCCGCCAACCATGCTTGGTTTTATGCTTTCAAAAGTGAGATTCTTACCATACATAATGTATTCTGGCTGAGTCCTGTCCTTCCATAAAGCCCAAGTTAAATGAACAACATATAGTTTCACTTTTTTCCCTTAAATTAGGGACAATTTGTGGACATTAATCACAATGTTGAAAGCCTCAGGGATCCCCTGTGCTCTTTAGAGGACCCCCTTGGGGGGTCCCGGACCCCAAGTTGGGAACCACTGCCGTAGTGTTTACTTATATTAGGTTGTATTGGAACATAATATGCTCCCACAAATTATTTACACCAGGTATACCAACAGTCAACCCACTCCCTTTAACTATTCCACAGATCTGTACAGGGAACCACCTTTGGATCTGCTAAATTACAGATGACAACAATAACAGCAACACAAATGTAAGTCAAAACATTGTACCAATTATTAATAGAAAAGTGCCAACACTACTTAATTTAGAGAGTGAAATATAGCTTAAATGTAAATACAAGAGATACTTTGCTTAAGAGGGGTGATTCATATTGTGGTTAGAGAAGATCAAGGTCAGTAGAACAATGAGGCATTTGTAGAAATCACAAATTTTACTGTGGAAAAGAGCTCAGGATTTTAGTATGTACATGTATAGGATTTAGCTTTGTTGTCTACATCAGATAAGGCATTCCTCTGCAAGATTCAGAGGCTTGTTGTTTTTCCGAATGTGGTTTTGAACAAGTTTAATCTCATAGCAAGATTAAGGGGTGTTGCTTTGCCTTGCAGTTAACTGTCTGGTGCAGAATTTTAGATAACTGTGGCATACCATAGCATTGTGTTGACAGACAATTGCAAATACTTGTCTCATCTAGTGGCACAATCCTGAATATAAGTAGCTGTATCCAACTAAAAAGAGGAAGGACATTAACAAGTTTGACAAAAACTAATCTTCAATAACTAAAAATATAATCTTGTCAAGGAGTCAGCTTAATCCACATCTATAAAACCATTCCTAAGGGCAAAAGTATTCACTCACAGCTTCAAAATTTCCTTTTCTGTTGTCTCTGTGCATAATTGCTACAATTAATGAAGAAACGTGTGCAGAGCGAGGTTCAGTGCAGAACATAAATATCTAACTTTTCTATTTAACGTCCCAGTTGGTCATTTGCAGATTGAGGCAAAGGTTTGTCTAAAAGTTTAAGGAGTTAATAAACAGCTGCATGTAAACTTTCAAAGTCAAGAATGGGCATCAGAATTGATTTTACACCATTTGGTTGTGTAGCTGCTTTAAAAACTCCTAAACCTAAACCTTCCACAAATTAAGACAACTTTTAAGGGAACTCTTGCCCAAATCTGACACTAAATTACCAAATGTTATAAGCCTACCATCGTTGCTAGCTGAACTAGCAAAGCTAAGCATAGTGATCACTACAACCATGTATCTGATATGATAAAGTGAGCCATTCATGCTCAAGCTTATAGTTAAACTCAGCTCTATTAATTCAGTCTTAGATACTTCTCTGATTTTTGTAAAAAAAAAAAAAAAATCAGGAAATTTTCTAAAATGCTACGCAAATTTGACTCTGTAATTGAATTAATTCAAATCCTTCTGATAAGACAAGTCCTGAAAAAAATAATTTTCATTGTCTTTACTTTACCACTTTAAAAAGAGGAAATTCTATGCAAAGATGACACAGTATATGGCCTCCTCCTTGCATGATAAGGTTTGAGGTTACATTTTTGGAAATGGCTGCAAACTGCTGAGTATAAAATAATCATTTCTTTGGTACTCTTGAGCCAACATGGCTATATTTATCATGGAGGCATGACAACTATAGCTGCATGGTTTAGGCCCTCATGCAGTACCACCTGAGGACTTCACATAAAAACAGTGGATATAGTAATTGAACTACTGAGATTTCCTTATACTCATTCTCTTAATTGTACACTGTACAAGCTGAAAGACCTAAATCTTTGCTGTATTTTTGCAGTATAAATATTTTTCAGATCTTAGTGAAGATTATAACAAAGTTTGACACATGTTGAGCCGAAATTCATCTAGTTTGGAAAAGACTGAACTTTTAACTTTGCTTCTTTTATACCCAATCTTGACACCCTCACCTTGTACAATCAGCAGGTTAGTTAAATCTTCTAGAACTGTGTTATTGTTATATTATATAAACCTTGTTATTTTTCTTTGCCTTAATTAAAAATTTTTTTGAGTGTTGCTGGAATCAAATTTTAAATTTGTTTATATTTTTCCAAATACAATGATGTTCCTCATTAAAAACACTGACAATAATTTCTTTGGACTTGTCTGTTTAAAAATTTCAAACAAATTAACAAAGTGGATTTAGGTTTTTATAGCATTTTAGAAAACTTTAAGATTTTTCAAGAAATAGTGTTTGACCTTCTGCCATGCACACTTAATTATGTAGACGCTGACTCCTTCAGTTTCCATGTTCAGTAACTCTAGAAAACTCTCCTAAGTAACCATGTTTAAAGCAGCTTCTATTCTTAAAAATTGGTGTCACTTTTTTTCTCAATTCCGCATGCTGCGCAGAGTAGAGGCTGAGCAGACATTAGAGCACCAATGTAATATAAAGGAGGACGGCATGAGTAACACAGCTGAAAGTCAATCCTTTTGGTGACAGCAAAGCAAAAAAACTCAGTCTCTGACATGGCTACTGCTCCAAGGGTCCATTTCACAGCTCTGGATTTCTCAACAATGCAGCTTTTGTGAATAAATGGTGATGCACAAGTACATACAGTGCTGCTTTTGTGTTTGTACACACTACTTAGGAGTGCAATAACATAGACAACCAGCTTCGAGTGCATGTGCTGATAGAACTGTAGATTTCTGGAAGTAATTTGTTGAACTACAAGCTGTAGGCAGGTGCAGATAATGAGGTGGGAATCTGGATTCAAGAAGCCTATCCTGATAAACAGGCCGCTGGCTCAACATTGTTGTTTTGTCCATCTTCTATTGCCTTATTCTTCTCAGCCACGGTTAGCTCAGACGGGTCCATCACTGCTCTTCTTGACCTGTTGATATGAGAACAAACCTTGAACATTTTGAGCCGACTTTAGTAGATGAAGCACAAGAATACTGCTCAGTAGAAAACAGAATCAGTCTGTAGATTAATTCAACTGAATTTTTGAATAGTGTATTTTTGTCATGTTTTTTGTTGTGGCCAGAACTTGTGCAGGTTCTGGGCCAAATAATTTTTGCTGTCTAGGTATTTGTCAGGTGTTAGGTAACAGAGTCTGGAGAGGGGCAGAAAAAAAGAAAATCAGATGCCAAGAATCTGACATGTCCCAGTGAAAAGGACCATGTACAGTCAGAAATCTCTAGCTTATGTCAATCACTTCACCTCTCTTGTGGCCATGGATATAAGCCCCAACAAGATTTGCATTGGGGACATGAGTTGTCTTTTTGTTCCCAAGCATTTCCTTTTATTTCATAATAGTTATCACCAAAATAGAAATTTAATTAGTTGCTCGGGTAATTCAATTCAATTCCATTTCTTATCTTAACAAATTAACTTTTAAATACTTACTTTAATTAAGGAAAAAAGTTGTTTTCGACAATTGATATTTTTGTAGCATTAATGCATCTAAGTCATGTTGGAGAGGTTATAGGGCAGGTCAAGGAGCTTCCTTACTTTTCTCTATTGAAGACTATGAAGTCTCTCTGGACATTATCCAGTCGCTGCTGCAACTGCCCATTCTGGAGGAGAAACAAAAAGGGACAAAGATAAGAAATTTAACAAATTACCGCTGGCATTTGAAAGGAAAAAAAAAGCAATGGCCAAATCAGGACCAGTAAAAATCATTCTTCTACATTTCTAAATTAATTAAATTGTTTGGATGTCACTGATAATTGAAAGTGTCTTCTGTTATACAGGTTAGAATAGAATATCCTTTATTGTCATAAAAAAAAATATGACATTACATTGCAAATTAATGGGATACAATAGGTCACACGTACAAAGTAATGTAGATGTTTTGTAGCCACTGCCCTCATCACTGCATCAATTTATGCTCTTTTAATGCGAGTTGAGAGAATTGACCTAACTTTGAAGGACACTTTGCTGTGTTCCTCACATGAGTACCTCAGGCTCTGTCACAGTGGGCTGTCCTCCCACTAGTGTAGTACTAAGACAAGTATACAAGTGCTTTCTCACCCCAACAAGGAGAGTGATTTTAGAGATTCATCATCATTATAACATTGTACTTTGCATGAAAATAAGAGAAAAAACTATTTTCTTACTTTTTATATCTCAACTTATGTGATTCAAATTCCAACCCTTAATAAATGTCAAAACTTCCTTCTCAGTATTCAGACTTTATAAAATCGACCAATCCGGTATTAGAGCATTTAAAGACATACAGCCCTCATTTCCCAAAAGATCAAAAGTCATTCCTACATGGCTCATGCTGTCCCAAAAACTACAAAATGATGCATCTGGATGGTGATAACAGCGAAGTGGAAAACACAAATGGATTTATTAATTGTGCATGCACAAGTGATAGCAAGTTAAGACATCTAAAGCTACTCTTTGCTTGCTTTCGTGGATTTTTTGGGACCCCATCATTGCAGTATCACAATAAAAAATGGCAGATTGACAAACAGAATGATCATAAAGATCCTGACAGAGACTTTGAGAACAGGGTGTACTTGTGACATAGACTACTGAAAGGACAAAGAAACAGAGGACAAAAGCAGAACACTTTTGTCAAATATGAGTTATAGATGTGATACATAAAAGATATGATGGATGGGATAAGGCGAATAATGCATGATCTCTCTGTAACTCTTCTAATGACACATCACATTTTAAATATCAAGACAGAACTAAGTATAAATATATACTCATACTCATACTCATACTTTATACTGAATAAAAGCACCCTCTTTGTATAAGTTCTCCCCAAAATACTGCATCAATATACCGTTTTTATTTAAACACTGATACGACCATCTTTCCGCACAATACGATCTCATTCCAGACTGTTAACACTGGTGGTTCCACGATGGTGGAGCAAACTACCAAATGCTATCACAGCAGTAGTGTCCTCCTCTACATTTAGGAATCTCTCATTTGTCTCTTCTGAAAGCCCCTTTTTTCTTTTTTCTTTATTTAAGGGACCATGTGCAGATACATTGATTTTTTGTGAAAAAAAAAGAGATGACTGCACTCGTGTTAATTTCCATCTGTCGCCCTTAACACTCTAACAAGGTTAACCTGGAATCACTTGCTCTTCTTTATTTTCTACTTATACCCCATAATTTAAAGAATTTAAATTGATCTAGAACTTAATGTAGTCTACAGACCAGGGTTTCTTACTGCACAGAAGCCTGAATGTTGTTTGCAATGAAGCCTCTCTGCAGGTTCAGCTTGCAGGCTTTAAATATGCTAAATATTTAGAAGTTTTGCAAAGTTATCTTTTCCTGTTTCTTTACCTGGAAGGATATTATAGTGACAAGATCTTGACTTTAATCTTCTCTTCTCCTTTGTATCATATCTCTTTTAACTGGTTTCTTGTCAGACTGCTTTTTCCTCAGGGCATGTTTGTCCCTTTTCAGTCTAATAATTTGATAAAAACCCAGCACACGTTCGGCTACAGCGTAGAGCGTACCTCTATCGTTTTTCTCTAAATTTAGTTTGTATCCTGTTCTTTTCTTCAAGCTACAAAAAGTTAGACCCTTGTTCACCCCAACAGTTGAGATAAGTAAGCATTTAATAACCTAATCTGACTTGGACAAACTTAATAATAACAGGACATAAGCTTTATGATATTACACTTTACTCATGTAAGTGTAATACTGCTCTTGCTAAGCCTCTAGCTTTCAACTTACACCTGTTGTTTCTGTTTTCTTGTCTTTTAATCTATGTCCTCTTTCTCGTGTGAAACAAAACATCTTTGGGCTTCTGTAAGACATTGGATGCACCATATAGTTTTTTTTTTCATCTTGACTACTCTTCCTTGATCATTGACAATCAGACGGAGGTGGTTCATTCTTATACATGTTGATAATGGGGTGTTTAAAGAAAGAACATCAGAAAGGAAACACCAACTAAAGCTTCTGGCCTTGCAGTGACCATGTGTCAGCAATTCACTACTTGTTTTTCTCTCTTTGTCCTTTCTGCTCTGTCTTTATTGGATACATTTAAACAGACAGTTCAGAAGCTAATTGCTCTAAATGTTGGATTAAATTTTCCATTTAATGAGACAAACCAACAGGGAGTGTTCTGCTGGATGAGAGCCTAATGGGGACATCTCTTAAGGTCCATGTCTGGGGCTGAGTCTGACTTTTTGTTGCTGCTACTAAGAGGTAAATTAGTTAAAATAGGAGTTATTTTTATTATTTCCCAAAGCATACATGACACATCAATCATGTGCATAAATATTAAAGAACAATTTGCTTAAAATAGTTAATACAATGATTTAATTAAGAATTTATTCTGCATTTTCAGGGGATTGAGGGTAATAATCTATTTACTGATTCTAGTGATGTTATTGCAATAAATATAATCTGCGATTGGGCACTTTTATTTCAGTAGTTCACACTGACCTGCTTCCACAATCTACACTTGCAACCCTTTTTTCTTGCAGCAACCCATTGTTGACCGTTTAATTATAATAATTAAGTGATTTTTGATTACCTTTATTGAACTTCTGTTCCAGAAAGTTGACATTTATAATCAGAAAATGATAGTTTTCAGCAATGAAGTTTTACTAAGTTATACACTTTTTTTTCCAAACTTTTACTGTTACGCTTATATTTGAACATTATTGCTTCCTCAGTACTCAGGGTCCAACACATAATTCCTTTTTATTTTTTTTTATCTACTGAGGATAATTGGAGTCACACTCTTAAAAATATAAGCTGGCAGCTATTTAGACCATTAATGTTACCTTATGTTAATCAACTAGCATTTATAATTACATTTTTTCTTGCTGCAATGCCAATAGGTTTTTGGTGCAAAGAGTTTGAACCAAAACAGTAGAGCAAATATAACCTTGTTTAGACTGAAGCATCATTTTCATTGTTTAGCCCCTTTGGTAATAATCCCACATACTGTATGTAGTTTAACATGTTGCGACTGCGCCAATCATAGAAGCTGCTATAGAGAAAAACAAAACAACAACAAAAAAATAAATAAAAATAAAATAAACACCTTAACAAGAACTTATCAGTAGCCATTTAAGCACCCTAGCAGTCACTTTGAACACCTCTGTAACCACCTGTCAGCACACCATAAAAACCACAATATGCAAACCATTCCACTCACAAACTGGGAAACACACTGCCAATAAACATGTAGAAAATACACATTCTCTAACAAATTTGAAGCACCAGGGCAAGAAAACTGTGTGACACTACTCCAAACAACAGTTAACACTTTTTATCTGAATTCTAACCATTCTATGATCACAGGAACACTGACAATAACATGCAAAATACTATGGGAAGAGGATCAGACCAAAGACTGTTAAAGGCAAAATAAGTAGCATTGACACCTAGTGTTTCAAATCAGAACTGCAGTCGAAAGACAAAAACACAGACAGCGTTCTTCCTCCGAAGACATTGTTGGTGTAGAGAAACAGATTGATTATAGGGAAGCTTCTTTTTATCCCACACAACAAATAACCACATTTTGAATTATTTTACAGATAAAATCCTAATTATTTAGCCTTTAAAGGAAAATGTATCAGACTGTAAGTAGTTTACCTTGCAAAGCAGAAGAGTATTCTTATATCAGTTTTTCAAACAAAGTAGTCTGAGATGACCTTTGAACTTCTGGAAGTAACAAAAGGAAGGTTGCTGATAAACTTTGTACAAACCAATAATCCTATTCTGCAAAGACGACACAAGAAGGAATACATCAAATTATTTATGACTCTTCATTCCCTCATTTATGCGAGGAGTCTCCCACATGGCTGTTCAATTAACCCAGCTTTCTGGTGTGTACAGGTTACAGTGGTCCTATGGACAGATACACCAGTGTCCCCTCCTTGAGGGTTACCTTTGGTCTCTGTTGACTTTATGATTGATACCCTTCTAGCCTGGTCTGTGGCTGTTGGTGGACTGCTCTCTCTAGTTGTGATGCTTTTTTCTTTGCATTTTGTGATGATGGATTCAACAGCACTTTGTAGGATTTTCATATAGTTTTCGATATTTATTAATAACACAACATTTAATTTGGATCAATTGTATGTAGGTCCATCAAATGAAAAAATTTAAATAAAGGTTTAAAAGTTGTTACAGGAGGGGAAAAAATATAAAAATGGAAAGTAGCCACTATAGCCGTGTGTTTCTTTATGTGAGAAGCCAACATGCCAATTTATTTTGTTCTCAGAGCCCAAGTCAAATTTTCTGCTGTATATTATCAGTGATTTAATTGAGCTGATACCATGCTACATTATGAGCAGAGCAGAATATGAGGAGGGAGAGGCAGAGAGATAAAAGACCAGCTAGAAAAGTAGATGAGGAACAGGACATTAGGAGAAGTGAGGTTGACAGGATGTAGATGTTCTCGGAGGAGTCTCAGGACAAAGTGGGCGAAAAAAGGTTGGAAAGGAGAAGAGAAAAATGAGAAAGGAGCAGGAATATTCAGAAAGAATACAGAGCAGCTGTAGGGTAAAGAGGAAAAAACAGAATGGGACGAGCATTGGGGCATCTTTCTTCATTCAATATTGATCCGATATGCTTCAGCAATGCCACACAGACATTCCCTTCTCCCCTCTCACACTTTCTTGCGTTGTCTCTCTCTTGAATGCATCCATCTCAAGTGGCCCCAAAGGCCTTTGGTAAATGGATATGTTAAAGCTTTGCACAAACAAAAACTGATATTTATAGACAGTAAAACAAGTATTCCCACTGACTGGCAGAATGAAATATTGCCACACACTGCAAAATATGATGCTACAAAAATGTTGTTTGGCCACAACCGTTTGGTCAAGTTCCCAGTCATACGCTAAAACATATTTAAAGAAGCCATTTGAATTTTCCTATCAACAAAATGAAGGTAGAATGACTCAGAAGTCTCTAAAGCTGTGAATACATGTTAGCTCCTGCTCATCTGACCCAGGAACCTTGCTTCATCCATCTCAATAAAAGCAAAAAACATTTTACTGAAAAGCTTTTATCATTATTGCTGTATTAGAAAAGTGATACTCTCTGTGCCCGAAAGGGACACAGGATGACGAATGTTGTCTAGCTGTACACTAATGTACTCGCAAAGTCAAATCTCTACAAGCAGCTGTCAGCTTCTGTAAAACATGGTGCACATTGGGGCAGCTCTGCCTTTTCATTGTCGAAAATGAGTCTGAACCCTAGAATTTAGTATGGTTGCTCATGTTAAAAGGACAGCAAGTTATTCCTTCAAAATACCTTGCATAAAACAGATTTTATTGCTATCTTTCTCACAGGCAGCAGTTCATTCAAGTTTTTCAGTGCTAGAAGTCTTATTTAGACTCAAAATGCAAGTAAACACACATAGCTTGCAGTCTTTTGAGTTACAGTTGGCCATAAAAACAATGACAACAGCACTAATCTGTTCTGCTGAACCAGAGCACAAACACAATCCCTTTCACTGTTTATGTGTGTGTTGTGTGGATTTCTGACCCATTTCTCATCTGACAGAGAAGATAAAACTAACCTTTCAGGGCTTCATTGTCTGTCTGTTTTTAAAAACCTGCAAAGGACCAGAAACACTAAAAAAGTAATTGACTTTTTTTTTTTTTTCATATACACTGCTCAAAAAAAAAGGGAACACTAAAATAACATCCTAGATCTGAATGAGTGAACTATTCTTATTTAACCCTTTGTTCTTTACATCGTTGAATGTGCTGACAACAAAATCACACAAATATTATCAATGGAAATCGAATTTATTAACCCATAGAGGTCTGGATTTGAAGTCACACTCAAAATTAAAGTGGAAAAACACACTAGAGGCTGACCAACTTTGATGTAATGTCCTTAAAACAAGTCAAAATGAGGCTCAGTAGTGTGTGTGGCCTCCACGTGCCTGTATGA